>CM065053.1:219248569-220448569 GCA_032883995.1 Coronaproctus castanopsis
TTTGTTAAAGATTATTTAAATATATAATCGGAGAATGTTTTTTTTAAAATTTATATATGTATATATATTATATATTACGAGGCCCTTCTTATATATAACTATAGATAAGGCTATCTGATATATTCGGACTTCGTATTGTGTTTTTAGGAGTAACTCGTATAAATTAAGCGATTAGTATTATAATTATATAATTATACTAAATTATTTAATTTAAATAAATTTCGAATCAGATACATTGATTTCATTCATCATGTTACAATTTAATAATTCGAAACGCTTGGTATGTCATTCTTACGGGTACCGGGACATCGAGGAATGTCCGACAATGAAATTGTAGATTCATTAGCCTGAAGCGGAGTCTTCTAATTCTCTTTAGTTTCTGCACACGATATCGTACGTTTTGTACAGTTCGAACACGGGGAACTTTTACTGATATATTATATGTGGACAATATAGAATGATCACCCCTCACTCGGTACTACCAATTAGAACATTACGTGAACCATACCTTTGTAACGGTACTCCGTATTTTCATCTTCATAATTTACATGTCTTTCCAGATATAGCGATGTTTCTAGACAAGTACGAGTTAGTTCGTACGTACAATATCACGTGGGGTAAGTTGTAAAATTATCACCATTGAAAAATGATAATAAATAATTAGAAACGTTTTCCAAATACGTTAAACAGATGCCCATCTTATCTTATCAATTCCTATATATACTGCTATGCTTTCTACACTATATTGTTCGATCTATTTAAAGATTTACCCCTTGTTGTTATTAGCCTAGATCCCTACGCAGTATGTTTAGTGTTCCAGTCTGCTCCAGTCACAAATCTGCTACCCAAATATTTTATATATTTATCCAAGTGTCGTGGCGAACGATAAACAGCTGATTAACCACAATATAAACTTTATAAAAACTAATAAACTAACATATTGGCCAAGTAATACTTATAAAAAATCGGATTTGTTGGACTTTTTCGTTACAAAAGGTTTTATACTAGAATCAGTTTATCATTTGATCTGTTTAATAATCTTAACACTTGGTGATTCAGTAATATATAGAGAAAAACAAATATACTTATATAATAGTAAAACACACGGGAGGTCATGTAGGGAATATCTAGATGTAAAATTAAATTTGAAGAATCCGCTAAAAAGCCAAATTCACATCGAGAATATCGTGAGATATCTAACTAGAGAAATACAAACTGCTTCTACCCTTAGTACTCCTGTTCTTATACATAAAAAAAGAAATAAATATCCGATGGCAGTTCAACAGCTTGTCTTGGAAAAAAGAAAACTTAGACGAAGGTGGTTTAAAACAAGAAACACTTTAGATCAAAAAATTATTTAATAATAAAAATCTAAAAAATCTATTACAATAAATTAAAAAAAAAAAACATTCAACCACTATTTAACTAGACTCACATTCCTAGTGTCTATGACTATTCATTGTAGAAGTGTACCAAAAATATTATTAAACCAAGAAGTGAACTACTCCCTAAATGAATTATTTTCTCCCATCAAGTCAGCATCACCTCGAGAGGTATATCGTATACTTGAAATGTTAAAAAATAAATTCAGAAATACATCCTGGTGTGCTTCAAGATTCCGTATTAGGTCCTACACTATACTTGATGTATACAGCCGACTTTTTCTCCATTAATGATGTACGTTCGCTGACAATATGACACTTCTATCGTCACACGTAGATCGCAAAATAGCAACAAAAAAATTACAGAAATCTCTTGACAAAACGGAATATCAGAATCAATGAAAATAAATCGGTAAATATCAATTTTACAAACAGAAAAGTAGCACCTCTACCTGTTAGGATTAGTAGCATATACCTGCCCATACGAGTAACTGTCAAGTACTTAGGTCTGTATTTAGACAGCCGCCTAACATGGAAGCATCACATACAAGTTAAAAAAGGAGAATTAGATATCGGCGTCAAGAAAATAGAGCGGCTCATAGGGAGAAACAATGTGTTATTAACAGACAACAAACTTTTAATATACACATCTATTTTAAGACCAATCTGGACGTACGAAGTGCATCTTTGGGGTTGTGCGAAGCCGTGAAACCCAAAAATGATTGAGACATGTTATTCTTCTTCTTAAGCCGTCCTCGTTATCGAAGGTTGGCGTCCACATCTTTCACTGCTTGTAACAATACCTGTCGGTCCCTTGCTAAATTAAAAAGATTTCCGACTCCGGCACTCGCCATCCATTCTTGAATATTTGAAATTCATCACATTATTCTGCGGCCGACACCACGAGCACTTTCTATCGCGCCCATCAGCATTATTTGTAGCAGTTCGTATTTTGGTCTTCGCATCAAATGACCCAGATCATTAATTTTCTTTAATTTGACCAATCGGATTAATTCCCGGGATTCAGACATCGCAAAACAAAATACTCAGACTGATAATCAAGGCGCCTTAGTATGTAACAGATCAAACGATACGCGAAGATTTGCAGATAGAGTATGTAGCTGATGTAATTCAAAAATATGCTAGAACACATATAGCAAAGCGTGAAAGCCACCCAAACGTACTTGCTAGAGATCTCTTAGACACTTTCGATGAAATACGGAGATTAAAGCGTCGGATACCGATCTCTTGCATAGATTTGAGGTTATCGGGAGTATGCCAATGGGTACACCCCTCATGTTTGGTTACTTCGTCATAGATAATTGCTTATCGTAATAATAAATTTATAAAAAAATATACACTACACTTTGATCTTAGCCAACAGGCCGAGAAGCGATAAGGACCTCTGCTCCAGAATGTGCCGTGTGCGGAGTTATTCTATCCGTCTCCCACATCCTCATTGACTGTCCTTTATACAATCCTCACAGATTATCGCTTAACCTTCACACTCCCTCTGCTTTTTCTCTAAGTTAATCTTGTTTCTCTATAAATCAGGACTTTATTCCTTAATCTAATTCCTCTACTCCTTCCGTACCTATAGCCTTAGCTGCTGTACACGGCACGTTAATTTAAATAATAATAATAATAATAATAATAATAATAATAATAATAAAAAATTTATATATATATATATTGTTCGATATTCCCTGTTAGACACTATCATCGTTTTACAAGTCAAACGATAAATGCTACGACAGATTCCAAAAGAGATTATAAGAAAAATCCATCGATTTGCGCTAATAACTGTCGATATATATATATATAGAAAGAAATCTGACCACGCCTTTTTTTTTAATTATTATAAAATCTAGCTTTGGATAAATAAAGGAAGGCAAGGAGTCTCTGATGTAATGTGAAATATTTGAGAAAGTATTTGGAAGGTTTGCAATTAGACGTATAGATTATTCCGAACCGAAAATGAAAATTGCGATTACAATAGGAATATGAATGATACACTAAATATAATAAAAAGATGACTTGTCGTCGTCACAACAGTTTGGAGAAACTGCTAAAATAATAAGCATATGACAAATTTACAACGGGAGATGAAATTAATAATTATTTTCAAAGGAAATAAATCGAGTCCTAGCGGGAAATTTATTAAATTCGCGTGCTTAGAGGTATACACGAAATGGAAAAATGAAGCTAATAAATGAGGAAGTGATTTTATGTCGAATTTTATTAAATTGACATATTATTTACCGTAATTCATCGGAGTATACCTAAGATACGTTATCTATATGTAAGTATATATATATATGTCAAAATGATGTTCAAAGATCGTCTTAGGAAAGGACCTGGTGACACCATTTTTACGAAATTTGCATCTCAATTCTCCAACCAATTTCCGACATATTATATCCAGGTTTTAGCGCCTTAACTGGATCGATCAAACGTTTGTCGGACATATTCCTCGTGAATACTGTGTATTATTTTTTTCGTCCAAGCGAATGTACGCCTCGCTCTGTCCCCGAAATATCTTACCGCGCGTTTCTACTAATTCTCGTCAAAATACTGGTATTTACTTTTAATTCCATCACAATGGACTCGATGACCTGTCCACGGTACTCGAAGAAATTTTCGGTATATTTTCATTTCGACGGCATTCATACGTTCGGCGTCAGATTTTTCGACGATCCATCTTTCGGATACGTACGTGGTAACGAGACAAATGGCTGCAATGACTAATCTTAATCTTGTTTTTGTTATGGATGTATTTTTACAGATTTTATATAATACAATATATACATAACAAAGGCACAGTAGAGTGTACCGTGTCCGAAAAGTTGATGTGTAAAAATAAATAATTTTAATCGTTGCACGTTTAGGTCACTTCCTTAAGAAAGTTATCTTAACGAGTTCTTAAAACGTGTCGTAAATATGTGAAATACATTGAAATTCCGAATGTGGTCACATTGCAAGGTCGTTCACAACTTAACGTAAATATTTTTATTCCTAAATAAGGATAATTCAAATGGTTTTATTTGGTTTCTTCTTAATCGTTACTACAAGCTGATTGGATATATAGTATATAGACACACACACACATATATATATATAATATATCGTGTATATATATATATATATATGAGTTTGATTTTGTGTACGTAAAAAAAAAAGGAACATTCACGCGAAAGAAACGGTTTAATTACGGAATGAAAAGTACCCTACAACGACGTAGTAGAAACTTGAACAAGGAAGGAAACACCTGGCAAATCTGCGGCTGCCGGATCAGTTTAATAAACAAAGAGAAAGTCAAAAAAAGAAAAAAGAAAAAAAAAAAAACTTGTGTCTTGCCAGATCCAATCGGAGATGTTGCTGCTGCTGTTCCCGCTTCCAGTTCGAATAGCAACGATTAACGGATTTGCGCGCGCCAGCTTTAACCGTTTACGTTGTCGTCATTGGAATCAGCGACAGATGTACCGAACCGGTCTGTGTAACGTAGCCAGAGCTGCGTAGTTCGGTAGTGCGATGCATAATTCCGGTAAAGAGTTATTTTACAATTTTACCCAACGTAAGGAATGCGACTTAGACGCCGATGACCCATTCCCGTCGTTACTTCCCTTCGCCTGGCAATTCCTCTTCGGTTATATCGATCGGCCCTACGAACGACTAATCCCGGAGACGACTGGTAGGTAATTTTTTCCAATCCACAAACGATCGAGTTTAGTTTTACGTGTGTTACACTAACTCTCCTCCGGACGGCCCTGGCTTTTTTACTATGTAGTACTCAGTTCGAATGTCCCTCACAATTCGTCTACACCTCTTTTTCTATACTTCTAAGCCCAGTCCATTTTTCTAACTTATTATATATATATATATATATATATATATATATATATATATATAATAAAAAATAAATGTATAGGCATACATGCACGCACATACACGTATACATATATAGACATATGATGGAAGATGTTTACGTCTAGATAGCTACATGGTGTTATGCAACGTATAATGAACCCAATAACCCCTTCAGGCTGGATCCGCATTCTAGTAATTACGCTGGTTTATTATACCTATATCTATTCTACTTAAGTTTGGCGTTCATTACTTGTTTGAAATTTTACAGTCTCTTTATTTAATCGTATGGAAATTACACTGGGCAGAAGAAGAAGAATTATCACTTTAGGATAGATATTGACACCATTCTCTTATATTTTTCTGTAACTAGCATCTTTATGTGTATATATATATATATATATATATATATATATATATATATATATATATATATATATATATATATATATATATGTATATATATATAATCAATCATGATTAAAAAAACATTAATTGCTAAATAATAATTAACGAATAATTTTAGCATTTTTGCATACTCTGGTTATTGTTATCTTAATTAATAATTATTATAAAATAAATAATAGTAATAATAATTTTTAAAAATAATTATTATTATTATATTCGAAAAATTAACAATCTCTAACCATTTCAGTCGTTTTAATCTTTTAATACATATTTTCGTAATAAGCTACATATTTATGAAATGCTTCAATTTTGATCTTACGCAACACACGTTAAAAATTATCAAGTCATCTAAAAAGCGGCATTATACACAAAATTTGAACAGTATAAAATTTAATGATTTATATCAAATAAACAAACCAAAAAAAAAAAAAAATAGTAGTCAGAATTGGTAATTTTTTTATACATAAAAAGACCAAAAAGCTTTTCGGCTATGCAGCCATTATCGAATGAGCATAAAAAAATAGATATGCAATCGACGAAAAATGTAAAAGGAGAAAATGCTTAATTTAGATGTACAAAATTAAAAAATATATAAAATAATTAATTCGTACACCAAAATGTGTAATTTTGTTTTTATTGACAAAAATTATCACTGCGGAGGGCTGACCAAAACGAACTAAGACACTAATTACAGGTAGCGAAGTTAAGGTGACTTAAACAATAATAAATAACAAAATGACGATGTAAAATAATAATCGTAATAATAAAATTTTATGTAAAAAAATTAAATTAAAATTAACTTTAAACGACTGTAGACAACTACTTTCAAAACTAAGATACTTGTCAACAAAGTCATTCGCAATTTTATTACGATCTAATAAAGATTACGTTTATAATGTAGTCATTAAAACTAAACTATTTTTTAATATTGCTAGCGTAGCGCGTAACAATTAATTAACTTTAAAGATCGCCTTATAAACGTATTTTTTTAGTTCTATCATTGTTGTTTTATTTTATTACCACCAGTTAAGGTAAGCTAATAGCCGGGAAACTCTATACTATTCTGACGTGTTAATGATTTGTACTTATTATTTGGTAACAGAGGCGTCGGCTACCCTAACCGGTCATATACGCCTCGGAATTTATACTCGATCGAAAATATTGTGGCTACGGTCGGGAGACATGGGTAAGAGTTGAGAAAAGGGACGAAAGGCTGTGCTGGATTCTAAGTGTTATGAAAACGTAACATGATATTAATATGCGAAGAATAAACGGTTATGTTGTTTCGGGAGGAGGGTCAACGTATGAAAGAAGATAGGAATAGGATATTTGAAGCACGCTAAGGATAACGCTTTAATTACTTGATCGGTGAGGAAGGGATAACTGAAATAGCGGAATAGGTTCAATAGAAAGGAGGTGGTTTTGTTGAACTATAATTTCATACACCACTCCAGGATTTGCATACGATACTTAGTTTCTTTATAAAAAATTCATCCCAAGCGAATCTATATATATATATATATATATATATATATATATATATATCACTACTTGTATTAACTAACCAATCCTATTCATCATATGTAAATCAATTCAATGGGAATCAATTGAAATGTACTACTTGCTATTTATATCTTTATAATTTTACATTGTCAACACGTAATCTAGTAGGAAATAAAAAAATATTTTCAGTTGAATTGCGTTTTATATTTAATATTAAGACTTTTTACGAATATTCCCGAAAGAACTGTGTACATTTTTGTAAGTTATATCGAAATTATTATGCTCGATACACAAAGAATTATTACATCTATTTAATATACGTGTATTATGTATTATATATATTAAATATATAATGACAGTCGTCCTATGTGTAATTAATTTATAAAAAGAAAAAGGAAATAACTAATTAGGAATTTGATTATGAAAGCTTTAATTTGTAAAACGGTTGAGAATATATCATCATCATCATCATCGTCGTATTGTTCGTTGCCGAACGTCGTGACTAGCTATTGTACGTTTATTTATACGTACAAAATGAGCTAGCGTTCAAGGTACTATTTATATGTGCGCGCGCATATGATCTTACAATATGTCGAAAATTGAATGGATGGTTTGTAAAACGTGGGTTAGAATAATCATGCATAGAGTACTTGCAAAATGATACGAATACTATTAGCGCAAGATTGCGTACTCATCTGCCTGAAAATCACGAGTTGGTTGATGGGTGAATATAGATTTAGTCCTAGTTCTGGTCGCTGTGCTAGTGATCGAGAAAAGGTTAGAGTAAGATAAAAAAAAGTCGATTGAAAGTTAATAAATAGATTAAAATCGTTACGTTTGTTGTGTAAAACTTTAATATAAATAATTGCGGAAAATCCGAGCAAACCTGAAAAGACGAATCAACGAATTCGCGCATATTGCACATTCTATTCGATTATCACAGAAGTAATTTTCGTTAAAATTATCACGTATGTAATGTATATTTTAACACGTACGCAAATGTAACAATGCGTGAAGTAAAACACGTTTTAAATTATATATCGTTTGAAATTTATTTAAATTAAAAAAAAAAAAGGTAGACTAATACGTATCATTTTTAATTATAATACAGATATTTAATTTATACGAGGTGCCTCCTGAAAACGTAATATGAAGTCCGAATATATCCGACATATATATATATATATAAAAATTTACTCAAACACTCAATTTAATATACATGAATTCGTGAAAATAGAAAAAAATCAAAATTTAACTTATATACATAAATTATATGATGAAGTATGTACATACGCGTCTAATTTTAAATAATTCAGAAATGAAAACAGAAAACCGCTCTGTGATAATAATATAATTTCATTTAATTCAAGTGCACGGTCAATCTTATACAACTGTCGCAGGTGATTATACTTACTGCACATATAGCTTTCAATTTCATCTTTTCCTCAATTACAACATTTACTAGTTAATAAATTTTAATTCATTTAGATAGTATCCGATAGAACCATAGTAAGTATCTGAATCATGTACCAAGTTCACTGTAATGTGTTTGTTTTTAAAACGTTCTATTATATTAGAAAAAAAACTTATTTATTAATCTAGCCTTTGTTAAATTATCATATCTTATTTTAAACTCATTGTGAATTTGTAAATTAATTTTTTCGAAATCTTTATACAGATAACAATTATTTATATATATTATCAGTAAAGATCTTAAAAAGATATTACGAAGGGGTCTATATATATATATATATATATATATATATATATATATATATAATTATCTTAAATTAACGTACCGTGTACAGCAGCTAAGGCTAAAGGCACGGAAGGAGTAGAGGAATTAGATTGGATTAAAATCCTGATTTATGGAGAAACAAGGTTAAATTAGAGAGAGAGGAGCTTTCATCTTTGAAAAACAGAGGGAGTGTAGAAGGAAGGTTAAGCGATAATCTGTGAGGATGGTATAAAGGACAGTCAATGAGGATGTAGGAGACGGATAGAATAACTCCGCACACGGCACATTCTGGAGCAGAGGTCCTGTTGATGAGATATGCGTGAGTGAACCGAGCATGTCCCAACCGCAATCTGCTGATGATGACATCTTCTCTGTGATTTGGAAGAGATGGTTGAGCTCTTGATCTGACGAAGCTTGTTCGATTAAGGAGTCAGTTGCCACTTTTTCTGCCACAGCTTTTGAAGTCCATTTTTTATTTGTTTCTGAAGGTCGGATGCTGGAACTGGGATGTTGAGAACAGGTAAAGATGAAGCAGCATTTCTTGACGCTTGATCGGCAAGTTCATTCTCATGAATCCCAGAGTGAGCTGGGATCCACATGAAGACGACGCTTCGATTTGGTTCAGCCATCACCAACTTTACTACTTCTTAAGCTACTGGGTGCTGATGGTAGCTGCAAACATCATGGAGAGCATTGACGGCTGGAGTCGGAACATACAATCGATGACTGCTGAGCAAGAGAGCTCATTATGGACTTCACAACGGGGAGAATTGCGTATAGTTCAGTGGAAGTAACGGAAAGTGTCTCAGGAAGCGAGTGACAGATGATGACTGCTCCAATATATATATATATATATATATATATATATATATATATATATATATCGTAATATATAAAACAATATCATTAACGCGGTCCTTTTGAAAATATTAACAATTACTAGAACCCGATAAAGTTTGAGAGTCGAACGATAACTCTGGTACCAAATCTTCCGACCCTCAAAACTCGTTATCAAAACCGAAAACATAGTTCGTAATATTACGTTATATTGCTTAATCGTAAACTTAAAATTAACACCGTAATAAATGAGTTCCGGCGGATAATCTCTGTAACTTTAAAAGCCATTCCACTGGCCAATACTGAGCTAATATCGTTCCCGCTAATATACGCCAAGAAGTATCGTTGATCAGAGATAAGAAACATTTCGTAACAGGTGACCAGCTGTCTATTACTGATGTAGTTAAAAATGCGCCGCAACAACGGTTAAAATCAAAAAAGTCACGTTGGAACCAAAATTTGCCTACTCTAAATGACACTACTTATGGATTTAAAAAATGGCGATGAATCTAGAAAGAGCACACAGTTTTAACGTCAAAAATGCACGAATGGTGAAGGATCCTACTGAGGAGGTGCAAGAAATGGACCTACCTCGGAAACAGTGGCGAATCCTCAATCGATTTAGAACGGGACAAGGTAGATGTGCGTATATCGCGTATTATAATGACAAAACGGTCGATCGGGCGTTGTTCTATAAGTATTATTTAGTATAGGACGACGTCTATACGGAGGTGTACTGCTCGAAGAACGTAGCTAGACAAGGTAAAGTTCCGATCGCAACGGTTCCACAGCAGAGCATTAAAAAAAAAAACATGATCGGGATTGCAGACTGCCTGATTAGAATGGAGAGGGACAGAAGGGACTTTCTCTAGCTGCATAAAAAGACGGGGTCATGCAACAAATGACGTACAAATCGCAATTTAGTAGGTATTCTACTTTTCCTAGATGTTTGAATATATAATGAAAGAATCGGCTAGAGTAAATTAAGCGCAATGGCTTATCTAATCAACTTAATTACTTCATAATCTGAAGTATGTTGTACTTTCGAATGTCTGGCTATACGTTGAAACAGTCGAAGTTTTCTCGAGCGACTTGCACCCAACGGCTCCTCGTTTAATCAACTTTTACTTGAAAAATAAACGATAAGAAATAAGTTAAAACCGGTAAAAAATTTTTCTTTACGAAAAATCTCAAAGCTTTTCGGCTGTTAGGCCATTATCGAGTGAATATTTAAAAATAATAAAAATATAAAATGAAAAATGTTATTTCAGAATTCACAAAAATCAGTAAAATGAAAAATAGTATTAATAAAACAATCTGACAATCGATGTGTGGTAAATAACACAATGAACGATCAGTTATATACGATTTTTTTTACAAGAACAATTAAAAAAACTACTAGAAAAAATACTAGAAAAAATGGAAATAGTAAAATAAAAGAGATTGAAAAAATTATTAAATTCAATGATAAATTTCGATCAAGAATTAATTCCAAGAACTATATTGTAAAATTTCATTTATATCGGACAACGATTTTTTATTTTTTAATTATTTTTATTTTATCGGCTATTGTGTTTTTTTTTTATTTATAAATTTTATATCTGCCAACTGTTTAAATTATTTTTATAATTACCGGCTATTGTTTTTGCAAAAAAAATTTGTATATAACTGTTCGTTCATTCTTTTATTTACCACATTGACGGTCAGATTGTTTTATTAATACCGTTTTTCATTTTACTAATTTCTGTGAATTGTAATCTAAATTAATATTTTTCATTTTATACTATCATTATTTTGAAATATTCGCTTGATAATGACCTAACAGCTGAAAAGCTAAACTTTTTAGTGATTTTAACTTTTTTTCGTCGTTCATTTGTTAAAAAATCCCTACGTTCCACATTTTTCCTATTAATTACTTAATAATCTGAAGTTTTCCAGGATGTCTCGAATCTATTCTACAGGAAAATTTGAATAGATCATTTCTAAATATTTTCGAAAGATTAAATCGTAACACTGCTCTATATATTCTGTACACCTACATATATCTGATTTATATATATATATATATATATGTGTGTGTGTGTGTTTACATGATACACATATATATTATACTTATATATTCGTGTGTGGTCGGTTTTTCTTCTTTTTTTTTGTGCCCGGATATTTGATACGTATGAATCAAATTTCGATTCTTCCGATCATATTTCTATTATTATTATTATTATTATTATTATTATTATTATTATTATTATTATTATTATTATTATTTTGTCCGGATACAGCGTTCTAACCGGAACTATCGATTCTGTCTTTTTCTATTATCTGTTTCCGTTCGATAAATATAATCGATTTCTGACGAACGATTGACCAACGGCGCAGGCAGGTGCTTTTTGATCAGAACATCTTCCTTCCGCGGTGCAGGTGAAACGTGCTACACGAGAAAATAAATAAAATCCAATTCGGCTCGATGAATAGATAATTAATTTAATTTAAAAGATAAACCGGAATAAACTCGTAAAATACTCAACTAGCGTACCGCTACTAAGTGTGACTAGTGTGTAGGTAAACGCTGTAGTAGACGCAACCGGATTACAGTTCCCTTATTCTATTCGATTATCGAATTCCCGAATTCCTGTTCTCAGATTTCGGACTAGATTCGAAAGGATTCTAACCGATATCCCTCGATACCGGGCAAATTATATTTTATCATATTCGTAAAAAAAAAAACGAACTAGACTAGACGCGAATCAGGAATTACAACTTTATCTAATAAACTTTTAATTTCGAATCAGATCAAATTTATTGTACGTTTACATTTAGTCTGGTTTTAACAATTAGTAATTATAAACGCCCGCGAAATGCGCAAAAATGCACGTATATAAAAAAGAACGATTGGAAAATGATCAAACACGGCTCTATGCTAATTAAAAATAATCTCACCAGTACTCACTAAGCACATAACGAAAATACATATACACTCTACATACTTAGCTATATAAAAAAAAAAGTAAAGAAGAGAAAATAAAAATAAAAAAATAAAAATAAAAAAAATCCATATACGAAACCTACCCACGAAACATTTACATCCAAGTTCATATATACCGCATACATTATACATACTTAATACATATAAACACACACAACATCGATACTTAATATAATATATTCATACGGACCTATTAATTTTTATTTGGGAAAATTCGGTAAGGCTATGAAAAAAAAAAAAAAATAAAATAACATTTTAATGTTTGCCCGAAATTCTATGTCAATAAACAGCTTTTTTCTTCGCCGTTTATAATTTATAAGATCGATTCTAAGTTGCACAGACAGCACATTAAAAGCCACGGCCCCGCCTTCGGAAGTTTATTTATGTTTTGGTTGTTGCCTTTTTAAATTTCAAAAGGTTTTGGATGATGCTTATAAGTATATTTTTATCTTTAATCGCAGTCATACATTCGCGATTCCACCAGGGAACTCTTTTCTTCCGATGTTGTGGTTTCATTCTTGATGTATTCTAGCCGAGTGCAAAATACTATCTGAGATTTTTTGATCTATTTCATCCGGATCGGTTAAATTTAACACATGTTTAAGGTCTATTTTAAGTTTTTAAAGCCTTCCCGGTTTTATCTATAATTCAGTTTTAATACCGTTCTCTAAATTGTTGATGATCTGTTAATATTTTTCTGCACGCTCGCCACTATAACATATGGCTAATAGATGAACTGCGAATGGTTAGATCTATGGCTGATGTAGTACCGTTGTAGCTATTAAATCCTGTTGTGGCTCGCCTGTATTCATAATACTGATAGTAGGATCATTTAGAAATTTTTCTATTGTCTTTTATTATCCGTATTCGCTGATCTCCATATTATGTTATAGTTGTTGTCAATATATACATGGTCGTGAAAGTTGATCAGTTAATGATTGTAAATCTTTTAAGGATACTCGATCATCTTTACGTAAATAAATCGGTTAAAACGAATTTAGAACACAACCAATTTTGAAGTAATTTTTGAAGTCGGATAACGACAGTCAATTGCAAGCACCGTGTCGTCTGCGTACCTAAATAAGCGTCCTCTTACGTTTAAATTACACAAATTATTTATATATAATAGAAAGTTATAATAATAATAATATTTTTCCTTAATGAATACTTTATTACGCAAATTAATGTTTTACAATTTGTTTCATTTAGTCGGGTGCACTGTCGCCAGTTTAGACTTAATAAGTGTACTACTTCCCTGTATTGTAACAATAACAATAATAATAATAATTAAATCAAATTAAATTAAATTTATTTCACATTATTAAAACCTTTTCAAATATTACATATAACAAAATAATCGTAATAGTAATTAAGATAGAATAACTATGCGCGCAATAAGTGGCAAAATGAAATTTTTTGTTCGCTCACAACACAAACACACATACATTCGTATACGTACGTACTTAAAAACCCCGTCTACATATAACGCAATATTTTTATCCTCTTATTCGTGTCAGGAAAATAATCTTTATGCGTTACACGGTGTTTGTCCACTATTCTGTAAACGCGACAAGGTTTCCCCATTCAGTTCTGGTAGCCCACTCATCTATATAGGCAACTATTGCAGATAAAAAGATGTTTGCTCTTCGCCGCATATACAGGAAGAGCTGTCACTTCGTGTTGTACCCTGTTCGATTATTCCGAATATTTTTATACGATGGGCATATAAATACAATGAAACTAGTAGTTTATTATCGAACAAAAACCTGTAAAAACTACGAAATAAATTCATATAAAACTAATGGAACGACATACTATGCAAAAAGATTGATACCACGATACATAACAGAAAGATATACAAATACATATGATATTTTAGAATAAATAAATTATAATCGGGATTAATGCTCGTGAAATATAACAGCGCTGATTATAATATAAAAGGAGAGAAATATTTAAGCGTAGGTAATATTCATAAAGATTATACACAACCGAATAGGTAAGAAGTGCGAAGAATCAATGTCCAGCACACAGTTTGGATTCCGGAAAGCAATAAGAGCGAGAGAAGCTTTAGTGAGCATCATAACCTTGATACAAAGATCATTAGAGCAGAACAGAGATGTAACAGTATGTTTCCTAGACTTACAAAAAGCATTTGATACAGTAAAGCACGATAAATTAATAGTCTACAAAAAACTGGAATAGATCAACAAGACATAAATATAATCAAACAGATATATTGGAAACAGACAGCGGCTTTAAAAACAGAATACGGTCTTACAGATTACATTCCAATTAATAAAGGTGTAAAACAAGGGTGTGGTATGTCACCATTACTGTTTAATTTATAGGATACTACATCGGGAAAATATTACTAGAATCCAAGGAGGCCGTCAAAATAAATGGAAAAGTAATAAATAATAAGACGATGTGGCGATAGTAGCAAACACGGCACAAGATATACAAATATTATCGAATAAAATTGTATCCGCAATGAAAAATACTACGCCTAAATGCACACGAAAGCGATGATATTCAGCAATACCAAGAAGACATGCCCAATAATGACGGTGGACAGGGAACTGCCAAATCGTTTAAACATCTCGATTGCTGGTTGAATGATGAAATTAACCCTGATAAAGAAATCAGAATAAGAATCGAACAGGCAAGTATCTAAATGAGATCTCCGTTTAGTAATAAACATTTAAGTTTGAAATTAAGATACAGGATGGCTAAATGTTATGTATATCGGTTTTATTATACGGTAAAAAGCACAACGATGAAAAATCTAGAAACATTCGAAATCTGGGTTTCCAGGAGAATGCTGAAGATATCCATGGGCTGATCGTATATCGAATAGAAAAGTTGTGGAAAGAATAGGACAAAATAAAGAGCTATTAACAATTATCAAGAAAAAGAAATTAGCGTATTTGGGTCATATTGTGCGGCACGATAGGTATCAGTTGATACAGTTAATTATACAAGGCAAACTAGAAGGATGTAGACGAAAAGGACGCAGAAGAATGTCGTGGATGAAAAAAAAATTTGGAAAATTGGACGGGATGCTCAACCAACGAACTAGTATATTCGGCCAGAAACAGGACCAGTTTCTCACTCGTTGTAGTCAACCTTCGTTAACGGAGATTATCAAGAAGAAAAAGGTTCGTTAAACGTTATTAGGATTAATAACGTAATACGAGTAGACAGAATTTCACTAATGTAAAATAAGACACAATTATGAAAGCTGAATTAATAACAATTTCCTACGGCGTCGTTTATAACTCTTCACATCGATTTTTAAATACCCGTATGTGGTAGGGACTATCTTCTTATTCTTGATTTATTTATACACGGAATATTTACATAAAACGTACTTCCTGATCTTGTCCTACTGCTATCGAATGAAAGTTTAAATTTACTGCTGCAGAGGGCTATTAATAGAATGGCCAGTAAAACATAACAACGCTGGTAAATTGCTATTTATTAAGTTATTTGCTTTCATAATGAGCTCATGCTCGGCCATATTCTTATATTGCAAGAGGATTTTATTGGTATGTATATTCTCTTTCAAAGGGGAAGGAGTTGGATAATTTGAGTTAGTCATATTATAAGTGCTGTAATTTATGTTGAAATCATTTAGAGTGGCTGTAAGGCGAAGGATAGGATCAAATGGGAATTTGGAAGATAACCGTTAACAATTTATGCTATCCAATACGACTGCGTGATTCTTGCTCTATATATGATGCAGAATTATACGGTATATTCTTCTGCCTTCAACATTTACTTCTAAATCTCAGTGACCAGCAAAACTTTAACCGTTACAGACACACTCTTGTCGCTGTATTGGCCCTCTAAAACACAAAATCAAAGAACCCTCTGATTAATTGTGTATTATCTGTTCTTTACAAATTATCACAAGATACAAATCCAGTATCCCTCTTGTGGATTCCAGGTCGTAAGGGGATTTTCAGGAATGAAGTACTGGATAGGGCAGCCCATTTACTATGTTCCCCTACCACCTATAAAGCCCCGCCGTCCTCTGTACTAAACACGGCCAGTACAACTGGCAAAGGAAGTGGAATTCATACCACCATAACTTTCTTCTTGTCATCAAATCCAATGTAGCTTCCGGGAACCACCTGCCAATTTAACCAATTCCGAATAAATAGCGCTCAGCAGGCTCCGCCTTGGTCACGTATCACTCTCTCATGACCATCTTCTCCAACGTACCAACCCACCGGTTTTTTGCCCCTTTTGTTTACTCCCAACCCTCTCTTATCTGCCATATTTTACTGTACTGCCCTACACTCTTCCCTTACAGGCCCAATATCCATCCGCGTACTCTATCTGCTCTCCTCTCCAACAATTCTTCAAATATTTTCCTCAGTTATACAGTTCCTTTCCTCTTCCGACCTCAGTTGCTACATGTAACTGTTAAATCACCAGTGCGGTAATAGCCTCGGTACTTAAACACGGCACTATAAAAAAATTTAAAAAAAAAATAAAAAGTTGCCGGCGTTGTTCAGCACGTGTTAACCTATACAACTGAAGAACAGTAAAAGTGATATTTGCTTTTTGACAGATAGTCTCAGCACGTTGTAGGAGTTTTACGGATTCATAATGGTATTTAGCCATGCCACCACAGTATCACACACGATAACACCGTGTTGATAGAGTAAGAAGCATAGACGTCTGATATGAACTGAGGAACTGCTTTAAATAACGGAACACGACTTTCTAAATTGTTTTAATACATAGAGCGCATATTCGCACCAAGTTACGATCAACTGCCAGATATTTAATCTCGCCAACCATATCTAATTTAGTCATATAATTCGAAATAATTCCAATTTACTGAATCTTGATTTAGACTATATAGTTTGTTTTATTACTATTAATAATCGATAAATGATTTTTCTACATCCAATCGAAAACAAGATTTACACATCTTCATTGAATATAACGTCTCTGAAGTAATCTTGAGTAACGAACAGTTGACCATTAACTGGTAAATTACGTAAATCGTTTACGTAAATTAAAGAATCACGCTACCTTGAGGCACTCCGGTAGTTTCTACCACGCTATCGCTGTAAATGTAATTTATTTTTATTAAACTTTTCCTGTTATACAATTAGGTTTTAAACCAGTTACGCTTCCTCTAAATTCGCAATTATATAATTTTTTTTAGTAGAACAGCATGATCTATCCTATAAGTAATAATAATAATTATTATTAAATATTTCAATAAAATAAGTATGTGATTTATTTTGTTTCACGCGTTAAACTTCGATAAAAAGAATTTTGTAAATTGTAAGTAAAAATTCGATTAAACGCTGTTGTTTCAACCCACTACCTTATTTTTTTCAGCAATTACTATACTCGATTATAAACAATTTTAGAAATTTTGTAAGAGTAAGGTTACAAGTAAAAATTTAATACTCAATACGAAGCGACATAAAAAATTATAACTAATAATTCGATACTAAATAACAAAACAACATGATTAACAACATAAAATACTAACAAATACACGAGATGGATATAATAGTATACATCGATACATTAAGTTCTAGATGACGTTAGTAGACAATGTAAATGATTAAATATAAAATTGTCGCGTAGTATAGGACAATAATAATCATAGTTATAATAATAATGAGGATAATAGAAACGGAAAAATAAAAGATTAAAAGATAAAAATATTATTTTAAAGTAATTTGTAATTTTTAATTATTTTTTTATGCGCGTAATAAATGCGGTGACGACCAGGTTATAAATTCTACCGTCGAAGATGTAAGATGGAAGATAATAAATAGTCGGTTATTAAACTGTTACTATTCTGTTTTAAAAGTAAATAATTTATTATTAATTAATTAGATTCTACGATCGTAAACGTAACTGCACGTCGTAAATATCTTAATAATTATTAAAATACTTAATAACGATTAATTATTTGATTCGCGCATTTCTCTTTATACGTACGTTTATAAAAGAATGCGGAAAATAGTATGGACAAGATAGGTACAAATTTCTTTCTCGCGGATGATTACACGTCATTCACGCTACCGGTTAAATAAATTAAAATTCAAACGTCGATAAATCAGCAATGGAAGTACGACTGAAGAAGGGGTACATAGAAAATCATCTGTGAAAAACTCTCAGATGTAAAAGCTTCATTTGGGATTAGAGCGAAAAGTGAAGTATTCAATAGTAGTATGCTTCTAACGATTGACTCTCAAACGTGGCCCCCCAAATAAATATATTTTTTATTTTTTTTATTTAATTTTTTGTATACGCGCAGTTGTTTAGAAAAACAATAAGTGCGTTTGCTGAATGAGCATAGCTTATCGAGGATGTAAGGGGAAGCAATGTACATCTTAAGCGCTCAACATATCTCGAGGCCAGCGGCGCTTTAATATTGCCTGGTAATTGACGTTCTGCCAAAATATAAGGACATTATTATTGCAGGTTAGCTTGTTGTGGAATTTTCTGTTCATAATGCTATTATTGATACGTTCAAATCCCGATGGATTATTTTATTTGATGCGAACCACGGAGCATTTTTTTAAGATTTTTGACTGCGTGCATTGTATGCGCTTCATATTTGATGGCTTGCACGAATAACTCTGATCCATACAACCAAATTGGTTTTAATAGAGTACTACATAGAAGGACTTTGTTCTTGATATTTAATTTTGATCGTTGATCAAACAGTCGCATCAGTACTGTATGTCTTCTGCGTAACTCTTGATTCTTAAGAATTAAATGGCATCTCTATGTCAAACGGCTATCGAGGTAGAAGCCAAGAGAGCGGACACGGTCAGCGCTGGGAATAACTTCGTTATTAATATATATTGGACTTTCCCGAGCGTGAATGTAACATGATGACATTTACCCACATTTAAATGAATTCGCCATTTCGTAAACCATGGTTCAAGTTGATTAACATATTGCTGCAAGACTATGGAAGCTTGAACAGAATCTCCATGTTTTGACAGTGTTGCAATATCGTCTATCTGCATATTAATGTGTCAGGATGACGGGGTATATCTGCCGCGTAGAGTACATACAGTGCTGGTAAGAGAAAAAAGATACAGACTAGTCGGAAATTAGATGTATAAATGTCTATGTTAAGTGTTCGACGAAAGAGTAAGATCAGAAATACGTTTATTGGAGGAAAATTCAATAATACCTGTGAGATAAACTTTGTTAATGAATATAAGAGGAAAAAGTGGGATTGGAATGGGCATGCTGTGTTATTGACGGATAAAATAGATGGATATATGAGATAAAAAGTTGATATATTAGGAATAAAAACCAATATGAAAGAATTATTCTGGACCGCGGGGAATGAGTAAGGTTGAGGGAGCTCGTTTATTGTTAAATTTTCTATATACCATTTAATAAAGTATTTTATTATTATTATCATTTATTATAAATCAATAATGGAAAATCGTATAAATTATAAATATTTGGACGAGATATTGCGTATACAATATATTATATATATATATATATATATATATATATATATATATATATATATATATATATATATATATCATCATCAGTGAGTCGTGTCACCTCGTGCAGGGGTATCGTGACCGTGATATGTCACACGACAGACTAGGCTACGCCAGCAAATACGGTCGCGTGCGATATTTACACAATCGTGAAAAGTACGGCTAGCTGTCTTGCAAATCGCGTCCGACCATCGAAGACCAGCCACTACACCTTGAACGAAAAGCGCCTCCATATTTTCTGCTCTAACTACGTGACCAAAAAATCGTAGTTTTCTGTTGAGAACGATCGATTTTAATCTTTTCGGATTACCAATATCGTCCAAAATCGAAGCATTGGTTCTTCTAGCTGTTCATGAGACACGCAGCATTCGTCTCCAACACCACATTTCCAGTGCATCTATATGTTTTCTGTCGGCACTGCTTACTTTTCCGAGCCATAAAGGAACACTGAGAAAACAACTGAGTTTACTATTTTAATTTTAACCGATTTGCTAACTGCGGAGTCGGTCCAGATTCTATTCAAACGGTTCATTGCGCTTCGGGTTAGTTGGGCTCTATGGCGTATCTCACTTCTGCAGCCGCTGCTATTTTCTACTATAGATCCTAGATATGTAAACCGCTTTACTACTTCAATTCCACCAATTTCTCGTATCGCGTGGCAGTTATTCTTTGGACGATTAATGATCATAATTTTAGTTTTGGCCTTGTTGACGAGTAGGCCATACTTCGCACATGTCATCTGCATACCGGAGGTTATTAATGTACACGCCTCCAGTTGAAATGCCTCCATCTCAATTTAATGCTTCATTTGATGCGTCGATTTGGAGAGTTCTGCGCATTAAACATTCACTGTACAGGTTAAACAGTAGCGGTGAAAGGATACAACCCTGGCGAACACCTCGCTCAGGATGAATATATATATATATATATATTTAAACCGTTGAGTGACGAGTTTTTTAGCGTTTCTGAAATCCCGAAATCTTAGTATGTGAAATTCTATGTTGACTACAACGTTCGAGACTGTAATACCTATCTCTAGCATTTCAAAAATCCAGATTAGCATTTTTTTTCATATTTCTGTTAAAAATGACCAAAATGAAAGTATTCAAACTTCATTCGTACACACGCACACAAACGTTTATGTACACGTAAATCGTATTAATCTACAAGTTAACGTTAAAATCTATACGTTCTCGCACAAGCATGCTTACTATACATAACCGTAATATGATGATGAAGTTTAACAAAACTTCTTGCTATCGAACACGATGTTGGCTTCCGGAAACCGACTGCCAATGTATCCCGTTCCAACTATATAGCACTCAGCAGGCTCCGCCATGGTCACATATCACATGACTATCTACTCTAAAACCACCCTGCTTATTAGTTTTCAACAATGGAAAGGTTACTTCTTTAACAATAATATGCGTAGACAAGAGATTGACCAATAACGCAGTACGAAAAGAAATATTTGATTTTCGGATAGGGAAGAATTACAATTATTGTTATTTAACATTGGTCGCAATTAAATACGTTTAATAATTATTTGTAGAATTTTCGTCCTTGTTTCAGAATGGTCAAGTAGAATGTTCTAAAAATAAATGTCCGAGCGAGGAAGGATGTTACATGTTGCAAAATGAATTTGCAGATTCCGATGGATGTTGTCGTAAATGTAAAGGTAAATTTCGTAGTACACGTTGGCCGTCTAACAATTCAATTAACCTAATCATATAGTTACGTTCCATCGTAATATAAACAAATTCGACTTTCAGTTAGAACGTACAGACATATATAATTGTCATTTTTAGTAGAAATGTACGTATATATATATATATATATATATATATATATATATATATATATATATATATATATATAAATTTGGTAAAGTTTTAATACTTGTAAAAAGCGCTATTTATTACTTCCTAAAACGTGATAAATTGCACATTCCGAACACTAATTCTATCATACGATTCAACCGCAGTCAAATCTATATAACGCGTTATCTATATATTTATATGTATATGCAAGGGCCGCGACAATAAAGTGGTCCGCCAGATTGGGCATCTCGTCACAGGATGACGGTTTTGATTTAAAAGTAAAACTATTAGAAAAAGTCGAACCAACAACCCCTAGATACAAATTCGTTTAAGGAACATCCAACAAATGAATCACACTCACGGAAATATATTTTTAATCGTTAGAAAATACATTGACAATTGTTAAGTTGATATTTTTGTACATTAGTTCGTTTTTCATTATTAATAGAAATAATCTGAATTCTTCGAAGAATTGACATTTTAAAAAGTTAAATTTTGCATTTTTTAATTTATACGAATAAATGTAAAGCAGATGGTATATTGTACGATTGAGTATTATTGGAAAGTTTTCCATATCATTGTGTAACGGGAACAATTGATTAGCGCTTATTATATATCGATAGCTATTATCGATGGAAAAATAACCGGATAACATAAAAAGTCGCAGAAAGCTGAAGATGGATTAAATAATGTATAATTATTTGAAATATTAATAAAATACTAATTATGAACTTATTTTAAATTATTTGAATATTTCATCGATATTTTTTGGATGTAACCCGCACTTCGTATTTCTTTTCGAGAGTTCTTTTAAATTAGAATATTGTTTATTGGCTTATTATTCGTTGAATTAATAGTTAGTTTAATAATCGATTTATTCGCATTTTTCACGTTAATATAATAAAGAAAAATGAAACCGAATAATTAGTCGGATTTAAATTTAAAAAAACGAATTAGTCATTTGATTCGATTACGGCCGTCTCTGGTAGTAAATATTTTAATCGGCCTACGTCAATTCGTTAGAGATTAATTAATTATTTCGTTACAGTTAATTTGCCGTTAAATCGTACGCTCTGTATTATTTTTCAGTTATTTTGTTCTATAATCATAAATATTCGACATTATAGATTTTTATCTATCTAGGTGGGAATTTATTATCTTTAATATTATCATGGCGAACGCAAATTTTTATAATAATAATAATTACTATTATTGACGGATTCATTGTGAAATCAAATCGATTTACCGAGTCGGCATTTTAGATCGATATCAAAGAGGCCGATAATTTAATAAGTTTCGTTTAAAAAAATATACTTCGGAACCGAATAGGCTATCAGCGATGTCGCTTATATTTACGCATTTTCGGAATTTCTTAGTTTAATCTTTGTTTACTTATAACACCGAATAAACGCGTTCGACTGTAATTCATTTTTCTCATGAAAAAATGTCTACGCGTTATTTTGACGTATCTGTAAATGTTAAAAAATTTGTCCCCGAAAATTATTAATCCCGTTATCACGTAATCTCATAATTTAAATCCTCTTATTTAGGAGAACTTGTTTTTATAATATTTCTATTAATTAATATTATTCGATGAAAAAAAAAGCGAATAAATAGAATGAATTTTATTAATTAATTAATCTATCCACGCCGCCATCGTTGTATCTATCGGAAAAGAAATAAAAACAATAACTATTATAGTGTAAAGTAGAACATTTAATTATTTTCAGTTTGATATTTGTAATTGAACAGAAATAAATTCGATAATTGTGTTTCGCTTCTCTAATTATACGTCATAAAATCGATAAACCGGATATCTGGCTATTAGTTAATTTTATAAGCACCCTTATTTTATAACGTTTCTAATAAAAGGATCGGAAAATATTTCAAAAGCATTTACACGATAGATTACCGAGGAAAATAATATAGAATTAATAAATATATATTTACATCGCTGAACGTAATTATGCAATAATGTACCGTTATATTATGACGTAACGAGATAGAAAATAAGTTAAAAATATCGCCGTATAAAATGATTAAAAATAAGATTAAACGAAAATTATTTCAAATTTCTAGATGAATATTATAAACTAGAACTAGATTTGACGACAGCTTCTACATTATAGACTAATTTGACCGAAATTTTTATGACATCTAGTAAGGAGAGTGACAGTTAAAAATGAAATAAACGGATAAAGTACGTATACCATATACAAAATAGTTAGAAAAAATAAGTTTAAATAAATTTCCATTAAAACTAAATAACTTTAATAAAAATATAAAATTTACGTAAAAAATTCGGCGAAAAAAGTATAATATTTTTAGATTTTAAAATTAAATTTTAATAACCTATTTTCACTTATATAGGAAATAGACGTAAACGCGAATTTTTAAATTACACAAAATGACTAAAGAATTTATTGCAATAAAACTGAAATTATTTAAATTATGTTCAAAAAATGAAACGAAGAAAAAATAAATGCACTTTTAAACGAGTTTTAAAATGATAACTGTAATTTGTTTAAATTAGCTATCGGTGGACGTACGAACAAAGTGCAGATAGATGAGAGAATTATTTAATCTGCGCTATGCAGATGATGTGGCAATTCTTACAAATAACGAAAAACACCTTCAACACCTTCTTAATAAAGAGAACACAGTCGGTAAATAGTATTATAATATAAAGATAAATGTAAAAAAAAATTAAAAAAATAATAAAATGTGAGTAACCTTAACAAATCTCCATTAAAATTAATAACAGGAAGATTGAAAGAGTTTAGAAATTTAAATACTTGGACAGTTACATTACGGTGAATCTAGACCTAGATACAGAAATATAAATGCGATGTAACTACTCTCGGAAAATCTCCTACGTGATAGATCCTTACGTTTAAATATATACGTCGAAACATTATGCAGTGCTACATATATTCAATCTTATTATTACGAGGCAACGACATTAAACAAAAGACAAATAAATCGATTGGAATCCGTAGAGCTGTGGTTAGATAGAAGTATGTCGAAAATAGCACGGATAAACAAGACATCAAAATCGAAAAGTCCTAGATACGGCCAAAACTGAGAGAGGGTGAAACCATTTATTCAAAAGAAAATAAAGTACTTCGGCCATGTAATTAGAGAAGGTAAATATAAACTACTGCGACTAATTATCAGAGGGCAAGTAGATGGGAAATGAAGTCGAGGAATACGAAAAATATGCTGAACATGCTGGTTGGATAACATCAAAGAAGTCATACAAGAAGTCAAAGAAAAGAAGGTTTAGTTGCCATATATGATCGCTGAATGTAAAAAAAATATTATTGAGCAGATAATTGAAAACAAATGTAATCCTTGTATAGTAAGATCAATTATGAAACAAAATATGCACTAGCATCATCGAGATCAAAAAATCAATAAAATATATAGGAAATACACTTGAAAGTTCTGAAAATTAAATATATATATATATATATATATATATATATATATATATATATATATATATATAAAAGTAATGATAAGTAAGAGCAAATTATATTTAAATAAATCAGTAATAATAACTCAAAAAATAATGAAGTATTACAAAAATTATGACTGCGCAAAATGTGATATATAGGTAAATAAATATCAGGTAAATATTTAGCGTCGTTTAAGAATGAAAATGATGATATCACTGTATGTAAGCAACAAAAAAATATTATCGAAAATATCGCAGAGCTAAGGTATTGTGGAAGTAGGAAATAGAAAACTATTTAAATAGTTGAAAACGATTAAATGTAGAAATAGCGCTAAATTATTAAATTACACGATTAATTTCGACAAAGAATTAATATTAAAGTATAGTTATAGGGCTTTCATTATAATTGGTGGGAGTGTATTAGTTCTGATTGGTTGGTGTGTGTGTATTGTTGACTATTGCCACTGACAAGGTACATCGATTAGCTGGTGGATTTAATTTCTAATAACACTTAGTTAAGACGTTGATTTATATGCTTGACAATGACGTAATTATTAAAAACCTTTGCCCTTAAATACATAATTTTTTTTACTGATAGGAAGATTTGTATTTATTACTTTATTCACATTCCTAAAACTAATTACGAATACAAATTATTTTACAAACAACCAAAAAGTGGTTAAACTTATCACATTTTTATATACATATAAAATGACTACAAAGCTTTTCGGCTATTAAGTCATTATCAGGTGGACGTGAAAAATAAAATATGCAAATATATACAATTTATAGAAAAACAAAAACAAAAATAAAATAAAATGTAAGAAAATACTTAATTTAGGTGTATAATATTACAAATAATAGCAAAATAAAAAAATATTTATAAAATGATCTGATGGAGCACTGTATATACATATTACATATATATATATATATATATGTAAATACATATAAATTTAAATGAATTTTAAATCTTATTGGTAAGTATTCTTTTTCACATTGATTGCGATCGAATTTGTATGCGCCTGATTTTTAAAAATATATACGTCTATCTATCTTCTATTTTGTTGTCACTAATTGATTTCAATAATGTGTTATTTATTCTTATCGCTAAATCAATGTTATATTTGTTGAATATTCTTATTATTTTATACGTACAACTTCCTAACTTATTGAATCTTGATGATTCTTTTTATATTTTTCTGTTATGTTTATTTTGTATGATTTTTCCATATTTTATCAACTATAGTAGGGTTGTATTTATTATCGATTGCTATTCGATTTATTAAGTTTTTATTTAATAATAAACCGAACAAAATCATAACACAGTTTAATCACTAAAAGTTTTTAATCGCGAAGCTTTTCGACAGTTACGTCATTTTCAAGCATATACAATAATTATTACATCTTTTTTTGACTTTTAGTGATTGTGTTATATTTTGTTCGGTTTATTATTAATTAATAAAATCACTACTCTCCAATATATTCAACATTTTTAGACTTTATTCACCTTATCGTTATCCGTTATAATTGTTGTTGCTCTATTGAGATGAAATTGTTGCAGGTTGCAATTATCGCGGCGTATTCCACGAAAGTGGGACGGAATGGACTAGCGACAATGACCCTTGTACCGTGATGACGTGTAAAGCCGGAGTAGTTACCGAATCTGTCATGCAATGTTACACTCCTTGTCACAGTCCGATACCACCGAAAAAAGGCGAATGCTGTCCTTCCTGTCCGGGTAAGAAAAGGATATTTCGTTATTTTTTTAAAATATATTTTATGAATAAGTTTAATTTGCAAATGCGGCTGGTTTGGGAATAATTCCAAATTTATCTTATTTTTCTCGTCAAAAACTGGAAAAAATGTCGAATATTCGAGACCGTAAGGTAGTTAAGCGTTTACACTATTGAGTAATAGTAAATTATAATAATTGGACTGACGTAAATCCGTATAATCCGTAATATAGTTTACACTAAACATTTTCGACTAGTAGTAGTAGTAGTATGTATGTATATATATCATCATCATCATTGTCGTATTGTTCGTTGCCGAACGTCGTGACTAGCTATTGTGCGTTTATCTTTACGTACAAAATTAGCTAGCATTCAAGGTACTATTTATATACAACGCAGATGCCCATGCATATGATTTTATACGGATGGGGTGCCACTGACTTTTCCGTGATAATTAAGAATTAAATGATGATGAAAACTTTCTATGTCGCGCGTTGGTTTCGAACTCCCGACCGTCAAGTTGACAGTCGAGCACTCTAGCATCTACGCCACTGCGACAAATATATATTATATATATATATATATATATATATATATATATATATATATATATATTTGCAGATGACATCGTTATAATAAGCCGGAATCAAGTAGAATTAGAATTTATGCTGAACGAACTTCAAACTGAATCTAGAAACATAGGATTAAGAATAAATAAACAGAAAACAAAGGTTATGACTAATAACACGGATGTAAGTAAAGATAAATGGGGGATCACATCGAACAGGTACATCGGTATATTCATGTAGGACAGGAAATAACTATTAGACAGGGGAAAAATATGCGGAGTGAGATACGAAGGAGAATATCTCTTGCGTGGGCTGCATTTGGGAAGTTATCCAACATATTTCCGGAACAACAAAGATATACCGAACAGTTTGAAGTACAAACTTTATACTCAATGTGTATTATCGGTGTGTGAGTGGAAACGTGGAGCTTCACAAAGGAAATAGTTATGAAAATCAGGAAAACGAAAACAGCTCACGAAAGGATAATATTAAACTAAAGTTAGAAGACAGAAAAACCATTACTTGGATCAGGGAGCGTACAAAATTGACCGACGCGGTGTAGCGAATTGCAAAAATTAAAATGGACGTGGGCACACGTGGCGCGTAGACATGATGGCAGGTGCACAAAACATATCCTGGAATGGTGCCCATTGCATTTAAAAAAGGAAAAGAGGCAGACCAAAAACACGGTGGCGAGACGACATTGCCAAACAAGCACGGATCAAGTGGATCCGAGTGGCACAAAACCGGAATCGTTGGAAACATCTGGGACATGCCTACACCCAACAGTGGGTTGATATGGGCATAACGTGATATATATACTTAACAAATTTAAACAATTTAATGTTAAAACAAAATAAAACTTAAATTCGAATAATAAAATGAAACAGATAAAACTGTATACTAATAAAAATACGTTAAAGGACGGTTATTAACACCAGGAGACACGTTGTTAATCAACCAAAAATAAATTTAAAATAAAATAGTACATTTCATTATAAACGACAGTGAAAATTTTACACTTTTATTCCGTGTAAAAAAAAAAGACAATTGAAAGTTGAATATAATTTAACAGCGAAAAGATATTCGTTAAATTCACTATCAGTAACTGCGTTACGTAGAAGTTAGAAACAAAACATTTTCATTTGTCCGTAGTAGTAAATGTTTTTTTACGATCTTATTCGTAAAATTTCTCGTTGGTAATTTATAAATCCGCTAGATTAGAATCTAAATCTGTTTTTTGAAATTAACATCTTTCGATTGAGACCGAATTAGTTTATTTTTCAATAGGTATCGATTATTAATCGTTAATTAGACGCGTTTAACCGGACGTGCGACGAATTAGTAAAAAAAATGGAAGAATTTTATCAGCGTACTCTAACGACCAACTACGAAATTAATAGTGGATTTATTCATTTGTTAGAGGGCGCTGATCTATTCTTATCCAGGTTGTAAAAAAAAGTTAACCGTTTTATTCACTGGTTATCGATTTTCGACGTAAAATTGCAATATTTCGGCGTACGAAATAAAGTTAGAAATATACTTCGATCGGTACTTCCATTCTAGAATGTTCCATAATTGTGCGAAAAGTAGTTTGAAGAGCAGATAAAAACGCGAGGTAATGATTTTTGGACGGTGCTAGATAATTATTAAACACGTTAGTACGATCGAGAATAGAGCAGTCAAGATAAATAATCACAGAAATTAAGAACGTGAAGAAAAGAACTTAATTTTGACCTACCATTAAGAATTGAAAAATGCTACGTTTTTTTTCAGTTTTGCTGTATGGCTGCGAAAGCCATAGCGGATATTAAAAATTCCTCGAATACAGAAAAAGTCAGCAATAAAGAAGCTCTTAATAAAGTGAACAAAAAGCATCATCCGGAATTATTAATCTGTATTCAAGAAAGAAGCTGCGATACATATAGGACACATCCTGAGAGGACCTAAGTATGAAATATTGCGTGTTATTATAGAAGGTAAAATCGCCGGCAAGAGATGCCGTCAACAAAATTCACGGATAGACTGTCCGTCTATCCAATTACTTCGGACTACTGGGTCGAAAGAGATTGTAGCCAAGTTGATCGTCGACTTTCGTAATGGCGACGGCCGATGAAGAAGAAGATGTATATTTATAGAATTAAGAAATTTTATTTCACTAAATGTCCCTGATTATGAAAAAAGGCAATTTCGTTAGCATTAAAACGAAGTTCGCGTACTATTATAAGGAACCTCTTTGATTAGAAGGATTAAAAAAAAAAACCGGTACTTGGATATCGTGAAATACGAGCGAAAGAAGTTAATACATTTTCTCGCAAGTTAATTAATAGCAAGTTTAAGTGTTGTAAGCAAAATCCCACTAATTCTAAATACGGTATTCGGGGTACGTCTTTAACGAGATGACATTATACACCGACCTGTAAAAGTTAAAAATTGAGCTACTCGCACGTCAATCTATTTCAGCTTGCTCGATGAAAAATCATCCGGAAGAGAGTTGGAAAATATTGTTATATAGACAACTATCTATTTCTATTCTAACACTAAGGAAACCTACTAAGATAGTTCCCTGGATCAAAACGAAAAATGTAATTCCGTTCCTATTTCGCGCGATGAGCTCTTTTGTAAACTATGCTGTATTTAATATGTGGGGGTCTCATAATGTTTCATCAGGAATACAAAAATTTCTTACGGTAAAAAACGTCAAGAAGTCAACTGAACTATTCCATCTAGTTGTTCGAGTTAGATACAGGAAAAGGAGTAAGGCAAGGACAAAGTACTTCAGTCGATCAGTTATCAATTTCCAAGTTAATGACGAATGTTTAGAAGTTATCAGCTTTCTTGTGCATAGAATCTTTTTTGGGATTATATATATATATATATATATATATATATATATATATATATATATATATATATATATATATATATATATATATATATATATCTATAAAATATGAAAGAAAGATAGGTGGGTGGAAGAGAAAGTGTGCCGGAAATATACGAAAGAACTGGTACTTAATGAATCCGACGTAATTAATTAATTATATGTAATAATTCGATATTGTAGACTAAAAATTGTGATATTCGTTCGAATTAATAAAAGACACGCCCCGATATTGTTGTCCAGTAGAAAAGTACCCGGTAACTGCTGCACAGCCGGTAATGAACACAGACGATGTATTCTGTTACATTTTTTGTTGTCGTTTTCAACTCCGAGTACAATACTATATAAACTTTTTTTTATTCTTCTTCTTCATCGCCACGTTAACGTTAGTGTTAGCGCTATCGTTATCTTTAGTATATTCATTATTATCGACGGTTGGTTTTTTGAGAAGCCATTTACAATATCTTAAGAATTAAACCGAAATGAAAGAACCTCATTAATTTCCTGGTCATTTTACGAAACAATACGATTTCTCGTTCTTTATTCCTTTCTACCTTTTATTTTTTTATTTTTTTTTATTTTTATTATTATTATCGTAGTCATCTTATCTTTTTATCTTGCCCGCATTAGATATGCATCTCGAACACAGGTTCTATTATATTCATATTCGGCCGGAATCCTTTATCGCTTATATTCTAAAAAACCAAGTAGGTATATTACAGTTCTCACGGCATTGATGCGGTTGTATATATATATATATATGTGTGTGTATATATATATATGTGTGTGTGTGTGTAGTCGTTCCAATTGGCTAGCCTCCGGATCCATTTTTAATTATCTGCTCGGTTCCATTTGCGGAATTATCTACGACAGGCAGTCGTTATCGATCTAATTACATTCTATACGATACGATACTATTCGCTCGGTATGCCTTTCACATATTTCTTATAATGAATATATTAATAGTTTCAATACTACGTATCACATACACACACACAAACACACACATATATATATATACATATATAATGCAGAGATACATATAATGCTTATATACTTTATTTGTTTTGTATTACAATAGTAACAAAAGATTAACGTACAAAAAAATCCTGAATTTTCTTGTAACTACAATTTGTGTTACATATATGCGTGTTCGTTTGTATGCACGTGTGTTTGTTTATTATTGGTATGGTTGTTTAGAGGGTGTTCTATGAATTTCACATAGGATATTTGGGATTACAGGAATTGCAGAATTTAGTCTAATAACTGTATCGATCCGCCTATTCTATTACCCTGCCCCTGTTCCACCCGTAGAATAAAAAAAATTATTTACTGGGAAAATAAACGTTAAATGATGGTCAATGACCTATTCTTCTTCTGTTTCTTCTGAATCGCTGATAGCGGAAGAATTCGATAAATCAATGTTTAACCTTTAAACCGGCCTGACTAAATCGATTATTTCCGTATTATATTTCATCGAATATCTCAAATAATACTATTATTATTTATTATTATTATTATTATTATTATTATTATTATTATCTATTTTCAACGTATATGTGCAAAAATTGTACATATATAAAGACTTAGACACGCGCAGCTCACTCTAACACTCACGCACTCGAAAATGGTAATATAAGTAGATTTTAAGAATACTTCTTGTCCTGTCATCAACCCTTTCGTTTGTTTAATAATTTATAATCTATCACCGTGTTGTTTACTGTATGAGCGTTTAACCTTACAATTTACCTTAATTATGATGGCGGCAAATTTTTACTTATTTACACTCTAGCTTATGCCGGACGAACGTACAACATATACTATGCCCTAATACACTCAGATAATGCTACTATTCATTTGCATTTCCATCTTAACATACTTCACTATAGACTGACGGTTTAATCTCTTCTTTCTGTTGTAGCATCCTCGTACCCTTATTATATATATATATATATTTTTTTTTTAACAAAAAAATCTAGTCAATTAACTATTGATGAATTGTAACCATTTTAGTTCACGCTTTAGTTTTATTCTACTATCGAACTTATAATTTCTTCCTGTATTATGTTTAGCATTTGCGTTAAAATAGAACTATCTGATTATTTAGTTCTAGATATTTGTGTTCGATATTTGAAAGTGTTTCCGAGTTGATATTTTCATAGTTTGCCTTTTCTCATATTTCCCGGGCACGTGTACATATATATACTATACATATACATATACAGTGGCGTAGCCAGGGGGTGATTTTTGGGGGTCTGAACACCCACTTGGAATCAATCTGATAATAAGGAAATATATACTCGTTGTTTAATGCAGTTTTTCATTTGTTAAACCTATTTTGTTTTTTTTTATTTTCATTTATTTTATTTAAATTTTTCGAAGTAAATAAACAGTTTTGTAATATAGGTACTAGAAGAATTCTGTAGGAAAACGCTTAGAATAGATGTTAAATTTTAAATTTAGTTAAGTATTATACTATTCCTTCAAAAAATATAAAATCATTATTTATCTTTTATTTTTTCGCGGAATTTATTGTAAACCATCTCTCTCTCTCTCTCTGTCTTCATTAACATACTATTAGTGTGTTCCAGTGACGTTAAATATTTCTGACGTCTATTGCTTCTAATAGAATTACATATTCGACGTCTAAGAAGTATAAAAATAACTCCGATGAGTTCGATTGCTTAGAGCTTTTTAACCTACTTGAGGTTTGGCTATTTACTTAAAGTTCAATTTAACTTGGATTTACTGTTATAATTGAGTTTTGTTTGAACCTCCGCCACTGTACATTTACATATACTATATATATATATATATGCGTATATCTTAATTTATGTGTGTTCACACGTCACATTTACACGCACATTTACACTCTCTCTCCCGTTTGCTCATATTTTCACGTTCATCTATCTCTCCCAATCACATGTACACTCTTGTTTCAACTTGAAATTCAAAGTTTTATTAAAATCATAAAGCTTTTCGGCTATTGTGCCATTATCAAATGAACATAAAATAAAATAAGAAGAAAAAATATAAACACATATATAAGAAATATAAAATATAAAAATACAAATTTAGATGTCAAATTTATAATAGTTAATGATAAATAGTCAATAGTGAATGTAGTAAATGACACAATTCACCTACAAGAAATATTAAATGTAAAAAAATAACTAATTTATATATATATATATATATAATTGATTAAAATTAACAAAATGGAAAATTGCGTTTATAAAATAATCTGATAACGAATGTGCTAAACACAACACAATCTACAATCAACAATACAAAATTTTATACCGAAACATACCAAAATCACAGAAAATAAAACTAAACCAGTATTAATGTGAAAATTGATTATTATAATATACTTTTTGGAACTAATTTTTCGTCAAAATTTATCATCGAATTTAATAAATTATTTTTATCTCTTTCTTTTATTATTTCCATTTTTTCCAGTTAAAGTGTTTTTCTGTATGTAAAATTTTATACTTTCGGTTAATATGATCGATTTCCTGTTTTAATTCTTTACAATAATAATGATTTTTCGTCATTGTTATTATAATATAGATTTAAATTTTCTTTAAATCTTCTTGTGAACTGTTTGTTTCTGCTATGTATACTTTTTCGCATTGATTACCAAATAATTTATATACTCCTGAATTATTTCTCTTCTATCCCATATATTTCGATTGTGTGTCTTTCCATATATTCTTCTAGCACGTTTATTATTACTATTACTAGTATATTACTGTCAATACTTCTTTATTTTATTTTTTGGAAAAATATATTTCAAATTAAAATATATGCAATAACACATCTACACAAAGATGAATACATTTTCGTAGATGTACAATATAGTCACACGAGCATATATATATATATCTTATCCCAACTGCATATCAAGCTATTGGTTGTCGATGGAGATACTAACAACAATATTGTCGAATCGCATAAAAAATATATTTTAAAACATTGTTCTATCATATTTAACTAATTAAGAGTACCATTTACCATCTCTCAATTATTATTCAAATTAAATTCTCGTTTACAATTTAAAATTTTCCTCTATCTATACTACCCGCCCATTACTGTGTATTACCCAATCCGAGTCGGTCGACGGATATTGAAAATAATAGTTTCGTTTTGTACAAACATTTTTCTAAACATCATTCTGCAATATTTAACATTCCGACTAAGAATTCTATTTATCCTTTCTTTTAATCGGTTATTCAAAACACACTTTTCTTTATGAATTTACGATATTTGTATATTGTCCAAATTTGAGTTCCCTCATTTATCGTTTAAAGATTTCTTCCGTTTTATCGTTCAATTCTGTTCATTAGATATTTATTTATTTTTTAATATATTAACACGTTTCTCGAACGAATTATTATTTTTTATAGCTGTTAAACTTGTTAATCAGCATACGGTTTGACATGAAATGTCTTAATTTAAAACATATTTATATAAACGCACTGAAAATTTTTTACAGAAAACAATATATAATAACGAATATACTGTATGAAATTCGTAATTTTCCGTCAAAATCTGATAATACGATCGCAATAATGATGCACGTAATATACTAAAACGTCGGTTATATATTCAACCGGTAGAATATCATTCGTTTTTCGGTAGACTGTTTATAAATATTAAGTTTAAAATTTAACATCTACTATAGTAAACGTGAGGAAAAAGAGGCATTTTTATCAACATCCTAGACACAATGATACGTTTTACATAGTACAACGCGAACGAAGAGGCAAACGTAAGCAGATGAAAGTTGCGAAGTTGCTCCTCGTAAGAGAACCTTGCCTAGTCTAATGTACAATTATCTTTTGCAACATTTAGCACCGTTGGGAACGGGTGAACGTGTACAAGCTTATAAGTTACGTAAAAAAGAAAGAACAAGGAACTCATAATTGTAAGTCTAAGAAACGGGAGTTGTAAAAGATAATTAAAAACAATGTAAAAATATATTGAACGCACAATGTACAAGCTAAGAAACAAAATAATAATTATATATATATATATATATATATATATATATATATATATATATATATATATATATATACGATAATACTAAGGACGATAGAAATAAGAAGAAATTCCACAATAGGACACACAATACGCCATTCAACATGGATTGCCAACGTAATAGAAGGAAAAACAAGCATCCAAAGAGGAAGACCCCCGAAGGGTTTCATGGATGAAATGAATGGTAAAAGACCGTGTGGAAATTAAAGAATTAGCAACAGTACGAGAAGATCTTACACGTTGGTATGTTACGCACCAACTCTTGACTTGGAAGAAGAATATATATATACATATATGCATAATGGCCGTGTTATATTATTAAATATGCTAACGTATTTTTAATTTTAAATATATATATATAAATAAATCACGAATTGCATAATTTACTCTATCAATAACTTTACTGCAAATACTTGAACCCTTATATATATATAAGTATTGTAATAATAATGAATTCCAGATATGATAGAGTATAACGATATAGCTACAACAATTTTTTTCGAAACATGCATGATTAGTCTCTATCGTAATTGTTATTATTTTTTACATTTATAATTTCTCACCGCGGTTTATTAAAAAGTTGACTTTTATAGAAATATGAAATTGAGCATCGTTTAGATTTGCAGATGACACAACGGTAGTCGTAGAAATTTAAAAAAAATTCTGTACCCTGGAGGCACAGGGAAGCAATGAAACATAACATGAAAATCTAAAGCACATAATTTTGCTCACCTCGTCGCTTGGACTCTACTATGTTATTCAACCTGATAATATATGCTTCCAATTTAGTGTCGTTCTATAAAAAAAAAACACGATGCAGAATTGTTACGCGTTGTTCCAAAGCTACGCCTCTTTGAACCATCGCTATGACAACTACGAAAGACTGAGAGTTGATTAACATTCGAACATAGCTGCTACTACAAACAGGTTGTTGAACTGAAAAACTCTGTTAGGTCTGCGAGATTGAAAATCTGAAAAAGTAAAATTAAAAAAGCTCCGAACGTATACGAATGCCTATCAATCGGCTACCATTTAGACGCATTCTATGTCGAACCTTAGACGGAATAAAATATAACCGCGAATGCGGACTAACACAAGATGGCGAACAGAAGATATTAAAAAAAAATATTAAAGCTTGTCATCTATCACGGGTATATAATTCAGAAATGATGTATTAGTCTTAAATAAATTCCTCTCGTTGACTGACATGTTAAAATTTAATTAAACTCTCCCTAGTAATGCGTGTATATCTAGACTAATTATTTAATTAAATTCTGTTTTCGTTCACTCGACCGCCAAATGTATAGAAAAACGGACCCCTTCGAAAATCGGTGCTGGCGAAGATTACAGAAAATTAGTTGGACAGAAAAAGTTATAAAACAAAAAGTTTTTAAAAACATAAAATGAATCAAGAAACTTATCAAGGAACTTAATTCAGAAGTTAAAAAGTAGAAGGGTTAAGTGGATAGGCCAGTTATATCGACACAATCCGAGTTTCGTTTAATTGAAAAGAAATTGGAAGGAAAACGATACAGGGGAAGACCGAGGAGTAAATACGTAGATCAAATAATAGAAGGTACGGGAGCAACAAGTTATAAACCTTAAAAGAAGGACAGAACGAAGACAATTTGAATTGAACTCACTAGGATCATGAGTCATAATTATCCATCAATCTACTGATTGAGGATAAAAATAATTAATTATATATATATATATATTCTTATGTAGCACGTAGGCTATTGATTTCTCTCCCTTGCTGCTGCCTCAAAGAGTCAAAACAAAATTTAACTAATGTTGTTCCATGTCTTTTATCGTGAATTCTTCTTTGTAGTATTAGGCCGAAATGTCATACTTTATCCTCTTAGAATATGACCTAGATGCTCCATTTTTCTTTTTAAAATACTTTTTACGAGCTTCCTTCGTACACCGGCTCTTTTTAATACGTTATTATTTTGGAGTTTTTTTGATCCATGAAATTCTTAATAGCTTTCTTAGAAGCCGTATTTCTGTAACGTTTGAATTTCTAACATGTCTAAAAATATTCAAGGTCCACGTTTAGCACTGGAATAACGCACCAGTCTAGCAGGAGTGACGCGTCGCTAGAGAAATAATGTTTTTTATTTTTCGGAAGGTTTTCTTCATCTCGTTCTTATTTCTTCAATACCGTCTAATTAATCGTCATTTGTATCTAACACTCTCTCGATTAAATTATCGCTTACCATCAGATGATTCATAACGTTTTGATCACCTTGTATTCTTAAATTTGTTTTTACATAATACGACGTTGAATTCACAATATATGCGTTTGTACGCGTGTAAAAATCAGAATATTTGTAGTAGTACATCGCTTAAACGATCTTCATCAGCCCGAAAATGAATGAACTACCGGCCAAAGTTCGAGCCTGGACAAGCCGAATATAAGGTTTTTGCTTTCCTCGACTTTTTCCCTTCTATGCAAGCTGATACATATTTAAATTGAACGAATAGTTGAGTCGGCTAATTATTATACGTTTGCTCATAGTGCACCCCGGGCAACGAATTTATACTGGCTGAAATAACTTACCCAGGTGTCAAACTTGTACATTCAGCTTTTGCGATTACGAGTCGACGGTGAAAAAAACATTCTCGTGTCTTTTGTTAGTTTCAAATTCAAGTTGTACAAATGGAACGTCAGAGCTTTATCGCTCAGTCATATATTTACTCGAACATGTATATAACACAAAGTGCGCGCACACACACACATGTATATAAATTCGAATTTAGATAGCTATATCTTTTCTATAATGTTAAAATACAGTCGAAGTTGCTCGTGAATTAGAAAATGTTGGCAAGGCACTCATACGAATACGTTCTCGAGTTACAATCAATAATCATCATAATTTGATGTATTTCAGGTTGTCGCATTAACGGACAGCATTTTTCGTCAAATCGAAACGTCACCTTATTGGACGATCCTTGTTTAAAATGTTACTGCGATAACGGCCGCATGACCTGTTCGAAGAAAGCCTGTCCGGTACTGCAGTGCTTGCCGGGAAGTATCGAATGGCGACCGGGTGACTGTTGTCCTCGATGTAACGGTAAAGTCTTTTTCCTCCTTTTTCTTATTTATTTATTTATTTTTATTTCTATAGCGCCGAGTATAACCCGACACTATTACGACACTGATGACTTAGCGGTTAGGTGTAGTAAATGAGGTGTGAAGATGAAAGGAATTGTAGATATGGGGGTCGATAGGGATGAAGTGGTATGGTAGTGTAGTAAAGTATGGCGAATAAGGGGGCAAAAATGATGTACGTTGGAGTAGTTATCAAGGGAGTGATATGTGTCCAAAGCGGAACCTGCTGAGTGCTACATATTTGGAAGGGGGATAAGCTAACAGGTGTTTACATTGAGTTTGGTAGCAAGGACGAAGTTATGTGGTACTAATTCCGCCTCCGTTGCCAGTTGCGGTTAGTGAAGTGCTTGAGGACTGTGTTTAGTACTCTGTGTTTAGAACTGGATATGGTGGGTCTTTATTTGAAATAAGCACCGACGTATTTCTCATATATAAGTACAGCGCGCATCATTTTAACTTACTAAGGTCTCCTTATAATTTTTAATTTTTTGACAGAAGTGTAAAATCGCGAAATATAATTTTTAATTGAAACGTCGAGAACAAAAAACAAAATTTTAAAATTGCCTACCGCGAGGATGCATCGTACGTCTTCCTTTAACTTAAATATTCGCGTCCAACTTTCGTAACCACCTTATAGCCACGTCTGATATATTTTCCCATCCGCGTTTCTTAAGGGTTCTGTGCGAACATGCGTTGATAGTATGACCTATTGTTTGATCTCCTGGTTTGCAGTCGGAGGATGGGTAAATTTAGCCATATGACCAAACATCCACGATTGATACCCAACTTTTTCACTCTCCGATCAAAGTCTAATAACCCGCCCCATACGGTGTATCTATCGTTCTATTTCTAAGTTCTTTTAATTTAATTTTTCATTTCAGGCTGCAAATGCGTCAAAACGGTCCGATACGAGCTTTACAGCCAATCCATAGGTTACCTTTCTGGACTTTTCCCATATCGGTTTAAAAATATTATTTATCCGAATAACTGTTAAGAATGTGGGAAATATTGTCAGCGACGAACTTCGTTTTGTACTTTACGCTACATGAGTAGCGACATATCAAAAAGAAGATAGCGTCTTTATCTCGTATAAGTTAACAAACGCATTCATTTCATATACCCGCGATGTGTATACACATACAAAAATACGCACGCCCATGTATGTGTAAGAGTAAATCACATGTATAAAAATGTACGACCGGTAATTTGAAATTCGTATTTGTTCGCGTTACATACTTAAGTATAAGAAATTATTTGAAAAACTTCCTTTATTCCTTACCATCGAATTACTCTATTCTCTGTGCCGAGCTTTATGCTATCTTCCTCGCTATCTCATATATAATTGAAAACCTAATCAGAGATTTACCTCAATCTGTGATATTAACAGACTCATCCTCTGCAATTCTGGCTATCTCTAATTATCATTCGTTTCATTAAGATGATCATCAAGTTATTGTGTGTCAATGAAACCAATACATCGACCGATAATGGTCTGGGTTTCAGCCACTCTCATATTATGGTAGACTGCGCTGCTAAACAAGCAGCAGCCATGCTTCCTCATCCAAATGTTGCTATTCCGCGTGTAGATGCTTTAAAATTAATATCCCATCACTTAAATCATAAGTGGCAGTCTCTCCGGGCGCATATGCTAATTACTAATAAGTTAAAATCAATAAAATTAGACACTGGGTGTTTCATTACTTCTTCTGACTTATCGCGGAAAGCTGATATAGTCTTACATCGTCTTAAACTTGGTCATACAGCTATCACTCACAGTTACCTGCTTCAGCGTCAACTTACTTCGCGCTGTTCCTGCGGCAATAATATCATTACAGCGCATCAAATCGATTGTACTAATCGCAGCTCCGTGTGCACTAAATTATACCAACGACTTTGAATGAATTACTGTATTCAGGACCAGATAATATGCATCGTGTTCTTCGATTCATCAAATTATCCGGCCTTTCACTTCTAATCTCTTAGTTTTCTCATCTGTGTTTCCGTCCCTGATTTAATCGTTCAATGTTTGATGGCCCATTTCAAAATATTCACACTTTTAAAAATGACATTATTATTATTACATATATATTTCTCATAAAAAAAATATGACTTTCGAATAATCATATCGATTCTGTTTTCTGCATTAAGGTACTCGTAAATTAGCTAGTCCTCCTAAATCGAGTTGCCTATTAGGACTGGAGTTACTACAAGCTGGAAAAGCCGTCAGACAAGATCGATGTACTTATTGTACTTGTACAAATTCGACGTCCGTCTGTCGAAGAGAAACATGCGCTCCGGTTAGTTGCCCGTTGGAAAAGCAGACTTTCCCGAATCACTCGACGTGTTGCCCTCAATGTCCGTCTTACTACGAAAATAAGACCGTATGCGCCGTGGACGGTCGCATTTATCAGGTAAATTTAAAAACGAATATAAATTTTTTTATATATATTTTGGATGAAAATATATCCAATTTACATAGTACAATTATAATTTTAGTGCTTTGTGTTGTATACATATTACAGTGAATAGATGACTGACTGATACATATATAAATCTCTGACGTTCAGAACGAGAATGAATTTTTCACCGTTGACTCGTAATCACAAAAGCTGAATGTACAGTTACTTCAGCCAGTATAAAATCGTTGCCCGGGGTGCACTATGAGCAAACGTATAGTAACCAACTCAACTATTCGTTCAATTTGAATGTGTATCAGCTTGCATACTAGAAGGAAAAAAGTTGAGGAAAACAAAAACAAATCACCTTATATTCGGCTTGTCCAGGCTGCGAACTTTGGCCGGTAGTTCATTAATTTTCGGGCTGATGAAGAAGAAAAATAAAAACGTATATTTTTACATTATTAAACATTATAAAAGAAAAACAATAAATGATGACACTGCGTACCGTTTAAAATAAACTTACCGCAGTAACTATAAACATAACAGGAAAAAATTAATTTTTAACAACGAATGTTTAACATATACAAAATGCAGGAAAAATAATACATAAAAAACCTGCGATAAAAAACTAGACAAAGCGGACCGTCAAAAATAACGATAAATCAAAACGTATTTAATATTTAAAAATGAATGTTATCGATAATTATTTGACAAGCTATAGTAAATTATGCTCGAGTCTGCGATGCTTATACTTAGTATATTTTGTTCTTAACTGCTTGGAATCGTAATTTTCAATCACCGTAATTAGGTCATTATCATGCGTAACACATTGTTTGAAAAAGGTAGTTTCAATACATGATCTTTTAACAAAGGTAGTTCAATTGCTCGTGCATTTTCATTATATTACTATATATATGGGAGTATTGAGTATACATCTAATGCATCTATTCTGAACCATAGCCTCTTTTGCTAATCGAACTCCACATTGGACAGGCATACGTTAATACTGGTCTAATGAGCGATTTATATATTATTAATTTATTATCGACATTTAGGAAAGATTTGGGCTTAAACAATGGATAAATGGTACAAATTGCTCGATGTGTTTTAATTGACGCGTAATCTAAATGCTTGTTAAAAGTCAACCTTTTATCTAAAATAACTCCTAAATACTTTATTTCGTCCGACCATTCTACACTTACACCGTTAATCGTTAAGGCAGTAGGTAGAAGTGGCCTCCTACGAGTAAACAGTATTGCCCGAGTTTTGTCAGGGTTAAATCCGCCACTTAGCAAAATAACGAATTAGCCTATCTACTCCGAAATGTAATTTATTCTTTACTGCCCTTGGAATGTAAGAACTAGAAAATAATGCCGTGTCATCTGCATACAAGGCTACCTCTGTGTTATTTGTTATAGGAATATCGTATAAGTAAAAGGTGAATAGAAATGGACCGAGTACACTACCTTGAGGTACTCCTGCAAAGCATGTTCTGCGAGAGGATAATACATCATTTATAAACACATAGAATGATCTATTACTTAAATAGCTTAAAATAAGCATAATTAGATATTTCGGAAATTTGCATTTAATCATTTTATATATTATACCATTGTGCCAAGTAGTATCAAATGCTTTGGCCACGTCGAATAAAACCATCCCCGTATGTTTATTACAGTTAAAGTAGTGAGAAATATGTCCTGATATTCTAGCGATTTGATGAGTTGTAGAACGGCCAGGACGAAAACCAAACTGTACTTTTGGTAATAAATTATTTTCGTCCGAGAAAGCACGTAATCTTTTTAGCATGATTTTTTCAACAATCTTACTGAGATTACTCAACAAGCTTATAGGTCGAATGTTATCTGGCGATGAACAATCTTTTCCAGGTTTCGGAAGAGTTATGATTTTTGCTACTTTCCAGTTAGAAGGAAAATACTCCAGTTTAAACATACTATTGATAATATTAGTGAGTTGTACAATCGCCTTGAAGGGTAGTTTTTTTATGATAATCGAGGAATGTTATCATCTCCGACAGAGTGCTTGTTTTTGAACGATTGAATATGTTGGAGTACCTCCTATGGAGAAGTGAGCAGAGGATGGGATGGATATATAGAAGAAGTTGTATATTTTTTGATGACTAGTCTTATTTTATTATTCTGATAATTGGTCGATAAGTTGGCATTGCGACTATGAGCGCTGAAATAATATCCTGCCAAAAATTCCGCTTTATCCGTATCTGAATACACATATCTATTAAGAAGATTGTCGTAAAGCGGTGGGAGTGCTTCAGTACGTTGACTGTATCGTTTACAAACCCTCCAAAGACTGTTATCATTAGTAGAGAGTTGGGAAAAGGTTTTAGCAACTTTATCATTTAAAATTTTATTCAATAATTTTTGCACCAGTTTGGTAAAGAAATTTAGTAGTTTTTTTAGAGAACGGCAATCGGGCTGATGAAGATCGCTTAAGCGATGTACTACTACAAACATTCTAATTGATGGGACTTTACTTTTACACACACCTCTCCAGTATATAATATATATATATATAGATACATAAATACACTTACTGATTTTCATATATGCACGATTTTGTTCTACGTAAACCTTGTCAATTTTTCTATTACGTAACGTTTCGAAAACAATTCGAATTTTATTTTCAAACTGAGGGCGGTTGTGAAGGCTTATACGATTACGCTTGGAAGAACGCAATCTGGACTTAATCTAGATTTTGCGATAAACAAGCGACTCCTGCTGTCTATGTGTGCATTCGTTTCTCGATGTTTTTTTCATCATTATCACGTCGGAAACTGGAGTTGTTTAATAAACTATGGCTGTTATTATGTTTTTATTTCAATCTGGTTTTTTTCCTCTCGGGGAAATTAACCAAGTTTAGTTGATGTTCGTCCTCTTTCGTGAAATTTGGATGCTGCAAAATTTTGATTCCAAACAATGGTGCCTATTGTTCAGCGAAATAGATTACATGCGTCTTGTAAGCTTAAAAAATTACAAGATTTCAAAATCGTTAAATTGTATTTCGTGACTCCCAGGACACCGATTCGAAGCCACTACACACTATTTTTTCTCGTCTCGTATGTTGTTCTTTTAATCTCTGATTGACGCTTCTACCAGTCCACACTACCATTTGGGGAGTGGTTCCTTGATGCTTTTTGTAAATATTGTTTAATTGTTTTCACACGTGCCAAATACCGATATAACTTTGTTTTTTCGGAGAATTCCGCCTATTCCGTCTAATTCTTCTTTGTCAATGCATTTTTCTTTTTTGCAATACCATTTTTTTTTACTTTTTGTCAAAAACGTTAATAATCATCGCATCTTTTATATTCGATTGTTTTCGAAACGTTACGTAATTAAAAAATTGACGACGTGGTTTATACCGAAAAAATCGTGAATATATAAATATACATATAATACATAAAAACATGTATTATCGCACATCACCGATATGCAGTTGTCTGGGGTCATCTGTTTACGGTTCCTCTTCGCGAACGACTGCTATCAATTGACCAGTATCGGCTTAGTTCACATTTATCGTTATCTTTGTTATGCCGAATATCTGGCCGGTTTCCATGTTAGCCTGGATGGCGATCCATCCCGCTGCCTCCTATAGATTTCGTCTAGTGCCTAATCCATGTAATCGTCTTGCGGACCTCGAGGAGCCTAATACGAACAATAATTTTTTTGCGAGTCATTTGGGTTTTCTTAATTCTTCTGACTGTCGTATATATATATAATATATTTCGGGGTAAATTATATTTTATACTTTTAAATTTTTATGCGACGTATGTGCAACATAAATAAAAACGATCAGTGTGTCAAATATGAAATATAATTAGGAACTAAATTATAAAATTGAAATTTGACCGGATTAGTATGTTGTGCGTTTGTGCGATGACACGAATCATAATAACAATACCTAACAATAATGTAAGAATATAAAACTTATATTAATTGCATTTTATAGGCTACGAATATATGTATCTAATATTAATACAATAATAATTATTATTATTATCGAATCGAAATATTACAATGAAATAATAGTATCAGCGCGAATAAAATATTATAAGAATAATTCATTTTAAAATTTATTATTATAAAATTAAATAAATCTTAATTATTTATTATTTCGAAGGATGGAGAAACTTGGCAAGCGAACGAATGCAAATCTTGCATATGTCAACGAGGTCAAATTCAGTGCGCTATGGAAATATGTTCTCAACTCAGTAACGCGCTCTGCCCTTCGAATATGAAATTACACAAAGATCCCGGCTCTTGTTGTCCGCGTTGCGTCGAAAGTAAGTAGTCTGGTTTTTGCAATAAATCTCCAAAAGAAAAGCATCGATTTATTTATTAATTTATTTACTTACTTATTTACTTATTTACAGGTGACGGCGTCTGTACCGTATTCGGTGATCCGCATTATCGTACGTTCGACGGGAAATATTACAGTTTTCAAGGAGCTTGTAAATATCAATTGACCGGCGATTGCGTCAGACACACTTTCAACATAAGAGTTACTAACGACGCACGCTCGACCAAGACATCCGCATGGACCAGAACTATTTCGGTCAAAGTAAGAATCACCTTCGTGTAAATGATAGTTTACGTTCAAAAAAAAATTGTAATTTTTATTATTATAAAATTAACAGGCACATCTGGTGTGCGAATCTTTTGTACAGATTACATTATATATATATATATATATATATATATATATATATATATATATATATTATTAGTAGTAGTAGTATCAATCTTTCGACTGGTGGTAATTATTTGTTCTCATATCATCTATAACTTGCTATATAAATATCTTGGCCTAACTCTTGCACGAGTTTCTTCTAGTTTTCCTTCTAATAACAATGTTATCAGCTGGTTGTGTCTTAAGAGATGTCCTATCCATTTATTTCTTCGTTCGGAAGTAGTTTTAATATTTTGTCTTTCTTCTTTGATCCTGTTATAAACCTGCTCGTTAGTAACTTTATCCGTCCATTTTACCTCGAGTATTCTTCTCCAGCACCAGGTTTCAAAGGCCACCAGCTTTGCTACATCTTCTTCAACGTCCAAGTTTCAGCGCCATATAAGCATATCGACGACACGTACATTTTTACAAAATTTTTCACTAAATTTAAATTAAGTTTTTTTTGATGTTAACACAGTTTTCTTATCTTATCAAAGGCTGCTTTCGCTTGTGATATTCTCTCGTTGACCTCTGTTGAGCATCTTCCATCCCACGAGATTGGACTTCCCAAATAAGTAACGTGATTTCCTTGTTCTGTAACATAATTTTGTACTCTGATTTTCGTTTTACTGTATACTAAAATTGTTGCTTTCTTTTTGTTTATTTTCATATTGTAACTTCTCATTATGTCCTCCATTAGATTTAGTGGTAGCTTTAATTGATTTTCTTTTTCTGCAATCATTGCAATGTCATCAGCGAATTTTATCATACATATTTGTTTTCCATTTATCTATATTCCTTTAACTACCATTATCTCCATCTCCTTGACAGCTTGTTCTATATATAACTTAAATACGTGTGGAGATGGCTACATAATTGCCTCACTTCTCTCTTGATTGCTGCTTGTACATTGTTCAGTTTGATAATTGCATTTTGGTTTTTATACGGGTTATGGATTGTTTGTCTGTCTTGGTAATATATTCCTATTTCTTTTAGTGCATTGAACATTTTTTCCCAGTTTACTCTATCAAAAGCTTTTTCCACATCCACTTAAGCAATGTATGTTGGTTCGCCTATTTCTAGACGTGTTGCCATTATTATTCTTAAGCATAAAATGGTTTCTCTGAAAACCGAACTGTGTTTCAGCCAGTTCTGGTTCGATTTTATTCGGCATTTAGTTAAAATTTTTGATGCCTACGTTAATAAACTGGGTGTTCCTCCTCACAGATAGAAGTTCCAAGTTTCTTTGGCTATATATATATATATATATTTACGATTACGATGTAGCCCTATATCACTCCACCGCTGGGCGTAAGGCATTCCCCAACTCCTTCTATTTGTTCTCATCTTGTACCATTCTAATCCAATTCTTCCCACGGGCGATTCTTTTTATGTCGTCATGCCAACGAGTTAATTCTCTTTATCTGTTTCTATATATAATATATATATGGCTATCATTATAGAACAAGTTTTTGTAAATTGTTTATTTTATCGAAAACCTTTTTCTGTTTCACATTTACATTTGGATTAATAACGCTTGTGTACGAGTGCGTATTTGTTCGTGTGGAACGCACGATTATTTTTCCTTTTTATATTCGTATTTATGCAAGTTAATTTAATTTTTTATTATTTATTTGTAAGAATGTGTAAATGAAAACAATTAAATAACTTTAATTATCGTTTATTTATTCGCGTAGCTGGGAAAGATGAAGGTGAATCTGGGCGATAAAATGCGCGTTAAAGTAAACGGCGAGCGAGTGGTCATACCGTATCGGAGGGAGAATCAATTATCGGTAACCCGAAACGGCGATACCGTATTGTTGGAAACTTATTTAGGGGTGAAGGTTTTGTGGGACGGTAACAGTTTTTTAGAAGTTTCCGTTCCTACAGTATACAAGGGTAAGATGGAACTTTAATTCGGTTTACCGTTATGTATAAACGTATATTATTAATTTCTGTAGAATGTAGTTTTTTAGAATATAAACAATAAAAAAAAGTAGTTAAGATCTTCTTCTTGAGCCGTATTCGTTATCGAAGGTTGACGTCCAAGACCCTTTTCACTACTTCAAACCATGCTTGTCGGTCCCTTGCTAGATGAAAAAGATTTACGATTCTGGCAACCGCTATCCGTTCTTGGATATTCGAAACCAATAACGTCCTTCCGCCGCCGACACCACGAGCACCTTCTATTGCTCCCATCGGTATTATTTGAAGTAGCTCGTATTTTGGTCCTCGCATCATGTGACCCGGACGAATCTCCAGCTGATGTAAAAAATGAAATTTAAGAAGTATGGGTTATTAAAATAACATTTTAATAGAAATACGTCTGCAAGTATGTTTCTTTTGAGATGTAATGGAGCGATTTTAGTTTCTGCTTGAAGACTGACTATCGACGAGGAGAAAAAATTACCTGTAATAAGTCCCAGGATGGCATTTTGCAGACTATTCCTGAGATTCGAAGTTGCTTCCACCGTATTTCCTAGTTCATTTCACTCCGGCATGCTTTCTTTATGAAACGTCTAAAGAACAGATGGACACATAGAAGCTCGGATTTTAAGTATTAAAACGGAGTTAACGTTAAATTATCTAAAGTCAGTTAATTACGTAGGGAATTACATATTTTTAAGATGTTGAAAATAAAAAAAATACAACATCGTGGTGACGACAAATAATTAGGTCGTTAATATCCATCAACAGTAACACTAAAAAAAAACACTTTTCGAAATAATTGTGTAAACTTATATTATATTTGAAACAGGTAGACAATTAAGATAATTCTTATACGGCAATAAATAAAGAATTTCCAAACATTTGAAAAAAGAAAATTATTCAAAAAATAGAAATATTAGACGCGTGTTATCGCTGTTTTGTTTATTTATTGTAAGTCACATTGTTGTTTTATTTGATCCGTGATTAATATATATATACACTAGCTGACCCGGCGACTATTGTTTTGGTAAAATTTATGTTATGTATTAAATGATAGATCTCCACGTCTACTTTCTTCTAACGGAACCCCCTATCTATCATATAGGGCTTAAAAACGGCCCATGAACCCTTTAACCCCAATTATCTCGATGGGTATTTGATGTAAAAATACTATTATACTATCGTTAGACGCGTATGCCGCATAACTTCTGTTTAAACTATTTTCCTCGATTTCGAATTAATTGCGAAAAAAGTTAATTTTGAAAAAAATCGCAAGGTGTCCGAATTTTTGGGGTTCTGTTTGAAATTTTTTAACGAAATAGTTACGTAAATATGAATGTTCGTTATATTTACGTATGTACATTTACTGAGCATAATTAATCGCATTATTTACTTATATATTTAATTATTTATAGTATTTATCGCTCAGAATGTTACTCTCCATCGCATGATTTAAATTCGTGTATTTCATTAGATTAAGCTTATATTTATTTTTGACGATATGGCTATAAATTTTGTTTGCTCTTTATTATACTGACGTTCGTGCAGGTATTATAATAATACGGTAACTGTTTTGTTTGTTATGTATATTTTGCAATATAAAAGTGTAATATTGAAATAAATTGAAATAAAAAAACTGAAACGTGATGGAACCGCTGGAAAGTTATGTTAAACGATGTTCGAATATAATTAACGAATTATATTCTAAGCTGGCTGTTTCATTAAAAGAGACATAATTTCTTCGCCTATATATTTTATATATATATATATTATATATATATATATATATATATAATACAAGTGCAACCTACATACATTAAAAAAGGCGTAAGACATGGCTGTCTATTATCTTCTAGACTGTTTAATATATATATATATATATTCGGAAGAGTTCGTTATTAAAGAAACAAAACTTTATAACTACGGATTTAAAATAAACGGATGTTCAATAGGATTGTGTAAGCTAATCGAGTATTACTGGCAGGATGTACCAAAGAAATGGAGATAAATAGGATAAACGAAGAAGGGGAAAAATATGACGTGAAAATAAACGTTAGGAAAATAAACGTTATTAGGAAAACAAAGGCCATAAAATTCACGAAAACGATGGGCAACATAGATATCGAGTTAAAAATCGGAAAAGAAATGGAAACTGTGCGAGAATTTCGATATTTAGGCGTATTATTAACAAGCGATGGTCGAGATGTAAAAGAAATTATAAACCGTGTCGGAATAGCCGAACGAGTGTTCAGAAATTTAGATACCACGCTGAAAGGCAGGAAACGAAAAATGAACATAAAGAAGTCAATTATATCATGTTCCTCCTGAAATGAAACGTGGACACAAAACGCGGAAAGTGTAAAAAGATTAAACGCGTTTGAAATGTAGACATTTAGAAGAACATGATGGATACCGTGAACGGCAAAACTAACGAATTCAGAGGTATTACAATGGAGGAGCGGTATTGAACGACGTCGAAGAACCCCTTGCACATAAAATAAGAGAAGAAGGGATATTTACCGATCGACTTTCACATAAAATTAGAGAAGAAGGGATATTTACCATTCGAGGAAAAATACTGGGAAAGAAAATGCGAAGGAATATGAGACTCGAAATGATTACCAACAGCTTCGAGAATAAGAAAATTGACGAAATAATAAAATCAGTCAGGGAACGAGAAATATAAAACACGTCGATGTACGTCATCGTCTGACAAGAAGAAGAAAATACTAAATGGAAACCTACAAAGGAGGTTCACCGCGATATATTATAAAAATTTTAAACCATTTTGGCGAAATTTTACGTTCTAGGACATTTATGCGGTTTATGCGGAAATTACAATTCGGTGGAAAAAGACGATTTTACGACGAGAGACGGTCGAATCGTTTTAAACAGCGACACGTTCGCCCGATCTTGGCAAGTGGGCGGTAAAAAAGCCTGCAGTCGACCGGAAGTCAAACGTCGTACCGTTAACAACGCCGCTATTACCTGTAATAACAGTTTAATGCCGCATCGAAAGGTCAGAGAAAAAATGTGTAAAAGATTAAAAAGCGATCTATTCTCGGCCTGTCACGAAAAATTGGATTTAGACTTTTATTACAAGTACGTTTTTCATTTTTAACCGATTAAATTCTTAATTATCGAAAATTAATTATTAATCACTAAAAGTTTTCTATTGCGAAGCTTTTCGACAATTACGTCATTTTCAAGCACGGACAAATAAATATTACGGTGCTATATTTTGTTTGGTTTATAATTAATAAAATCACTACTCTCCAATATATTCAACATTTAATGGAACCTAAACCAAGTTTGGATATATATATATATATATATATATATATATCAATTTTGATGAAGAATTATCTTTCAAAATCTGTTTTATAAATGAAATTTATTGTAAATAAATCTAAAATTGAAATTACGTCTGGCTAGTGACATATCAAATTTTATGTTGTCGTTATGTGAACACTTCTGGTAATTCGTATGTAATATTTATTTGTGCGTGCTTGAAAATGACGTAATTGTCGAAAATCTTCGCAATAGAAAACTTTTAGCGATTATCGGTGTTATATTTTGTTCGGTTTATTATTCTAAAAATGTTTATATTATTCAGATTTCAAGACGGTATTGGGTACAAAATTTTACTTTCTGCGGAGAGAAACTATTAATTTGATAAAAATCCAAAAAAATAACTAAATTTAAAAATAACGCCAGTAAATTCGGTTAAATGATTTACCGTATTCCGCGTGAATACTGCGTTGTTAATAGAGAGAATTGAAGTCTACATCGAATACTTTTTATTAAAACGTCGCATATCTTCTTCAGCTGATTTCCTTTTTCCACAGGTATCGAAAGACTAAAATGCGGATTTCATAAAAAAAAAAATCGATATTAATAAATAAGAACTACGAATGATTTGTCAAAACATTACAGTTGTGAAAATTGGCGCTTTGGAAAATAAATAGAAATCCCAAAAGAAATAGAAGAAAAAAAAGACGTTTAATAAATTTTATAGAAAAGTGAAAAGTAAAACCGGACGTAATAACTTTTTATAAAAAATATAATAATAAAGTTTGAGTATATTTGTGTCTTTCTTGTGGGTATCGGGACATCGAGGAATCCCCCGGCAGTGAAATTATAGATGCACTAGCTAAAGAGGAGTCTTCTAATGGGGTAGTATTCTCATCAGTTTCAACGCGTGGTGTCATATATTGAGACGGCTGCAGCTGATAGTACGCAGTAAGAGGCGACCGCTGTATACACTCTATATACGTCTGTTCCCAGAGTTTTTTTATGTTCCGTCTGTATAAAATATACGACACCACGCGTTGAAACTGATGAGAATACTACCCCATTAGAAGACCCCCTTTAGCTAGCGCATCTACAATTTCATTGGCGGGGATTCCTCGATGTCCCGCTACCCACAAGAAAGACACAAATATACTCAAGTTTTCTAGCTGATTAAGTTTCAATATGATGGATGAAATCAATGAATCTGACACCTTCACTTTGCTTTCAATAGCCTTTAAAATAGTTTGTGACAACGAGATAAATTACCTGGAAGATTCGCATCAATTAAGGATGACAAGGAAAGAAATACTGCCACACACTCAGCTGTAAATGCGGAACAGAGATCAAATAATTTGTATGCCCTGCTAGTATTTAGAGATGGGATGTAAACAGCTGCATCACGTTGGGTAAACTGTAAAGGCGTCCCCATTAAAAAAAAAAAAAAAAATAAAAATAAAAGAAAATAAAAAAAATAAAAAAATTCTTATTTTTTTTGTTGTAAATCGAGGCGATATTGTTCTACTAAAATCGTCTGTTAAAAAAATTAAAATAAAGAAATAATGTTTTATTTGCAGATCGTGCTTGACCGATATGTGCGAGTGTCCGGGAAAGAAATGTTATTGCGAATCGTTTACCGCTTACACTCACGAATGTCAACGTGTCGGTATATTAGTGCCGGACTGGAAAGCTCATATGGGCTGCGCGGCGTTGCATCATTACAAACAGCCTCCGTATTATTGATGCGACACGGGTCGGAAAAACCCCGGACAGTTAAACTGTTTTTTTTTTCTCTTCTTTTTTTTCTGTTATTTAATTCTTATCGTACTAAAACTGTTCGGTGTTCTACGCCTTCGTATATTTTCCTATCGCAAAAACACAATTACCGGAGGTTGCAACAGCGACAACTGTTACTACTATTCAAATATTTGAACGGGGTCTCCTCGCAATTAACTAGTCACTTATTCTCGTCTGCGCGACTATTATTTCGTTATATAAGGTAAATATGATGAAATTTTAAAAATTAAAAATAAGCGTTAATATTATATAATGAATAATAATCAAATCGATTTTTTTAAAATATTACAACGATATTAGCTACGTATTTATTAAAACATATAATAATAATAATAATAATAATAATGTTGCAAATATTATTGTAACATTTTAATAATAAGAAACAGAACTGAAGATAGTATATAAATAAATACAAGAAATCCCGGTTAATAAATGCGCGAGCATCGAACATTTTAAAATGTAATCATATGCACACACGTGCAATGTATCATCAAGTACCGTCTCCGTATCGGTGGTAGGCAACTACTTACCTATGAATATTTTGTTTTTCAGTGTAAGTAGCTTACGAGGCAGTCGAAATACGGCGTTACCGGCTGAACAGATTGTAATCGCTTTGTTGTCACGTCACAATGCAGCTATTACTAGCGCGCATATGGTGTTGCGTGTGGTGGTTTGCCATTTCACGCGATCGTATTAGGATTATTTATATTCATTTTCCGACGATAATTCAAACTCGGTACCTTCTGTATGGAAATTCGTGTTCTTGCCACTAGGCTATCCCGACGACTATAACTGCGATGTGAAAAACTTAAACAATTAATATCTTACTCTAATTTTCGGAATAACGAGTTTACTGAGTAAAAATGACGAAGATCAACATTAAAAGTTAGAAATAACAAACGAAAATAACAATTTTAGATTACAGAATGAAGAAAACAAAAAACGAATTATATCAGCGTTCACGAAAACTGGAATCTAATTTCTGTATCATAACTAAAAATTCGGTCCGAAATATCCCAAAGATCGTTAATGTATATCAAAAATAAATACGGTCCTACTGCACTGTGGCAACTTGGGACTGTCGCCTGACTAAGTACTTCTCCCTATTTCAGTCACATGCTTTCTACCTTGGAGCTAAAAACTGGTACCAGTAATGCATATTATCCCTAAAATCCACACGCATACAGTTTTTTTTTTTTTAAACAAAATCCGATGATGATCTAAAATGTCGAAAGCTTTCCGCAGATCAAAATATATAGCAGCTGCGGAGCGACCGTCTTCTAAATGTTACGTAATAAACGATATATGATTAAAGAGGTTCCTCCCGTACTTATTAACATTAATAATAATGACAATCAAATAAATATTATTAAATAATATTTAACATAATTTTTCTTTAAATTATAATAATTTTAAATAATAACAATAGTAATAATCGTAGTAATAATTCAATCAAATCGAATTAATTTAGAATATCACACAGGATGTTACAATGTTAGCAATGTATTTATTAAAACATATACATATATACATAAACAGAGCCCATATAACAGTTAATTAACTAATTATATTGTATATATATATATATATATATATATATATATATATATATAAACATATATACAGACATGCGCATATAAATTAAGGTGCATGTACACAGTAGTAATATTAGTAATAATAATAATCAATCAATCAACATACTTCAGGATACGAAAGTAAACATTTAGATATATACTGAATTAGATATAAGAATAAACAAAATAATAATTGAAATATACATTAAAATTATAAGCTTTACCTACGGTCGAATTTACCAAGTAAATAAATTTTAAAACTCACATAGCGATATAAGCAATAATAAGTCCATATATATATATATATATATATATATATATATATATATATATATATATATATATATATATATATATGTAATATGCGCAAGTGTACAAATTAGTCAGTGTACCGAATTATAACAGAAGCACGAGTGTACTAATTTTTATATTAAATATATCACGTGAAATTAAACAAAGTAATAATAAAAATATTTCTAATTATTACAATCAAAGGTAAGTTGAAACAGTTCGAACTATACGTAAGTGATGCGTTTGTTTCAAATTAAACGATTGTCAACGATGATTGCGAAATGCACCTCATTTCGTCCACTCGTTGTAACATCGTGTAATGGATAATTGTTACGGAATGTCGACTACTCTGTGGTTAAATTTCGATTTATCATTATTTAAGATGAAGCGATATGTAATCGATTTACAACTCGATTAAAATCTTTTTGGGGTAAAGTGAAACGCGAGTTTAATAATAATCAAATCATTACCTTTTATACGTTATTAAAATTACAAAATGACATATAATCTGTGAACTTCCGCTAATGCGCATAAGTTGCGCGGCTTGCGAATAATAATTAAATGTTAAAATGGCGACTTTTACTGATAATAAAATTATATAGAAAAAGATCTGTTCTACATTTATCTTACGATAAAATTAACTTTATGTAAGTGTACATGTACCCAAGAAATCATAACAGATGCATACACCGACATGTATATGTCGATTACCTATGTAACGACATTAAAAGAAAAATAATAATAAAAATAAAGTAAAACATTTCGCAACTGTATCGAAGAAAGAATAAACTTTAATAAAGTCGCAAATATTAATATTAAACCATAAATTTTCGTTAGCGACAATCGCGTCGACGCTTGCGATTTATTAAATCCACCTTTACTATAGACGATAACGAATTTTATATAGTAGAGCATAATTCACGTACGAGATTTTCTAAATCGTGGTCTAAGTCCCGAAAATTCAATTCGAAACCACACTTCCTATTCTTTCAAACGAAATTTAAAAGTTGTACCTTCGTGCAATTGTTTAACGGATTCGACCTATCGCTAGTTTTACTATTGCATGTTGTAATGTTTGTAATGGGTTACGATAGATGAGAACTCCATGACAGGGTTGATAAAAAGAGAAATATAGCCGACGAAGATTATATGAAAAAAGTATTTCCTTAGATAATTAAACAGATGTTCAATTTTCTCAACTACGTAGTAGCGAGATATTTAGACTATACCTAGATATTTAATTTTGAAAACTCTTTCCAATTCAGAACTATTATATATGTTTATCGTGTTTTGATCGCAACTTTTCATCTTTAATGTATACGGTGCGACATAAGGGCCTAGTCACGTTTACTTGCCGATAACGCTAGGAGAAAACGACGCAAAATATTATAGCCGGAAAATCGTGCAACCAGTCCTTCCATATTCGGTCGAGTATACTTGGAAATATACACAATTTGTCCTTTAAAAATTGGTAACATCTTTTCACCTGCGTTGGAAACAGCCGTAATACATATAGCCACACGCTAAGTAAAAATCTCTTATCTACTGAGTATCTAACTAGGCCAATATGTAAAGTAGGCAATACACCACTAATGGTCTACCAATATTGTTGTAATCTGCCACAAATTTACTGAATATCGTTGTAATCAGACAAAAATCTCGGATGTAAACAATCTCCTACTCAACAACTTTATAATAAACGCTAAACTCTGTAATTATCTCTAAGTAATCGATAATTCGAGTGAGATAGCCTTATAAGCAATACTCGTGTAAAAAAAAAAATCATATTGATTACCCGTAAACGACATTAATAATAATAACGGTAATAAACAATGAAACGAATAAATACGATCAAATAACATTTTAATATAACTTTTCCGAAATTACGTCATTTTCGCGGTTATAAAATAACTCGAATAATAATCCAATCATAATGATAGTAATAATAATAATCAAACAGAATAAAATCAAATTAATTAAAAATATTACACAGTATGTTGCGATATTAAAAATGTGTTTATTAAATTAAATAGATACATACGCGACTATAAAGCACGTACACCACCTAAATTGAAACATGTTCGTGCACACACATACGAATCGACGCCATAATAATCTTATATAAATAAATATCGACCATTCTTACTCTCTACAGGTAACATGCACATATACATTTGTTTATATATATATATATATATATATATATATATATATATATATATATATATATATATATATATATATATATTGTTAATTGTAACATACTAATATAGTTAGAATTTTTTTTTTTTTTTTTTATTGTAATTGTTAATATAATACAATCTTATCTATGAGATAAATAAGTATTAATTATAAAATAGAACACATAACTTTAGATATTTATATATATGTACAGTTACATACATACGAACTATAAACTAATAAGTCGTGCGATATTATTCGCTAAAGGTGTATTAAATCTAACTATGTATTATAAATCATGTGGTTTTGTTCGTTGAAGGCGTCTTAATTCACAATTCCGATTGATTAAATCTGATGCTTCAGGATTTGGATGTTGGTGAAGTCGGTTTGTATGTTTCTTTGCGAAGCAGCGAATTACATCGTCGACCCACGGAATGTTTAAGTCCGAATGTATGTCACGATTTCGTTGGTACCAGTGAGCCGCTGTGATAGTCCGTAAACAGCTGTTTTGAGCTCGCTGAATAATCAAACGATTGCTCTGCTTTGTACAGCCCCATAGCTGGATGCCGTATGTCCAGATCGGCTTAATCAGTTGGTTATATATTAAAACTTTGTTAAATAAACTGAGTTTTGAATACCGCCCTACCACCCAGTCTATTTCCCGTAACTTATGAGAAATTTGTTTTCTTTTCATCTTGACATGCACCTTCCAGTTCAGACGTGAGTCTAGATGCATGCCAAGGTACTTGGCTGAATCTGCCTTGGGGACTGCAATGCCATCAATATATACTGGTAAATAGGTATATCGTCTGAGAGTGAATATGACATGAGCTGATGTCTGGTGATTAACTAAGATTTTCCAAACACGCATCCATTTACTAATTTTGTGTATGGCTCGTTGCAGGTTAGTTGTTGCACTTTCTATTGTATCACCAACTGACAGAATAGCAGTATCATCAGCAAATGTGGCAATACAGGTTTCTGTAGTTGGCGGTATATCTGCTGTGTATAACAGGTACAAGGTAGGTCCAAGGACGCTACCTTGTGGCACTCCTGCCTTTATTGGATACGGTAACGATATAGCCTCTGCCAGAGAGACCTGAAAGCTTCTCTCTGCAAGGTAGGATTCGAGTAATTGACACATATTTCTTGGAAGGATTGTACTAATTTTGTAAATTAGTCCTTCATGCCATACCTTGTCGAAGGCTTGCGATACGTCTAGAAACACTGTTGCACAATATTTCTTTTCCTCCATAGCACGTTCAATGGTCGCAGTTACCCGATGTAACTGATCGATCGTAGAGTGCTTATCCCTAAATCCAAATTGATGATTCGGAAGAGCAACAAGGGGCTTTAATCGTTTCAACAGCAGTTTTTCAAATAATTTAGATATAGACGGCAAAAGTGAAATTGGCCTATATGATGTCATATGTTCTAACGGTTTTCCCGGTTTTGGAATCATAATGACTTGCGCGATTTTGAAACATTTAGGAATGTGCCTCAACCTGAAGCATGTGTTGAATAGATACGTTAGCATGATGGTCCCCTTACGAGAAAGTTGTTTAAGAACTGAAGATAATTTTATTTTGTTAAAACTATGTTATAAAATTTGATGTATAAACTACTGTTGGAAGCGTAGAAAATAAATAAATAAATAAATAAATAAATAAATAAATAAATAAATAAATAAATAAATAAATAAATAAATAAATAAATAAATAAATAAATAAATAAATAAATAAATAAATAAATAAATAAATAAACATCAGATTCGGAAATTTAATTTTTATAATTCATATTTATTTCGTTTTTTTTTTCAGCTTTTTACGTCTAGTAGATAAATTTCCGTTGATTCACGAAGAGGCTTGTCGATGTGAAAAATCCTTTTAACTCGCCTTCGATGCTGCACGTCGGAAATCGCTTCGCAACCTTAAAAAAAAAAACTTAAAAAAAAAAGATTTTTAACGAAACTACGAACGTAATTTTACGTTAATAAATAATTTAAATTATTTTTATTTTAAAAATTTTAGAAATTGTTCTTTTCCATTATTATTTTCGAATAAACCATTTTCCCGGTTTAGAACGCTTTAACCATTTCGATCGTTCCGCCTTTAAAATATGAACATAAAATTATAAATTTCGATACAGTTTCTCATTATGCAATAGCGTTCCTTGATGTGAACTGTAGATAATTTTCGAAGTATTTGTAGAAATATTTTTTAAATTGAGACATTTCCCACGGTCAATCGGAAAACATGTAATTTTGTCAACGTGTTAAAAGTTCATGTACCAGACATCAACACTGAAAGCGTTAACCTATTCAGTCGTACGTTATCGATGTTCTAATTGGAATTATACCCATTTAGTGGACGTACCAAAGTAATGCTATTAAATATATTGGATATGATACAAAATACTGGACTTAGAATAGCGCTGAAGGCATTCCCAAACTCGCCAACGGAGCCAATTTAGCCGGAGTATCTGTTGGAACCTGTTTTCAACAGACGTTAAAATAAAACCGAATGTGGAAATCCATAGGAAGATTTTGACTTGCAACACCGACGTGTATAAAACATCACAATATGTTGGAGGTGCCTTTTCAATCGGAAGCAAGATCCATTCATTCAATCTACCGACTATGTCATCAGTCCTAACGGCTGAGATGATAGCTTTGCTCCAGTGTTTGCTACGAATCGCAGATTTGCCTGCTGGCCAGTATGTGATACTGACTGACTCAGCTTTGCATTACAGTGCATTGAAGCGAGAAATATTACCGTGGCAATGGCGGATCAAATATTGCACAGCGTTCAAGAATTAAGTGATCGTCTGGATTCCAAGTCATCGGGAGATAATAGGCCACGATGAGGTACACCGTGCGGCACAAAGGCCTACCCAAACTTATTTACCGATAACGCTAGGAGAAGACAACGCAAAATATTATACTCAGAAAATTCTAGACGCGTGGAATCAGTCCTTCCATATCCGGCCGAATATACTTGGAAATATAAAGAAGGATTTAGCAATTTGACGTTCAAAAATTAGTAAAATCTGTTCATGGAGGTTGAAATCAGCTGTCAACCGAATATATATATTAGTCAACGCTGATTACGCACTCGTATCTACTGAGTGTCCAACCAGCGCCAACATATGAAGTTTGCTGTTTACTACTAACGGTCTATCATATTGTTGTAATCTGCCGTAAATATACTCAATATCATTGCAATCAGCTGACAAGAAGTATCCCGAATGTAAACAATATTCATCTTCTCACCAACTTTATAATAAATACTAAACTCTGTAATTATGTCTAAGTAATTGATAATTCGAGAAATAGCAGGCAGTAGCTACTCGTATATATAAAATAATAATAATAATAATAATATTAATAACAGTTAATAAAATGACTGGAAGAGCTGAAAATAATATTTCGTACATAATACTGTTTTTCAGAGAGGTCTAATAATTTTTAACGTGACGAATATTTTATAGAATTGACCGTTATTCTGTATCGATTTTTATGCACCTTATTTGAAATAGACAATTTAAAAGTTTACGTGTACCGTATAGAGGACACCGTGACAGAAGGAGTCCGTCAATCAGTAACATCGTTTTTGAAAATCGATTAGTTAATCGATTTTTTTAAACTGATATTTGTTTTATATAGTATATTCAATGTTTTCCTCATATGCAAGTCGCAATGTAATATATATATATATATATATATATATGTATATATAAATCATTAATCATTTTCAATTAACTATAATAAATTTTAGTTTAAATAGCTGTTTATATTTTAAATATATATATATATTTAAATTGAATTATCCTAACTCGCGACATGTTTTTTAAAACTTTAAAACATGTAAAATAACCTACTATATATTACAAATGTAGAAGTGCAAACCAGTTGAAAAGTAATAATGAATAATGTAAATTACAAATTATTTTAATGGAAAAATTATAAAGAAATACAAATAATAAAATTTAAGTATTTTTTTTAATGAAATAATTGTTTATCGACTTATTAGTCGGTTCAAAGCAGTCAGCTGTTGAGTCGGTTTCGCTAAAACGATTTAGTCAGATTTATAATATGAAAACGATTTAGTCGCTTATTATAAATAAGCTACTTATATTTAAAGTTACATTCTTTTACTAGGTTTAGTAGTTACTACTCATTTATGGAGATTATCGAATAATACGGGGCTTCCATTTCTTAATTTTCATGAATAAATGTAAAGCAGATAAACTAATACATTCTATATTGTTAGAAAGTTTTTCCTTATTGATTAGCGCATTAATTATGCGTAATATATTAATAAGTAAACAAAAGACAATATGGCATTGTAATAGACGAGCATAAAGAACATTTTGCGGTAGTCGGAGAAAGTTTCGTAAAATGGTGCCACAAAATAAACTTGTTTTTACGTTCCATAATGATTTTAAAAAAAAACACATAAAATTTAAAATAACTTTAGTAAACTTACTTTGAACGCAGAAGAATTATTCGAATTATCAAATATCAAAAATAGAATGTAAAAATAAAGCATCATGAATTATAGGCGATTTATTGTTTAATTATTCGTTTTAGAACAGTCAGAATTGATAGTTTAATAGTCGATTTATTCGTATTTTTCACGTTAGCCGGATCTACGTCGCCTATACGTTCCGGTAGAAAGTTTATAAACTAATTAGTCGGATTTAGATTTAAGAAATCGAATTAGTAACTTTTTCTGAAAAATCGAATTAGTCATTTATTCGATAATGCCCATCTCTAGCTAATTACGTACGCGTCTATAATTTCGTCGAAACTAATTAATTATTTCTATGATTATTTTATTTTATATATTTTTAAGTCCGTTAAATCGCCGTCCGTTATTTATTCCTGATCGAAATGTTTTACAGAATTAAATTTCGTCCGCAATATTTTTGAAATATCCGATATATTTCGTTTGTATTTTTATTTTAATTCGTCGATTAAAATCGCGTGTGTTGGTGCGTTTGTATATGAAGATCCACATATGTGATATATTATATATAGTTAAATATAGTTAATTATTATTTTTCCTAGGAGCATATTAAATAGTATATAAAACTATTTTCCAGTATAATTATTCATAAAAACCGTACACGCGGTGATAAATTAAAAATATTAGAGAAGATTTAATAAGATGACGAAATTAACAATAGAAATTATTAATAATAATTATTTGATTAAATTTAAAGGAAATTTTTCGGCAATTAATCTCGAGGTTATAAAAACGAAATAATAATAATTAGTATTATTTTATTTACTATCGTTTATTGAACTTTACAAATTCCCAGTGTAATATGTCAATATTAGTGCACAGCTTAACTGTCTTACTATAAAATCTATCGGATATGTAAAAACTCACAAACATATTCTCACGCGTACAGTATACAGATATATACATGCGCACAAGCACACACGTATTAAAATATATATATATATGTATTTAGAAAAATACATAATAATATACTCGAAATATAACGTATAAAAGTAAATATTTTTATTTAGAACGGATAGAACGATTGAACTTGACGAATTTGTTTAAATTATCATCGATCAACTCTGACATCAATCAAAACGTTTTTAATTCAAAACCGACTAAAACAATAATTTAAACACTGACTTCATCTTGAAGAGCGTGCGCAAAAAGGCTACATTGCAAAAAGTATTGTTGGAAAATTCTGTCTGCTAATGGCGTTCAAAATCCAGCTGACTGTGCAACACAAAGAAAGTAAATGGCCTTGTTTCCAGTGTGTTTTTGTTGTTGTTATTACTTGTTTAGTTATTGTTCGTGATCGTTTATAGTCTGTTTTGCCTGTTGATTTTCTTACACATTCGACTGTGTATATTTTATATATTTTTATGAAGTTTTTTTTTTTTTGGGGGGGGGTTGAGCCCACCCCAGATACAAATCTTGGGAGCGCCACTGCACTACTGTATGTAACCTTTCTCCTAATTCCTTCATGCAATTCGGTCGTTAACCTCTTGTATACCAGCTATTTTACGTTTTTCCTCTTCCCATCTAGCACACAAGGCCTACTAATACTTCGCTACCCTTCTCTAGAGGTTCCACTCTATAATACGTTTAGTCCATCTGTCGTTCTGTTCCTCTAGCTACATATCCACCAGCCCCCTGTTCCACTTCAACTCTCCTACTAGTATTGTATTACATTTGTCTGTTGACGTGTGTTTCTTTTTTGATCCATTAGTTCGAGGAACAATATCAATCGGGTTCTTGTGCGCGCGCTATGTGTCGCAATAAATCTTACGAGCATAGTCTCGGTGAGGCATCCACGTTTCCGCACTATACGTCAGCACTGCCGAGGATACATTGGTTGTTCAATTTTTCCTTTTTAAGATAATAGGTATCTGTTTATTCCGTATGATATTGCCGAGTCTTCTAACTGTAATCCATGAAAAGGATATTTATTTTTGTATGCATAACGTTTTTATCCATGCTAATTACTTGACATAAATATATATGCTGGTAAACTGGAATAATAATAAAAAATAATGATAACAATATTAATGAAAGACAAAAACTAAATATAACGGATATAATGAAATTATTGCTTATTTTTTTTTGTCAGTTTGTATCACTAATAATTGGTCTATTGACATCAAGTTCGTTTCCTTTCTTATATAATTTAACAAATAGGAATTTATATATATATATATATATATATATACATCCACATGTTTGCATGAGATATATTTTTCTGGCTATATATATATATATATATATACAATGATTAATATTGTTAACAATACTATTAGTGATTAAATATTTCTAACGTGATTTTATAGTTTCATACGTTCTAAACGTTATTGATATATTTCTTAAATAAATTTTTATTTCTTAATTTAATGATTTTTGATTTTTTTATAATTTTCTTTCTTTCGCGTTTTTGTCTTTAAATGTTCTTTCTATATGTAAAATATTATAATTTTTAGTTTATCGTTTTAACTGTTGACAATGTTATAATGATGTATCATCTTTATTTTTATACGAATTTATTTTCTAAAATGTTCGTTAAATCCCAGTTTAGTCTATTTTTCTTTTTGTACATAATATATATATATTTTAATTCGTAAACACTGGAATTTAATATATATATTTTTTCCCTAGAATCGCGTTATTACAGTTGGATTTCAATAGTGTGGTTTTTTTGATTAAGTTTGCCTTTGAAATAATGTCGCTGTGGCGTAGTCGCTAGAGTGCTCGACTATCGACTGAGAGGTCTTTCGAGGATTCGAAACCAATTCGCCATGTACAAAGTTTTTCATCATTGCGTATAATTCTTAGTTATCACGTAGAAGGCAGTGGCACTCCACTCCGTATAATATCATATGCGCGTTCATCTACATTACGTATAATTAGTAGCTTTAATGTTAGTCTATTTCGTATGGAAAAAGGAAGGAACAATGGCTACCCACGACACGTTCGACAAGGAACAATACGATGATAATGACCGTTGAAATTCTTTAAATTGTCGATAAATGTAAACCATTATATGAACTGTAGACGATATTTCAGGTGTATGGTGCTAATTGGTGTGCGTCTAGGTTTAATACGATTGTGAAACATTGATTTTTATAAACGCTGTAATTTATTAATATTAACTTGTATTCGACCGGTTTTTCGTTTAAAGATTAGTAAATGGGGAAATCCATGTCCACCGTGCCAGGTAGTGCCGAAAGCTTTTTCAATATCTAACGATGTTAACGTAGCGTGTGTGTCTGTCTAAATTGATGTTATCTGTAATTTGATCGCAAATTTTTATTAATCGAGCCGAAGTATTTAAATTTGGCCAGAAACTGAATTGGTTAGGACTTCATTTGTGTCGCGGTGTGTTCTGTAACTAGCAATATCTTTTCAAAAATGTTACTTAAATTACTAAGAAGACTAATAGGTCTAATATTCTTCAGCAAAATAACATCTTTACCCAGTTTGAGAAGGGGTACAGTTTTTTCTCTATGACGCAGGATAATAAAGCAGACGCAAGCGAGAATTAACATCGCGAGAGCAACAATTCCCATTTTTGGTTAATTTTTTAATCATCCGGTAATTTTATCGCGACCAGTGTGGTGTTTTTCAATACTTTAATGTATTTTTTAACCTCTTTTGGAAATATTAAATCAGCGCATGGCGGAGTTATCAATTATAAATGAACTAACAGTTTGTCTCATTTTTCACTCGTGAGAACAACGCGTTTTTATGCTGTCGTCTTGTTTACGTATATTTTAAAAACAATCAATAATCAATTCGACTTTAACCTCATTGAAGTGCCGGTCATCACCGTGGGGGACCTTCTAATAGGGGCAAGTTAGTTTGTGCTTTAGGAAAATATTGGTTTATTTTACACAGATTTTTCAAAGTTGAAATGTTTTTCAACCAATAATCGTTTTTAAACTAGTTTATTTCATATATTATAAAATTTTCTCGAGTTCTCATTGATTTTTTCTGTAATAATTTTTAATTTTAATTATTGAAATTACAAAATTATCGTTTTTAGTCGGCATTAGAGCTGACGACAGTGTTAAGAATAATATATTTTTCTACACAGAGGAGTGTGGGGGACATTGTTGAGTAACGTGAGTTCATGCTGTATGTATTATTGATATTTTTTCCAATTTGTTCTAGAGTAGTTAGAAAATTTCTGCGTCTCCGGATATTTTAACGCATCGCGGAAAGAAAAGATTATTAGATTACGATCATAAGATAGTTTCGCTGAGTTATTTCTAAATTTTTAACAAGAAATTAATAGTACTTGATTTAAGACATGGACTAAGAAAGACGGCTCATTAGCAGATTTGATTTGAAAGTTTAAAATTCAAGATGATTTTAAAAATTCATTACCCGCCTTATTCATTTTTTGCTCGGAGCTTTTCGCACTATTACGAAAATGAAGAAAAAATAAATAAAAAAAGGGACGAGTCGGTTAAATTCTCTTTCGACTTTAAGAAAGAACTGTGCAAACGTAATAACTTGGATGGTTCGAAACTTCTACGTCTGATCTAACAAAAAATCACCGGAAAAAAGTAAAAAGTAGGTTTTACTCGATGTAAAGTATATATTTGGTTTTTTTGTATCGTATACGCTGGCATATCATCAGATTTCACTTCCAACATATTTTTAATTTTACGCGTTACGTTTAAATGAAAGCGGATTTATAGTTTCGAATTTTTTAATTCTAGACTCACCATTCTTTCGTTTCAATTTTAGCGGTTTTCCGATGATAAAATTTCGAGTAATGTTCCGTTTTAACACGATTGAATTAAAATTCGTTATATCCGTCGGGTATTTTAACACTTGACAAGATTCCACAATACGATTAAAGCTTCGTATCCGTCCTTAGATTTCCAACTTTAAGGGAAGACACGAAGCGTAAGCGAATTAAGAGTAGAAATTTTCCGAATTAAACGCCTTCTCCACCGGCAGATAATCGCATTCGAAAGTAAAGCATTACATCGTAAAAAGTACCAAAAGAAATAAACAAAATCCAATCGTAATAACGTGCAAAGTATCATCCTGCGATTACAATCGCAATGATACATTTCATCGCGCCATGAGAGACTCCATCCGCGTACCATTGTCGAAGATGCGAAACTTCTTTACACCGCCAAAGTTAAACGTCGCTTAAACTCAAGGTCTGGCGTTCTTAGTTACTATTGCTCCTTAACGACGAACACGAGTCAGCATTCCTAATACCGTCATTTTTCAGATAATCATAATAAACATCTTAAGCTAATCATAATAAACATTTTACGATAATTATAATAAACATCTTCCAGTAATAATAATAAACATCTATACGGAAAATAACTCTTAAAAATGAAAACAAGATAGAGGAAATAATTATTTATTTATATTATATATATAATAAACACACACACGCACATACGTAACATGCACATTCAACCATATTACATGTTAGATGCATATACGTATATTATACATGCACTTACACACACACCTATATTACATATATATATTACAGATATGTATATATATATATATATATGTACCTAAAGACGAAAGTACATATTTCCCAAAAATATAAATAATTATATAATAAAATGTGTCGTTCAAAATTGTACTGGTATTTTTATGTAATTCGGATAATACAAATTATTTTTAATAACACGTGTTTTCCATAAACTTAAATGGATGGGCTATGAATAAACTGTGGTATCATCAACGAAGGTAAATATCTTCACGTTATAAGGTAAAGGTATTTTTTAAATTTGGGAGAACACTATGTTCCACAAAAAAGGCCCAAACACAGACCCTTGTGGTACTTACACTACAATTTTTTTTAGAGTACATACCTAATTCAAGTAATATTAAATCTTGCAATAATAAAATAATCTTATTTAGATATAAGCTGTCGAATGCCTTTGGTTTTGCTCAAGTTCCGTATCGCAGGGTAGAGTACATTAATACGTTAGGAATAACACACGTGAGTAGGTTGCAAATTTTTTTAATGAATCCATTGGTATTTTGTGTCTGTCTGAAGCCACCTTTAGTTTTCAAATGAGTGATTATTTTGTCAATTTCATCGTTGCTAATTACAATTTTTACTCCAGTGTGGTAAGTTGTTGTGTTTTCTTAAATGTATGGTTAACCTGTTGTAGCTAATAACATTCATATAATTATCCCATGTTCTATGAGTAGCTATATTTATATAAAAGATAACAAAGTAATGATAGCTAACGTTTAATTCGTAACTAAGTTTCCATTACGCAACTAGATCTGCTACTTTAACAGTAACCAATTTTAAATGTATTACACTTTTTTGTTGTTATCTTTGAAATGTATACTTATTCTACACACACTCACTCACTCACTCACTCGTACACACACACACCCATACTACATGTATATATTACATTTATGTATATATATCCATGTACCAAAAGACGAAAGTACATATTTCCCAAAAATATAAATAATTATATAATAAAACGTGACGTTCAAAATTATACTGGTATTTTTATGTAATTAGCGCAATACAAACAATTTTTAATATTCTGAGTGAAAGAGACGCGTGTTTTCTATAAACTTAAATGGATGGGCTGTGGACAAACTGTAATTTTTACCCTTTTGTGTATTATACTTCAAATATATATTTAAAAAATGTATTTATCTTGGGGTTCTACCTAAAAACTAACTTTTAAAGGTTTTGGGAGACCTCTTTCATCTGTGGCCCGGGGGAATTTATCTCAGCTCTCTCTCTTTTGTGGCGGATCTCTCTTTCTCTCACTCACTCTCACTCTCTCTCTCTCTCTCTCTCTCTCTCTCTATATATATATATATATATATATATATATATATATATATATATATATATATATATATATATATATATATAATGTTGATGTATTGGAGAGTAGTGATTTTATGAATTTAGCAAAACAAAATAAAATCGAAGTTAATCACTAAAAAATTTATTACATAAATACAAACACGAAGCTTTTGAAATTTAATTGGGTCGATTTCTGTATAGCAGGTATGTACCCTTTTTTCATATCATTTGTTTTTAACCCTTTCAGTCACGATTTTTAGTTATTATGAAAAAAAATTTTTTTGTTAATATTTACTTAATATAGATCGAAAATAATAATTGTAATCAATTTTCAGAAATTTTAGTGTAACCAGTCGCTCAAAAAATTATGTTGCCAATTGGCATCAAAATGACTGAATGGAGCAAAAATACATCATAATATTGGAACAGATGCATTAAATTTATTCATAAAATTACATAAATAATACAATTAAATAAATGTTTAGACATGGCGAATACGTATATTTACACAAAATTTAAAGTACATACATAAATTAAAAACATATATTAAAATAAACATAACTATTTACAGAATGTATATATCATATGAAAGTAAGATACATACTTATTGATATATTCATGTAAAGTATATACATTTGTTTAAGAATTATATTTCCTAAAACAATTTTTATTCTTTTCTAAGCATAAATGAATATTGCATTTTATACAATACCACCTACTTTGTCCTTTACATCCCGGATTTTTGCATCGCACTCTTCTGTCTGAGTGCTCTGGTATATGTCCAGTACTGTCTGTTCTGACATTTAGTAATGGTCGACTCTCAAAATTGGTACGTTTTGGAGTAGTTGCTTCAACCATACTTCCTTGAGGTCTTCCTCTTTTTTTATCAATGTTGAATTTTCTTTTATTAGACTTTGACCAACTTCCATTCTGAAATGCATTAGATCTAGTATTCTTTTGTTTTATATATTTAGGTGCTTTGCTGAGTTTTTATATTCGATCCACGCATTGGTTACAGCCATATCTATGCCATGGCATATCATTTTTAATGCCCACTTTTTCGTTTTAGCTCTAATACGATATATTTCTATTAAAAAATCAATTTTGTCCACACCACTCTTGGCTGAATTATATTCTTTTACAATTTGCGGTATATTTACATCAATATTAGATTTAGAACGTCTGTCCCATCTTTTCACAGTACCAACAATTTCGCCACCAAAAATATTTGAGGCAAGTGTTACGGACCTGTTATCCAGCCATCGTACCATAACAACTCTATCCTTTGAAAGAAGCTGTTCAATAGTACCTCTTTCTTGCTTTTTAAACTCATTTTTCTTTAAAAATGGAGGTTTAAAAAATTTGTTTACCCTAATAGTTCCTGTAATATTTATATCTCTCTGAGTGCATTCATGCACAAGCTTGTAGGACATGAAATAGTTGTCACAAAATAGTTGATACGTGACATATAATCTGTTTGCCAAGTGGATGACAATTTCTCCTCCAACCCCAAATGCTTTTTTATCAACTTCATTTATTTCTGTTGAAAGGCCCTGCGAGATAATGAAATCATAAGCAAGGCCACTAACTCCACATAACAAAAAAATTTTTATACCCCATGGGTTGGGTTTATTCTTTATATAAACTTTCACATTAGATACGCCTTTAAAAGGAACAATTTGCTCGTCTACACAAACATATTTTTCAATTTTCAAACTTGTACATCGACTTCGTATTTTATTGAACAAAGGCCTAACTTTCCACATTTTATCGTTTATAATTTTGTCTTTGTCGTTATCTACACAATGAAAATATGTTCGTAACTTAAAAAATCTGTTCAAAGCCATTGCATCTAAAAATAATTGATGTTTCAATGTTGTGTCCCAATACATTTTAATTCTTGGGTATTGCAATACACCCATAATTATATGCAATCGTATGAATGCTTCTGTTTCTTTTTCATTTGTGGCTTTGAAAGCATAATCATTTTTTTGATATTCATACAAATTAGTGCATACAACAAACTTCTCAATAATTTCCTTATCTATATATTTTCTATAATAATTAATAGGTAGTAATAATTCCATCTGGTTACTTAGTGCATACAACAAACTTCTCAATAATTTCCTTATCTATATATTTTCTAAAATAATTAATAGGTAGTAATAATTCCATCTGGTTACTAGGTTCCATGAAATAATCTTTTTGCTTCATCTTCTCAAAACTGCAATTTTTTCCCATTTGATGTCGTGTTTACTAGGTTCGAGCAATGTTAACACTTCCACCGGACATTCAATCTCTTCATCTATCTAAATTTTGTACAAAAATAATCTAATATTTGAATCTGCGGTTGTAAAAATTGTAATGCAAATATTCATAAAAACATAAAAATATGTTGTTTATTTTCATAACAAACTCACCTCAATTTCCTCAATTAGATGTTCAAAAAGTTGTTCTTCATTTTCATCTTCTGAAACATCCAAATCAGAATCGTCTTCATTCAAAATCTGTAAAATATCTGTTTCTTTCATTTTACATGCCATTCTGAAATAATAAAATAATGTAAGATTGTGAAAGTCATATGCAACCTTAGAGTCAGTCACATTGATGTTAAACGGCATCATGCACGTTTACAAATTAATTTCTAAAGTGTTTGTATAAAAAAAGTAAAAATCAAATATATTAATCATTCTACATACCTTTGTTAATTGAAATATATCTCAATGTTGCCCAAAAACTGAAAAATAGCTTCAAATTTTAAATTTATATATACCTCCAAATTCACATAAACGCAATTACCAAATCTACCAAATGTAAACAAAAAAAATGACTTTTCATGTAGGTAAAACAAGTGTTATTAGTTTTAAATCAAAAGTATATCGATAGGTCCAATTGGAAACATTTTTCTCAATGGTTGAAAAGCGTTATATTTATTACAGATATAAATACAAGTTGATGATGCCATTTGGCATCACAGTGACCGAAAGGGACATATATTCTTTTTTATCATAATTTATTCTTTTAATGCAGATATTTCCTTACAAACTAAATATAAAATATTGTGTATATATATATACATACATACATATATATATGTGTGTGTGTTTTTTTATGGTATATATACTTTTTTATGATATTTTATAATTAGGTTGCAAATATCTATCTTAAGAGAATAAATATATAGTTTATTATATTAACCCCAGTTAGATGGTTTTAGCTTAATAGTAGCAATTTCATAGAATAATTTTATTAAATTTGTATGCAAATTTAGATGATATCGATGTATATTGATCCTGGACAATTTCAATTGTAGCCTTTTATTTCACAGTCAACTTCATTAATCAAATGTTTCTCTACAATTCAACTACATATTCCAATGCAACTCTGGGATTTCTTCCCTAAGATGTTATTCAGCCTGTTCGAACTCTTCTCACAGGTGTTACAGGAGCGACCGGTTGTTTTTCATTGTTAGTCGATTTTTATGTAACATAATTTTTAGTACTTTCAGTATGCGTGACATTAAGGAAATATTTTTTAATTTTAACCTAATTATAAAATATTATGTTTCTCAGATATTTATTATTATCATATTAGCCGATAATGAACCATATATTATGTCGATCAATTTAGTTTAATAATCACAATTTTATAGAATCAATTTACTAGTTTTAAAAAATTGGTATGCTAATGTGGATTGTTTATCACGAGCATTGAAATTAATAATGAAAAATGCGGTTTTAACTGTTACGTAAAGTCGCCAAACTATAAGACATATTCACATTCACAGTTGAATTGGTGCCTTCAGGCAATACACCCGCGAAGGTCTTAAAAATGTGTGGGTAAGTAGTTGCTTACCTCTTACATGGAGACGGAAATTAATGATTATGATGATATATGTATATTTTTTTTTAGTAAAAGTGAACGAGAAACGAGAAATAATTGTTTATTTTCTTCATAAGGGTTTTTTATGTTGCTGGGCATGACAGAAATTTTGTAAATTTTCAGGAGATGGCTCGAGTGAAATGCGTGGAATGATGAAGTAGAGTTTATTTTAAAAAATGATTATTTGCTTTGTGACGGTTTTCATTTTTATAATGGTTTTTCTTTTCACTAGGAATGAAGGAAATTTCATAAATTTGAAAGGGGGATCGTTTTAGTAATTACAATTTTATAGAAACGTCTTTAGTGTTTTCAATTGTAATTAGTATGGCGCAACTATCCATGACAGTGTATACAACAGCAAAGTTCAAAGATGATCCTCCCTTCAGCTTCTCAGATCTGTCGCTCATTTCATTCCCTGATAATTAAAACTATTGCACAATCTCAAGTAAAGTTGTTCTGTCTGTTCAAAAGATCTCTCCCAGTTAATGTTACAGAAGTGAATGTTTTTTTTTTAATTGTATGAAATTTAATTGGGTCGATTTCTGTATACCAGGTAAATACCCTCTTTTCATATAATTTGTTTTTAACATATACTATTTTTTATCGTAATTTATTCTTTTAATGCAGATAGATCCCTACAAACTAAATATAAAATATTTTATATATATATATATATATATATATATATATATACTTTTTTAATGATATTTTATAATTAGGTTGCAAAAATTTGTTTTAAGAGAATAAATATATAACAATTAAGTATAAATTTATATATATATGATATAGTGTATATACATTTTGTATATATATATATATATATATATATATATATATATATATATATATATATATATATATATATATATAATATAGTATATACATTTTGTGTATATATATTATATATAGTGTATATACATTTTGTATATATATACATAATATAGTATATATATTATATATAGTGTATATACATTTTGTATATATATATATATATATATATAATATAGTATATACATTTTGTATATATATATATAATATAGTATATACATTTTGTATATATGTATTATATATAGTGTATATACATTTTGTATATATATATGTGTGTGTGTGTGTGTGTTTGTGTATAGTATATATATATATAATTTTTTATGATATTTTATAATTGGGTTGCAAAGATCTATCTTAAGAGAATAAATATATAGTTTATTATATTAACCCCAGTTAGATGGTTTTAGCTTAATAGTAGCAATTTTATAGAATAATTTTATTAAATTCGTAGACAAATTTAGATTATATCGATGTATATTGATCCTGTAAGAATCTATATGCCACCACGAATAGTGAAAGAAGTAAATAAGAAAAAAGAAATATGGTTTGAAGACAAACATTATTTTATATATATATATATATGTAATGAAGTAAGTTATAGCGGAGAATACGAATACCCCATATTTATGTTTTGTAGCAAAATGGTAACGAATGAATGACGATATAAGTAAATACAATTTTTATAAAAAAAGTATAAATAGAGGTACAGTTTTTAAAAAATCAAGTACTTAAATCTGTTTCAGGTTATAGTTGTAAATCATGGAATTTGTTACATACTCGTAGTATAATATGAGCGATATAATAGAGAGTTTCGAATACTTCGATTATAGACCGTCTATAACGGAAAACATAAACGAGTTGGGGACGGAGTTTTCTATAAACATATACAACGAAGAGATCGTAACTCAACCGTTTAAAAGTTTGATCGTAATAACTGGGAAAATAACGTTAAAAGACGAAAAAGATGTTGAAATAGACAATAAAGTGAACGTAATCAATAACGGAATGTTACGTTTGTTCGATCGTATAGATTATTATTTAGGTGATAACAAGGTCGTTAGTATAAGAAATCCGGGTATTTCTACAACGATGAAAAGATTAGTATCGTTTAAAAATGATCTAAAGTATAGTAATACCGGTTGGCGTATTACAAATTCTTCGACGAATATTCTAAATGAAAAGGGACATTTTTCATTATGTATACCCGTGAGTACGATAATGGAATTTTTCGAAGTTTACAAGAATTTTCTATATCGTATTCATCAAAAATTGACGTTCTATAGATCGACGATAAACGTAGACATACTAGGTAATATTTCAATGACCGATAAAGACAAGTATTCCATTACATTAAGAGACATAACATGGAGAATGCCTCAAATAAAGTTATCGATCGTGCAAGAAACGCGAGTTAGAAAAGTAATTTTAAATAATACGGACTATGAACTACTATACAGAAGTTGGCTATACCAAGGTATAACGATTTCATCTGCGACTGAATTTACTTTGGATATTCCGGTATCGTATTCAAAAACCAAGTACGTACTAATAGGTTTCCAGAAAGAAAAAAAATATTTCGACTTACGATTTATTAAATTTAGAAAACGTTCAAATTTTATTGAATAATAACGTTTACTATCCGAGAGAAAGATTGAATTTGAAATATAGCGAAAATAAATGCGCTAATCTGTATCAAATATTTAAAAACTTTAAAGCTTCTTATTACGACAAACACGAATACGAGATGAATCCTATAGTCGAATATAGTACGTATGTATCCCGGTTATTGCTACAGATTGCTCGTATCAACGGAACGTTATAAAAGAATCGCTGATTAATATTAAAGTAGTATTTAATGGCGAGATTACCATCGAACGTAACGATTCATTGTGTGTTAATAATGGACGATTAAGCCGTATACAATCCTCTGCATAACAGAGTAATTCATTAGGAAAAGTATATAAATAATAGCACTCGAGTATTACGAATTATAGATTAATCGTATGTAAGAAATAGTATATAAGTAGGTGTAGTTGTCAAAAAATTTAGTCTCACATAGACCTTTGTACGGTATACACGTATGCTTACGATACGATGGCTAACGATAGATTTAGAAATATTCCTTCTAAGGACTTTTCGTACGTTATCGATTTCCAAGGTTTTAAAAGTATTAAAAATACATTTATAATAAAGAAACTGGCGATTGCATCTCTTGGAGATGACCGAATTGTTCATTGATGGTAAAATCACCTCGTATACGGACACGTGGTATAGAAGGACAGATAGATTTTTTGACCAAAAGATATCATAAAATTAATTGGGAAGACGGATACGTGAAATTTCACGAAGCGGTTAAATTATTGCGCGAAACTGTCGCAAACGCGTACATAGTATACGTCAAAGGAACGGAGAGAGTAAACTATATAAGAGAGTTGTTGGGAAATAAAATTGATGTTTTCTACTTGGATCCATTAGGATGTCCAAAGGCTAGAGATTGGGTAGTTTACTCTATAAACCGCTGTAAGCGTTGTTTTTATAAAAATCGTGGATATTTACCGGATCAAGCCAGAGATACGAGTGTACATTGTGCGTTAAAACTAGTTGTTACGTATAGAGTTTGGCTAATTAATTTTATTTAAAATGAGTTTTCAAATATCATTAAATCACGCGACATCTAATATACGTCGCGAGTACCAGCAAAGGATCAAATTAAATCGTCCGTACGAAGTTGCTTTAAAAAGTTTTGTAACGTACAATAGCATTTCAAATATTCCGGAAAATTGTAAGAATAACGAGTTAGTAGTAATTGAACCGAAAACCAACGAACATCTTAACATTACTATACCTAGGGGTACGTACGAATTGAACGATATAATAGAATTTATTCAACAAAACGAAGAACTTAGGAACGCGGAAATAGTCATTAGGTTAAATTCGAATACGTTAAAAATAAAATTATATTCGGAATGGATTATGGATTTCAGAACTGCGAACTCGATAGGACGTGTACTTGGTTTTAGTAAACATAAACTCATACCGGGACAAACACATTATTCAAACGACCGTATAGATTTACTATAAATAACATTAAAATTAGATGTAATTTAATAAAACATAATCTAACTGACGTAAATTTAAACAATAACACGTAAGAATTACCGCTAAACCTTCAAGTTGGTGAAAAAATTATCGAAAGACCTAATTATTTATCATTTTACCGCATAAGTACTGATGAAATAAATTACATATCCGTTAAGATAGTTGATCAAAATGAAAAATTGGTCGATTTTAGACATGAGAGCATAAGTATAATACTACTATTTAAGTCCGTATAACCATGTTTTCCAACGACGGATTTTGAAAACTCGAAAATAAAGTATCATCGAATCTCGAACTAAAATACAAAAACTATAGTAAGCATTTATAACGAGTAATAAAAACGACTTACATAACCGCTATTATCGAATACGAACTAATACAGGTATAATTTGACTCGTGTAAACATAAATTATTAAAATGGACGATTACGTAACCGTTTGAAAAAAATTAAAAGAGAAATACGAACAACTCCGTACAGGAGAAATCAGGAAACAAATAAAACTCGAGGAGGAGTACAAGAACATTATTAAACCTCTAAGAGCGATACATACTCAACTAGCTAACACATTATCATCCATAATAACCCGAGATAAATCTATCGCTCCATTAGCTGTTGGTTCGTTCGAAAAAAGTATAGAACCTCGTGAAATACCAAAAATATACGCAACAGCAGCGTCAGCTATACAAACATTAGGTCCGGTAGCCTCCAAATACATTAAAAACTATTTGTCGAAAAATGTAAAGACAGATTCCACTTTTGGTATACATATCGAGGATGAGACTATGTACATGGGTAATTCACCGATAATTATAGAGAACGATAATATATAAAGTTACTAAAAACCGACTACTAATACGAAGGTTCGCGAGGATTATGGGAGTTATTAACATTGGAAAAACCTAAAAATTACAACGAAAAAGACTTGACAGTATACGAAGAACTTTTGTTAAAAACTAGTTCGTATAAACAAAAAAAATGACCCGAATAATCCGCGTTTGAAAAGTAGTTAGGAGATAAATATAACGTCATAATTAAGCCGATTTTAATTAAACATAATATTTTAAAAAAACGTCGAAAAAGTTGGGGCAGGATTACAAAGAATACGTATAGTGAAACAATATCGACGAATTGTTAGACAGATTGTGTATATTATAAGGTGAAGTAAAAGCCGGTAATAATAACCCTTTAATAATTAACGAAATTATAAACATTTTACAAGAATTTAAAGAAGAGGATGGATTACCAAAAAAGACTAGAAAAAATCGTGCAAATTCTACCCGTCAAAAAAGGTAGTGGACTGATTAACGATATAATCGACAAATTACCTTTGGAGGCTCATTTACCGGGCGGTTATCAATATGCCAGTCGTGGTACTAATCTTGATTTGAAATTAGAAAAAAAAGTCAAACCTAAAAATAAATTAGATGAAGCGGTCATGTATCACGATATAGCGTATTCCAAGTCTAAAAATTTGGACGACAGACATAAAGTAGATTTACAACTAGAAAATGAAGCGTGGAAACGTGTACTCGCTAAAGATTTCAATTTAGCCGGAAAAGCTAATACGTGGCTTGTAACAAACGCTAATGAAAGCCAAAAGAGTTGTCGGTGCTGGTTACATCAAACATCTGGTTAACATAAGCACGGAACATGGGAAACTTATTGCGAAAACCGATAAACCCGTGACTTTAAAAATAAATAAAACGAGAAATAAAGATTCTTTACCGTTAACCGAATATCAAATTAAAAGGATTAAAAAAGATTTACCTATAAAATTATCGGTTAAACAACTTGAACATATAAAAGTAGGTGGTTTCTTACCGGCTTTGCTCGCCGCTGCACTGGCTGTAGCTGCTGTAGGATCGTTAATAACCAACGCTATAAACACGTATAATAATAAGAAAGCAAACGATAAGTTAATAGAAGAACGAATACGTCATAATAAAGCGATGGAAAGTGAAGGACTATAAGTCAATAAAAAACCTAAAGACGGTAAAGGAATATACGTAAATAAAAAACCTAAAGAAGGTAACGGACTTTACTAAGAGTATATAAAAAAAACCATCCCGATTAAACTGTTGAGTAATTTAGAATTGACGAAATACGCCCAACATATTCCGCACTTTAGAGGTACTTTTATACGAGATAAATTACCAAAAAACCCGTTAGACGTAGAGACGGCCATAATTAATTTACATAACTACGATGGTCCGGGAACTCACTGGGTATGTTATAGAAAAATAGGAAATGTAAATTATTACGATTCTTTCGGGGTAATGCCACTGTACGAATTACTAAGGTATTAAGACCCTAATTGCTCGGGATTTTACAATTATGAAATAAATCAAAATATGGATCAAGTGCGGTCATCTATTTTTAAAATGTTTATACGATACAAGTAACATTAAGGAATAGTATATATTGGTCGAGCGATAGAAGAATTAAACGCTTTATCGATATTACGGTAATTAATTTTGCATAATTATCAATTTTTCGGCCGTTTTTAAACGACTATTTTAAACGACTTAATTTGTTTCGGGCGTTTTTAAACGGCTATTTACGATATAAATAACGATTATCGATCGAGAAAATGGCTTCTAATAATAAACAAAGTGATCATATACGATTTTGTTGTAGTAGTAAGTGTTTTGCGATAGCGAACCGGTTGGCGATCGGCGCTACGGTGCCGAGATCGTATGTATGAAATGGGCGGGCGGCCATAGGGAATTTAAGAACCGTGTTCTCTATGAAAATTAAAGGATAAATGTAAAATCATAATAACAAAAATAGCAACATGAAATATAAGAGGACTTAACCATCAAGGCAAACTTGGTATAGTAGAGAATATTACAAAAGAAATAGCGATAGTTGGCGTAGCCGAGACGCACTGGTAACAGAGTGGACATTTTGTATCAACCAGCGGTAACTTGATAGTATATTTAAGAAATGAAAACGAATTCAGTAAACGGAGTAACGATAATAATAAATTCAGCGATATCATCGGGATTACTAGGATATGAAACAATAAGTGATCGTATTATATCAGTGAAAATAAAAGGGAAGCCATTAAATATGAATATTATTCAATTATACGCACCAACAACCCAAGGGTCAGATGAAGAAATGGAAGAGTTTTATGATGAGTTACGAACGGCGGTAAAAAAAGTTTCTAACAGAGAAATATTACTAGTAATAGGTGACTTTAACGCAAAAATAGGAACCACCAAAAACTATAATCACCTAAGATCTACTGTTAGAAAATATGGCTTAGGAGATAGGAACAAAAAGGGGAAATGCTAATCGATTTTTGTTCAAAAAACAACCTATTTGTAATGAATTCAAATTTCAACCATCACAAGCGACGACTTTACACATGGATTTCATCAAATGGACAAACCAGAAACCAAATAGATTATGTACTTATGCAAAAAGGTGAAAATCTTCGATAAAAGATGTGAAGATATACCCAGGATTACATTGTGGCAGTGACCACAAGGCTTTAGTAATTGAGGTATGTCTCAGGCTTCAACAAAATAAAAAACAGCCGGCAATTAAAGGCTAAACTAAATGAAACTCCTCGCATGTGCGAAAATACTAATATAACGCCCGATGAATTATGGAGACAATATCAGTGATTCATGTGTGAAGAAAATCCACAGTGAAGTACAAACATAAAAGAAGCCGTGGATCTCAGAGGCAACATTCAAACTAATTAATGAGAGGAATCAAATAAAAAACGGGAAAACTAATAACATAACAGACTCAAATGATTATGAGGATCTTTTTTTTTTTTTTTTATTGTACCGGTATAAAATACCACAACCAACGGTGCTAAAAATAAAGACGAGGAAAGGAAGTAAAAGGAGGATAGGAAACAATAAAGACAGAATTAAGTATTAGACCAACAACTCCAATGAGTCGATTAGCCTAGGAGGATTGAGGATAAGATTAAATCACATTGAATCAGATTTGTTATATTTAGGTAATAGGAAGTGCGTTGTGGCACCATTTTCTTCTTTTCCATCGTCTCAGGGGATTGCCGGCCAATGTGATCTTATACATTCTGCTTATGTTTGGATTTGCGCTATTTTGTAATTTATCGAAAAATCTCTTGTACTGTTCAGCGTAAGTTTCTTGAATGGATGGTATGAGAAGGTCATTATTAAGCGTTAAATTTGAAACATATCTCGGCGCGGACGTGATGGTTCGTAGTATTTTCGAATGTTGTTGCTCTATCTGTAATAGATTGCTTTTACATGTGGTACCATATAGCCCGATTCCATATTTCCATATCGGCGCAATGACTGTTAAGTATATGCATCTCTTGACATTCAAGTTAAGACCTGATTTTTTTCCCAGCAACGGGTGCAACACAAATAAATAAATAAATACAAAGTGATAGGAACTAATAGGAATTTGTGTAGAAATAGAACAACACTCACAAAAAATGAACCTTATGATCTATATAAGAAAATTAAATGGTTAAGTAATACTTTCAAAACAAGAACATTGACAATAAAAGATCAAAATGGAACGAAATTAACTGTAAAGTCAGAAATAGCAGAAAGATGGCGCCAGTATTATCAAAACCTTATGTAGAACAATAAAATATCGGTGTTAATGCAGGACTTTGATCTTGAACCGCCAATTATGAAAGCTGAAATAGAAGTCGGATTAAAGAAACTAAAAGATCGAAAGGCGGTAGGAGTAAATGGTAGAGTTGAAGAAATGCTGAAAGCAATGAAACGATCAGGAATAAAGGTATTGCATATGATTTGTCAAAAATATGAGAAACTGGCAGCTGCCCAGAAGAGTGGACAAAATTATTATACGTACAACTACACAAAAAGCGGCCTACAGAAGATTATGGAAACTACCGCAATATCATTGATTATTCAAGCCAGTAAAATACTACTATATGTATTACAAAACCGACTTAAATACTACCTCTTACCACAAATTCCGGAAGAACAAGCTAAGTTTGTACCAGGTAGAGACACACGTGAACAGCTATTAAATATAAGAAAAGTAACAGAAAAATGCAACGAATATAACATTCTGGGACTGCATTGTTTTTTAGATAACCAGAAAGCTTTTGACAACATCAAGTGGACGAAAATGTGGCAAATATTACTATAAATGGGAACACCGAAGCATCTAGTTTATTTAATTCAATAATTGTACTTAAATAATAAAGGTAAGAGATTTCAGCAAGAAAAGGAGAGTACAACAAGATTGCTGTATTTCACCGATTCTATTCAACATCTACCGGGAACGGATTGTAAGAAAAACAATGGAAGGATAGCAAGGAGGGATATCTATCGGAGAGAAAAAAATTACAAATATTAGATTTACAGACGACATTGTATTACTGGCCAGCACAAAGCAAGAAATGTTTGAATTACTATCAAGAATAGATGTGTTCAGTAAACAGGCAGGCTTAATACTGAATAAAAATAAATGTCCAAAGCTTATCATTGACAAAGAAAACAGAATACAACAAACACTGACTCTGCTGCAAGATATTGAAATTAAAGATAAATTAATTTATTTTGGTGCGTGCATATCCAAAAATGGTGGGTGAGTAGAAGAAATAAGGAGACGGTTAGCTCTTGCAAATGTCGGGATTGGTAAACTCAATTGTATATGGAAAAATCATAAGACCTCTAAAACAACAAAACTGTTACTCCTTAAAGTGTTAATTTTCTCCATAGCAACATACGGCTTAGAAACCTGGATGATTAAGAAATCGATGAGTAAGAAGCTGGAAGCTTTTGAAATGAAGTGATACAGAAAAATTTTAAGGATCCCATGGATGGCACACAGAACAAATGATTCTGATTTTAAAGAACTGAAAATCGAACCCACTGAGCAATTAGATCCATTGAAAGACACATGCTAGGCTTCTGTGGTCATAGCAAATGGGAAGGAGAAAGCAATTATGCAAGGAAAGGTTAATGGAGAAAGGAGACAAGATAGACCGATGAGCCTTTACATTAATCAGACCACAAGGTTATGTAGATCAGACATAGAGCAAATCATGAATCTAGTGCAGAATCGATATAAATGGCAACGTCTTGTAACTTGCATCAAATAAGGTCACGACATCCAGATCGGATAATGAAACGAGAAGATTTATATGTGTATATATATCACACGATCACGATGCGCTTATATCAATCCAGTGCTGGATGTAAGCGTTCCCCTTTTGTTTCCACCTGTAGCGATCTTGGGCCTCGTTTATCCATTTCACACCGGCTGATCTATGTATATCGTCCTGCCACCTTGTATCCGGCCGACCGCGACTTCTGCGTCCTTTTCTTAGAAGCCATTCTGTTATTCGTTTCATCCACCTGTCATCGTTTCTTCTTGCCTGCCCAATTCCATTTCAACTGCGCTACACGTCCGACTACATCTGACAATTTAGTCTGCTGTCTTATCCACGTGTTGGTTTTCTGGTCTGATATCTTGATGCCCAATATTAATCTTTCGTGGGCTCTCTGTGTCACTGCAAGTTTCTTAACAACATACTTCGTTAGGCTCCATGTTTCCGCTCTGTATGTAAGCACTGGAAGGATGCACTGTTCGTATACTTTCTTCTTCAAGCTGTTAGATATTTATTTTTGAGGACAGTACTCAACTTGCCAAAAGCTATCCACGAATACACACACACACACACACATATATATATATATATATATATATATATATATATATATATATATATATACAGTGATTATGACTGTGAAATATTATTCTGTATAAAAGAAGTCCTACTAAAAGTGACAAGTAATGAACTCAGAGCATTATAATGTATTTTTAACACGAAGGAGTCTAGAAAACTTATTTATATTTTTGAGCTTTACAATTTAAACATTTTCAAAATTAAACTTTTTTAGGAGAATCTGTTCGATTTCTAATACTCCTGAGAATTGAATTCAAAATGTCTCATTATTGAAGGACCTCTGCAGGATAAACGTCTCAAAACGATTTATTCGTGACGAAATTGTTATAGAAGTGAATAAAATTGAATAGTCTCAATGAGTGATATGTGAATATATAGTTGTATTACGAACATGCACACACATATACATATATAATATATATACAGTGTGTACATATTATTCATTTGTAATGCCTTCCAATTTCACATTCCGACAACTGCACGTCGCTAGAGTAATCCGAAGTAAGTTTAAAATTTGACTGCTTTTATTTTAACTCATCTCCTAACGCCTGTAAATAATCCATTCCGACACCTGCACTTCTTGCACAGTAATATTCAAAAAACGTAAACTTAATATTATTCTAATGTAATGCCTGCAAACTTTATCTTCCAAACCTGCACATTGCTAGAGTAATCTGAAGTAAGTTTAAAATTTGCAGGCTTTTATTTTAACTCATCTCCTAACGCCTACAAATAATCCATTCCGACACCTGCACTTCTTCCACAGTAATATTCAAAAAACGTATACTTAATATTATTGTAATGTAACGCCTTCAAACTTCAAGTTCCGACACCTGAACATCACTAAAGTAATCACGAGTAAGTTTATAATTTGCGGGTTTTTATTTTAAACATATAACACCTGCAAACAACCCATTCCGACACCTGCATATCTTCCTAAGAAATATTCAAATAGCGTGTACATATGTAACGTCTGCAACTTACCCATTCCGACATTTGCACATCTTCTAAAGTAATATCGAGTATTCTCACAATTTGCAGGCATTTAAAAATGAATATTTTTAACATTTAAAGGTTGAACTGATTTCGTCCATAATAGTATAATACTGAGAAGTGTATATTACCCATCAACATCTTACAGACCTCTGACTATATATAAGCAGTATAATTCTATATATAGGATTACTATTATGTAATCTGATTGCCGCATTGTAAAACAATCAACGACAAAAAGTCAATTTTACATGGTGCAGCTTCGCTATTAATGTGAAAATATTAAATCGCTCTTTATAGCGTGAAAAACGATTAAGATTTGTTTCCATGCGAAATATCTTTGTAAAAACAGCAGAAAAAAAGGAAATCACAAAACCCAAATATAAGTTCTTTAACCTTAAGAAACGATGCTTCATCTAAGACATTATGAGACTAAAATCGCTAATTAGCATGTATACAGGATGATAAAATCGCTCATCATTTAGACATAACAAGACGTTAAAATCGCTTGTCATTTAGACATAACAAGAGTTAAAATTGCTCTTAACAAAAATGGTGGGTGAGTAGAAGAAATAAGGAGATGGTTAGTTCTTGCAAATGTTGGGATTGGTAAAATCAATTGTATATGGAAAAATCATAAGACCTCTAAAACAACAAAACTGTTACTCCTTAAAGTGTTAATTTTCTCCATAGTGACATACGGCTTAGAAACCTGGATGATTAAGAAATCGATGAGGAAGAAGCTGGAAGCTTTTGAAGATAGCTTTTGGGAAGTTGAGTACTGTCCTCAAAAATAAAGATATACCTAACAGCTTGAAGAAGAAAGAATACGAACAGTGCATCCTTCCAGTGCTTACATATGGAGCGGAAACATGGAGCCTAATGAAGTATGTTGTTAAGAAACTTGCAGTGACACAGAGAGCCCACGAAACATTAATATTGGGCATCAAGATATCAGACCAGAAAACCAACACATGGATAAGACAGCAGACTAAATTGTCAGATGTAGTCGGACGTGTAGCGCAGTTGAAATGGAATTGGGCAGGTCATGTAGCAAGAAGAAATGATGATAGGTGGACGAAACGAATAACAGAATGGCTTCCAAGAAAAGGATGCAGAAGTTGCGGTCAGCCAGATACAAGGTGGCTGGACGATATACATAGATCAGCCAGTGTGAAATGGATAAACGAGGCCCAAGATTGCTACAGGTGGAAACAAAAGGGAACGTTTACATCCAGCAGTGGATTGGTATAAGCGCATCGTGATCGTGAATAATTTTTTAATCAATTATAAAATATTTCTGGATCATCCGATACCGTAAATTGAAATGGTGCTCGAGATTTAATATTTTAATTACAGTTACCAGCATATTGGCAGTAAAGAGCAAATTTGTAAGCTTGCAATATTCGTTCAAATAACAATCGGTCTGTCCAGAGTCAGGCCCAAATCTTCAAAACGTTATTTCCATATAGGTTATTTTAAATTAATCAACACATTATGTGTATGTAAAAAATTTTATTTGAATTTATTATTACTGAAATGTCTGATATATATATATATATATATATATATATATCATCATCATCATCATCATCTAGTATAGTCATCACCCTAAATAGGGTATCGTGATTAACAAACGGCCCATTTTTGTGTAATTTTCCGCCACTCATCTCTATCTACTGCTTGGTGAACGCATTCAATGAAAGACAGGCCTGTCGTTTTCAGTATAATATCCGTCCATCTCATAGGTGTATGTCCGGGTGGTCGCTTTCCTTTAACTTTTCCCATAATCATGGTGCTTCCCATACCTTTTTGGTTACATATTAAATGACCGAAGAATTTCAGCACTCTATTTACAAAAATTGCTGACAGCCTCACCAGAACGCCAATTTCTTTTAACACTGATTCATTTGTACACCTGCCGTCCAAGGAATAGTCTTCGCCACCACCATGTTTTGAAGCTGTCAATTCTTCTTCTGTCCATTTTTTTATTGTCCATGTCTCCGCCGCATATAACATGATACAAAATATAATCGTTTGGAAAGCTGTATTTTCACACTTTTCGTCATTATCTTTCCAGATGTTGTTCAATTTCATCATGGCACTTTTGGAAATTTCGATCCTCCATTTTATTTCGGCTTGAGAGCCAACTTTATTCTGTATAAGCGATCCCGGATACACAAAGCTTCCAACAATTTCATAGTCGGTTAGTGTTCCTTTATCATATGTTATTACATTTGCTCGATCAGTTATCATTATTTTTGTTTTATTTTTATTTATACTTATTCCGTATTCTGCGCTAATATCTTTCAGTTTATTTAAAAGTTTTTCCATTTCATCCATATTCACAGCTACTAATGTTGTATCATCTGCAAATCTAAGATTTGTTATTCTTCGTCCTCCTACCAATATTCCACCATTCCATGCTTCTAGGACTAATCGCATTATACAGCATATAGATTAAAGATCATAGGTGACAAAACACAGCCTTGTCTAACTCCTTTCTGAACATTAAAGACATCAGATTTTTCAACTCCAATACGCACAATGTTGTTATTATTTTCATAAGTAGTTTAGGGGCTATAACAGCTAGCACGATGGGCGGTTGGGGTGCAGGGGGAAGGGTAATTAGTGATGATTATAGATGGTTGGTTGTGGTGCAGGGGAATGTTGGTTTGTCAGCAGAGCTATGTATGTATGTGTGAATAGTATATGGAAGAGTGTGTGGTGATAGACACGCACACACACATATATATATATATATGTACATACATAGACAGTTGCTTGATGAGGTTGTTGTGACCAGTTTTCTTCCACATCTAGTCGAGCAGAGTGTAATTAGTTTTTCGTTCTTATTATTTCTTTCTTACTCTCTTTAAGTAATGCGTACATGCATGTACATACACACACATTCACACACACTGATGCGCGCATGTGTATTCATTTGCATTATTTATGTAGATGTGTGTGTGTGTGTGTGTGTGTGTGAAGCAAAAGGAAAGAAAAAATTACAATTTTAAATATTATCTCAAGATATGCAGTGGCGTTCTGTTATGTTAGAAACGTAAATCAAAATATTATGATTTATCACGAGATAGCGCTAACATATATAACCTCCTTATCTATTTACATGGTTCAAGCAGATTTCTTTCTCAGTCTATATAATGAACAATATCTCTCACAGGCACATATTTGACGAATATACTATTTATCCTAATTGGGGTTAGTTTAGAAGTTGATGAAGTGTAAATAACTTTTCAGGGAAAGTAAACCCATTAGCAATCTACCTCATTATTCCATATATATATATATATATATATATATATATATATATATATATATATATATATATATATATACATATATACACTACTTTCAGAAACAATTAAGACATCGTAAAATATTATATATATATATTAGGGTTAGTTTAATGGATTTTGAATTTTAATTAATTTTTGGAAAAAGCAATCGATCACATTATATCATCGCGTATACTCTACTTTCACAAGCAATTTAAACATCATTAAATATATATATATATATATATATATATATATATATATATATATATATATATATATATATATATATATATAATTTCATAACCAGTATGTCACGTTAATTTGTTGGAAATATCTGAGAATTATAATTCTTGAAAAAAAAAGCAATCGTATTAATGATCTACTTCATTATTTTCACATATATTCAATGATAATTAGCAATTAAGTAGAAGTCGCAAATAATTATTATGGTAAGAAAGATTCCTTAACAGGTTGAACTAATTTATCATCATCATCTCATTCTCTGTGTATTAATGACAAATACACGCAATTATACGGCATAAGTAATATATTCCACTACATTCTTATATCTGCATGAATCAGGCTATAAAATAGATCACTTTATGTTCAAACAATTATTTGTAATCGATAAATAAGTTCATTGTGGTTTCACTTCGCGTTCACGATTTTATTTACTACGTTCATTTCATTTAGAAGAGTGCGCTAACTTTCTATCAAGTAAGTACTTATTTTATATATTTTCATTTTGCATAATTGATACCATTTAAAATAATAATTTCAATTAATATTAAGTTTGAATCTCATATTATTAGCATATATTAATATTTACGTGATTGATAATATTATTTGAATTTTTACACGAAAAAAATAATAATAAGTTTGAATTTCATATTATTATTAGCATATATTAATATTTACACGATTTGGTGATATAATTTGAACTTTTACACAAATATTGTTTTTTAAAAAATATTTTATGTTTCATTAAAAAATATTTAATATTATGTTTGACGATATTAATTATATTTTCACGCAAATATTTTGTTTCGTATAATTGATTCAATTTAAAATGATACTTACGATAAAAATATATTAAATATTATAAATGAAACGATGTATTAGCGAAAAAATATAATATTTACGCAATTTAATATAGATATTTTTTTTAATCACCCATTCATACTTTAAAACTTTTAAAGAAATTATATTTTCTTATTAACTTCATTCAAATATGAAGTGTTCGTGATATGTAGGTGAGTGAATGTATTTATTTCTACCTGCGTGAAATCATATTATATATTCTTTGTTTCAATCAAATTACTGATGAAATAAAATTTATTTAACCATAGATATGTCGGCTGAACAAGGTACTTCGAAATCATTTTCCGGTCAAACATCGAAATGGTTATTTGAATTAAGCCCTTCATCAAAAATTAATATCGATCAATTGGAAATTGTGCTAAAGATGAATTTTTCTGGAGTAAATGTGAAGGAAAAATACGAAAACTGGTTAGTGATCCAATTACCGTACAGGATCGCGAAAAAAACAATCATGGAAAGAATGAATTTATTTAAAGAGAATTTCGTATTAAAATGGATTGATCCAGAACTCAGCGCTGAGACAGAAGAAATAAAATCCGAATATGACGCGATTCTTAATATGTTAAAGTAAGATACTTATATATTTGTGAAAGGAATGCCAACCTTTTTCTTACGCAAAAAAAAAAAATAATAATAATAATTTTAGTTTAGTATAATTAAGTTAAATGGATATGTGAAATTAAATTATACTACTCTTTTACTCGCGATGTGAGTAATGGGAAATTCTTCTAATGTAATAAATAATTTTTTTATTTATTTTAAAATTTATCGGATGAAATAAATTAATTTTAATACTTGCAGAATTATTTTTTATTATTTTATTTATTTTCTGTTCTAGACGAAAAAAAGAATACAAAAGCGTAATAATTAGATGTGCTAGACATAGTCTGTGTGAGCATGATGAATATTATTGTCTTTGTTATATTTGTAATCACGCTCAATGTTTACACCAGATTTGTTTGCATGGAAAACTTTTTATAAACTGTAAACTGTGTGAATAAAAGTGTACAATAATGATGATGCAATTGAATTTTTGTAATAAATTTACGTTAAGTAATAGTAAACTATAAATAGGTTTTCATATGAAATTTTATATTCACTCTACGCTAATAGATTAGTTAAGTGATAGCCATTTTTCGTGTTCATTTATGTTAGAACAGTTGAAAATGTTCTCTTCGTTTTTCGGTAATAATAAATGTAAAAATTTATCATCTTACTCTAAAAATGAAATTAATTCGCTGAATGAAAAACCTAGCATATTTTTCGTTGATTTACAAGGTTTTAAAGATAATGATAATCGATTTATTGTTAAAGAATTAGCAATTCTAAATTTAAATGGAGATAACGTACATCATAATCTTTATGCGCCGCCATCAATTAATAATTTTTCAAAGAAAACAACTGCAAGCAATAAATGGAATACATTTTATCATCATGGACTCGAGTGGAAATCAGGGCGAGTACCTTATGGTAGAATATTTTCCGAATTAACAGAATTTTTTAATTTATCGAGTAGACCAGAATTAATATTTTTAGTTAAAGGAAATGAAAAAATTCAATGGATGTCGCAATTATTAGTTACGTCGGGAATAGAAAAATATTCAGTATTAAACATGGAAGAAATTTTCGGTGCACCTGCTTTAAAAACGTTAACAAAAAAGTATCACGCTATTTCGCAGTGCATTCATTGTCCTTTTCATCGTGCGCGTGATAATATTTGCGCATTATGAAATGTTCATCTATTATCTAAATGGTATACAGATGTAGTGAAACCTGTAGAAAGTGTATTATATCCTAAAAATGTGTTTGCGGATATTCCTATTCAATTATTATTAAATGGATTTTCTTCACGCATATGTGATATATATAATTGGTTGCCTGAATCGATAGCGAATAAAGATGAAATTAAAGCATGTTTACCATGTTTATCTCATCATAACTATGACGTGGTCGATTCTCTTTCAATTAGTTCAATAAATCCTGTATTAAGAAAAGATTGTTTTGTTTGTAATCTAAATAAATAATTGCGTAATTTTACTTGCTATTAATATAAACTATAAAAGTATGTGTTTCTTTCTTCCTTCCTTTAAAACAGTAATATCACTTAAGAAAGATAGTTCATTTCTGAGTTTAATTACGTGGTATTTGTTTTAGGATGTCGAATGTTCCGCAATTCGCGATTAACGAAATTCATAGAAAGTATAAGTCGAGATTGATGACGTATCAATTAAAAAATACTTCAACCAAATTTATCAGTCCTCTTTCATTTTTTAGTCTAATTGAATCTGCGTTAATTAAATTAATATCAGATAATGTCGGTAATGGAATAAAATGTAATTTAATGTTGCTTTGTTGGTTTAATAAACCATTTATAAAAAATAATAAAATTAAATGTCCCGCCTTTTTTTCTACAAAAAATCAAATTTTATTTGCTGCTAGTAATCTTCAAGAATGGTTTAAAACTCAGTCTGCAACTATATTGCTAGCGATAGAAAATTTTGAAAATGCAAAAAATTCAGGATGGAGTATTGATAAAATTGACTATATTGAACTGAGAATAAATAAATATTTTCCATTACACGCATCTAGTTGGTTACCTCTCCCACCTAGTATCGCTAATAAAAAAGCAACTATCAATGTAAAAAATGAAGACGAATTCTGTTTTAAATACGCTTTATTATCAAAATTTATTTCTAATCATGGTGAACGAGTATCGCATTAGAAAATTACTCGGTACCGTTAAGTTTTTATTATAGATCGTTCACTAATATTCGTAGTTTTAAGCATAAAATGTATAACGTTAAGCAAACGAAATTAGCGTTAAGTTGTAATGATGATAAACGTTATATTTTACCAGATAATGTTCACACACTCGCACACGGTCATATTTGGGTAACTTCTCACAATCTATAATTGCGAGATGTACTAAAAGAGCTTCTTTCACACAAATTAATATTTAAGAATTACGATGAATAGTTTAATATTATATTTAAGAATTGCGATGAATAATTTAATATCGTACTTAAAAAAATTTTTATGAAAATAAATAATAAAAACTTCGCAAAATCAAATTTCATTTATTCATTACTCGATAATTCGTTTTACAATATCATTATTTGGGTTGTAAGCAAAATTTGCGTCGTGAAATAATAGAAGAAGAAGAAACGTATATTTCACATAAATTACAAATTAAAACAAACATAAATTTTTAAAACTGTGTACCGTTACAAATAAAAACTTACCACAGTAACAATAAACGTAAGAGAAGAAACATGAATTTTTAACGAATGAATATTCAACTTAAGTATATACTAAATGCAGGAAAAATTAATGCTAAAAAACCTGCGAAAATAATAAAACATAACAGCTTGTATTTGCTTTTATATTAGTTTCAGTTTTAAATTCTAATCTGATGTCTACAGGACAATTACTAGCGGTATTTTGATAAGAACAATCTATCACAAATAATGGATAATCATTGATAAATTCTTCTACATTCCAAATAGGTGCGCATTCTTGATCTCCATAATATAAACTGCGAAATCTGCTATACATTAAATATAACAACATAACTTTTTTCTTTTTAAAATCTAAATTCAAAGGTTCATAAGGATAATAAATTGAATTTAGATATAGTTTCAAATCAGTAATGTTGCAATGATCGAATTTACTACAGTTTTTATTTAACTGATTTTTTTTATTTTCTGAAAAGAAAACGACTGCGCATCGTGGTCTATTTACATTTGAGGATGTTTTTAAAAGCCAACTATGATGGGTGCTTTGCGCTAAATCAGGATATTCGTGAAGTTCCCATCTTCTGAATCGTACTGGTAACATTTTTGAACTTTTTAAATAATTTAAAAGACTTATACGTGCAACATCACTTACACGAATGAAAGGGGGCATACCAAGCTACATTTTCTAATGTAACAGTCACATCACTCGTATTTAATGAGGAAGAGTACAACGCGTTAATATCTTGAGTTCCACGTAATAGTACAAGTTCATGTCTTACTTGAATCGCGACTTTTTTTAAATCTTCGCAAACGCCTAAAATAAATTTTAATGGGATCGCGAATGAAAAATACTTTTTATCTGGTTCACTAGTAGAGTCGAATAAAGATTTTTTATTAGCTTCCATATTAGGATTTAAAAATGATGTAGAATACGCATTTTCTTCATTTTTGCCGCGCATAGAAAGACAAGCTTTAATTAATGAAGTGATGCCAGGATTACGACTTCTGTCTATTTCAATTCCATTCATTTCATATCGGATTTCTGAGAAGAGAAATAACGGTCCCCCAAAAACAAAATCGCAACTTTTTTTTACATATCCTTCTAATATTAAACAACTTTCTGATATTAATACGTGCGAATCTTTATGATAAATCGGAATTCTTATTTCATCATTTGGGTTGAAATTAGCTGTATGAGGTTTGTGTAAATGATATTCTAATCCATCATCTTCTACTATATCCGATTGAGATAACTGTAATATGCTGCTATCCATCATATTTATTTGTTACAATAAAATATAACCTAATTATTTTAATATTTGTTTATTAGATTTATTTAGTCTTTTAAAATAACCAACTTTCACTTTAGATACAATATCATTTTTACTAATACGATCTCTATTTATACTTTTTCTAAGGCTACTTTGATTGTATTTAATAATCATTATGAATCTTCTTTCAAATGAATAGTAACAGTTAACACTTCTTGTTTAAAATCGATTGGATTACTATTCTGATCTTCGATAGTTACCGTTATATTACTAATACACTTCACTGAAACTGGTAAATAAATAATATTCTGCGGTCGTTCGATAATTTTATATCCACTTGGAACGCTTAGAGGAAACGAATGAAGAATATGCGCCTCAGCTCCATTTTTATAGGTATTCGATATTAAATTACACGTTAAATTAATCACATCGATATTAGAAATTTGAACTGTCAACTGCGAAATATGTTCTTTACCACCTTTTAATACGCCCGTTGTAGGAGTAAATCCTAATAAATCACCAACACTATTAGGCGAATTAAAATTTATATGTTTACTGCATGAAATTCGTGTGCGAAGAGTTTTATGATCTGCTTTCAATGAAAGAGTTGGATCAAGTTTTTGTTTCAAATATTCTTCTAAATCTGCTACTTCGTAATTACCCGGTTCAATTTTTATTTCTAGCGGAGTAGCATAAGAATTATCATCAGCTTCGTAATACTTTAATTTATTACAATTATCTGTTATATTGAAAATCGAATTATATGTTGTAAAAGAAACTAGACCGACGCTGTGTGATTTTTCAGAATGTAAGCTTATTGGTGGAAAAATATCTTGCGATAATATATTACCCCCTGTACCGGTAAGTTGAAATAAATAGGATTTGCTCGTCATGGTAAACAATGTGATAAAAATCTCAAACAAAGTTCACCACAATTAACTTGATTAAATTGTTGATAAGCAGTTCTATTATAATAAATATTTGTAGAATCCTGTTGAAAATATTTTATTAATTCTTTCGGAGGAAGTAAATTACCAAAACTATCAAAGTAGTAAATTGAACAATCGCGCTTTATATAGGCCACCCAATGTGAACCAGTTCCTGTATGATCACCCAGATTAACAATTGCACGTTCATATTTATTTGGTTTTGAAGGTAATATGTCTCTATCAAAAACTCCTCTAAATTGAGGAATATTTAACTGTTTCGCATATTTATATAAATCATATCCGGATAACGGTCGATTGACTGGTATTTTTAATTTTTCAAATATCTGACTTTTTTTTTGTTCGTTTGTTTTTTCGAGGATTGAGAATTTATAAACAAACCCAGACCATTTTTATATGGTCGTAAGTAAAGACCTTTACCAATTCGTTGATTAATTCCCGCCCCATTTTTAAAACTTCGTCTAGCTTCATTTACATTTTTAACAGCTGTCGCTATTGCCGATGATGTTGATCCGAGCGCGCCTAATAGGGACAAACCAGTCAATATGGCGACTAAAGGTAAAACTCCACCTGTTTTATTCACAGCTATTACTCGAAATCTTGTTTTCTTTTGCGGTTTTATATGTTTAATAGCGGCTAACATTTTCCTAATTTTACCGCGAATTGATTTTTCACCAGCTCCAGCTTTACGAGCTGTTTGCAGTATTTGTCTAAAAGTTGTATTTCTCCTTCGGCTAACAACTGCACCTAATTTTCTTTTCATTATCATTGCTCCCGTACTTAATATCGCAGCCGCTCGTTCATTTATCGATGAATCTTTAGCTAAAATGCCTTTTTTTTGCAGCAGTTTCAAGTATATAATCAGCTTTTCTTCGATTATTTTTATCGTGAAATTGATTATAAGCTATATCGTGTTGTTTGTGATCTAAAGGATTAATACCTTGTTCACCTCTGCTTAATCTTCTAATTTAGTACCTGGCCCGCAAAACTGATATCCAGGTATGTGAAGTTCTATTGGTAGTTTATCAATTAATTTATTCACTAAATTACCACCTGCATGCTGACAATTGTTAACTCGTTCAATAAACTTTTTCATATTAATCAACACACACACACAGACACACACATATATATATATTTATACATTACTTTCAAATAAGTTGATTATTATTTATATACGATTATATGAAGTCATGAAAATTATCGAACAAAAAACTACTTTACCAATCGAAGATGATGCCTTATCAACTTTATTAGCGAGTGAAAATAATAAATTTCTTAAACATGGTCCTTTATTTCCGTCACATGTTCGTGCTTTAATTGTTGGGCAGAGCGGGAGTGGTAAAACAAACGCGATGATTAGTTTATTATTACACAGAAATGGTTTAAAATTTAATAATGTCTATATCTTTGCTACATCTCTTTTCCAGCCTAAATATAAGCTATTAGATCAAATTTTTAGTCCTCTCGCACCGGATATTGGATATTATGCTTATTCCGATGAAAAAGACATCCCTGTTCTTAATAATGTAATAACCGATTCAGTGTTTATTTTTGATGATATTTCCTGCAATAATAACGAAACGGGTAATATAATAAGAGATTATTTCGCAACAAGCAGACATAGAAATGTTGACTGTTTTTATTTATGTCAAACGTATGTTAAAATACCAAAACACATGATTCGGGATAATTCTAATTTTATTCTTGTGTTTCCTCAAGATGATGTGAATTTACGACATATATACGACGAACATGCTTCGGACGCGTGTTCATACTTATCATTTAAAGATATTTCACGTAAATGTTGGAATGATAATTCACATAATTTTTTTAGTAATTTCGAAAGAAAATGGTATAAATAGCGGTCGATTTAGAAAGGGAATTGATAAATTCATTGTTTTGAATGATTTTAAAAATGAATGATAAAATAAATCGTGAAATTGCTGTAAAACAAACACTGACTAAACTCAGAGAAGACATTAAACAAAAACAAAAGGAACTTGTTGAAGCGAAATTTATGCAGGATCGTGAAAATTCTCTCTTATTTAATCCTATTTTAGAACCATTGCGAGAGATTTAATCAGTTATAAAGAAAAAAAATATTAAAGAAAAATAATGATGATCAATACGCGAGTTGATGAAATAAAAAAAGAAGAAAAAACTGCTGATTTAAATGAGAATAACACGTTTTTAGATGAAATTTATGGAACTGGTTTACTAAAATTATTAACGGTAAAAAGAGTTGAAAAAGATGAATATACGTCGGATGATTTAAAAATGTACAATAAATTACTAACTGCTACAGGTGCTCATTTAAGAAGCAATTCAAGATTAAAGTCTAGCGATTCGCATAAATATCACACTGTAATAAAACCGATGTTTACTAAAACTGGAAAAGGAAGTTTTATGCGAGTACTAAAGAACAAAAGTATAAATTATGAATATTGGAATGATCCGAACGAATTAGTAGAAAGGCTAGCTCTTTTACACGCTTCTAAATCAGCGGGTAATAATAGTGTAGATAACGAAATTTTAGCGATTGAAGAAGAATTAATAGAAAACGGTTATATAGCAAAACCGAATGATGCCGCTACATAGTGATAAAATATCATTAATTGAAGAATTGTATAAACCTGCTAGAGTACATTATTCACGTTGTCCGGTAAAATTGTACGGTATTGATGACTTATGACAGGCTGATTTAATTGATATGATTAAATATGCACGTTTCAATCAAGGTTATAGATACATTTTAGTAGTGATAGATTGTTTCAGTAAATTTGCGTGGTGCAAACCGATAAAAAATAAAAATGGAATAGAAATGAAACGAGCTGTAGAATTAATTTTTAAACGTGCCATTAATGATGGTCATCGTATCCCCACCCATTTACAAACTGATGATGGCAAAGAATTTTTTAATGAAAATATGAAAATATTAATGAAAAAGTATAATGTAAATCATTACAGTACTTACTCTTCGTTAAAAGCGAGTATTGTGGAAAGATTAAATCGAACTTTAAAAACAAAATTGTGGAAACAATTTGGTATTTATGGCAAATTTAAATGGATAAGAAACGATGGTGTATTAAATAAAGTTGAAAAAGAATACAACTCATCAGTTCATCATTCCACACATTTTCGTCCAGTTGATGTTACGAAACAAGTAGAAAATCTTGTAGCTCAAAATTTAGCTAAGGAGAAGTGGAAAGTTAATGTAAATTTAAAAAAAAAACATATATATAAAGAAAATGATACAGTTAGAATCAGTAAAGTTAAATCAGTTTTTGACAAAGGATATACCGCTAATTGGAGTAGTGAAGTTTTTCTAATACATAAAGTTCATTTAACAAATCTCATCACTTACTCGTTAAAAGATCAGAAAGGTAATATTATTAAAGGCACTTTCTATCGCGAAGAAATATCACCTACTTCATTTCCAAACTTTTTTTTTAATAGAACGTGTTTTGCGAAATAAAGGTGACAAAGTATTTGTAAAGTGGTTAGGATTTCCACCATCAGAAAATAGTTGGGTCTTAAAAAAAGATGTCACTACATAAAGATGGATCATTTATTCGAAATGAAACTAGTAGTAAAATTCATTCGTATAACTGTGTGAAAAATATTCTTTATTTAGATAGTGATAGTGCATTTAATTTAAACGCGAAATGAATTAAAAATCTCAATACAGAAGAAGAAATTCCCAAAAATAAATCGGATGTGATATCTTTATTTCACTGCGAAAAATATATAAAGCGATATATTACTTCAGATGAATTTAAACAATTTTTATTATTTCATCTTTGGGAATATATTTCATTTGAAGAATCGTTAACCAATATGACGAGAAAACGTGTAGCTAATGCAGCTTCAGCAATTGATGATAATGACTGTATTATAAAATCGCAACTAGATACCGCAATGATTTATTTACAGCAGTTACTTGAAAAAGCATCTACTCAATTGAACAAAGATATTGAGTCTTCAGTTAATTCATTAAAAACTGTTATGATGCAAAAATTAAATAAACTTCAAAACGAATTTAATCAGCATTTAAATGAACTTAGAATCTTCAAAATGAAAAATGAGGATAGTATCAAACAAATATTTGATTTGAATAGTAAATTCGAGAAAATTCAAATCATTGTAAGCGACTTACAATCAAAAAATATCGCACGCGCTATTAATCAAGATGTAATTAAAAAAATATAAGAAAATTTATTTAAAGTTATATTCTACAAATAAATCGTGTATATTATTGTAATGAATGCTTTAACTATAAATAATTTACCAAAAATTCGTTGATGAAAAAAATATATTGATCACATAAAATAAATAATAAAATTGTTTATTTTAATCATATCAAAATTATTTATTTATAAATCGATTTCATTATTACTACTACTACTACTACTACTGGAACTAATTTGATCTTTGCTAATTTCTTCAAGTTCATCTTCTTCTAATTCATTTTCACTCGAACACAAATTACAACTATTAGCTGGTGGGATATTAGCAATATTATTTTCTGTTAAATGAACATCATGTAGTAATTGTTCATACAAACTCATTGCGTCATAATTGCTTCCTGCATCGATAATAAATGGAATACGATCATTAATAATATGATCGGCTAAATAATTGATGCAGAATCGATTAGTTATAATTTGTCTGTATAATAATGACTTTTCAACAGAAAACAAAATTTGTGATGATGGATTTATAGCTTTAGCATGCACCCATTGTTCTATTGAACAACTAAGTGAAGGTTTGTTTTTATAACTTTTCCGTATAACCCAAAATAATTTACGTAAAATTATTTCTACGGCCCGTTGTTGATAAATTCTCAAATCAATTAAATAATGCGCCATTTCAGTTGAATTATTAACTAAATCCCGTACGTAACAAATAGAATTAAAAGAAATTTCTTTGCCTGTGGAAATGCATTTTAAATTTAACAATGATCGATCTTGTCGAGAAGAATCACAACCAACATGTATTTCAATTTGTTGATTACAATAATTAATTTTTTTCATTTGCGATAAATTAGCAGTATCTTTTATCTGTCTAAAAACTGAACTCTCCGCTGAAAGAAACTGCGAATATGATAAATAAATATCTACCACACCTTTTCTTATCCAAACAAGTGGTTCACACTGAGCATTAATATTCATTCCAACCATTACTGAATAATCCCATTCAAAAAAATATGTTTTTTCAGCTATAGCTTCGGGTTTACTAATATTCGAATAAACACCATTTATTGATTTAACATTGATATGCGGAATAAAATTTTTATTATCACACTGAATGCTCATTTTAAACGCAGAAAATGCACAAGTTATAATTAATAACACATAAAATGAACTGAATCAAGTAATCGTGATTTATGCGTTTTTATACTCAATCTAAAATATATAATAACAGATAATTACTCATTTTAGTATAAAATATTTATTTTAGAAAATTATAACACAATGAAAAAAAAAATCAAAACTTACATTCAGTAAAATGGCGACAATGGTAATTGATTTACAGATAAATAATCTATTAGTTTAATTAAACAATAATCACTCGTCATTATCTGGTGACAAAGTAATGATTTTTCCATTCGTTTATAGTTTATATGTTTCTTTTTAAACAACTTCGATATCCATTCGATGATGTCTTCACGAACAAGTAATTTCCCAGGTTTATTATGAGATTTTATATACTTCTGATAACAAACAGTATATAGTTTATGTAATATTGCGATAGCCATCTGTTGATATCCATGATTGTGTAATATTTGCAAATATCGTAAAATTTCTTCACAATTCCGTTTGAAACATAATGTTTCTTTCGAGCTTAATATAAAATATCGCGGAGATGGACTTTTAGTTGAAATTATGATTTTCATTGATGAAGTAAAATCGCATTCGCACGAAATTAAATCAACCACTACGGAATCATTTTCATATTTTGTTTTGAGAGTGTATCTTTCAGTTTTATTACAGTTTCATATAAAGTTAAAAATGAATAATAATCAAACATAATATGATCATTACGTGATGAACATATTGATACAAATGGAATAAAATTATCTTTTGCATTAAGTCCCACAGTAACAATATACTGCTCGCCTAGATTGTATGTTTTTTCCGCTAATGGTATTGGTTCATCATTAACTAATCTATCATCCATAATTAAAAAACGAACACGACAAACACGAACTAACTATTATACAATGGAAACTGATAGTCAAACGAAATAAATAAATTAATTACACATATTTTTTCATTTATGTCTCTTAAGTAATTCATTCCAAAATAATTTATCACTGAAACACTTTGAACAGTCTTTCCTCATTGTATTTGACAGATGGAAATGTTCTCTACACGGCAATAAATCTAAAATATTTGCTTGCATGGCTAAATGCGGTGGTAAATGAATAAAAAGATTACTTATTTGCTTAGAATATGCGTTTGTGAGCAATATGGGGGATACATTTTGTAATGTTTGATTAGGATTGATTATTGCTTCTATAGGCGTGACATTAATATCATACCATTTATCCATCAAGTATACATTATGTAGTACACATTTACTATCTCGTCTAAAATGGAAAAAACAATGAATATTTTTTAATAATGCTTGATAACGATTGCATAATATTGATAAAGATGGCATTCCAAAAAATTTATTCATATTTATTATATAAACTCTATTATTTAAATTTGATAATGTTTCAAATAATTGTCTTAAAGAATGAACAGTTTCTAAATCTTTTACCATAAAAAATGATGGATCTGAATGGTTAACTATATGTGTAAGCAGTGTAAATAACTCTTTGTATTGCAAATATTTACCACATACATCATGGTGTATAATTCCTTCATTTTGGGATTCATCCACAATTTCCCTTGAATTTGGTTGAAAAAATGCATTATTTTGAAAAAAATTATCTTCACTATTTAGAATTGCTACTTTTTTTACTATAAATATATTATCCACATCTTTAAAACTTTCAACATCAACAAAAAAAAACCCCGGATGCGATATCTCAGTCATTATTTTATCGCAATAATAAACAACACTCCCATTCAAATTAATCAATACTAAAACTAAATTAAACGAATATTCAATTTAAAAAGTGATAAATAAATTAATATTATATAAATTACATTCATAGAAATATAGATTATATATGTTAGCGCTATCTTGTGATAAAATTTGTAATCATGATATTTTTAATTTGTACATCACACGTGAGAATACTCATCTATGCAAAATAATGCAAATGAATACACATGCGCGCATCGGCGTGTGTGAATGCATATATGTGTGTGTATGTGTGTATGATCAGCTTAAAGAGTAAGAAATAAATAATAAGAAGGAAAAACTAATTACACTCTGCTCGACTAGATGTGGAAGAAAACCAGTCACAACAACCTCATCAAGCAACTGTCTATGTATGTACATATATATATGTGTGTGTGTGCGTGTCTATCACCACACACTCTTCCATATACTATTCACACATACACACATAGCTCCACCAACAAACCAACATTCCCCTGCACCCCAACTGACCATCTATAATCTTCACTAATTACCCTTCCCCCTGCACCCTGACCGCCCATCGCGCTAGCTGTTATAGCCCCTAAACTACTTTCGTAGAGTTTCTCTATAAGATGTACAATGTGGTTTGGTGCACCCATTTCAGTTAATAGTGTCCAAAGTTTATTTCATTGGACATTATCAAAGGCCTTTTGATAGTCAATAAAACACAATACTACGGGTACATTATATTCACGTGCTTTTTCTATTAGTAATCTTATGTTGAGAATCTGCTCCCGTGTGCCCCATCCTTTCATAAAGCCTGACTGTTCTGCAGATATTTCCTTAGCCATACACGCATATATCCTATTGTTCAGTATTCGTAGAAATGCTCGCATGTGATAAAAGAGATATCGTTCGATAATTCTCACATCTTGATCTATTTCCTTTTTTATATAAAAAGGTATGCATACTGATTGGCACCAATCTGTTGGTCAGTTTCCCATTATCCATATAGTGTTGCATATCGAATGAATTCTGACGATCCCTTCTTTTCCAATTTGCTTATATACCTCTGCAGGTATCTCATCCGTTTCTACAGCTTTATTATTTTTCAGATACCCAATAGCCTCTTCTACCTCACTCATCAGGATATCCGGTTCAGGTTCTTCAAGGGCTGTTGCCATTTCATGTTTTATCTTGTCATCAATATCATTGGACTGAGTGTCATTGTATAAAATTTGACAGTATTGTCTCCAAATTTCTGCGACTTCTTTTAATTCCGTTCTTATATTGCCGTTTCTATCTTCTGCTGTCCAGTTCTTCATCTTAAAGTCTCTGGATAGTAACTTTACTTTCTTGTATAGATCATGCGATTCGTTGTTGTTCGCATGTCTCTGTATCTCTTCACAAATTTTTCTCATATAATCATTCTTATCTTTTCTACAGCTTTTTTTTTATTTCTTTATTCATTTGTTTCCACTGCATTTCATCAAATGATGCTCCGTGTTTTTCTTCTCTTATCGATTAAATTCATTGTTTCACTCGAGAACCACGGCTTACGTTTTTCGCTTTTTCTTTTCTTTGTTGATTTATTCACTGCCGCTGCAATATCATGTTTCAGCTGATTCCATTGTTCATCAGCCATGGTTGTTTTGTAATCTTTTTTTGAATCGCTCATTATTTTTTTAAATATGTTGCGATTTCTAATTTCCATTCTATGATTTAACTGAGGTTTTATGGGTACTTTTAATCTCGTTTTCATGTCCATTACCAGAAGGTTGAGGTCGGATATATATATATATATTTAAATATGTAAATACAAGAAACCTCATTTATATGCATAAGATGTGATAAATGTATAACACGCAACTTTATTTAATATGTTTGTATCTATCACCGGGTTATTAAGGTAATAATTTAAATATCGATACAAGCAAAATAAAAATTATTCACGATTTTAAACATTTTATGTTATACTGATAGAAATATAAGTAAAAATGGAAACCAAAAAAAAACTTATGGAAAATTTGCATTATATATATGTATGTCTGAAAGAAGGATGATCATGTGTTTCTTTATTAGATTCTTAAAAATATTTTTATGTGAAATCAATTAAAAATAAAAAGATAAATTGTCATTCACACACTATTCGAATAAAAAAATAATTGAAATTTGTATACTATCATAATGTTTAATAAATATGAAAATCATGTTATATCGACACATCTGATATATATATATAAAATGGGGCCAGGCGCTGGATTTTAGATAATTCCGCTGAATCAGCATTTCAGCACGTGCTGGGTCACCGCCGTTTTTCAGATAATCATAATAAACATCTTGCGATAATAATCATAAACATTTTAGGATAATAATGATAAATGTCTATAAGGAAAATAATTCTTAAAATTAAAGACCTTGGAGAGGAAATAATTATTTTTACAGTCTGAGAAAAAAATATTTTTCACCGGTTTTATATATATATATATATATATAAAAGCAATGCACACACAACCATATTACATGTATATATACATATATTTAAAATGGGTGTGTGTATATGCATGTAGGTATACATATTTATATATATCTATATGCACATATACACACACATATATTACATATATATATATTGCATATATGTATATATCCACGTACCTAAAGACGAAAGTACATATTTCCTAAAAATATAAATAACTATTTAATAAGAGGTGTCGTTCAAAATTGTACTGGTATTTCTTGTAATGAGGATAATATAAACTATTTTTAATATTTTGACTGACATAAACACGTCTTTTCCATAAACTTAAGTCTGGATAGGCTAAACTATTATTTGTTACCCTTTTACATTATACTTCAAATATATTTTTAAAAAATGTATTTACATTTGGGTTCCTCACTAAAAACGAATTTTAACTTTTAATGTTTTTGTGAGACCCTTTCATTTGTGACCTGGGGTAATTTATTCCAGTTGTCCCCCCCTTTGTATACAAATGTACATAATTATATAATTATATATATATATATATATATATATATATATATATATATATATATATATATATATATATATATATATATATATATAAATGATAGAGCGTCAATTTATATATATCAACAAATGTATATGGTTGTTCCAGTCGTTTTATAATAAAATATATTAATTTATGATTAAAATTGTATCGAATTAAAAATAAAAATAAAAATAGACGCGTTTTTTTGTTGCCATTATAATTTGAAAACTTCGTTTAAAATACTCGTAACTACAAATTATTTAAATTTATTATTAGTTTCCTCACAAAAATTGTTAAACTGATTATATAAATATCTGTGAATTAAAATAAATTGGAAACGGTAAAAAAATCATTATGAATGAAGCAAATCAAAACAAAAAAATTAATGCCGATTTTTTAAAATTGACTTAATGAATAAAGTTAATTTCTGTACATCTAAAGACAAACACTAAGAACAAAGCAAATCTGGAAAACTAGTAAATATTTTGGGAACCAAGTTGGAAATGGAAGATTCTTTACTTCCTCACAATTTTTTTTTCACACAAACGAAACTAACGACACAAGTCGAGACAAACGGAGCAAAAACGATACACAAATGTTGATATCAAAATGCGAAATGGACCTCGTAATATATAAGAAAATTAAATTAAATGAATTATTAATACGACTTATTGACACATCAATTTTGTTGTAGTGCGGTAGGTGGTTATCTTATCCTTACTATTGCGATTCACATTTCTATTCCTGGATGCAGTATATCCGATGGTAATAAGATTATACATATATTAAATGGATCACTGATTTTTTACTAGAAAATATTTCAAGTTTAAAAGCCGTCAATGTTATTTTGTTCCTAATTTTTCCACATATTGGCTTAATGTAGCAATAAATGCATAATAATAATAATATAATAACAGGGTAGTCCTAACAATAATCAACATATTGGTCTTACAGTTGATATGAGGTTACATTTTCAATTTCCAATTTGATTCAATACAATAAATTTAATTCATTTTTATCGAAGTTCAATACGAAAAATAATAATCTATGGAAGGTTTACAAAAATTATAACAAACCGTGCACTGCCCTTCCAACGCTCTACGATTCATTAAACTTCGATTAACAGTCAGTCAATATATTAAAGATGTCAGTTCTGTTGATAAAACAATTTTTATTACTCCGAAAGATATGTATGTTACAATTAAATCAATTAAAGCTAAACATTCGGTAGTACACGATGAAATCTCATCTATAGTAATTAAGGAGCTCCCATTAAAGGCTATCGTAGAATTTACGACTATATTAAACTGCATGTTTAAATTCAGTTATTTTACGCACTGTTAGAAAAACTCAAAATTTATTGCTCCTCCTAAACTTGGGAATGACAGTTCTCAGATTTGCAATATTTGGCTAATTAGTTTACTTAGCAACTTAAGTAAGGTCGTTAAAATAATTATTTTAAAGGAATTAAGGAAATACTCATGCTAGCAATGTTATTCTCAATGTTAAAAACATTAATTAAATTATTAATATCAAATTGAGAATTGTAGGCAATTTATTCGTAATTTCAGGTTTGTGAACACATTTTTTAGACACGGCATAACCTCATGTCTTAAAATATACTCTTTGCTGATCATGATTGAAAACGTCCCAGAGAGTGCAGAGTGCTAGAAGAGAGTCAGAACATATAATCGAAGGTTTATCAACATCGGAACTCATAAGATTCCGTAGCAAGATAAATCGCTTATAATTCTGATGAAATGACGGAGAATGTCTGCGGTAGGAATATTGAATGATGATTGTTCCGTCTCTGATAACTGAGATCCCGGCAAATAGGGATGCGTCAGTGTAAAACATTGTAGATTCAAGGAAAAAAATTCCTAAACCCGACCAAGGTTTTAATGGTAATACGACTTTAGAAAAATCGGTTTTCCCGCTTTGGTTAGGCTTAGGGATTCGAAAAACATTGTTATTACCTAATTCGATCGTCGTAGGAAAAATTATTAAATAAAGTTGTAGTCGGAATTCGGAAAAAATGTTGGCGCACTTTAGGGGTGACCTTGAATTTCAGTTTCGAAAAATTTCTATAGAACTGATATACGAGATATTAAAATGACGAGTTCGAAATAGAAACCCGTTTTTCATTACGATCGATAGGTCTCGAGCTACGAATTTTTAGATTGCCGACGTGCTATCTTTGGCAGGGCATAGAGTGCGACGTATACATTTTTAAACAATTCTGACTCTTGAAATAATCATTTCTATATAAGATCTATCGTATAAAACGAAAAAACCGCGAAAAAAAATTTCAAACTAAACCTGAGAATTTCAAAAAGCAACCTTTCGATTTTTTAAAAATTCGCTTTTTCCGCAATCATTCGCGAACGATTCAAAATTAGGAAAAATCGTTTAAACAAAAGTTAGTCGGCATTGAAATATGCGTCTAACTGTTGTATTCCCGTATTATTATAGTAAATATTCTTCGATAAAATTGGGGTTAAATGATTTTGGGGTTTTGGGGCATTTTTAAAGCTACAATAATAGATAGGGGGTTCGGGTTGACGTTAGACGAAAGTAAACGTGGGGATCTATCATTTATTTTATAACGTAAATGTTAGCAAAATTAACGTGTAAAGGGAAATCGCGAGTTTAAAATTTGATTTCCGATTTTGAAAAATTTTTCAACCGATTTTTGGTCGGCCGATTCTACAAAACTGTTATATATATATATATATATATATATATATACAGCTGTACTACTGCCTTCGTCCAATACACGGCAGGCATACAACCCCTTTAAAACGTTCTTACGTTATTAATTGAACGCGTGCGCATTATTAACACTACGTTACCGCGCGTGTTGTACACTTTACCATTACAAACGACAACTAGCGCGCTCATTGTTACCGTCTGGTTGAGTAATAATTATATATATATACTAGCTGACACGGCGAACTTTGTATTGCCCCAGAATCAAGAAATGTATTAAATTATTAGCTGAATTAAATAAAAAATACTGGTGGAGAATTAGGAATTACACAAAAAACGTAAAAAAAAATTTATAAAGAGACTTAAACGATATGGCGATACATTTTAATTTTTGTTGATTTATTAAACTTAATAAAAAAGTATATTTAATTCAGCTAATAAGTTAATACATTTATTGATTCTTGGGCGATACGAAGTTCGCCGTATAAGGGAGTCTAAATCGTATTTTATATACATACATATATATATATTACCTAACGCCTAACACCTTCCTAAAAGCATCGAAGAATTTGCCTATCAAAAATCGGTCCAAAAATTTTTAAAAATCGAAAATCAAATTTAAACTCGTTACCGGTTAATTTAGGTAAAATTTATGTTATTACGTAAGTGATAGATCTCCACGTCTGCTTTCGTCTAACGTTCATTCGAACCTACTATCAATCATAGTGGCCTTAAAAATTACCCAAAACTTCTAAACCATTTAACACCAATTTTCTCGGTGGGTATTTGGTGTAAAAATACGATTATACTATCGTTAGACGGTTACATCAATGCTAGATAACATTCGTTTAAACTATTTTCCCCCATTTATCGTTCGCGATTTATTGCTGAAAAAATCGCAAGGTGTCCCCGCCCATTTATAAAAATTTTAGGTTGTTTGTATTTTGTTTTTACGGTTTTTTGCCTAAATACGATAGTTCTTATATAGAAACTGCTATTTTAAGAGGCGGAATCGTTTAAAAATATTTACGTCGTGCGCTATGCCCTGCCAAAGGTGGCAAGTCGGCAATTTTTAAAAATTCATAGGAATAAACAATTTAAATTAGACTGAATTGTAAATCTAAATCATACTTGAATCCACCTGAAGACAAACAAAAAATTTTATTAAAAACAGTCCAGCCGTTTGGAAGGAGTTCGATGACATACACACGCACAGAAGAGTTATATATATAAAGATATAATAAAAAAGATCGATCAAATTTTTTAGGGCTACCACATGATAATGGCGTACCCATATATATATATATATATATATATATATATATATATATATATATATATATATATATAAAAATGTATATATATAAAATGTATATATTGATGATTACGAATAAAACAAAAAAAGGTTTGACAAAATCTGGCCATTTTTGATGGAGTTATCCCTGCCAGTGAAATATATATATATATATATATATATATATATATAAAATGACTAATGCATAGTGCTTATTGTATATATATACATGTATGTAACGATATATGGATATATAATTAATATTGCCTATGCTAAAAGCATTGCGTATATAACGATATATAGGTATATAATTAACATTGCCCATGCTAAATGCATTGTAAAATCGGCCGACCAAAAATCGTTCACAGAATTTTTAAAAATCGAAAATGAAATTTTAAGTTCGCGATTTCTCGCTACCAGTTAATCTAGATAAAATGTACGTTATTACATTAAAAATAGACCTCTACGTCTACTTTCGTCTAACGTAAACCTGAACCGCCTATCTATCATACGACCCTTAAAAACGATCCAAAACCGCTAAACTCTTTAACCCCCATTTTATCGATGAGTATTTTGTTTCAAAATAAGACTGTAACGTTATAACGCTTATTTCAATGCCGCTTAACTTTTGTATAAACACTTTTCCTCGATTTCGAATCGATCGCGAATTATTGTGAAAAAAGTCGAATTTGAAAAAAATTGCGAGGTGTGTGTCTAGTGACTATTGATATTTTTGGGTTCGGTTTGAAATTTTTTATGCGGTTTTTTCGCTTTATACGATAAATCTTTTATATAAATGACGATTTTAAGAGTCAGAATTGTTTAAAAATGTATTCTCGGATCCCACATATATTCTTAACGTTATTTAGCTTGTTAGAGAAAAGCACAAAACAATTTTGAACGACACATTTTATTATATAATTATTTATATTTTTGGGAAATATGTACTTTCGTCTTATATGTAATATGTATGCGTGTATTTGCATATATATATATATATATATATATATATATATATATATATATATATATATATTCACGTATCTGCACATACACACGCCCATATTACATGTATATATGCATATTGTAATATGGGCGTGTGTATGTGCATATACGTTTGTAATATACATATATATATATATATATATATATATATATATATATATATATATATATATATATATATATATATATATGCGTGTGTGTATATATTATATATATACCCTGGGAAAAATATTATTTTTTTCGGGGCTGTAAAATAATTACTTTCCTCTCTCTTGTTATCATTTTTAAGAATTATTTTCCTCATAGATGTTTGTTATTATTATTCGAAGATGGTTATTATGATTATCGCAATATGTTTATGATTATTATGGCAAGATGTTTATTATGATTATCTGAAAAACGGCGGTGACCTTAGCAGGTTCGGAAATGCTGATTCGTCGGAATTTTGGCCTTGGAGGCGCCTGGCCCCATTTTCGTCGTCACCGATATATATATATATATATTTATGTGTGTGTGTGTGTATGATTATATATATATTTATTATATATATATGCAAATTTTTTTTACACTATTTTCCTTGTTTTGCGATTTAAAGTATTTTCTCATCTACACAAATGAGAACGTTGCAGTGGTTTCTTTCATTTTATTCAATTTTCCCACCTCCAAGAAATAGCGGTCATAAACATAAATGAGCGATAAAACAATGTATTCGTGAATATTTAATTATTAACCTTAACCTTATTGCTTTAGGCTTGATTGTTTGTAAACGTCCTTTAATTGTATGTTAGGGTAATATTAAAATTTTATATTAATAACGTAAAAGAAGTTCGTGTTTTATTAATTATAAAATTTTCATTTAAACATGTCACTAATAATAAGTAAATGTAATAAAGGGGGGAAATGCATTTTTTATAATAACTATAAGTATAAATTACGAAGTAATCGATGCACAGATTCCTATTTATCATGGGTCTGTGCTTATCGCACATGTGATCTTGGATTGAAAACGAATCTAGACATCACGGAAATAATTTGGGTTAGTGATAGGTCACACAGTCACGAAATGTTAACTGAGCACGACATAGAGAAGTCAACGGTAAGTACATTATGTTAATTTCTCAATTAAAAATTTATCGATTAACTCTTTCAGTCATACATGAAATTTTAATAAACAATTAGTAAATTTTTACATGGTGTTTATTATACAACATTGCTTCTTAGACAACTAGATGATTTTCAATGTGCTTATATAAATATTGGTAGATTCGAAGAATACTTGTACACTCCCGATTTTCGTTTTTTTTTTTTTTTTTTTTAAATATCACAAATTATTATTTTTAACGAGTTACGAAGTTAAAAATCCGCGGAAACCATTTTTGAAAGTCTCGTTTTTTCTTTTAATTCTACTGCTAACTAGCCGAGATAAACCTGACCGATTCTAACCTAACTGAATCTAACCTAACCTAGATATGTTTATAAACATACTTATAAGTAAAATTTAAAAAGTTGTAATTTACAATTAAAAATTTTTTCCGTTTTTTTTTTTTATTTTTATCCCGCTTAGGGAAGCAAAACAGATCAATTTATCCAAGCCCCAATCGATTCTGAGTTGTACAAGTATGCCTCGAATGAGCCTAAATGGTATTGGAATTGAAACATTTCATGGTCAACAAGAAAATATATTATCATATTAGTATTAAAATTTTATGTACCATATAGCGGACGTAGTGACTGAAAGTGTTAAATTTTCCAAAACGTTTCGATAATATTTATGCACTTCGAAATAAAAAGATGTAAATATAAGTGATAAACCATATTTTATTTATGAAATATTGAAATAATTTTATTGTTTAAATTATAGATTCGTCAAGCTGTTAAAGAAAGAGGTGTACAGGATTTGCGAAAAAAACCCAATCAATTAGTTCGACAAGGTACATTTTATAAAATCTGCTAAAACATTTGAGTTTTTTATTATACGATTTAATGATGCCACTATTTAATTTAACGCTTAAAACTTTAATTTTTTTATTCATATACTTTTAAAATAAGTTGAGTTACCATAATACAAGTTATTGTTCTATGTGCCATCAAAGATAATACATTTATACATACATACATGTAAATTATATTCAAAATGAACTTTTAACAACTAAAATAATAACCGTATATGCATTGAATAAAACCCAAAGTCGTTCGCTTTAGTTATGCCAAAAACTTAAATTACATTATAAATTTCAAACACAATCTTTTAAAGTTTTATTTTTGTTTCAGATCTAAAATGAATTATACCAACAATAATATTTCTTAGTAAACTATACCTTCACACAGTACATATATGTAGATATGCACATACACGCTTGGCGATAATCGGAAAGATCCGTGCAAATAAAAAAAATGTTTAGTGATTAAAATTTTTATTTTGTTTATATATATATATATATATATATATATATATATATATATATATACACCCGATAAATATAAATAAAATTTGTCAGCTATATTTGTATGTACATTTATTGAGATTTTTAAAAATATCTGCTTCTTTACGATTTCAGAAATAAGAGAATGTAATACCCTACGAATGCGCGATATAGAACATTTGCAGCGTTCAGTTCGGTATGCTCGAACATCAACAATCGGAAATCGGCCATCGTCTTTGATACAAGCAATACAACAATTATGCAATATGCAAAGTACGTTTCGCAATTACAAAAATCAACCCTTTTTATATGTGGATGAAGATACTAAGATTGTTATCGTCACGTGTTACGCCAACGTGAGAATCTTGGCAGATTCGACGGTAGAAATATTCGCCGATGGTACATTTAAATATAGACCGAAATATTTCTCTCAGCTATACACCATTCATGGATATAAAAATTATTTGTATATTCCGTTAGTGTACTGTTTTCTGCCAGGAAAAGAGCAAGGAATGTACACAGCAATGTGGACGTTCCTCACAAAAATCGCATTGTCGATGAACATCGATCTCAATCCAAGAAAAATTACATTGGATTTTGAGAAGGCCGCTCAAAATGCAGTTACCACAATTTTCCCAGAGTGCGAAATATACGGTTGCCGGTTCCACTTAGGTCAATCGTGGTACAGAAAAATAGTTGAAGACAGGAATCTAAGAAGCGATTATATGACAGATTCAGAAGTAGGAAAATGGTTGAAACGATTTTTCGGCCTGGCATTCTTGCCTCAAAATCAAGTTTACGGCAGTTTCTGGCAGATAGCTAGGCAGCCACCAAATCCTTCAGCCACGGTATTTAGAGATTATATATTCGCCAATTATATTTGCCATACGTCACTGTTTCCTCCTCAGATGTGGGCCTCTGAGCCATCGACGAGTCCAAGGACGACAAATGGGCCCGAATCATTTCATTCGGACTATAATCGGCAGTTTTATCATGTATCTCCTTCTATTACCTGTGTTCTAAATGTAATAAAGGAGATACAGTCCGAATCAGAGATCAAGATTAGGGACTTCCAAGAAATGCAAACGAATCCGAATTACCAAGCGCTACCACAAAGGCAGTCCGAAATTGATAGGCAGGCGTTTTGTACCAGTCATTACCAGAGATTCCACAGTGGTGAAATTAGTTTGTTGCAATATTTGGATATTATGGGACAACGATTTTATGGTCAAAATATAAGTAGCGATTAGTATACCGGCCAGGTAAATTGCACATATCTATGTAGAGTGAAAGTATGAATATCCAACACTAATTAATAAGTATATATATGTAGGCATGTGTGTTTAGCGTGTACAAATGTATTACAACAGTAATACGTATATAAGAAACACACATATATATATGTATCTAAATTATTTTTTTCAATTTAACAGCCGGAAACGTATGGTATGATCAACAAATTTCTTGGGGGATCATTTTGAATGGAATAATTTTGTGCAGAAAAATAATTTAAATTCCAGCACCAGCTTCGTAAAGCCAGTTTCAATTTATTTATAATTTCTAAAGGAAGGAACTATTGATACGTATATTGTATATGTGTTTTGTGTATATATATGAACATGTGAGTAGGCGATGTGTATATTCGCGTATGTGCACATACATGTGTATGTACACATGCTTATATAATATGGATATATATATATGTGTTGTCAAAATCCGAGTTATTTAAAATAATGTAAAAAAAAGTACTTCATGTGATAAAACAACTTTTATTCCATAATCTCTACATATCGCAATGAACTGATTTTATCTGTCTACTGCTTCTCATAATGATTCAGATAAAATATTGTGTATTCATATATACATAAATAAATAATACTTTTTCGGTCATGAAACCATTATCCCATGATATCCAAATTTTTAACAAACTAATCATTTGTGGTAGCGCTTGGTAATTCGGATTCGTTTGCATTTCTTGGAAGTCCCTAATCTTGATCTCTGATTCGGACTGTATCTCCTTTATTACATTCAGGTAATAGAAGGAGATACATGATAAAACTGCCGATTATAGTCCGAATGAAATGATTCGGGCCCCTTGGACTCGTCCATGGCTTAGACGCCCAAATCTGAGGAGGAAACGGTGACGTATGGCGAATATAATTGGCGAATATACTCTCCACTTCAAAAACTAATATCTTCTTTAATATGATCACTATTATGCTTCACAAATTAGCTCATTTTTTAGTTTAAAGACATGCTCTTATGAATGAGAGAAAAACATCAAAGCGATTTTTCGATAATATTGTGGCTGAAGGATTTGGTGGTTGCCTAGCTATCTGCCAGAAACTGTAGTAAACTTGATAATTTTTTTCCATTAACAATTTTAATGTTATCGATACTTTCAGAATCCGCTGGTATAGCCACATTTCGAAGGCCTCTATTTTCTTGATTGATGCAGCTTTATAAATAAATAATAAATAAATAAAAAGTGTATTTAGCACACAATATAAATTACCAAATCAATGTCAAAACAATATTATTACGTATATGGAACACAAAGTTGCTACCCCGCCTTCAATCGCCAATATTCTGTTTACATCCCACATTAGTGAAAACTGGTCAGAATTTCTCGCTATATATACAGACGGTTCTAAATCTAAGAATCATGTAGGAGCAGCTTTTATAATTCCTTCCTTAGACATAGTTAAAAAATTGAGTTTCTTCCATTTTTACAGCAGAGTCGGTGGCTATTTTTCAAGCTCTGCATTTCATTCTGTTATATCAGATAACTCGAAAGGTAGTAATTTTTTCAGATTCTAAGTTTATTTATTGCTTACACAGGCGAATGTTTCTACCGTCGAATCTGCCAAGATTCTCACGTTGGCCTAACACGTGACGATAACAGTCTTATTATCTTCATCCACATATAAGAAGGCTTGATTTTTGTAAGTGCGACAGGTACTTTGTATATTGCATAATTTTTATACTGCTTGTATTAAGGATAGGTTGATTTTTTTAAGCATATTTGAAGGACGCGTATGTTTTAATTACGTCTGTTTTTGTTGATGATATATTAAGTTGCCTTTAATAATATATAACTTTTCATTTAGTTATTAATTGTCGTTGATGAACGTACAGGCTTGAATTATCTAAACGGTTTGATATTAATTAATATTTGAGGAATGATATATTATTATTAATTTTGTATGTAAGTTACCGAAACTTTTAGCAGTATTATTTACTCATATTTAAACTTTCGTTATTATGAGCTTATATTTAAAAGTATATAAAGTATGTGTGCCATGTATATCTCTTAATACATGAATATGACATATATGTATAATAAGTATTATTTAAGTGCACATGTATTTGTATAATTTTTATTTATTTAATTATATGTCTTAATGAATGTATTAATGATTCAGTTTATCTAATTTCATATAGTTCATAAGTTTCGTTAAATATTTTTGTGATTTAATAAATAAAGAAATGTTTAACACGATTATTATTATAGATTGTCAATTTTGATGTCTAATTTATTTTTTATCGATGTGAATTACTTTGCACAAGTTTGATTAATTGGTATATTGGCAGTACTCTCAGTTAATTAGATTATTTCATCATGTAAAAAGCAATATAAGTAAACTTTTAATTATTATAGGAATCATTTTTATTTTTTGAATATATTGGGTAAATGAATCATTTACATCGATGGCTACAGCTTAACGATATTTGGAAATATCGTAGGAACAATGAAAATTGCATTTTGATTTGTGCCATGAATGTCCACACTTTTTATATAGGCATTCTTTATTACTTTCAGCATATAATTCAGCGTGTACTGAATGTATTTTATTTAGCAACAATATAAAATGTTCAAGTTACAATTAAAAAGTTTTTAACTGATGTTTTAATTAATTAAAAGTTAAAATGAATTATTCTTCTTCAGGCTGTGCATCTGCTATAAACAGGTTAATCTTAATTAATTCCCTTTCCTTGTCGGAGAATACATTATTTTAAATGTTAATGTACATACATATCCTAAGTTAAATTATTCGTTTTACGTTAAAATAATCTATACAAATATAATATTAATTAAAATTTGTATAAATACAAATAATAAGGTAATCAAGCGGAATTAGCTATATTTTAAATATGCAAATGATTAAAGTTATATGGATTAAGGATATAATGCAGCACGTGTAACGTGATATATTACTATAATATTTGATACTTTAAATTTAAAAAATTATTGTTATTGTTGAAAAAATTAGGTGTAGATCAAAGTTTAATAAAACGTATGAAACCATTATTTAAAACAATTGTGACAGGACAAGGATCGTTAATATAAGAAAGTGCATCTTCGAGAATTTATAATGGTAACAAAATTAGTAAAAGTTATCACGTTTGTATGTAACCTAGTTATAGGAATAGGGAATAAATGTGAAATAAATATGGAAAAAACATACATAATGCATACAAAGATGTTAGATTATTTATTTAATAAAAAAATATATTTTAAAAAATTAAATATATTCTTAGTTTAAAGTGCATAATATATAAAATATCTAGTGATAACAATTCAAATCAACCTAAAATTCTATAATCATTTCAGTAACATATAAAATAAAACATACATATTCCTGTGCATATTTAACAAACTACACAATAATAAAAATAACAAAAATAATTTTAAAAAGCAATTATACTTTATAAATGTATAATAATATCAATTATAGTATGTTAGAAACTTACCGCTATTAAAGTAATTAAAACAATATCAAAATAAAGGATTATTGTACAAATACTTTCCAAATTTAAACGAAAGACTTAAAAACGAACAGTCCACCTTAATTTTTATAATACACAATTTTGTATTGTTAAATATATTTTTAAAAAATGATACAGCTGAAACTGAAAACTATATTATGCGTAACTTTTAGGACATGGTTTATCATATATTACTAATGATATTGTAATACATTATAGTATAGAAGAGATAAGTGATAAATTTAGAACATCCAATAGAATAATATTACATTGCATATTTCAACAAGCATTTACTTTAATAATAAAGACAATTTTTATAGTTTTACATAGTATGACTTCATCCTTCACATGCTCTGTTGTCTTGAAATTATGTTTTCTATTGGGAAAAAATATTCTTATTAAACACACTCATACTTCTATTTTTATATTTTCGGCTGTAGTTAGTCATATTTCATAATAGATAATTGAACAAATGCACAAGAAGGTACAAGGTTGAACAAATGGTTTATCTTTTACAAATTACAGTTACATGAATTACAATTAATTATTTTTTTATATATACACATGGTCTGTTTTTATATATCGTTCTCAAATATCGGAATGAGTGAAAAATATCTGCATTGAATAATTTTAAGATAGCAAATATACAAAAGACAAATAAATGAAAATTTAACTAAATCATCACTAAAATAAAGCAATTACAAAATATTAATTTATATTAAAAATCATATGAGTTAACTTTTTCGTACTGGAATGTTACCAAATATTCTCTTCTAAATTTCAGTGCTTCATGAACATAAAACAAAAACAAATTGATCGTAATTATATAAATAGATAGAGTAATCGAGGTATTAAATTACAAATTAATGTTCTGTTAAATAAAATAAGGATGGAACAACGAAGCCAAAAGTAGGTGTTCTGATACGTAAATTTATTGTTTTATTATAAAGAAAGCAACATAAATAACCTTTAAATTTTATTATTCTTATAATATATTTGATACACAAATAATTGATATTGATCATTGAAAATTATCGGGCTAATGTGATTTAAAAATATAATAAATGGAATATTTATTGATTTTTTCTACTACGTTGTTTGAAAATGAATGATCAAATACTAATCACAAAAATCCATAGGAAATATATGAAGAACATGAATGAAAGTGTACCTACGCAAACATCATTTTAAAATTGAGAATTGTAGGCAATTCGTCACGATTTTATTGTCGTCATTTCAGCTTCGTGTACACATTTCTTTGACAGGGGATAAGCTCATCGTGTCTTGAACAGACTTTTATATCAATATAAAATAGAGATAAAAACGTATACAGCGCATAGAAAAAATATCCTTTATTGTTATTCGTTTGTTAATTATTATATGTACTGTGTCAAATTAAATTTATTTTGTTTAAGTTTTGTACAATGGATACAAATCATAATTATTAGAAGTAATTACGTACTTGGGAATGAATTTGGGAATTTTTCGATCGGACTTTTCCTCAAAATAATTTTTTAATAGATTAGTAAATATTTTTGAAACATCCCCATACCTTAAATCGAAACGGTATTCGAGATATAATATTTTAATTATATTTACCAACACATTTGCAATAAAGAGTAAATTTGTAATCTTGTAACATTTAACCGGCAAATCTAGAATTTTCAACATACATTAACATAGTATCGAGAAAAAAATTATGAAGAAACAAATCGAGATTTCTAAAATTTTAGGCGTGTTCGGAGTCAGGACCAGAATTTGCAAAATTCGTTATTTCCATACAGGTTAATTTTAAATTAATCAATATATTATAAATCTTCTGGCCACAAGGGTTTAGCTTGACCTAGACAAAAAAAAAAATAAAATAAATTATATGTATGTACAAAATTCAATCCAAATCGTTAGGGCCATTACCGAGATGTCAGAAATATATATAATATATATCATCAGTGAGTCGTGTCATGCCATGCAGGGGTATCGTGACCATGATCGGTCACTACGGTCGCGTGCGATATTTACACAATCGTGGAAACTACAGCCAATTGTTCTGCAAATCGCGTCTCTCCATCGAAGAGCTACATGACCGTGCTCTATTCTACCACCTACTACACCTTGAACGAACAGCGCCTCCATATTTTCAGCTCTAATACATGACTAAAAAATCATATTATTCCGCTGAGAATGGTCGATTTTAAAATTTTCGGGTTACCAATGTCATCGAAAATCGAAGCATTGGTTCTCCTAGCGGTCCATGAGACACGCAACATTCCTCTCCAACACCACATTTCCAGTGCGTCTATATGTTTTCTGTCGGCACTGCTTACTGACCAGGTCTCCGAGCCATATAGGAACACCGAGAAAACAAGAGAGCACTATTCGAATTTTAACAGATTTACTAATTGCGGAGTCGGTCCAGATTTTATTCAAACGGCTTATTGTGGCTCGGGTAAGCTGGGCTCTATGGAGTATCTCACTTTTACAGCCGCCGCTTTTTTCTACTATAGAACCTAAATATATAAACCAGTTTATTACTTCAATTCCGTCAATTTCTCGTAGCACGGGGAAGTTATTCTTTGGACGATTAAGGATCATAATTTTAATTTTGGCCTTGTTAACGAGTACGCCATATTCCGCACTAATATTTAATAACCGATTAAATATATGACATTTTACCTACGTTTTCTGCCACTAACGTTATGTCATCTGCATACCGGAGATTATTAATGTACACTCCTCCAATTGAAATGCCTCCATCCCACTTTAATGCACCATTTGCTATGTTGATTTGGAGATTTCTGTGCATTAAACATTCACTGTAGAGGTTAAACAGTAGCGGTGAGAGGATACAACCCTGGTGAACACCTCGCTCAGGATGAAACTTATCCGAGTATCTTTATTAATGCATACTTTTGCCGTGGTTTTTTTCATATAACCGCTTGATCAGCTGCACAAGATGTAATGGTGCACCCATGTCCAATAATATCGATCACATTTTGGGTCAGTGCACGCAGTCAAATGCTTTCTTGAAATCAATGAAACATAGTAAAGCTGGGACATTGTATTCGCGTGCTTTCTCAATGAGTTGAGAATCTGTTCTCTTGTTCCCCACCTTTTGTAAAATCGGCCTGCTCTGGCGGAATCCGAGTGTACATTAAAGAGTATATGGTCATATATAATTTTGATATTTTCACAATATAAATACCATAATGGCCCATTTACATCATTTTATTTAATATGTTTCCATCACGGGGTTATCAGGGTCATAATTCAAATATCAGATACAAGTAAAAATAAAAATTATTCACATTTTTAAACATTTTATAATATAAGTAAAAATAGAAACCAAAAAAAAAACTTTAAAAAATGTGCATAATATACACGCTGCCTAAAAGAAAAATCGTGTTTCTTTGTTAAATCTTAAAAATATTTTTATGTGAAATCAATTATAAAAAAACCAACAGAATATATAGAAAATAAATTGCCATTCACATACTATATTCAAATAAAAATGTAACTCCAATTAGTACAGCAATGAAGTGATCCTAATGTATAATACATATAAAAAAATATCTGCATATACACATGCACATACATATATATATATATATATATATATATATATATGTGTGTGTGTGCGTAAAAATATGAAATATATATGTATAAACACATAACGATATCGAAGTGAAATTCGAAACTACAGTAGCCACTATGAATATGAATCGAATTATGTAAATTATGTTTTATACTAAGCCACAATATGATGCTGAATAATAAATTTATACTTAGTTTATTCGTAAATTGCATTTTTTTTACAATTACGATATTTCTTAAAAAAGGGAATGGAACGCTTCCTGTTTAAAAGAATTATTTGAAACGGTTCCTATAACAGTTCATAATTAAAATAATTATTTGGAAGGGTTGTCATTTTCCTTATAGATGTTTATTATTATCGTAGGAAGGATGTTTATTACTATTATCATAAAATGTTTATTATGATTATCTTAAGTTGTTTATTATGATTATCTGAAAAACGGCGGTGACCTTAGCAGGTTCGGAAATGCTGATTCGTCGGAATTTTGGCCTTGAGGCGCCTGGCCCCATTTTCGTCGTCACCGATATGTATATATATATATATATATACACACAATAAGGGAATTTAATAATTCACGTCCTGGTCAGCAATTTAAAATGAAGTCAAAATCCCACGTTGCGATGGGAAAATTATAATGAAATTAAAACCCCACGTCCGATCACCAATTTATAATGAAATTTAATTTCCAAATGATAAAAAAATTAACAATTAAAATTTTTTATCTATTATTATTTATTAAGATTTGTTTGTTACATTTATGTATTAAATTTCTTTTTTAACTATTACAATAGTGGTCGCGATTTTAATAATTCACATATAGATTAAGCCGGTCGTTTACTCTCAATACGCAATAATTAGGAAATAACAAGCGAGCCAACTAGTATTCAATCGTTTTTATAAAAGAATATTATAAGTTTCTTAATAATAATAATTATTATTATTATTCATACAAACACTTAAATAAATTCACAACAAATTTACATGTATGTATATAATGAAAAACACAAAAATAATAAGAATAAAACATTTGTAATAAGTAAATGTATATATATATATATATATATATATATATATATATATATATATATATATATAAATATATATATTTATTAATAATACATTTAAGAAGTTATAATGAATAGTACAGGGACACATTAAAATTTCTAATGATATAAATTTAATAAATAATAAACATTTGAGGTATAAATAAATAATTGTGACCGTCAAGTAATAATTGATACATTAATTGTTAATGAATTTAGATTTAACGTAATTAATTTAATACATAATTACTTAAGGAACAGGACAGTAATGAGGTCATATCAAAAGGATATTATATTAGAATGATTTTGGTGTCCGGAGGAGTCGGTTATATTTTATATTCTAATATTCACTCAAGTTAAATAATATTTATGCAGTCCTACGTTCATGCAGCAATGTCAATTATTTACTTTTAGTTTATAATGCATATTTATATAGTACTTTGACTTTCTCATCTCATAATTATCACTAATTGTAATCAGATTATTAATAAGCTTAAAATAATAGTAAATGATTTAAACTTTCAATTTGAGATTAACAAATTACAAGTGATGGGTGATATCTGGTCGTGATAAAAACTTCGACCAAATTTTATACGATAATATTAAGATTAATAATCGTACGAGAACTGACCGTGTTAAATACTTAGGTTTCATTATAGGCAAGACGTTAAAGTGTAATAAACACATAGAATATATAAATAATAAGGTCAACAAGTGTAATTATATCTTTAAGTCTCTTAGCGATAAACTATAGGTATTAAGTTATAAGTCCAAGGTAATACTCTACAAAGGTTTAGTGCAATCATTATACTCTAACTGCTCTGGTGTCTATTATATTCGACTGAATAAGCAGTAAATACGTAACGTAAATTCTAATTGTCGGAAATTTCTGATTAATATAACCTTCATACGTAACTGAACTTAATATTGCGATCCAGACCATAGCACGGATCTTACCTCTTGATCTTCATATTAAAAAAATATATTTATTCTTTGATGTCAAAATAGTAAATAATGGTAGTATCAGTAAAGATCTGCTCAAAAAGATTAATTTACGGTTTTGCAATGAGTTAAATGTTTTAACAACGAATAAATTAATAAGTAAGTTCTTTCCCAATGTAATAGAACGTTTTACAAATAAAAACATGGCCCTAAAATTCCACGTGACTCAGATACTTACTGGTCACGGTTCTATTGGCTACTCTCCAAATAAATTAAAAATTATTAATGAAAGTAAATGTAATTGCGAAAGCGATGAAATTGAAAGCGTTCAACATATAGGTACAGTAAATATAATCACCTTGACTGTGCACTTGAATTAAATGAAATTAGATTTTTACAACAGTTTCTTGTTTTCATTTATAAATTTTCAAAATAAAACATATATATATATACAATCGTTTATTTTATGAATTCATGTATAGTAAATTGTATTTCATATATATATGTATAAATACTACATGTTTTGTAAATTTACGAGTTGCTATTGAAGGCTATTACTCGAATTATCAATTACTTAGAAATAATTCCACTACTCATACTTCTTGGAAAAAGTAATGCGGTGGTTTTCCGTTGCCTTCCGCATGATTTTCTGTCAGGGTTTATTCCCTTAGCCTTTGGGTAAAGACCCGAACAGCAAGGCAGCAGTTTGTTACTGAGGAGATAACAGTGTTGCAGTGTTGTAAGGTTTTTACGGCGACCTTAACCCGCCGAGGGAGAGACAGTCATAAGATTTATGCAGACTTTTATGGCCAGTTCCTCAAGCTGACCGTCTGCATCCTCGTGTCTCTTACTCTGTCACTAAAAGCATTCGAAATGTGGTTTTCAGGAGAATGCTGAAGATATCATGGGCTGACCGTATATCGAATAGAAAAGTTGTGGAAAGAATAGAACAAAATAAAGAGCTTTTAACAATTATCAAGAAAAATAAACTAGCGTATTTGGGACACATTATGCGGCACGATAGGTATCAATTAATACAGTTAATTATACAAGGAAAACTAGAAGGATGTAGACGAAAAGGACGCAGAAGAATGTCGTGGATGAAAAATTTGGAAAATTGGACAGGATGCTCAACCAACGAACTAATACAATCGGCCAGAAACAGGACCAGTTTCTCACTTGTTGTAGCCAACCTTCGTTAACGGAGATGGCACTATGAAGAAGAAAAGATAATTACAGAGTTTAGCATTTATTATAAAGTTGGTGAGAAGGTGGAAATTATTTACACCCGGTATACTTGTTCTCAGATGATTGCAACGATATTGAGTATATTTATGGCAGAATACAACAATATGATAGACCGTTAGTGGTAAACAGCAAACTTCACATGTTGGTGGTGGTGGTTGGATACTCAGTAGATACGAGGGCGTACTCAGCGTGTGGCGAATATATATTGTTTTGACAGCTGTTTCCAACCTCGGTGAACAGATTTTACCAATTTTTGAAGGCCAAATTGCCAGATCCTTCTTTATATTTCCAAGTATATTTGTCCGGATATGAAAGGACTGATTCCACGCGTCTAGAATTTTCTGGCTATAATATTTTTCGTTCTCTTCTCCTAGCGTTATCGGCAAATAAATTTGGGTAGGCTCTTGTGCCGCATGGTGTAACTCATTGTGGCCTATTATCCCTCGATCACTTGGAATCCAGACGAAAGTGATGTCGGTGTTACGTTTACTTAATTCTAGAACGCTGTGCAATATTTGGTCCACCATTGTCATAGTAATATTTCTCGCTTCAATGCACTGTAATGCTGGAGCTGAGTCAGTCAGTATCACATACTGGCCAGCAGTCAAATCTGATAACCCCGACGTATGGCCATAACGGACATGATCGTAGTATCTTAAAGACAGACTGAGCTGGTTTAAGGTAAGTTTCTTGTAAACAGATAATGGTATTTTTTTTTTTACAATTAGCCGTCGGGGTTCTGTTAAATTATTTTGCAAACCATTGATATTCCTTTGAAGAAGGAAGTTATCTATCATCATTGTTCTTAACTATTAATTCCTCGCTATTTTGTTGGTGAGTTTTGTTATTTGTATTTTAGTGGAATGATCATTAATGACAGGATATGTCGACAGTGCTCTACATATTACATTTTGTAAAAGTAATATAGATGATTTTTTTAAAAAAAAAAAACAAAAAAAAAACTTTTTCATGCCATGTACTGCTACATAGGTTAAAAGTATGGAGTCTATTATTTGGTTTTATAAGTGAGACGATAATTTAGCGTGAACGAAGAAAGTTATCAGAGTATTTTCATTTTTACGTAACAGTATTTCATTAAGTGTGAACTCTAACGAAGAACGAATAGAGTTTTACAGAGAACAGTGGAACAAGATATAAGTGCCTAAATAATTTACACTAGTGAAGCGGAACTACTGGTTTAGAGTTCTCCCCCAAAAAACGAATCACATGGTATTCACAAAAAAAAAAAACGAAGCTAATTTAAATTAAATCTAACCGTCAGTAACTCCATTCTACAATGTACAATAAATTATAAATTTCTTGGTCTATATTTATATCCTAAAATGACTTGACGTAATCACATAATGGCACTTAGACAAAAGTGTCAGCTACTCCTAAATATAATGAAAATGATAAGTAATAAGACCTTTGGGCCAAGAAGTTCAACATTACTTCGGATTTACAATGCCTTTATCCTTTCAAGACTACACTATGGTTCGTTTATATATTCGTCCGCCAGCAAACGGCTACTAAAAATACTTGATATAATACAAAATTTGGACTTAGAATTGCGTTGAAGGCATTCCGAACCTCACCAAAAGCTAGCCTCCAGTATCTTAGCGGTACTCCGCCTATCTGCTACCGAATAAAAATATTTACTATCAAGTATGCAATGAAGGTAACTAAAATCAGCTACTACAGCTCCAAATCCAAAACCAATTAAAGATGCTAAGCAATATACCTTGTGTAGAATACCTGTGATTGTACCGCCTTGGAGTCAATTCAGTGCGAATATCTGGTGGGATTTATTTTCAAAATCGAATGTGGAAATCCATAGGAAACTTATGATTGTCTTGTAACATAAACCTAATGCAGTCGTTTGCTTCACCGACGCATCTAAATCATCACAATATGTTGGAGGTGCCTTCTCAATCGGAAGCAAGATCCATTCCTTCAGTTTACCGACCATGTTATCAGTCCTAGCGGCTGATATGATAGCCTTGCTTCAGTGTCTCCTACGAATTGCTGAATTACTTGCTGACCAATATGTTATACTGACTGACTCAGTTTTGGCGTTACAGTGCATTGAAGCGAGAAACTCTACTGTGTCTATGGTACACAAAATATGGTACAGTGCTCACAAATTAAGTGAACATAATACCGGCATCACTTTCGTCTGAATTCCAAGTCATCGAGGGGTAATAGGCCAAGATGAGGTATACCGTGCTGCACAAGGGCCTTCCAAGTTTACCTGCCGACATTACTAGGAGAAGACAACGCAAAATATTACTGCCAGAAATTTCTGGACGCGTGGAATCTCAGTCCTTCCATTTTTGGTCGATTATACTTGGAAATATAAAGAAGGATTTAACAATGTGGCCATCAAAAATTGGTAAAATTTGTTCACCGAGGTTGGGAACAGCTGTCAACAGAGTGTATATTGATCACACATTGAGTATGCACTCCTATCTACTGAGTTCCCAACCGCCACCAATATGCGAATTGTGCTGTTCTCCATTAACAGTCTACCATATCGTGGTTGTCTGACAGAAATTTGCTCAATATCGGTGCAATCAGCTGAAGAACAATGTCCCGGATGTAAACAACCACCTCTTCCTCACCAACTTCGTAATAAATTCTAAACCGTGTAATCATCTCTAATTAATTCATATTTCGAGTAATAGCCTTATAGTCAATAACTACTCGTTAAAAAAAAAAAAAAAGAAAAAACATATGAGCTATAATGATTTGAACATTACAGATTGAACAAGTAGGAGGATCGGTTTTGGGTAGCATATAAGGATGAGTCAAACGAGTATTATGCGGACAGGGAACAGCATCGCTTCATCCTGTCTTGTGCGATGAACACATTGAATACGCCGAATACCACATTATCGATGTAAACCGAAAAATCTGACTGTTGCTTGTTCCTTAATTTATAAAACATGCAGCGACGCATATCGGGACATATTGCTGTAAGTAATTCTGCAGAAGACACGAGGGTGACTTCTTTCGCAGCTCGATGTGTTTCTTCATTCTTTATATATCCCCTATGTTCAGGAATCCAAAGTTCATGGGTCTGCAGACTTTGCTTGTTGATTGTAGAATTAATTTTCACATCCGATGGATGCATGCATCTGGAATTTTCCTTCAACTGTTTGATCGAATACAGCGAATGTGTGGCAATGATAATAAAAGATGCAATTAATATAGCCTGCAGAATTGCAAATAGTTCACACCATAGGACACTATAGTACGGCGTAAATGGGTAATGGACTATGTCATCATTATATACGACAGAACAGTCACAGCGATCTTCATTTTTGATCTATCTGTATAGTATATTGAAAAGGTGCGGTATTGAGGAAGGAATTTATTGATTTTTTGCTAATATATATTTTGGTTCACGAGCAATATGCTGTAAGATTAGTTTAAATATCACCCAAAATTATTTTTATATTTTTAATATCTCACCTAGCCTTATAAGCGTAGCTACTCATAAAAAATAATAATAATAATAGAAAAAAATAAAAATAAAAAAACAAAAGCTAATGGTAGTATTGCTCAGAATGGTATAGAATTGATCATTTCAATCGCTTAGGCTGCCTACTATTTTCATGAATTTAATTCAACGGCTATTGAGTGTGTTTTATTTAGTTGCAACATTAAATTGTACAAATTATAGTTAAAAAGTTCTTTAACTGTGGTTTTCTTTATTTAAAAGTTTAAAACAAATACATTATTATTAATGTTAATATCTTTGTCATATTGCATAAAATACAATCCACTATGCCAGTAATCCGTTTATTGTTTTTTAAAAGTATATATTATTGACTTCATCGAAACAAGTAGGTTAATGTATACAAATATAACAATAATTTTTTATTTTTAATCAATCAATTAATATATTTCAGTAAAATAAAGTTAAATTTAATATAAATATAAATCTAAAATTAATAAAAAATCAGTAATAAAATAAAGCTAACAAACGACGCCAAAGTTATCATAATTAAAATTCACTAATCATTTCCGTAACATATCAAATTAAATATACAAATTCTTGTGCATATTTAAAAAACTATACAATAATGATAATAACAAATATAATTTTTAGAAGGAATTATACTTTATAAATATGTAATGATATCCAACATTACATGGTAATAGTATTTATTATGGTATATTAAAAAATAAATTATGGCTATTAAAGTAATTAAAACAACATAAAAATATGTGGAATCCGAATAAATGATTAATGTACAAATACTTTCCAAATTTAAATGAAAGACTTAAAAACGAACACAGCGTTGCGTATTATTTTCAAAATGAGTGAAAAAATATCTGCATTAAATAAAATATAAATAGTGTCAATTAATGAAAATTTAACTACACCTTTGATAAATAAAAAAGCAAGACTGATATATTATTAATTTATATTATATTATATATATTATACCTATATGTAATATATATTAATTTGTTCATACTTGAAACTTACCAAATATGATGTTCTATATTTCGATTCTTTATGAGAATATAAGCAAAATAAAAATAAGTTGATCGTAATTGTATAAATATCTAGAATAACGGATATATTAAATTATAAACAAATAGTTCGTTAAATCAAGGCTAAAACCACAAAACCGACGGTAAATTAATTATCCGATGCAAGAGATACATTTACACTATAATATAATAATAAAATATCCAACGCTAATCATGAACCTTTTATTAAAACGCATCAACATGTGAAATTAAACTGACCGATATTTAGATGTTGTTACAAGGATATGTTACAGCATTCCAATGACCACCAATAATAATAACGATATTCAGAAAGAAGATAAAAACTAGATTTATCACTTTTTGTATATATGAACAAGTTATTGAATTTTTTTTTCCGTTACAATCTGAACTTATTGTTAAATAAGTAACCCCCTATGAATAAAATGCTTATCACCTGACATAGTACGTATCTTGGTAGGTGATATAAGAAGAAATTAACCGAATGGTTAAAATTTCCATAAATCTGATTATTGAATATATCATATAAATAGTTATTTATAATAGCATAAGCACATCCTATTTTCATATGTGGTACATTAGAGCTATTCAATATCGTTAAGAGTATTTTTGTGAGGCACAATAAAGAGTATAAAAGACAAAGAATGAATTGAACGGTTACTGTAAGAGTTCCTATTCTCTTAGCTGTTGGTATTCATTTTTGTTATATGCAGTTCTTTTTCATTATCACGTACATAAAGATACTGCGCTAAAACTAGTTTAAAAGCGAAACAGAGATTAAAAGGGAGTGATAAGCCACGCAAAGACCAACGACGAATCGAATATATAACATTAATTGTTTTCCGTCTAAAGTCTTCTTAAGTTTTAAAAACCTCTTAGTCTCCTGAACGACGCGGGCGATCACGTATTAATGAAAACGTACACCGTTAGAAATTTGTAAATTGAATGAAGGTACATAGTTCACTCTACCTGAAAATTCCCCGTCAACGCCACATAAGAAAATGTATGTTATGTGTTCGGATTAGAGAAGATTATAGTAGATCGTTTGTTTAATGGTTCTAGTTTTTACGATGTAAAACGTGTATATATTTTTATGAAATCGCGCTTAAATAGTGATTAATGATAAATATAGAACAAGTGAAACTTGAAGACATTAAAATTTGCTTCTTCTACTTCTTCTTTTTGAGCCATATTCGTTATCGAAGGTTGGGCTTCAAACCACGCTTGTCGGTCCCTTGCTAAAGAAAAAAAGCTACAGACTTCCTTTAAAAGTGAAACATCGAGGTATGCTGCGTGCCTATAAAAATTTGCAACGATAAAAAACATACCTTACTATGTATATATTTTATAATTGATATTTTACATATATAAAATTATTTTGTTCAAAAAGTTTTAATAATTTATTAAAAAACAAAACTTTTATTATAACGTATTTATAAAGTACGCTCTCATTAACTCAAAACCGAATTGCATGAAATTTTCCATAAATAATTAACTGTAGTAAACTGGGCGTATTTCCTTTTAAATTTTTATAACAATTTTAATTTTAATAAAATATTTCCTACTACATTTGCCAGTAACGAAATTAACAAGTAACGAAAGTAACAAATAACGTAAATTTGGTCACGGTTAACGCGGATAACGAATACAAAGGCTACTATTATTTTTATGGCAAATTATTTTCCTTATTATAGCACACATACACACCATCAAACATTTTATTTATTTTATTGTCCATTGTTTCTATTTTCTTTCAAAGGTTTTTAATTTTAAGAATTATTTTCCACATAGACGTTTATCATTATTATCGTAAAATGTTTATGATTATTATCGCAAGGCCTTTATTATGATTATCTGAAAAATGGCGGTGACCCAGCACGTGCTGAAATGCTGATTCAGCGGAATTATCTTAAAGCCGGCGCCTGGCCCCATTTTCGTGTACGGCCGCTGATATAGAGTCTTATGTAATGACCTCGATAGTATTTTTCTCTTAGACTTTACTGTAAATCTTAGAATTTTTTAGTTAATCTCCAATTTTATATAATACGTATACAATTATTCATTTCCTCCGTTAAATTGAAAAAAACCCACCAGATTTCGTCATTATATAAGGACAATGGTAAATACTTTTCAATAATTCCTTATTGTCTTCGGCTACGTAATAATTTTTTTTTTTTCATGTTTTAAGAAATAATCATTAAAAAGGAAAATATTCGCATTTTTTTTCCGGTGAAAATTAACTGCCAGTATTTTCGAAACTTCGTTAATATTAAAATTGGCACGACTTATACCCCCCCCCCCAAAATTACGTAAATTTGACGTTCAACTTAAAATTATAATTAAGGTAAATAATTTTTTTTTTAGTTAAAAATATATATTTTTAAAGATATTTTAATAACAGGCGACATAAATATAATCATCGTAATAACAACGAAAATTGTAATTATAATTTTAAATAAAACAACGACGACTAAGAAAATAAAATAAATAAAATAAAAATAAAATGATTGATTTAAAATTATTAATTTAAAATTATAATCGATATGTGCGTAAAAATCACAGTATTCGTAAACAGCGTGAGGTGTTGTGTACGCGTGATCATAATCCTCCGAATAATACGAAAATAATAACGTATTTATTAAAAATAATAGTAATTCGAGTTTAATTTTTAAAATTAAAAGTGAGCAATAAATACACGAGTGATATGTGCGAGTTTCACCTTAAATATAAAATTAATACTAACTACTCTAGTAGTTATAGTAGTGGTAAACGCGAAATGATATGTGTAAATTTGGAATAGCCTGAGGCCGGTTTTAAAAATTAAACAATTAAAAAATTAAACAAAAAATTATCGACATAAAAAAATTAAATCGATACGCGCCTAAAAATCACACTATTAGTAAACAGCGTGAGGTTTCAATGTACGCGTGAGCGTATATATTTCCGTAATATAAAATAATAATATATTTATTTAAAAAAAAATAATAGTTAATTTAATTTAATTTTTTTAAATAGAAATAAATCAGAATATTAAACGTGAACGGTAAATACACCGGTGATATGTGCGAGTTACGTCTTATAAAATAAAGATATTATACGAAATGATATGCGTAAATTTTCGACAATGTGACGACGATTTAAAATTCGTATAAGGCGATATTTGTTCGAGTAGCGTACAATAACATAAAAAAACGCCTAAATTTTAAATTTTCGAAATTAAAATTTATTTTTATTAAAAAAAAAAAAACAAAAGCCGAAAAACGTGGAAAATAAAACGATAATTAATTTACGGCGGGTAAATTTTTTCTATATAACATATTCGGTTTAGGAAATATTGAGTTATTATTACGAATGTTAATATATTGTAACATATTTTTCGTTAGAATTATTTAACGGCGCGCGCAGACGGGGTAACGTGTAATTACAACTTAACGTTATTTGCGCAAATTTATAAAAATAACAACCTATTATCTCTATTTCTTAAAATTTAGGAGATCCAAAAATACTTATCATATTTATACTACTTAGACTAACGTCGTAAATTCTACTTTAATATAGACGAGGGTAACTTTTAATTGTCTCGACTTTAATCATAAAATTCTTCTATATACCGATCGTTATTTCGGTTTAATATTTTCACACTATACTAATTAACGAACAGGTTGAAATCCGGAAAGTATCGATAAAAATTACCGATAAAAGTATTCATCGAACTAATTTAACTATCTAGGCTTTAATAGTGCATATAAGGACCAGAATTGAACAACATTCTTGAAAATGGGAAAAGTATTTACAAAAATAAAGACAACACAAAACGAAGGCTAGTTAAATATGTTAAGTCCGTTGGACATTATAAAGAGACGGAACGTAAGGTAAGGTCGTGTCCTGGGAAATGGAAAATACTGCAAATGATTGTAGAAGGAAACGTAACGGGAAAACGCTGGAAGGAAAGTGTGGTTTGAAAACGTGAAGAAATGGATAAACACAGAAGCCTTACTGCGAACACTATCTGACAGATCAGAAGTATAATCACAAACATCTATTGAAGATATGGTACAAGAAGAAGTAGGTAAATTATTTAAATTTTAACGAAGTTCAAAGGAAAAAATCTGCTCCGTCAAAAATATTTTCGACTGTCGTGGAATAGAAGTAATATAGGAACGATTGTTGAAAATTGCAACAAATAAAACTATTTACACACGATTACGTATATTGTATATGTTATATTATATATATATATATATATATATATATATATTTATATATAATTTATTGCGTAATAAATCATAGTTTATACGTAATAAATGGATTAATTACAAAAATTGTATATAGTCGAAAATATTTAAGCTATTACGTTAACTGTAAAAATGAAGGAAAATAATTTGAAGAACTTTAATTATAAAAAAAGTTGTTTTTATTTTTTAAAATAATAAAATAAATGCAAATTAATTTTTCTAAGAATCGTCCGGTTGTTAATTTAAATTGGTACAATTGAAAAAAAAGAATAGTTACACATACATAATTACAACGACGAAGTTTGTGAAACGTTATGGATTAAAAAATTTAAAAACTGAATCTACCTTATACCGAAGCTAAAAATTAGTTTAATATTAAATACGTTTCATATATATATATATATATATATATATATATATATATATATATATATATATATATATATATAAAGTACGTTTGTGTTAGTGTTATTGGTTATCACACAGTACGCCTTTATTCTATTAGTGTGTGCGTGTACGTATATTATATATATTTATTGTATATTTATATTATTTATTTAATTATGTAAATTTCCATATGCCGTTTGTAACTACCAGGGTTATTACGACATGAGACATGTGTCTAATTTATATGTAGGCTAGGAATCCGCTTTCTCTGGCAAAAGTCAGGATTCTAACTATTGATTCAGGGTTGTTTGAGAGGATTTTGTGTGTCGAGCCCTGTATTTCGTGTTTTAACCTGTGTGGTAGGAATGTTTGGCAGTTGTAGATTAACTGTGTGACTGTTGGTTCTGTTAATTGTCCGCATAGGTGGCAGTTTGTTGGTGGAGGGTTTTTGGTATATAGATAATTGTGTGACAAGGCGCTGTGTGACCCATACGTAGACGGTTTAGGATATAATATTATTTTCTGCTTGGCAGGCCACCAAGGTTCTACGGTTGATTTTATGCTCTTCAGGAAGGTTGTTTGTGAGAGGTCCAGTCGGTACTTCATTCCTGTTTACTGTTGTTCATGAGTACGTGCGCTAATGTTGGTGGATTCTGGAATTGGTGAAAGTACCATAGACCGAGCTTCAAGATTAACTTTATCACTACCGTGCATCTTAATGTGATATTTCACATCCTTCCTTATGTAGTTTGTGTTGAATTTCTGATGGACGACATAATATTAGTTATAGAGAGGAAGGGAGTCTGTTATAATCAATGCTTTTCGATGCGGAAGTACAGCTGATCTGATGTACTGAATACAATGAAATATGTTTTTAAAGGATTTTTTTTATTTAACGAATAGCTGATGGAATGGTAATATTTCAAATATTATTAATAGAATTATATGGAGTTCAGGAAAAATTTCTAACGTCGGGAGAAAAATAAATCAGTATTTTCCTCTACAAAAAAAAAAAAAAACGTCGACTTGGTATTTTAAAAGATTTTCTATGACGACGTCTTTTTTTTTGGATACCAGTCGTTCGTTAATTTAACATTCGAGGCGGTCACTAGACTAAATTCCCGTAGTTACAACGTAAATAAACCGATAAAGCGCTCTAATAGTCGGTTCTAGGTACTAATTTTCTTATTATTTATTTCGCTGCTTTTAAATATCATCATTAAATTCCGTCTCCGAATGGGAGTTAGGCGACTACTTACCTACACGTATTTGTTTAAGTAGCGTACAAGGTAATATGGAGTTAGCGTACATAGTTATACACACACTCGGGAGAACTGTTGTCACTACACAATGCAGCACCGCATGTTTTTGTAGTGTACTATATATATATATATATATATATATATATATATATATATATATATATATATATATATATATATATATATATGTATATGTTATGTATATGTACGCATGTATGTATGTAATACTCTGTGAAGAAACTAATGAATTATTCACTATTTCGGTCCATTATTGGCGAGACAAGAACAGGCGCCTAGTGAGTTTATCGCAGTTTAACATATATACTATATATAATACACGGTTCTAAAAATTCTGAATACTTAAAAAATAAATGATAAAAGATTAACAGTGACAAAGAATAAATCTAAAAACAATTCTAAACGAACATAAACGACAATTAAAAAGCAAAAATACTAAAATGAAAAACGAACAGACGTGTGTTTGAAATAAGACATTTTTACGAGGATAACATAATGAAAAAATTTGTTGAAATAATAAATAAACAGGATGAGAGAAAAAATGTGAAGGAAACTTATTACTAACTCAATTTTATTCTAATTGGTTTTTCTCGTTATATTGTTATTAATCTTATTATTATAATTACTATTATAAATTATTATTATTATTTATTATTATTAATATCATTATTCATTATTAATGATTACTATTATAAATTATTATTATTATTAATTATTATAGTTTTTATTATAGTGACGGATGGAAATGAACTTTTGCAAGGATTGTCGGATTTATATCTACATAGGCTTCTATAAATTTACACAACGAGAGATTATTAAATTAATTAGGTTATTCAAATTTTTCCAATTACTCCGCAAAATAAAAAATTATACCGCAGTATTCGATAATTGTTAAGATAAATTTAATAATTTTCATTTACCAGATTTTAATGCAATTAAAGCCTTCGAAAATTTAAGTTTAGCCAGGAAGTTTTCTTCCTTCTTCTTTAATGATTTTTTTAAAAAGAAGAGTATATGTCTTTAAAAAGTATATTACCGTCTTCATGTATAAACACATCTATATATATAAATATATATATATGTATCTATATATATGAATGCATACGTGTACATATGTATATGTATTATTATTATTCAATTAAATAACGTGCCATGTAGAGTTATTAACAGCTCCGGGCATGAGATAAAAAAGTACATTAGATCGAGTAGTAGAGGTTTGTTCTATGCAGGAAAAGAATGAGATTAGAAAGGGTTTTGATGTTGCCAGCCGGATGAAGTGGTGAAGGTTCAATAAAGATCGCTGAGAGTAATATTGGGACACCAGTTATATATATGTACTACGTTATTATTTTTCTTAGGAGTGACGATATTCAAATAGTATATAAAATTCGTTTATAGTTTACCATATTGAGCACATGTTTGGAAGTTTCTTTAAAAAGTCGGCGAAACTCCATATTTTTCAGGCGAACAATATTAAACAAGATAGTAAATTATTTTGCAAAAACGAACCAACTATTTCAAATTTCGTGTAGATTGAAGATCTTTTATTAAAAACTCGATGATCTAAAAATTCTAAAATATATATCATTGCCTTTATAGAATAGCTTTATAACAGGTTGTCATCAAAATTTTTTCAAAATTATCAGAAAAATTCGTAAGAAACACATCTACCGTCGATTTGACTAATCATTAAATTTATTAAAGTTTACGCGAGACTTCTTTATAAGAAAGAATGCTAAAATGTTTTACCACAATACGAAAAATAATCGTAAGATAATAACAATAACGATAATAATATTAATATTAATATTAATAATAATAATATTAATATTAATAATAATAGTAATAATAATAATAATAATAATGATAATTGACTTTTTACTATCTACAGAGATTCGGTGCGAGGAGATTTAGAATAATTTATAATTTTTCGTCTAAAGGACGACGGAAATTATTAATTAGTTTTTTATTTTCTCGTCAGAAAAAAAAAAAGTTCAACAAACGGTTATATTCAAAACCGATTTTCCGAAACGATTATTTTCAATTGAAAATGGTTTTATAATCAAAAACGGTTTTATAATCAATCAAAAACGGTTTTATATTCAATTAAAAACGGTTTTATATTCAATTAAAAACGGTTTTATTTTTAATTAAAAACGGTTTTTTATTTAATTAAAAACGGTTTTATTTTTAATTAAAACGGTTTTGTATTCAATTAAAACCGGTTTTATATTCAATTAAGAACGGTTTCATTTTCAATTAAAACCCGGTTTTATATTCAGTTTTCGGGCCATTTTAAATCTTCCCCGATTAGTTCGTACAATTTTTGATTGTGTTCGCTGAAAAATTGACGCAATTTAACGATTACCGACTTGTTCACTTTCGGATGTTTACGACCTTTGCTATCGCGCAGACATCTTTCGTTATAATCGTTTCGCATGCAATAGAAACCTTTCGTACGATTAAAATAGAAATTACGTCGACCGATTTGCGGCTCTAATCCGAGGAACGATTCGATCTTCTGTACTACCGGAACCGGATCTTCGATTAGTTGATCGCCGTTTACGATTAAAATTTGTTCTCGAGCGAAAATATCTAGCCAATGATGCACGAAATTGTGATACGTAGAAATGATGATAGGTCGATAATTGGAATTTACCCGACCGTCCGCTTTTAAAGCTAACTGTTCGAACGTTTTATGATGTTGCTGCGTAGACGAATTCGTTACCGAAGACGAAGTGCTAGAAGCGGCAGCGATCGCGTGACTTCTAAGCTGTGTATAATCGGATATGGCTCTGGTAACCGGTTCTCGTAAAATCAGTAGTAATTTTATACTGGAGTTCATAGCTCGTACTCGTTCCGGAACCTGCGAGATTAAGTAAAAATTAATTATTACGACGACCAATAACAGACGAATTCGGTGGTTTTTTACCGAAAATAATAAATTTTTAACTACGGAATACAGTGGCGAAATTTAACAACGATATGTACGTAAATTAATTCAATCAAATTAAATTATTCAAAGGGCATCTAAAATTGTTCGTGGTATATCGTTAGAACGCGTGACATCTAATCAATCAGACATAAACGATACGACGATTGTGATAGTCGAAAGACGAATCTAATAATTTTGTAGACCGTTCAGATAAGATTATAGAAAAAACGTTAAAAAAAAAAAACAAAAAACAAAAAACATTGTTACAAACAGCTAACGGCGAAATTAAGAGTCGCAGAAAACGTAAAGGCATAAGAACGATAATAGATACGAGCGCTCCACATCGAAGTTTAAGTCAATATGATAATAAACTCCGTACGGAGATGACGTAAAGAAGAGAAGAATTGACAAAACTAAACGATTCGACAAAGATTAGACGCAAATATTTCATGCAAAATATCTATTATTTGTTGTTATTACTATAAAATACATTTAGATGCCATCTTTAACTGCGTGGGTCATGACGGTTATTATGACAGCTTAAATTAAAGGTGTTAAATATATTTCGCTATGTCGATGTCAAATGAACATTATTATCGATTAGACAGAACAGGAAGAGTGTTGATTCATAAATTGTCAGTAATGAAAAACCTGCTCAGACTGACTAAGAGTTAGACATGTAATTTATGAGGAGCGAAGTTCAGACAGAAACACGATTTAATTAGCTATAATTAGCTAGTGCGACTCGTACAGAACCGCCTTAAATGAAATTAGCTCGGGAAATTTTATCCGGAGTAAACCGCTGTTTTTATTTTGGTGGTAACTTTAATGCTAACAAAAAAAAAATATGTATTGAGAAAAATTCGTATCACCGAAGAAAACAAAATATCTCGCTAATAAATACACCTCCCCGTCGATCTAAGTTTTCGTTGTCTGTACAAGTAATAACTCGATGATGGCAATTTGTAAGGCTTTAATTGCGCGTATATTATTATTGCTCGATCATAGACGATATAAAGCTGACGAAGAATCAGAAATGCTTAATACATCGAGCAACGGTAGTTGAAATGTAGAAGTGCAACGTATTGTTTACGACATTGCCATCTCTGTATGACCCATCTGTTCAAGTCTGCATACGCATCCCATGTAGTATAATCACTATTAAAAATTTGTAAACGTGAAGATGCTGTTTCCTGTTTTACCGAACGTCTGGAGAATATGTGAATCTACCTTCTTTGTATCTCCTGTTACTTATCGTTTTCGACTTCATCAGTCCCGCTCTAAATTTCAGCTGTTTGCTATTTTCAAATTCCTTATACATTCTGATAAAGTCGTTTCCCAACTTTTATACGGACGATGCAATTTTAAAACGCATATCGCTTCTTCATAATCGCCTTACTAGATACGAAGTATTCGTAGTTTTTAAAACAGAAATTTTCACATTATCAAGCATTACAGAAGAAAAACAATAATTATGACACTGCGTACCGTTTAAAATATAAATATAACGCAGTAACAATAAATATAACATGAAAAACTTAATTTTTAACAACGAATGTTTAACATATACAAAATGCAGGAAAAATAATACATAAAAAACCTGCGATAAAAAACTAGACAAAGCGGACCGTCAAAAATAACGATAAATACGTATTTAATATTTTAAAAAGAATGTTAGCGATAATTATTTGACAAGCTATAGTAAATTATAAGTTGAATATATTGGAGAGTAGTGATTTTATTAATTAATTATAAACAAACAAAATAAAACACAATCACTAAAAGTTTTTAATCGCGAAGCTTTTCGACAGTTACGTCATTTTCAAGCGCGAACTAAAATTATTACATCTTTTTTTTATATATGAAAAATCAGAAATGTTTATATAACGATAACTTAAAATTTGATATACATATTTCACTGGCCAAACGTAATTTCAATTTTAGATTAATTTACAATAAATTTCATTTATAAAACAGATTTTTGAAAAATTCTTCATCAAAATTGGTAAATATCTCCCAAACCTGGTTCAGGTTCTATTAAAAGTTGAATATATTGGAGAGTAGTGATTTTATTAATTAGTTATAAACAAACAAAATAAAACACAATCACTAAAAGTTTTTAATCGCGAAGCTTTTCGACAGTTACGTCATTCTCAAGCGTGAACTAAAATTATTACATCTTTTTTTTATATATGAAAAATCAGAAATGTTTATATAACGACAACTTAAAATTTGATATACATATTTCTTTAATAGAACCTGAACCAGGTTTGAGAGATATTTACCAATTTTGATGAAGAATTTTTCAAAAATCTGTTTTATAAATGAAATTTATTGTAAATTAATCTAAAATTGAAATTATGTTTGGCTAGTGAAATATGTATATCAAATTTTAAGTTGTCGTTATATAAACATTTCTGATTTTTCATATATAAAAAAAAGATGTAATAATTTTAGTTCGCGATTGAAAATGACGTAACTGTCGAAAAGCTTCGCGATTAAAAACTTTTAGTGATTGTGTTTTATTTTGTTTGTTTATAATTATAATAAATTATGCTTGAGTCTGCGATGCTTATACTTAGTATATTTTGTTTTTAACTGCTTGGAATCGTAATTTCCAATCACCGTAATTAGGTCATTATCATGCGTAACACATTGTTTAAAAAAGGTAGTAGTAGACATTTTCAATATATGATCTTTAAACAAAAGTAGTTTCAATTGCTCGTGCATTTTCATTATATTACTATAAATGGGAGTATTGAGTATACATCTAATGCATCTATTCTGAACCAACTGAAGCCACTTGTAGCTAGAGTTGCTAATCGAACTCCACACTGGACAGGCATACGTTAATCCTGGTCTAATGAGCGATTTATATATTATTAATTTATTATTGACATTTAGGAAAGATTTGCAATTAAACAAGAGATAAATGGTACAAATTGCTCGATGTGTTTTAATTGATACGTAATCTAAATACTTGTTAAAATTTCAAATTTTCCTAGTACCCTGGTTTCGGTGTATACGATGAATTACCGAAAGTAACAAAGAATATATATATATATATATATATATATATATATATATATATATATATGTATATATATTTGGAAATTTAAATAATATTTGGTAACTCTAAAACAAGTAACACTGCTGTAATAATTTTCAAATTATTGTATTTTCGTTTTTTGTTTCCTTCGATTTGTTTTTTTTAACACAACCATCAATTTCAAAAAAGTGATAATTCGTTCGAAGATTTTTATTTTAATATGTCATATATGTTTATTTCATTAACAGATGCTAATTCTTAATAATTGATGTTATACGGAGTTATACGGAACATTGCAGTAACAATAAGATATAGAAAAAAATTTCCACGCACACATACATACACGCACGCATTAAAAATGTGAATGAAAGCATGAAACGTCTGGGTCTCAATTAAAGTCGAAGCTTCCGTTCTGTTATAATGCCTAAAGTTATGAGCTTGTCATAATGAATATTTGCATTTCTCACTTTTTCCAAAATTCAAATTAGAATGGTTGCAAGGACATCATTATGTAAATCCGCCACCGTGAAAGGGCGTTTATTATCCGACTAACACGTCGGGTTTAATAATTGAAATATTACTACTCCTGTACACCTATTCATACTATTTAAAACTAGAAGAGGACAGAAAATACACATGCGTACATGGGCCAACACGTATATATATATATATATGTATGTACGTGTACACTTACACATACACACACATATATATTTGCGCATATATCCTCATATATATATATATATATATATATATATATATATATATATATATATATATATATATATATATAACATAATTTATTTTGCATAATTTATATTTTCAACATAAATTCTCATAGAACTGGAGAAATTACACTACACACAGGAATTTATTTATGTATCACATCCGTATGAAATAATTTTGTCGCGTATGTGTTGATATATCACGAACGGATCAAAAGATAAAAGTGTGTTTTAAATGTTCGTTGAAGCAAAATGATAATTATGCAAATGTAGAAGTTCAGACAAGTGTCCAAAAACAACAAGAAACTCTTTACATTCCCATAAAAATAAGAAAATTAATAAAAGAAACACGTTCTGTTAAGAAAAAATGCCAACGTAATCGTTTTTTGTCTTTCCAAGATTTCTTGTTAGGTCAGAATTAGTTTAGTTTAGTTCTGATGATGAGCGCGGCATGTTGCTTGAAACGTAAACTCGGGTTTATTAATATTAATATATTGTTTTATTTTATTATTAATAAATCGTTTTCTTCTAAATTGTACTCGGTTATTCCGAAATTATTTTATCTAATAGTGTCTTGAATGCTAGCTAATTTTATACGTAAAAATAAACGTACAATAGATAGTCACGACGTTCAACAACGAACAATACGATGATGATATATATATTCTTCTTCTTTCCTAGCACCTTCCCATTAATGGGTCCGCTTGATAGCGCCTTCTTCAACATTTCTTGCGATCCTTGACGTCCACTATATTGGTACCAACTTCCACCATGTCGTTTCGTCTTCTTGATCAGCCTCGTGGCCGCTTTCCTCCGGGGTCGTGCTCCATTAACATCTTTACTGGGCTGCTGTCAGCTTTTCTCATGATATGACCACACCATTCGGAGACGCGCTTCTCGCAATACTTTTGACATGGTCAAATGTGTAGTCGAGTGACCAGCGTAGCATTTTGATTTCAGCCACGCGGAGCTTTTGTTCCATTTTTGCAGTCGTCGACCAACATTTAGTCCCATATAACATAGCAGGTCTAATAACCGTTTTATGAATCTTCCCTTTAAGATGTATCGGAATACTTTTGTCGCATAGTACCCCAGTTAATTGCTTCCATTTCTCCAACGCTATTAGTCTATATCGCATTGTGTGTCTCCCTCTGAGGTAATATTTGACCCTAGGTATTTGAATTTAACGGCCCTCCTTAATGCTATATTATCTATTTTTACAGATCATCTGTCCTTATTCCACATTCCAAGTACTCAGTTTTCCTGATATTTAGTTTCAATCCATTGTCCTGTAATCTATTTTTTCAAATCTGCACCCGCTTTTCTAAATTAGTTCTGCTTTTATCTGCCAAAAGGACATCATCTGCATATGTCCATGGTACAGGGTCTGTATATCTTCGGTCAAAGTGTCCATACAAAGGATGGATAGTAGCGGCGATAAAGCCGAGCCTTGATGCACCCCCAACGGTAATCTAAAAAGGCGATGAAGTTCCTACTGGGCACCTCATAGTACTGGTAACATTTTTGTACAATGCCCGTATTATCTGCACGTAATCTTCTGGGACCTTATGCATGCGTAACGCCTTCCAAATTAATTCATGCGGAATTTGTCATAAGCCTTTTCCAAATCTAGAATAGCTATGTAAATTGGACTCCTCCTTTCCCGGTACTTTTTTACAAGTGTGCGCACCATATGGATCGCATCCGTTGTGCCACGTCCATTTACAAATCCACATTGGTTTTGGGTAATTTAAATAATTTCCCGTAAACGGCAATCTAGTATACGTTCAAATATCTTAAGCGTGTAGCAATGTAGGCAAATCGCCCGGTAATTGCTGCAAACCATAACATCCCCTTTCTGTTTCCATATAGGTATCGTTGTACTAGTGAACCAGATTTCGGGGATAAGGCCCTCTACTATTATCCGATTGAATAAAATTAGTAAAATTTCAGCTCCCTTCTGTCCCGTTAATTTCCAAATTTCAGCGGGACTATCATCGGGCTCCCGTTGCTTTTTCCGTTCTTCATTAATAATGTCACTGATGATTGATATATATATATAATACTAATGTTCCATCAACTCGAAAGTTGGTACGGACTGTCGGCTAACGATCTCCACCTACCACTACATTGATCGAGAATTACTCAAACGACTCTTCCCGATGAAGCAAGTGTCGGGTGATTCATTATTGCTTTCCTCTGCTTCTTTACTTTTCATTTAAAATCAATTTTTGTGGATATCTGAGTTGGTTAGAGGTGGTTTGGTCAAAAGAACTTTTAGACGTTTCAAGTATTATATATCTTCTTCTTCTAATGCAAGCTACCAGACGTTGCCACTAAGATCCTGTGTTGGATTCATAATTCGTTATAAACCGAATCTACTCATTTTCGCGATTTGAATCAATTTACATTTCCTCGATTTTCATTGATCTTTCACTGCAGAATCAGTTTTTCCAGCCCGTTTGTACGTATTATACATCCAAAAATCGTAGCATGCGTCTTTTAATAGTTGGTAACAACCGATGCCTGGCTTCAATTGTTATAACCGTTGTTGAAGTAAACACGATAGTATAACAGATATTCGTTCAAATTGTGTTCTATTTCATAATGAGATACGCTCGAGTAAACAAAAAAAAACGAAAACATATATATATAATATATATATATATATAATATATATATATATAATATATATATATATATTATATATATATATATATATATATATATATATACAGTGATTATGACTGTGAAATATTACCTTGTGTAAACGAAGTTCTACCATAAATAACATACAATGAACTCGGAGCGTTATAATTTATTTTAAACGCAATAAACCTAGAAGACTTATTTATATTTTTGAATTTTATAATTTAAACGTTTTCAAAATTTTCGTGGAAAACCTGCTTGTTTTCGTCGCGAGAGTTGAGTTCAAAATGTCCGGTTTTTGAAGGGCCCTACGCAGTATTAACGTCTCAACGCGAACGGGAAAGCGGATTGAACAGAAGGTTCCCTTGATTCAAATAATCCACATTTCTTCGCAACGAAATTTCAAGGGAAGCGAATTATATATGTGGGTATACATGTGTGCGTGCCTATACTGTTTCATGTTTCACACAACCTTGGAAGAGTGGAGGTGATTATATAAGTTAGTAACGAGTAAAATGGGACGAATTTTTTTTATTGACTATACATTTATTTTTCTTGAGTAAACTTTTCAGCTTCTTTCTCTGACAGTAAGACAACCAGATGGTTAAAATATCGAATTTCAACGGTGTTGTTTTTACGATTTTGTTATTGTCCCCTTTGACAGTTGTAACAGCTTCACACGCCTGAGTAATGAAAGTTTATTCTCGTTCAAAAGTGCTCAACGCTATTTAATAAGGTTGGAAAAACATAAAAATTCTTTGGTTATAATTTTAATCGATAACTCGGGTTTGTTGCGGAGACCAGATCGTGTTAAATCAAGTGATCTTTTACTGCATAGAGGAAAATGAAGTATTGAACTACTGAATTCATTTCCTTCACACTGTAATATATCAACTGTTCTATGATCTTAGTTGTAGTGTAATATATATATATATATATATATATATATTTATATACCTACGTGATACTTTCGTTGATTGCTACTGATAAGGATGAACAAGATGTAAATTTATTAATGACAAAGAAAATCCGAGATTAATACTAGTTGCAACGGAATGGTACGAGATGTGGAGCAAGCGAATTGAATTAAATGTAACTGAAATATTCCGGTGGTATAAGATGTTAACTTTAAAACAAATACAAGTATTAACACATTTATATAGATTAAATTCGAACTTTACACCAAAATTCATTACCTTGCATCAACAAATTTCAGCTATTGAAAGAACTCCGCGCTCTTCCGTATATATGGAAATATATAAAACATATATACACGCAAAAACACATACATACATATATATATGTATAATTTACTATATGTGTGTAACGTTTACTGTTTTCAAGTTACATTTCACTACGTTGACCTGATTTCCACAATAGTATAAACTTGTAATTAAGTTCATCAGTTCTGCAAGTAATATTTATGTGGATCAGAATATGTGTAAATCAGTAAGCTGCAATGTTTATAACAAGCGTGCAAATATTCTTGTTAAGAAAACATAGACACACACACATACACACATAAAAAATAATAATAAGTACTTGGAACTGAATAAACCATCGCGTGAACTCTGTCTAATAAATAATTCATACGCAACACACACACTGTCTAACACGTGTATATGATTAAAATGAAGATATAGCACTAGATATATGAAAACGAAGATAGGAAATCGCCAATTGTGAACGAAATTAGCAACCAGTTGTAAGATTGATAACAAATAATAATACTTCTATCCATCTATCTGATATATATATAAAAACCGCGCGTGACAGCCCGACTGCCTTCAGTTTAACTCAGAATACGTGTGTTGAAAAATTTAATACATTTAAATTGTGTACAGGTTTTTTTTTTTTTTTTTTTTTAGTAACTTCAGTAAATTAATTCCGATGCCGGGACAACTAAAATTATTTCTCTGATAATGACCGTTTTACTAGATCGCCTAAGGTGATTCTTTAATGGTTCAGGAAATGAGTAATAAACTTTGGAAGTTTGATCAAACTACCTATGCAGTACAGAGTGAGAGTAATGGTTTTATCTTTGTAACGTGTTATTTTGTTCATTTATTTTATATTATATACATATAATTATTCTGGACGAGTTGTATATATATATATACATTACATATATATATACAATGTATATATATACACATTATATATATGTATATATATATTTAGTCAGTTTCTAATTCTTCCTTGATAATATATAAATAGTTAAAGGAGTAATTAAGTAGAAGATAACAGGCGAATTGAAATAAAGCATTATGACTTTTATTTATTTACACTTCATCCATGCACAGATATTTTACGTACATAATTACAGACCGTAAATATCAACTTTGAACTACCAATAAACGTGAAAAAAATATTATTATTGATAAGAAAGCCGAAGTTTGTTTAGATCTCAATGATTTTTTTTTTTTAAATGTAAATCTCCATATGCCTAACTACCAGGGTTATTACAACATAAGGAGACGTGTGTCTAGTTTATATGTATGCTAGGAGTCCGCTTTCTCTTACAAAAGCCAGAATGCTAACTATTGATTGAGGGTTGCTTGAAAGTATTTTGTGTATTGGGCCCTGTATTTTGTGTTTTAACCTGTGTGGTGTGAGTGTTTGGCAATTGTAGATTAAGCGTGTGACTGTTGGTTGTGTTAAATGTCCGCATAAGGAGCAGTTTGTTGGTAGAGGGCTTTTGGTATAAAGATAATAATTGTGTGATATGGCTTTATGACCCACTCGTAGACGGTTTAGGGTACCATATTCTTTTCTACCTGTGCCATCTGGAGGCCACCAAGGTTCTATAGTTGATTTTATAGGTTGTTTGTGAGGTCCAGTTGGTCGTCCATTCCTGCTTGCTGTTGTTCACGAGTATGTGTGCTAATGTTGATGGGGGTGGTGAGTATTCTGATGCTGGTGAAAGTACCATAGACCGAGCTTCAAGGTCTACTTTATCACTGCCGTGCATCCCAATGTGACTTGGGATCCACAGAAAGCGGATTTCCCATCCCTCCTTATGTAGTGTGTTTAGATTGTGTTGAATTTCTAGTATTAAGGTATTTTTATTATCTTGACGGCATATTAGTTGTAGAGAGGATAAGGAGTCTGTTATGACCAATGTTTTGCGATGTGGAAGCAAAGCTGATCTGATGTACTCAATGCAGTACATAATTCCATACAACTCTGTATCCAGAGAAGTGCAGTCATCGCTTAATCGGATAGAGTGTAGTATATTATCAATTTTGGTAGGAGCAAGCTGCTGGTGAATTCTCGCTGCCTACTGTGGATTATGAATTAAAAGCAGCGAATTATTTCATATATTTGGGTTCTGTAATACACATAACGACGGCTATTGTAGAAATAATATTGAAAGAAGAATATAGTCCATGTAAAAAAATATTCTCAAATATCGATGGCAACCGAGATTCGAACTAGATTTTTTCAATTTCTACATATAGTTGCGAATCGTGAACAATGATGGAAAGGAAGTACAAGCCTTCGAGTTACGGTTTTGGTGGAGGTTTTTAAGAATATCATGAACTAAAGAAATAACGAACAAGAAAGCTCTAGGCGAGAAATGTAGTTTTATAACTATAATAGAAGGAATTTTGCCCTATTTCGGTGGTCATAATACCGAAAGAAATAATCTGCATCTAGAAAAACTGTGATAATGGAAGCTAAACATCCCGGCAAAATACAGAATGGAAGACGACATAGAAAAAGATGGTCCGATAAAATATTAGATTTAATGCCAATCAAAGATAACAACACTAACATCATGTAGCAGACTGACCGGTAAAGTGATTCGTGGTGAGATAATTGGTTTTTCATGACCCCGAGGTTCTAAAGGATTATTCGATTCGAATATAATTTACATATTAATAGGAAACTAAATGTTTACAGAGCAGCGGTATTACCAACTTTATTGTATAGTTGTGAAACACGGCCAATCAGAAATATTCTATGTGTAAAATTTTTATATTATCTGTAATGTTTTCTATATTACGTTTTTCTTCTTTACAGCGTTAATTTTTATATTGATTAATTTTGATTTTATTTTGTTTTGTTAATTCATAAAAATAGGAAAACGGATGGAGCTTTACTTGCCGAAGGTGTTTCTCCTAGCAAGTACCGTTAAGCTTTTCACTGCATAACAACCGACGACTAACGGCAGCTGACTTGTGACAATAAATCCCAGTCGAACTCATAAATTTAGGTTCAGAGTGAGTAGGCGAGTACTCAGCGCCTCAAAACCGAGGGAAAACCCTAATAGAAAATCAAGATGCAGGATTATACGGTTAACAACCTTTGCACCTGATAATAATATTAACTTACTAACGATGATAAAATTTTATTTAAAACAGGAAGTATAATGGCAATAATAAAAATTTAAAATAATAACATAATGGATACCGAGAGAAGTACATAGAATCCATGGTCGATCCTGCACGCGATGGGAAGACGACATTTAAAAGACAGCCGAAGTGAAATGAATGATGCTTAGAATCGAGTGCAATGGGGAAGAAAGTGGAATATTTTCATCAAGCAGTAGATAGGAATAAGTAAATCATGATAGATATATATATATATATATATATATATATATATATATATATATATATATATATATATATTTAAAAATAGCTTAAACGAAGAGAAAATTTCATTCGTAACTACATATATATATATATATATATATATATATATATATATATATATATATATATATATATATATATATATATATATATATATATATATATATATATATATATATATATAAAGAAGAAGAATAATGAAGTATTGGACATATTGAAAAAGAATAGAGAATTGTTAAACACGATAAAACGAAGGAAAACAGCATGCCTGGAACACATGTTAAGAGGTCCGAAATATGTACTGCCGCAGACCATAATCATGGGAAAAGTAGCAGGAAAAAGAAAAGTAGGCAGAAGAACGATTGCTTGGCTGGATAATATCCGAAAATGGTCGTCGATGGAGGTAGAAGAATTGTTTCACAAGGCCAGAGACCGAAAATTATATCAAGAAATTGTCGCCATAATTACTACCAACGACTGAGAACGGTCAGTTGGACAAAAGAAGAAGATATATATATATATATGTTAGTCTAAGTAAGCATAAAAAAAAATTCTTTCTTATTTAACCCTTTCATTCATATTATGTCCACTATATAGTACATAGAATTTTAAAACTAAAACACTTTTTTTTTTATCTTCTGGCGATGTGAAATGTATCAATTTTGAAAATATTCAAATAAATACGCTGAAAATTATCTATAGGTCGCTAAGAAGCAATATAAACACCTGTATACAATTTATAATTTTGCATCAAAATTTTATACTGTATGACTGAAGGGGTTAATATTTTTCGATTATATTCCCGCGTTCTAAGAAGTTAGGACATGCATATCGAAAATTATTCAAAATGACGTTCTCATTAAAAAATTATCGTTCGCCCTAGAGAATGTAGAGAATTTGACTGTTACATTAACAGTAAGTAACTTTTATACTTGGAAAATAATTATTTTTGATAAATCGGACGCGAAAAAAAGTTAAGATGATAATGCTCTTCAATAAATTCTACCGAACGGACAATCTTCCTAAGAAAATTCTTCATCAAACTGCGGAATCTATATAATCTAATTCGAAACAAGTCGTTAAATAAATTAAAATTAACATTAAGGGAGAATAGTATATAAATTCATTATAAAGGTCCATTAAGAAATTTATTACAAAATAAATAAATTACGTTTATTAAATGAAATATGTTTTTTTTATCGGTTATTCGTACTTAAATTTTTTTAATAATAATATATTTTCTTCTTCTATATATATATATATATATATATATATATATATATATATATATATATATATATATATATATATACATATGTATACATCGTTGAATAATGTTTGTAACATTTTAGTATCTCGAGACTGCGAATAAACCTTAGTTACACGCGCTATATATGTCAATACATACATACAACAAGAACAAGAAGAGTTTTATTATACAATTATTTCCATTATAAAACTATTAATGCCAAGTTACACGAAATTTTATCGTGGCAGTAAATAAAATAAGAAAAATTATATTAAATCTACATTAGAGGAAAATTTTTTACAAATGCATAATATAATACATTCGTATACTTATATACCGGTCAATAGTATTAGAATTACACGTGGTTATTTTTCTGTTGCGTAGCGTGCTGTCTTGCTCAATAATTTATTGACCAACTTTCGGAAGTTTATGAATTTTTAATACATAAATTTTGGCATTTTTCTTTCACGTTTCCAACAAGGGATTCAGTTTTACTTTTTTTAGAAATGTTCCAGGCGTGAAATTTAACTTTAAATGGGAAAATTGGGGTATATATATATATATATATGTATATACATAATAATATGTATATATTATACGTATGTATAAAGAAACGGAGAAAACACAATAAAGGCTGAGGAAGAACTATTCCAAAATTTTAAAGTAACCCAGTTAAAAAGATAGCGGTGAGACTTTTCTCTTATTTCGTCGGAATTTTTTTTCCAGAAAAATAAAACAAAAGTAAAATAAAATTGTTCATTTTTTCAAACTTCCCAATTCTTATTTTCTCGCCAACTTGTCACTTTGTTAAGGAATTTTTTAAATTTATTTCTCACTACAACGTTCATTTTTTTATACGTCTCTTTTTTACTTCTTGTTAGCCGTTAACTCGTTCTATATAACAAACACATATGTATGTATGTGTGTATATCTGTATTTCGATAGAGACGCAGATAAAAGTTGAGAAAAACGGACATTACAAATTAAATTTTCCACGGCACACGAAATCATTCCAATTCTAGTATTTTATCAGCACGATGGAGCACTTTTATTGTGCTACTACTCTGAGTGTATCGGTTTGGCATGAAAATGTTCGTTTCTTGGCAGCGCTTATCAATTAACGTTAAAAGTAAAAATCTGTAAAGTAGCCAAAATAATTTCCGACAAAACAAAGGAAAACCTTATTTTTCTACTTTATGTGTCATACCATACAAGGGTGTAGGCCTATCGCAATTAGAGTTACATTCATATTTCTCGTGCACAGTATATCCTCATGAACTAAAATGATATTGGTTCAGCGCTTTTTCGTATTCTCGAATCAGTCTGTTCGGCGCCTTCGGATTCCTTCTATTATCAGATTTTTAATATTTATTTTCATTTTATTTGTAATAAAAATTGTGTTTTTTAAAAAAATTTTGTGGTTGTATATTTTTATATTTTATATTTTACTTTTGGACATCATACATCGCAATAGTAAATGAAAAATTTAAAATTCCACCAGTATACAACTTTTACAGAATCCGGAAAATAATATTGAAGAAAAAATTAATATACAAAAAACTAAATTAATAAACAAATATATTGATATTAAAATTCAACAAATCATAAAATAGACAGAACAGAAGCAGACAGCATTTTTGGATCATATTTTCACAATTACCATCACATATTTTTAAGTAATTATATTTAATTTATATTTTAAAATTATGATTTTTTAAAAATTTTCACTTGATAATGGCGTAAATGCCGAAAAGCTTTGTGTTTTCCTTAAGAAAATAAATATTAGTGATTTAACTAATTTTCAATTGATTTTTTATAAAACAAATCACTACATTCCACATTATAAAAAATTAGAATTTAAAAAGATTATCGTTTATAACTCACTATTATATTCTAGATGAGTTTAATCAAAAATTTGACGTACATTGTTAATATTACGAATTTTAAATTTTAAATGTATGGGTAAATCAGTTGGAACAGTCGGAGTAATTGGTAGATTAACGTATAAATGATTAAACGATATTAGGGAAAGAATGAAATTAAAGAAATTATTAAAGTTTAATTTTTATATAGGTCAAGTTCTTCAGTACATATCTGGAGCGTTTTGAAATTACATCCTCAATTATTTGTAAATTCTAACACGTTCCCGATACAGTTTGTCATTTCTTGTTTGACTTATACTATCGATCCGCGTTTGAAGTATAAGTTTAGATGGTTATGGTATTTATCGTGAATTAATTAATGGTGGGAATAGTCTAAAGTTATCTAGCTGTAAGTTGTTCGTTAACTATATTAATCGTGCTACGAGAAAGCCTATTGGAAATAATATAGTCTATATTTAAGGTTGTACAACACGAATACTAAGCTGAATTGGCATCGCGAAAACAAAAATAAATACAAATTAAATAGATTTTAGAAAAAAAAAAATAATAATAATAATAAAGCTAGGTAACACTAAAGGCGTAGTCTAACAACCGTATGTAAGAGTGGACTATTCTATATTTCAACGTCAAATTCCTTCGACGAACATTATATATCATCTTGTTGTTGTCCGTTTTTGTACAAATATTTATCGGCTCAAATATTTTCTTTAAATAAAATAAATTAATATATATATATATATATATATATATATAAATAAAAAATTACGAGGTCCTACCTCCGGTGTAACGAAATAGCTGGGAGATTTTTCGATGGTTACTTGATTATTGAACGAGTAGGGCATTTTCTTCCGATACCATTCTAATCCTTTACTATAATTTTCGTCCCGGTCGAAAAAGTGCACTTCGCCGGCTGCCTTTTGCACGTGCGGATGAAGAAATAACATTTCCAACAGCGCTCTGGTACCGCATTTACGAACTCCGATAATTAGAGTCTAGTCGGAAACATATAAAAAAGTTCGACAGTATTAATACGCCATATAAATAAGAATTAATCGTGTAAGTTCGATTAAACGCATTTATGTAGCGAATCTCACTGAAAGAGAAGAGAACAAATAAAGAAGTACTCTAGAAAAGCGGAATGGAAAAGATGGACATCGTGGAAAAGATAATATGTGGCACACAAAATCAGAGATGAACAGCGGAAAATAGAAAAGGAAGACTTGGCGGGGAAGTAAGAAGAAGACTGGAAACGATAACATCATCAACGGAGCTAAAAACTATTAAGCACATAGAGGATGCCGCGAGGAGCAGACCATTATAGAGATTATATATTCGACTTAACTGTATATAGATGTTGGCGCATGCAATCCTTTTAGGAATCAAAGACGCAACGTGAAAAAAAATATATATACATATATATATATTACGACGATCGTCATACGTTCACCTGGAAATAAAGAAATCAATTTTTTAAGCAGAAAAAATTATTTATTCAATAATTTATATATATAAATCTTTACGGGCATTAGCGTGTAATTTATTTTTTTTTTTTTTAGTTTAAACTGCTCTCGTTACGTCGACTTTGTGCGTGCAAGCGCATGCGCGACCGCATGTTCAGTTTTCTCGCACGCCTGAAATATAATTATATGTGTTTCAGAAAAGTCGCTCGAAACAAACATTATATACCGATGCACGACGAGGAATAATATTTAAATACTAATTTTCGATATAATGGCAAAAGAAAGATTTTATTTATTTAGATAAAAGTTCATTTAAAAATTGTCAAGGTTTACTTGGACGCTCGCAAAAACGTGCATAATACAGTTTACAGTTCTTATTACGATGATTATTTTATAATGTTTAAACAACTTAGTTTGGGGATGTGTGATAATAATAATAACTAACTTAAAATAATTTCAAAGTGAGTGGAAATAGAAAATAGCGCATGATCAATCCGCTTCGGTGAACCGGAAAGGCAAACGAAGTAGGCAATGAGGAAAAGGCTACAACATTCGCAGCACTGTGCAGAAATAAGAAGTTAGATTGAGCGTAATCAACAACATAAGCTGAGAAATGTAGAATCCGACACGCGATAAAATAAAGATAATTATTTTAGGATATATGGAAGTATTTGAGAAAGAAAGAAAATATCGAGGGCGGATCGAGAAGACTCGAGCAAGGAGTCGTCCAAAAAAAAAGTTGTAGTCACTTATTCACGATTTTTGAACAAAATTTGGGTACGAACGTACCCCAAGAAATTCGGTAGCAGATTTTTAGTAAATCATATCCAATTCTGCTAATAGACCTTGAACGCTCTGCCGTGGAGACCCACGAGGAAGAAGTGGTTCACAAAAACACAGCAGTTACAGAAAGATGACAAATAATTTCAACACTTGCGCTCTGCCATGAAAACGAAGCCGCGTAAAATAAACCGAAGAATCGGAATCAAAAAGTTCAGAATTGCCTTGAAGAGCCACGAGGAAGATGCTTAAGGAAAAAAAGCTTCCAAACTAAAATCTGTGATTCGGATTTATCTGCACTCTGCCTTGAAGACTCACGAGGAAGACATGCAGGTACTCCCAATAATTAAAATTTAAAATAAAATAATCAACTCGCCGACCTAAGCATAAAACATATAGAATGATATGCAAATGATAGTATCGCGATTGTGTTAAAGTGTATGAAAAAAGATCAACAAGTTCATTAAAGCGGGAGATTGCTGAAACCGTCATCAAGTAAAAAACACGTCGCAAATCAGGTTAGTCTTTTGCCGTCGTCAAATTTTTTAAAACTAATTTACATAAGAGAAAGTATTTAAGATAAAATTATTTTTCTGTTTGATTTTTAATTTTACTTAACTTATTGACGCGAAACAGAAAAATATTGTTGGTCGGCGAAAACATAAAATTATTAAAACATAGTAAATGTTTCAAAACAAACACCTGAAATTACTTAGCATGGAATTATGGAAGGGAAGACTGAAAGAGAATCGATTGCAACTACCACAACTGCTAAATGAACACTTACCCCCCCTCCCGGTAATAAACATCCGTCGCTAATTCTCCGAATAGAACACGAACTATGACAGGAAATGCTGGAATTCGGAACGTTGTGTAAAACGAAAAAAAAAAATCGCGAATTTACGGAAATCAACCAACAGTAACAACAATAATAATACATTTGCATAAAGTTATAAATATAAAAATACAAGCTGACCCGACGAACTTAGTATCGCCCCCAGAATCAATAAATCTATTAACTTATTAGCAGAATTAAATAAAAAAAATAACGATGAAGAATTAGGAATTATACAAAAAAATAAAAAATAAAAATTTGTAACGAAATTTAAATTATATGTCGAATTTATTGAACTTAATAAAACATTATATATAATTCAGCTAATAAGTTAATACATTTAGTGATATTGTGGCGATACGAAGTTCACCGGACAAGTTAAGGCTAAATCGTATTATATTATATATATATATATTACCTAACGAATAGCGTATATTCAAGATATATCACATTACTATATTAAAAGCATTGTAGAATCAGCCGACCAAAAAATGCTCGAGAAATTTTGAAAACTCGAAAACCGCAGTTACCGATTAATTTTGGTAAACTTTATGTTATTACATAAATTATAAATCTCCACGTGTACTTTAGTCCAACGTCAATCCGAACCCCCTATCTATTACATGACCCTTGAAAACGGACCAAAACCCCTAAACATTTTAACCCTAATTTTCTCGATCGGTATTGTGTGTAATACGACTATACTATCATTATACGCGTATATCAATGCTGAATAACTTTTATTTAAACTAAATTTCGAATCGTTCGCGAATTATAGCGGAAAAAGTGAAATTTAAAAAAATTTCAAGGGATTTTGAAATTTTTGGGTTCCGTTTGAATTTTGTTTCGCTTTATACGATAAATCTTATATAGAAACTCCTAATTCAAGAGGCGGAATCGTTCACAAATGTTTACGTATGCCCTACCAAAGGTGGAAAGTTTGAAACTTTTAAAAATTCGTAACTCGAAACCTATCGATAGTATTTAAAAACGGGTTTTTATTTCGAACTCGTCAATTTAATATCTATTCAATTGGTTTTAACTGAATTTTATAAAAATCGAAATTAAAAAAAGTTCAACTCAAACCTCCAAAGTTTTTTCTAATAATTTTTTAATATATATATATATATCACTGTGTTTACAATTATGAACACAACAAAACAAAAATCAACAAAGTCGGTTTAGCGGTTCTCGAGTCATGGTATTTAAAATATGTGGCTATATCTTCTTCTTCTTCATCGTAGGCTCGATCCGAGCATCGTGATACTATGAAACCTTGATTTTATGTAACTGCGTCCGCCATATGTTTCGGTCCTCTGCATATCGAACCGCTTGCTGGAATGATGAAATGTTTAGCAATTCTTTGATTCCATCCGTATATCGTGTAGGCGTTCTTCCTTGTTTTCGCCGACCTTCGACTATACCCTCCAAAATTAACTTTCCCAAACTATTTTGACGTATGATGTGACCGAAGTAAGTTACTATTCGCTGCCTTACTACATCTCGCAGTCGTATTTTTGGACAGATTTCCTTTAACACCGACAGGTTTGTTCTCTTTTCGGTCCAGGGAATCCGCAGCATCCTTCTCCAACAGAACATTTCAAAAGCATCTATTCGCCGGACATCCATTTTTTTTAAAGTCCAACATTCCGATGCATACAGAAAAACCGAAAAGACTAAGGTGTCCATGAGGCGAATTTTTCTATTCTTCTTTATGTCGTGGCTCTTCCATACTCTTGTCAGTTGAGCCAATGCATTTTTTGCAGTTCCTATTCTTCTTTTAATTTCATCGGTCGATCCTCCATCTTTGATAATTACTGAACCTAAGTATACGAATTTATCAACTACCTGGAAGTCATTGCTGGGTGTTATCAGAGTTGTTTCGATTAATAATCATTATTTTAGTTTTGTCTTTATTTATTGTTAAGCCTGCGGCTTTGCTTATGGTTTCCAACTTCCGGAGTAAAACCTGTAGATTCTCTTCAGTTGAGGCAAATATGGCAGTATCGTCAGCGTATCGTAAGTTGTTAATGCATGTTCCTCCTATTTTAACTCCACCTTTTCATCCATTCATGGTCTCTTTGATTATCCATTCACTGTATATGTTAAATAAAATAGGACTTAGTATGCATCCCTGACGTACTCCTTTTTCAGGCTGAAATTTCTCAGATAGCTTGTTATTTATTTTCACTTTTCCGCTTATGTTTCTATATAGTGATTTAATTAATTCTATCAAATGTTGTGATACGCCAGCTTCCTCTAAAACTTGCAAATAATTTTACCCATCTTACACAATCGAACGCCTTTGCGTAATCTATAAAGCATATGTAAATTGTAATATTGAATTCCCGACATTTTTCGATTATCTGTCGCATATTTAGAATTTGATCCCTTGTGCCTTTTCCTGGCATAAACCCTGCTTGTTGGCATGATATTTGTGGTAGTACATAAGGTTTCAATCCCTCAAGGATAATATTCAACATTACTTTACTAGCATGTGACATCAATGCTACAGTTCTGTAATTCTGACATATGTCTCGAGGACCTTTTTTATGAATCGGGACATAAATTGACGTTGTCCAGTCTCTTGGCCATATGCCTGTAATCCATATTTTTTTGCATATGACATGTAAAATTTCTACCATTGAGTCCCCTAAGTATTTGAACATTTCTGTTACAATTCGATCCTCTCCACCTGCCTTATATGCCTTAAGTTTCTGTAACGCATTTCGCGTCTCATCCTTTAGTATCATGGGTTCAATTTCCATTATTTTACTGAAAATTTCCTTTGCTTCTTTTTCTTCTCCGTGTACTTTCATCAGTTCCTCGCAATATTGACGCCACCTAGATCTTATTTTGTCTTCTTCACATAGTGTTTCTCCGCTTTCACTTTTTATTCCTAAGTATTGTGGGGTGAAACGTCTCGTTATTATTTTAATTTTTTTAAACATATCTTTAACTTCATTTGCGTTTTTATTTTGCTCAATATCCTTACATATGTTATTCAGGAATTTATTTTTATCATTTCTGCATTGTTGCTTTACTTGTTTATTAATATCACGGTATTTCTGGGACATTTCTTCACAATTAATTCCTTTATTTTTAATATATTTACGCATCTTTATCGCTGCCCATGTTTCCTCTGTGATCCATGGTTACCTTCTACTGTGAGATACCATATTAACATTTCCGGTAGCTTCGTTTGCTCTTTCTAATGCACACTTTGTGTGTTCCCAAATGCTATTGGCATCATCATATTGATGTGTTAATCCTATTATTCTTTGTAGCTCTCGCATAGCTAGGTTTTGATAACAATTGTTATTTCGTAAATGCCATCTGTTAGGTACATTTTTTTTGGGGCTTTACAATTTTGTAGCTTGATTTTTAATTTTATTGCGAGCAGCTGGTGATCACTATCGCATTCTTTCCCTGGGTAGGTTTTGCATTTCGAATTGACGATCTCCATCTCGAGTTGATTAATATGTAATCAATTTGATTCCGAAACCGATCACCTGGGAACGCCACGTATAGAGACGTCTCGGGTGATGCTTAAAACTGGGAGTTACATATGAACATTCTTGTACTAGCGCAGAAGTTAATTAATTGTTCACCTCTTTCATTCCTAGTGCCGAGGCCATACTTGCCTATAACATTCCGTAACTCCAAATCATGGACGGTTTCCCCAATTTTTGCATTAAAGTCTCCAAGAACCACCGTCATTTCCCTTGATGGTATCTTTCCCATCGTTTCTTCCAGAGCAGCATAAAAGTTATCTATACAGTTTCTTGTTCCGCTTCGTTAGTTGGAGCACAGACTTGAATAATGTTTAAGTTTACGGGATTTGCTTTCACTTTAACTGCTATTATCCTATCGTTTACTGCTTCATACGCAATCACTTTGTTACGATCCCTATTGTGTATTGCGATTGCTACTCCACTTTTGTGACGGGTTTCATGTCCAGAATAGTAGACTGCATTGTTATTGTTACTGACAAAGTATCCTTTGCCTTTCCAATGCGTTTCTGATATTCCAACAATATTAAATTCCGAAGTTTCGTATTCAACTATAGCCAGTTTTCCAGTTTCATTTAAACCACGAACATTCCATGTTCCGATCTTTACATACTTCCATATATTCATTCCAGTCGCATAGTTTCCACGTGATGCCAGGTTTCCTACATCATCGTGGCCAGTCACTAATTTAACACTATCAGGCCCGGACCCCAGATAGCGCCGATTGCTAGTCGGACTGCATGGCATACTATCATTGTATAATTTGAGCTCCATAGTTGTTCATAGAAAAGGTACGCTGGTGGTTTTCTGTTGCCTTCCAGCGGATTTTCTGTTAGATTTTACTCTCTTAGCCTTTGGGTAAAAACCCTAACCACAAGGCAATGGCTTTGTTTTCTGTCAGGGTTATCATCCTTAGCTCTTGAATAAAGACCCAAACCGCAAGGCAGCGGGTTGTTACTGAGGAGGTAACGATTAGGTTTTTACGGCGACCTAAACCCGCCGAGGGAGAGACAGTCATAGGATTTTTGCAGACTTTTGTGGACAGGTTCTCAAACTGTCCATCTGCATCCTCGTGTCTCCTTAACCTGTGTTATCTATCTATCTATCTATCTATCTATATATATATATATATATATATATATATATATATATATAGATAGATAGATAGATAGATAGATAGATAGATATATAACACAGATTAAAAACATTGTGTATACACTTTACCGCAATATGAAAGTGTGAAAGTATAAAAGGAATAAAAGAAAAATCGAATAAGAAAAAAGTAAATAAAATACAAAATAAATAAGTTTCCTTAATTACTAATGATACAAATTAATTGTAGAATTTAAACTGCTAAAATATATTGTTCGGTTCATATATTAATACCTTAAGGAAAATATGAAAACGAATGACGTATGCGTCGGGTGCATTTATTTAGTAAAAGTGATTAGCACTAATAAATAAATCGATTATACTTTATTATTACATTATGCTATTGAACGTTTAAAAGTGTATCACATAGTACGTGTTAAAATTGAACGTCATATAAAACTCAATTGCACAGTCCGACGTGAAAAACGGAACAATAGATATAATTAAAATTTCGAAAAATCGAATGGAATTCTAAAAGGTTTTCTGAAACGATGCTGAACGAACGAATGTATTACGTACGCAGCTTCTACAGACGGTAAATAACGTTAGCGAAGGACATTTTAGTCTATCGGTCGGCTGCGCGCATTGTCGTAAATTAACAAATTTATTTTTGTCGAAAACGTGCCAATTTATACGCTTACGCGCAACGGCATCCGTGAAAACAGAAATTCGCCAGTTAGAAATTAAAACTCGGGAGATAGTATTTTATCATAGTTATAAAATTTATAACGCGCTATAAAATCATATTACGCAGTATCAATTTTAACATTCGACGATATCGTAGTAATGATATTAATAAATTTTAACCGATGCGTAATATAGTGTTTTTTCTTAAGAAAAAAATAGAAACCTATTTAAATTCGCTACTAAATTTGTATTAAAATAGACACAAAGCTTCAATACTTTTCTTATGGCAAGGCATATCCCTGGTGTAACAACCCAAAGTATTTTAGGCGTTAAATTGTACCAAGCTTTAACATTTAAAGAACACTGCGACAAAAGAAAAATTAGTACAGGGAATGAAAATTGATTTGCTCCACCTGGCATGTATTAAGGACATTGAGCTTTGTGTTACTTCGCAGGTGAATATGCTAGTGCAGTATGGCGAAATTCAGCACATGTTAAAAGAATCGATGTAGCACTACATGAAACCGATTGAATAATTACAGGATGCTTAAACATCGATTGATAAAATAGAAATACTACGCGGCATAACACCGCCAGATATAAGGCGGAAAGTGATGGCTAGTAGAAAAGAAAAAACAAAACAAGACATAAGACATCCAATGAATAAGAAAGCTGCGACAATAAGTCGACTGAAGTCGAGGAAAAGTTTTCTTAAAACAACAAACGATTTGAAACAAACGCCTGAAATTATTAGAATGGAATTACGGAAGGGAAGACTGGAAGAAAATCGACTAAACTTATGGGCGAACGAACATCTACTTCCCGGTAATAATTTGCCGTCGTAGACATGGGAAACCCTAAATAGAATAAGAACCGTGACAGGAAGAACGACGAAGAATATGAAACGATGGAAAATTAAAGATGACGACAGATGTGAATGTGGAATGGTATTCAGAGCACCTACTAACTTGCTCAATGTTGCTAATATAATGCAATATGACCAGAATAAATGGAATCTCAGACGAGGCGTCAGATTGTGAAATATTGGGGGGAAAAAGGCATATAATATGACCTATATGATATGAAGAAGAATTACTTTTCTTTGTAATATTGTACATCCGGATTAAGTATTTTCTCACATTTTATTTATTATCACAGTCACTGACTCAATTTCATATTAATTTTTTTTTTTTTTTTAACAGCGTAGAATGAAGCGATTTTTTTAGGGGAAAAAAAATATAAACAAAAGAAAAAGTAGTTAAAATCACACAATTTCTATACATTTATACGAGAAAGACCGCAAAGCTAAGTTCCATTATCGGGTGGACATGAAAAAATAAAATATAAAAATATACACAACTAATAAAAAATATAAAAGGAAAAAAGAAAAATGGAAAAAAGACGAAAAATAAAAAATAAAATGTGGAAAAATACGTAATTTAGAATATTAGCAAAAATTGCAAAGTGAAAAAACGGATTATAATCAAATTAATTTTTTTCCCTATTTGCTATTTTATTTTTTCTAAATTAATTATTTCTCTTCATTTTATTTCATTCGATTTTATTTTATTTTATACGTTTTCTAATTTTTTTTTATTTATATATATACAAATTTAGCGATTTTAATTACTTTTTATTTATTTATTTTTTATATATTTATGCCTTGAAAATGTAAGATATAACTCGAGGGTTATTTGAAAGGAATCCTAATCCTGTCAGTAGAAACTTTGACGCTAAATTATAAATTTTATTGAATTGTAGATAATTTTCGAAGCGTTTATAAAAATATTTTTAAAATTGAGACATTTCACGTGAAACGAGAAAAAAATTTTTAGTATTAAAATTTCATCTACTACTATATCATCGTGATTGAAATGATTGATTAATATAAAACAAACTAATAAAAGAGCCCATATAATATTACACGTATGTATATACCGTCCACAAAGATTACGCTAATGATCTTCCAGTATATTATTCACATGTCAAACTAAAGTTGATGGAATCTTGACTTCGAAACAACGTAAATGCTATCAATATCTATTGGGTTATTTTCACGTTCTTTAACGTATCTCATTCAGCGGAAAACGTAACCGAAATATAACAAATAGCTTTAAAAAATAAACATAACAGTTACTAGAATCGATTTTAGATAAAAAAGATTAAGTCGGAAAGAACGTGTACTTAAAATTAAAAACAAACTTTAATCGAAAATTAAATACGTCAATTATTACTATTATTCGTACGCCGTATACGGGATCATAAGAGTTATTAAAAGTCTAAAAAAGAATTAAGTGCCGGTCTACTATAACCGGCTTCCTCTTTTTGCGATTTATACCTTCAATTGCAACTTTGTCATCCGAGCCTGTTTTGAATCCGACAACTCTCTAACTTGGTCCTATCCATCTTTCGAAACTCGAAAAGGTCACTTAACGAGGATATGATTCGTAATTTGAATTTTTCCCCACCGCCGCACGCTGGGTTTTCCGCATACAACACATTAAAAAATCTTAATACCGTTCTAAACGCAGCCCTCCTTAAAGCAGCCCTAAAAGCATTTCATACGAGCTCTAGTTCAGCTGTGCATGTCGAATCAAATATGTTACCTCTTAAAAATGCTAACATCTCGCTGTCTATTTTAAAATAAGTCGTCAGCTTATAAACCTCTAGCAAAACGTACAAATTATTTTAACGGTTCATTTTTATATTACCGAAACTTGGAACAAACTTTCAACTTGGATAAAACTTTCAGTTATTGCAATAAATCCTACCGTTATTTAAATCAAATAAGTACAACGAAATAATAATCGTCCCGGAATTAAAAAAAAAAATAAATCACTACGATATTCTCAATGAAAAGTATTTTCGCAAATATAATTTACAAATAAAACCGCTTCTAATTATGTACAAAGTCGTAAAATACCAAACGAAATATTCGCATCCGGAAAGGAATATAAGCGTGGATTCATTTAATGCGTTACAACATATACAACATCAACTTCAAACATCGGCGCCTATCGTTATAAAACTAACTTCAGCGAACAAAGTAGCCGGTATACGGAGTTCCACTTCACTCGGGAATAAACGAAGCCATATAAGCAGCTGAAACATGTAGGAAAATATTTAAAAACAGTTAAATTTATACGTGCGTCGTATCACAGAAAATTACAAGACCGTAACAGCAACATCGAATTGCACTAACACACACACACACATGCACCTTAAACCCAAACTAGGATACTGGATAAGGTAAAAAAAAATAATAATAGAAGAAGTAGCATTAACTAGATTAGGACGTACAAGACTCACATCTGTTAAAATGGAGATCGTAACTGCTCCGCATGCAATGATCTATTAACGATAGAACATAGATTATTAGATTGTAAACAATACGACAATCCACCGGAAATATTTATAAACTTGCAAATAATAAAATACAATATTAGGGGAATAAAATTCTTCACAATTAAGTAATCGAGCGTCTATAAATAAAATAAATAAAAGAAAAATGTTGTGAAGCATTTGGATTACGTTGTAAACATTTCATACGGTACCTTAATTTAACAACGGTTGATTGTACTACACAAGCCTCTTCGTACCCACCAAGGAAAAAACCAACTCCACGGACTAGAAATCCCGGCTCACGGATAAGCAAACAATTAAAATTCGCGATAAATTTTGTTCAGAGTCGTGATCGAGATTATCACAAAACAAATTACGGAGAATCAAACCGCGAATTCGTATCGAGTGAACAGACACGAAGATATGAGCTCGATTACTAATCGTCCATAAGAGGTTAACGCCACTAATCGAGCAGATCTTTAGTGACACGCAAGTTTAAGGTTCAGCGCTTTAGAACATGTCATTACGGAATGTCCGAAATTCGAATAACAACATTAATAACTGGACTACATATAACTGAAGCATTACAACGAAGATGTAATACCGCGAGTAATGTACTTTATAAAAGAAATAACCGATTTAAAAAAATTATTATAAACTAAACAAATAATATTATAGGTAGAAAATATTTTTTTTTTTTTTTTTTTTTTAAATTTATTGTATCTAATATCCGTGGACGCAAATGTAACCTTTGTAGTCGAGCGTCCTAAAATAAAAATTAAAATTAAAATATAATATAAAAACAATTATCGAATAAAAATTATTCCGGGTAATCTAAAAGAAATACATTTCAAAATACTCGATGAATTTTTTATGTTATTTTTTTTTTTTTCAATAAATGGACTAAAAACGCGGAATCAATTATTCCGTTGTTATTGTAAATGTGGAGATAGTTTGGTGAGAATAAGAAGTTATAAGAGTATTGTCCTTTTTAGGTTGTTAAAGTCATTTCGTTAAGTGTGTGCTAGGAAAGTGGAACGAATGGAGTTATATAGAGAATAAGATATGACATTATTTCTAATATCAATTTTAATCCGAATTAGATTTCGCTATTGATGTATAATATAATCGATTCGAATGTGTCGTCGTGAACAGTAGCGCTACGAATTGGCTATTTGTCTTGGAAGTGTCGTTTTTTATTATTAATTCCGCGCGAATTTTCTACCACGATTAACGTAATTGAAATTGAATTTTATTCGCGTTTTACTTCTTCCTAATATACCGTTATACGATTTTTTTCATTTTTTGTTTTTGTTCTATTTTCTATACGCCTATCTACAGTAATGCGAGTATTGCGCTCGTGTATATATGCGAATTTTGTGCTAGTTATATACGTTTTTAATAAAGATTAACGAGCATTGTCGGAAATTCCTCGTCTAATTATTAGCGGAAATGAAAAGTTATATCAATTTTAATCCCTACGGGATGTGACAACTTTCAAACCGTTCACTCCTCTCACGCTGTAACACGTGCATGGAAGTTGCTTTACACAAAACGAAGATAAGCGAGCTAAATTTCGGAGCTGTTTTTGAATATCGTATAAAGTAAATAAAACCTGGTAATTCCTTGGCGATAACGGCGTTCCTTTAACGATGGTAATGTTAGATAATGGATCCACACCTGAGCTATCTGTTCTAATACTGAACAACTTTAACCAGATAAATATAATGATATATAGTAACGATGATAATTATAGTAATAATACTCGTAACATTAATCACGGTAATAATGATAATACTATTAATAATGACGATAGGGTAATCGTAATAACAATATTATTATTATTATTATTATTATTATTATTATTATTATTATTATTGTTATTGTTATACTATCGCTGATATTTCTGACATTTTTGACAATGATCAATTGAGACGTAATAAATTGAAACAACGCGTATCGTACATTTATTTGGCGCCGGCCGGGGTTTTGGAAAATGTTTTGGGCCAATTTTATTAATCGAATATACACAACCTAACGTATCGCAATTAAATTTTAACAACCTAATCGTAAACAACGAAATATTAAGGTCGACGGTCGTTAATCTTTTGCCATTTCACCGAAATTATCATTATGTTTATTATTATTATTATTATTAATTATTATCGTCATCATTATTAGTGTCGTGTGCAATACTGAGAGTATAATGGACTTATAACAAAGATAAAAGTCACAAACAGACGAAATCGAGTTAGAATAGGAAGCCAGATAATTTATAAATATTGAATATAGACCCTGAATATGGATTAGTTTATTAGTAATATATAATGTATATTACCACATAGAACTTCTTTATCTGTCACCCTCGAGACCGGGCCTGTGACGGATAACTAAATAGATGGTTAACAGAAATTACATTGCACAAATTACACATATACGGTACTATACCAGATTGTAAATCATTTAGGAAAGAAATTTAAAAAAAATATGTTTTATCGATTTAGAGTACTGTATTTTTACCTAGAAATTCAGTATAACATAGTGCAATATATTACAATTACCTAGAAAAACTGTTTCTACGTCAAATTGTTTACATCTTAAAAGAATCGCGATAACTTTCTTCCTTTTATTTGCAGCTCGAACTTTCTTCACGGCAATGTTCCGTATTTTTTTTTTATAAGTAGAATCTGCCTAAAGTTTGCCTCCTCTTGTCTTAATCGATACACTTTTTTAACGTAATTTTAGCTTCCGAATCGGTGATTGCTGAGTTTTGGTTGCATTTTGATTCTTCAACCTCATCAATTTCACCATTATTTGCAGATACAATATCTTCATCAGTCAAAATTTTGTTTATCACTCTATAACCAAACTGTTACTTCTTCACACTTTGAGCCCCAAGCCATTTTTTAGGGTTTGCTAGAACTAACAATTGTCTCCATATATGGTGATACACCAGCCGTGATACAAATAAAGTGTCTCCATATATGGAGACGATTTTCCCTTTACAAAATGTTTTTGTGTACAAAAATGGTAGACGGTACTTCGTAGTAACTCGGAATACCAATAGATAACGCTTCGATGCAATTATATTTCCAACAGGTTTTGTTTACATTCATTTGGAAATGTTTAGTGATGTGTCGAAGATCGGTCAGTTTTCAGAATATAGATCGTTTTAGTGATTTTTGGTTCACGTTTGATAAATACGTTTTTGAACATTTTTTTGTACAGTAATAATTAATAATAATGAATAATTTATATGGTGACAGTAATGCTATTGAGCGTATTTTATATGAATCAGATTTAAGTGATTTTGAAGAAAGTGGTAAGTAAGCTATTATGTTAAAATATGTTTTTGTCTGCTGTTTTACTATGATATAATTAAGAACATTCTATTTTACTGTACCAAACTTTTATTAATATTACTTACAGCCGTAGCAGTTCTGTTATTTTGCTATGATATAATTAAAACACTGTATTTTACTATACCACACTTTTACTAATTTACTTACAGCAACACTGTAGTTTTTTTAAATTATAACTCATTATGTATTTATCTAACATCATTACAGTATTATCTAGGCAGTGTCCGTTTTACACAAATAGGAATACAATTTAAAACATAATATTTTACAAATATTTATATATATCTATTATTTTTTTTTTCATTTTGTTTGCATGTATTTAGACGAAAGTGAAGATGATTTTTATGATTCGGACAGCAGTTCTAGTGAAAGTGAAAATGAAGAAGATATTTGGGAAAATTACTGCTAGTTGCCCTAATTTTCAAAAAAACATACCATTTATTCACCAAAACCCAAAACCGCTCGATAACTTTAAAAACACGCCTCAGTTCTTTTTCAATCTCCTAATAAATGAGGAAGTAATTAACTTGATAGTTAATGAAACAAACAGGTATGCCATGCAAAAAATGGCTAATTCCCAATGGATTCCTGTAACACCAAACGATATAAAAATATTTTTAGGATTGTTGTTATGGATGGGGTTGTAAGGAGCTACTGGTCACGGGATTTCATTTTTCAAAATAATGTGAGCAAAATAATGAGCCGCAATAGGTTCGAAAATATTTTGCGGTATCTTCATTTTGCAGATAATGACGGTACATCATCGGCTGCATCCACTAGAATTCACAAATTTCAACAATTACAGGGCCTATTGGAATGTAACTTCAAGGCGTCATGTACTGCTGGGAAAAGATTGGTTATCGATGAAACTATGGTCCCATTTAGAGGAAGACTGTCTTTTAGACAGTACATACCTAACAAGAGACATCGTTATTATGGGATCAAATTATTTAAGCTTTGTTCTCCGGAAGGATATTTATTAAAATCAGTGGTATATGTAGGAAAAATGAACAAACTAGCTGGTGTCGGGTTATCTGAAAATGTAGTTTTACGTTTGATGGCAGAATATTTAGGCGCACGAATGGTGTTATATTGCGACAATTTTTACACATCTATACCTCTTGCTAAAACACTTTTAGATAATGCAACGCATTTGGTAGGGACTTTACGTCGTAATCGTCGCAACATACTCACAAACTTTTTACCATCTAAAGTTGAAAAAAGGGTCAATGTTGGTCCAGCAAAATCGCTTAGGTATAACTATATACAGGTGGGTAAATAAAAGAGAGGTTCTTTTATTATCAACATATCATGATGTTGATATGACTGTATACAAAAATAAAAGAGGAAAAGATAAAGTAAAACCATTAGCTATATATGATTACAATAATAACAAAATGGGCATTGATCTTAATGATCAATTAACAAGTTATGGAACGGTTCAACGGAAGTCAGTAAAGTGGTATCGTAAAGTAGCGTTAGAATTATTATTAAACGTATCGATTGTAAATTCTTTCATATTATATAAGCAGTACACTGGTAAAAAAATATCTATTACAAAATTTAGAGAATTAATTTGTTCGTATCTTTTAGATAACAGAAATGATGCTGTAAAGCCACGTAAATTGAAACATGTGTTATCTAAAGGTAAGCGATCAAATTGTACCGCATGTTATAAGAGGTATGGAAAAAGTCGTACAGAAGCTAATGCCTTAGCAAAAAAAGGTGTTCACTAGGTGTGATCAGTGTATTGGTAACCCTGCTATTTGTTTACCCTGTTTCTATAATTCACATAAATAGTTAAAAAAATTGTTATTCGTACATATATTTTATCTAAATAATATTTTTATTTTGGTACCTGTTTTTGTAATATTATTAGACACAATATTCAATTTATAATGACTGTTTCAATTGTGGTGATAACTTACTCGCGTCTCCATATATGGTGACAATTTTTTTTTTTTTCAAAATTAAGGTTATAGGTGAGTTTAAGAAATATTTGTTAATGCTAGAGTATATTAAAAATGGTTTTTAACAACATGGGTAAGTTTTATCAAAAGTGTTTTTTTATACATTTTTACCAAAAACACCATGGTCCCGTTTGAAGAACATCCGTCTCCATATATGGAGACGTGGGGCTTAAAGTGTTCAGTTGATGGCGTAGTTATTGCAAAACTTCAAGATTTCGCCAACATGTTTTCCTAGTGGGTAGTGCAGCTTCGGACCATAGTTAATTCCAGCCATTTTGTAGGTTTAAAATTTTTAGGTCGACCCATGCACTGGCAACATTAAAAATTGCGTCCTTAATTTTATAGTTATTCCAAAAATGTTCAACTCTGGTTATACCGTCAGATAATAGAAAATATTCAATAAAATTTCTTTTGTACCGACAAGCTGCTCCTACAGTGACGGATAACAGAGAGTGACAGTTAAAAGAAGTTTTAATATGTATATATATATGTAGAAAATATTTTACGAGTAATCTGAAGAAGTAAACTGTAATGGAAGGTAAGAACTATATAGGGCAGTGTCGGCTCGTACATAAAGGCTTCATGGTTGTACAACCACCAGAAATATCCAGAACAGCATAAAAATTGATGATGTAATAAAATAATTTAAAGTACTAAGTATTTTATGGAGATTAAACAAATAAGTGAATTTTAATTATATTTTTTGTAGAATATATTATAAAAAGTATATAATCTTCAAAAAAGTGCTTTGAAATACCTCGATGCAACTTGAAGAAGGCACCGGAAAGCCGTATACAGTGTTACATACAGATTTTGCGCGTAATGCTACTATATATGTAGAGTTTACATAGGACTATATTAGCAACTGCTAATCGTTTTGTAATAAATTTTTAATACATTTCGGTTTAATATTACAATTTTTTTTTTGATAATCTAACTTCATAATTTTTAGTTTTTCTAATTATCGCTCGAAAAGATTCTTTTATTTGTATTACGCTTTGTTGACTTTATTAAGGTTACTTTGTTACCTAGTGCGAAAGAAACAATTTTTTTTCGCGTATATGTTTGACAGGGGGTAAGGTGTAATTTAACCATTAGCCGCCATTGATATCGGGACATACGATCGTGTACAAAGAGGCTGATCGAAACCAATAAAAAAAAATAAGTGTACAATTTGTTAACTCGGTGAATTCGTATATTATAGCTAAAATATTCATTTAAGCGACATATTCGATAAGCGAGATACAGTTATTAATCAGAAATGATCTAAGAAGAGAGTTTTGTATGGTTATTAATTTTTTCTTCGTTTAAAGTATCAAATCGGAATGTTTAATTAATTAATTATTAAACTTACTGATTATTAAATATTATTCATTATTAATTAATTAATTATCGATTATTTATTAATTTTTAAATATCGTTACAGTCTTATAATATCTGTGCGTCGATAAAAATAAATTACCTGCGGCAATCTTCTGTTAGTTTTGGAGAAGTGAATTTTTCTATTATAGACGGCCGAAGACGAAACGGTCGGAATAGACTTGAAGAATGTTACATTTATGTCCGGCTTCAAAATTTGTCTTCCATCGTTCAGTTTAACACCGATATAATTTGTAGCGACTGTATTAGTTGTAGTACTAATTGAAATCGGTTGTTGTATACTATATACGTTTAAATGCAAGCCGATGAAAAGCGTTAAAAAAGCTACTGATAAAATCGCAGCTACGATACGTCTTTTGGTATTGGGTAGCGCTACAACCGGGCCACGATGTTGTTGCTCTGTGCTTTGCTGGAATAGCAGACTTTTCATTCCTCATAACAGTATACCTGAAATAAATGGAAATTAACGAGGAATTAGTCGTATTAAACAATATAAATAAATATAAATTTAAAATCGTATTCTATTATATATAGCGACTTTAATTACGAAATTTCGAATATCGCAATTAAAATTCTGACATCGAAACGATTTTAAATAGTTTCTTAAACGGAAACAAAATTTAATTTCGACCGAATCCGATATTAAGTAACATTTGTATTACCTCACAAAGAGCCATTAATATATATATATATATCATCATCATCATATTGTTCGTCGTGACTAGCTACTGTACGTTTATTTTTATGTACAAAATGAGCTAGCATTCAAGGCACTATTTATATTCGAACCAGATGCGAGCGCATATGATTTTATACGCAGTTAGCACTGCCTTCTCCGCGATAATTAATAATTAAATAATGATGAAAACTTTCTATGTCGCGACAGTCGAGTTAACAGTCAAGCATTCTAGCAATTAGGCCACCGTCGCACATATATATAATATATTAAAAATTTTACTTAAATATACATAAAGACGAGAATAGACTGGATTAACATAATTTTGTCTAACAAGAAATTGTAAACAACTACCTTAATACCGGATTTAAATGAACAATATGCATTGTGCAATACTAAAATATATCATTTACACAACATGATCAATTACATCGGCTGTACATCGTTATGTTTATCGCGAATAATAGGCCGCTAAGTTATTTAAAATTATCGCTATTTTGTCGTTACATTAATTTTTATTAACAAATAATTTCACTTTTTGCTGTAAGTACGCGTTTTTTTCCTCCTTAAATTACAATTTTAGTTTTTCCAACAGATAAAAACGTTATTCGTGATGACCCGTCCCACAGGGCCGCATTAGGGGCCCACAAAAATAATTAGACTATTGAAAAATATTTGTAATATAAAGAGCGGATGTATTCTTTAGTTCTAGATAAAACAGTTCTCGATAATGTTTTCCGAATGTTGAAATGGTCTCTCGGATATATTTAACGTTAACAAGTAGCAACGTATAACCGGTGAGAGATCATTCTTTAAATTATTTATCGTGAAAAATGTATTAAGAACATCAACGGTTCTGAGTTATTTGACAATCACGAGTACGGAACGAAATATATTACGATAAATAGACATTAACGAGATTATACAAAAATTTCACAGAAAAAAAAAAACACGAAAATATTTTCGTCAATTTTCTGCGTAAATTTTTGTATAAGTATTCTTTTTGGCTATTAACTCTTCCAGTCACAATGTACGCTATATAGTATACGTAAAATTATAAAACGAACGAGATTTTGTATTTTCTGGTTGACGTGAAATGTGTCAATTTTAAACATATTTATATAAATATATTGAAAATTATCTCCAGTTCACCTAAGAAGCAATATTTCATAGTAAACACCTAGATAAAATTTATAATTGTGTATTAAAATTTTATAACGTACGCCTGAAAGGGTTAATTTTGAACATAAATAAAATGTAGTAAACAAAAGATAATAAAATAAATAGCAATTGATAATAAATATAACCTTTCTATAGTTGATAAAATAATATGGAAAATATCTTACATTAAACAGAAAGATAAAAATAATTATCGATATTTAATAAATTACGTAGGAAGTCTCTGAAATAATTAAAATATTTAAAACATAGCATAAATTTAGCGATAAGGAATAATTATTGAAATCAATTAGCAAGTAACGACTAAGTAGAAAATACTAAAAGAACATTCGAGAGAATGTAAACTAAATTACAATCGATGTGAAAAAGAATACATAGGCGAAGGAGACAGATGATTCTCGATAAGATTTAAAGAATATAGAAATTCGTACGTGAACAAAAATCATTATTTCAAAAGCAACATAAAGAATTAAAAAACACGATATCGATAATATTAAAAACTGAAAAACAAAAAGGAATTAAACTAAAAGCCATTATCGAGTGAATATAAAAAATAAATTATAAAATCTATATAAATATAACAAATAGGACTCTGTTACAACAATGGTAAAACAGTATCTTTAAATAATCTGATAGCGAACGTGGAAAACGCCGCAATCAACAATATAAAATTTATACATAATATAACGCAATAGTAAATAAAATGAAAATAAACAAAAACATCCAACAATATGAAATTTATGCGTAAACTATAACATAATTGATCATTGTTTATTTTTTTTTTTAATCGCAATTTGTTTCTTTATGTATAAATTTTAAATTTTATATCGATGATTGGTGATTGTGTTGTTTACCACATTATTCGCTATCGGATTATTTAAAAATACTGTCTTATCGCTATAATTTGTACAAATTGCGTATTTAAATAATATTTTTTATTCTTCATCTACGATGCTTGACTTGATTTTTATCCATAACTTTTCTAAATATTTCGTCTGCATCTAGTTTGAGCGATTTTTTAAAATTTGCTAACCACATTATTCTAGGCCCTTCACGCCTGCGGTTAGCATCTGTATAATTAATCGAAGCCACTCGTACTCGTTATTCCGCATTATGTGTCCGAAATATTCAAATTTCTTTATTTTCGCCGAATTAATAATTTCTGTTTTTTTGTTCAAGAACTTCGGAAATAGTTATTTTAGCCGTCCAAGGGATTTTTAATATCCAACGGTATGCCCGCATTTCAAAGGCTTCTAACTTTCTGCATAATGCCGTTGATACCGTCTTTTTACATTTATCTATATTTTTACATTTATCTACATTTTTTAATTTATTTTTTTATATTCACACGAAACGGCTTAATAGAAGCTTTGTGATTTTTTATAAAGGAAAAAACCTAGCGATTTGACCACCTTTTCTGTAGGGTTTTTTTTTTTTTTTAAATCACTACATTCCAAACTGTTCAAAAAAATAAATAATATTAAGCGAAATAATGAAGTTTTCCACGCGGAAAACTTATGTAACGATAAAAACCACTAGGGGGAAAAACTACAGAGATAAAAATAAATGATTAAATTCGATGAGAAATTTTGACGAAGAGTAAGTTTTAATAAGTACGTTACGAATTTAATAATTTTATATTTCTTACATTATAGAGTTTGAACGACGATCAGTAATCGATTAAGTATTTTCTTACATTTTATTTTTAAATATTGTTCGTTGTTTTTTACTAATTATTATTATTATTCTATTTATTTTTCTTATGTACACTAGAAAATGGCTTAATGCCGAAAAGCTTTTCGTCTTTTTATACTAATTTAGTAATTTTAACTAATTTTCTTTTTATTGTTTATTATTATTTTATTTTAACGCTATAAATGGGATACGCCTTAAAGCGAGGTTTTTCTTTTTCAAAAAATATAATGAACAACAACTCAATAATATACCCTCGCATAAAATATGTATATGCATAGAAAAACACAACCAACATGTACATACACAGGTACAAGAACACGCATTACATACAACAGGACATCAAAGGGTTTGTTGCCTGTATATATAAGCATGCATAATACAAGCGCAAAAAAATTAATTCTTATAAGAGCAGCGTCCAAAAAGAAGGAAATTTTAAATGGTTTTCCGACGAAAATGAGATAAGCTCCTACTCAAATTCTTTTTTCTTATTACTACGGGTAGGTATTCCATATCGGACGTAAGTTTTTTTCTTTTTTTTTTTTAAATATATAATTAGTTGATTCGTCTACTAATTCGAAAAAATATTACAGCTCTTTTCAAGTCGATCGTTCATTCCGAAATTTCTAATCGATAAAAACCTTTAATTTTATATACCAACGCCACAGATTCATCGACTACTTCTTGAAGTTCTAGACTAGAATTTTATGATTCAACAAAGTTTCAAATATAAATTGGTAATTGTGTTTAATTAAACGGCAACAGCGACGTGTAAATTCATTCAATTGCATCTGTATTACAGGCGAGCAATTATCTCGCTATGTACCTGTACTCTCGTCTATTATGGAAATCCCACGTAAAAGATTGGGCGCAGACAGATCAAGAAAACGGTATCTAGGCTATATCGGCTAATACTAAAAAGTCCAATCGACAGCTCATTTAAATTCGACAAAACGTAATTCTTCGAATTATCGTAGATGCCTATCTTTATTCTTGTAATGATGACATCCATTATATACACACACACACATATATATATATATATAATATATACATATAATGTCGCGGTGATGTAGTCGCCAGAGTGCTCGACTGTCAACTCGACGGTCGGTGGTTTGAAACCAACACTCGACATAGAAAGTTTTCATCATTATTTAATTCTTAATTATTACGGAAAAGGTAGTGGCACCCCACTCCGTATAACATCATATGCGCGCGCATCTGTCTTGTATATAAATCTTGCCTTGAATATTAGCTCATTTTCTACATAAAAATAAACGTACAATAACTAGTCATGAAGTTTGGCAGTGAACAATACGACGATGATGATGATGTATACACACGTACATATATATACATATATATATATATATATATATACACTAACACATGCCTAAGGAACAGATATATATATATATATATAGGTATATGTAATGTAATACGATAAAAAGTTTTGTAGAGCGTAGATAAATAGACTTACCTGCTTATAATTTTTAAAATCCTTTTATATATCAGGATTGTGATATAATTGTCTTCATTTGTATATTATAGTATCTTCACAATTTTTTATTATTTATTTCGCGGGGGGGGGGGTGGATTTCATCTATCTCGAGAGCTCTCTTTGATTTATTTTGTTTTATTGTATCTTCTAATTTTATTATAATTGGTATTTATTTTTCTACACCCGGTTATTAGCATTCTTTTGTATCTTTTCATTTTTATTATCATATAGTGATTTGTAGAAACCTCCGGGTTACCTCTTTAATTTATTTATGGGGTTTTCCATGCCGTGTCAGATATTAACGCAATATGAACGTGTCATATATATATACATATGCGTGTTGTATATTAACGTTTAGCTGTATGTCAGATATTAACGGAAAAACTTTAAGTATGAATAACCTAATAATAAATCCAATATCCTGTATGTTAACTCTAAATTTAAATTGATCAATTTATTAAACGCCATCGGATATGTGAATGCCAATTTACATCTGCCTTTCTTGATCGCTGCTAAAATCAATTAGAAATTTTTAACTTTAACCCGTCTACACATTTTTAATTAAATAATTAATTTTATTATTTTTTTCATTCGTTTATATATTAACGAAATCTTCTATATAAAATGTAACATTTTTACATCGAAAGTTTTTCATATATTCTGGTTGCTAAACAATTTCAGAATAGTTAAAAATTTAAGATTTGCTGAAGAATTTACGCGTTAATACGAAGTTTCAATAAGAAATATTTAAATGGTATTTTTAATAATTAATTAATTAATTAATTAATTAATAAAAAAGAATAAAAAAATAAAAACGGAAATGTACAAAATCGAAAGCGATACTGCGGTTCGATGGAAATAATCTCCAGAGAACGGTCTAGTGGGCTTAGTTTATATTTTATTAGGCGAAACGATGACGCATTGAAAACTTTTATTTACAACATGGTTCCATTTCTATTACGAATGATGAAAGAAAAAAACCCACTGAAATCTGAAAAATCTCCAACCAACCGATTTAGTTGGTTCAAAATGTAATATTCGTTTTGTTTTTTCGTCGGGAAATAAAATTTGAAAAAAATAAACTCGTACATAAAGGGAGACAAAGCGAGCGTACGTTTTACTTTCGATTTCTGAAAATCCCAGCACCTCCCTAAAGGCCTCCTTGTTAAAGCGATTGAAAATTGAATATAGCAAAAATAACGCGCGAGTGAAATATTCGGATGTTGGTTGTAATCTCGTTCGAACGCTGTAACATTATGTTCTTTCGACAAATAATTTCTTCCTCGAGGGAGTACCTCCCTAATTTTATTCTGTAACCCCTAGCATATGGGGCGACCATTTTTTTAAATCTTAATTCGTTTTTATTACGATCCCGTGATAATTCGAATCCTCATTAGGTCGGGGAATCGGTGAAATAATAAAAATTTTAATCTCCGAGCGATAAGCTATTAAATTTTCACGAGCTAACGTGGTTACGAAATAAAATTAGGTAAATCCGAAAATTCAAAAGGGGAAATTTTTATAATTTAAAAATTCAACTAAGTAAATAATTAGAAATTTAAAAAATAAGGGTGAGCAATTCTCCGATTCGACGGAAAATTTGCAATTTCCGCTGTGTACTACTCTTCAAACCGCAGACTTAACGAACACATCCTAAGTGAATATTTCAGTATTTTAGGTTACCGTTTATCACCGGCGGATATTGGAACGTGAAAAACATAAAATGGGACTCACGATTTTCTAACTCTGAGGGAATGTAATTCGCGTTAAATCAAAATTTCGGTTGTATACCGACAGGTTCGCCAACATATTCGTCCACAGACTTAAATATTTATTTTTTAAATCTTGTTAAATACAAAAGCTGATTCCAATTTTAAAATATACACAGATCACATATAAAAAAAATGGAAGATTTCAGAGAGTCGGTCAATTCTACGTTAAAAAAAACTTTACCACTAAAGTCAGAACCAAATGCAGATGCGGAAGTTCAGTATTTTACTGAAATTATTCAAAGTATTCTAGTCTAAAAATGAGTAAAATTAAAAACAAATGAATATTTATATCTTGTCAAATGCTAGATTTGGTGAAAGAAAAAATGAATCATCCATAGAAATACTCATCTTCCCCAAATCACTATTATAAAACAGTTTCAAGTAAAAAGTCGAACAAACTAAAAACTTTAATTAAAAACATTATAAATCCTTCTAATGCTGTCTGCAGAGCTTTTCACCGATGGAAACGACGAATTACAGTACTGGAAAGTGACAACAGTCGAAATAAACCCCCATAACCCCTTCCTCAAATTCGCAAACCCGACGGTACTTGAGCGCAGATGATGAAAAAGACGGGATATTTGATAAATACGGTTTTTAAATCTTATTTACAGTCCCACGGCACAACAGACGTATATGATTTTTCAAATGTACCTTTGCAGATAAGTCTCTTCCTATTACGCTAATTTCTCCCGACGAAATCAAATACGCAATTAATAAATTTAACAATAAAAAAAAAAAAACAAATCCAACACTCGATTTAATTACTAATAAATTGTTATCGAAACTACCAAAAATTGTTATATTACTTCTTACAAATATTTCTAACGGTGTTTTCGAATGCAGTATTTTCGTTTATCTTAGAAATTAGTGCAAATAGTGGTTGTACTAAAAAGCAGGCGCGGCACCGAATGAGGTTTCATCCCATAGACTCATTTCCTTGTTTCCGATCCTCATCTTCTCAAAGCTGTTTGAGAAAATCATATTGAACTGGTTGAATCTCATTTTAGAATATTGTTTGAAAAAACACACGCGACCATTGGACAGTACATCGTATTGTGCGTACTATTCGAGAGAGTTTTGAAACTAAGCAAGCATGCCTTTGATAACATCATGATATCTGTTCAATAAACTGAAGAAAATGTTAAAATTTCAAATCAATATTCCGATATCTACACTGTAGCTGCTGTATCTTAGGTCTGGGTACTTAATCTACTCTGTCGGTTTTCCAGTTGATAATCATGATAACAGCTATGTTTGCAGATGATACAGCGTTATTAGCTATTGATAAATGTAACAAAGAGGCTTCTAAAAAATTATAAACATCTTCATTGAATACCGGCCGAGGCGTTAGTGTAACAGGGTAAATGAAAGCAAATGTACTAACTGTTAAAATAAATGGAGTAATTATTAGTAAAGAAACGGGTATAAAATATTTATGCATTCATTTAGATAGCAAGTTTTTTTTTTTTTTTTATTAATACTTTATTATGCAAATTAATAATGTACAACTTGTTGCATTTATAGAGGAGCAATACACTGCACCACCGCTTAGGCTTAATCAGTGTATTGCTCCCCTTTACAATACTCTATAGTTGACAATAATATAGTAACCACTTTTACACTCGCATTTGCGCGGGCTGTGCGTCCGTTTCACTCGCAGTCATAGTATACATGTGTATTCCCTTATAACTTCTTATACTAGTTAATAATTAAAATTATAACTTAGGTATACTAGTTAATAATTAAAATTATAACTTAGGTATACTAGATGCATAAATGTATGAACTATCCATAATGACACATACATATACATATACAGAACTTAAACATTATATGCATAAATTCCACACAAACACCCCCGTACATACATGTACGCGTGCAGAAATACACTCGTTATACATATTACTGTAAACGTTTTATCACGGATTCACAACGCAAAAACTTCAGTGACCATGGAATTTCTTATGCATTACATTAAATGCGAATAATTGGAATTGTCGAGCAGTGTATTTGTCTTGTAGGTTAAACTTATTTTTATTGTAAAATCTTAAATGGTCCATAGCGGGGCATACAAATAGTACATGGTTCGCAGTTTCTACTGCGCCGCATTCATACTTGTCATCATTACTTAACTTAAGAAGAAATAAATAAGACCCAAATTTTCCATGCCCCGTTAATAATTGGGTGTTGTAGAAATCAGGAGTAATTTTAATATTGCGTCTATTTAATATATTGGGGATTAGGCTGTGGGTGTGTCGGCCAGTATTATCTTGTTCCCATCTTTTTTGCCAAATTTCTAAGTAGTGTCGTTTTATAGCTTTCAGGGTATAGATATATCGAGTTCTGGTTTCACTGTGAGAATTTAGGTTGAATTTTGAGATTATGGCGTTTGTTTCTTCTATTAACTGCTCATTAAGATATGGAAAGAAGTCCACGTTTTTTTATGGCAAACATGACTGCCCTTCTGAACATAAGAAGATCGAGAAGAAGTAGCAATAACTACAGATGAGCTGTGTGAAATTGTTTTATATCCCCTGCAAGCGTTTATTAGATATTTTCTTTGCATACCAAAAAGTTTTTTCTTTACTGTTTTAACTTTTAGTCGGTTCAGTAGGACGGTGGAGCAGTATGCTACAGTGTTTTCAATCAGTGATTTGTATAATACAATTCTGTACTTGTAACTGAAGCCCCATGTATTTTGACAGGCTCGTAACATTTTGCAGTATTTGGTATCCATTTTAACGCTGCAAGCATACTGGGGCTTCTCGGCCTTGCAAAAAAAGTCGACAGCTCGTTTGGGTTTTGGTTTTATAATTTTAAATTATTTTTCCATACGTATACACGAATATATTTGAAATTTTCTTTTATGTGTGCTAATAATGTATACATGTATTTCTGGTTCATGTGTAGCATTATGTAAGTACTTTCCAGTATAGTGAGGTGTGCATGTGTGAAAATTGTACTTTTCTCCGTGTATGCGTTCGTATTCAAATATGTATTGTGTGAATGACTGCGTTTATGTATAGACGTATGTGCAGTTGTATAAGTGTTTTTTTTTTGTATTATTTCAATAATTTCGAATATATATATTTTTTTTAATTTTTTGTGGTTTAATCCGGCTGTATACTTGTACTTACTTCTCAGTGTTCGCATTTTAATTGACTTTAGGTGTTATGTGAGCCGAATATAAATAAATAAATAAATAAATAAAAGGTCCTGCAATTGTTCTATTATTCAATTTTATTTCATTCGCTAATGACGTATATTTAAAAAAAAAAATGTATAATAACATTCTCACATAAAAAATTAAAATTTGCATAAACAACCTCGCGTCTGTATTTAAATCGGTGTTTACGTATAGCTTTCCAAATTTGCTATTTCACATCGCTGTAGTGTTTTTACTCCTACGAAATTCCATTTTCGTCTTCATCACTACCCACGAGATTATTTAATAGTTAACAACTTACTTTTTCGTTCGATGCAAGAAGAAAATGTAACAGCCGATGCGTTGCGAAATACAAGACTACGAGACCACTTCACGGCGTGCGTAATTTCCGAACTCTCGTCCTCCTTATATTAGAGGCCAGAGAATTTTAATTTTTTTATTATAGACGAAGAAATTCGGTATAAGCTATACAATCAGTATTTTTGGCCTTTTTATATTTTTATAAATTCTATATTTTAATATATTTTTTATTTATATTTTTTCTGTTCACTTGATAATTTTTTCCCAGCCGAAAAGCTTTGCGGTCCTTTTATACAAAATTTAGTGATTTTAACTACTTTCTTTTTTGTTTATGTAATATACATTAATTGTATATATATATATATATATATATATATATATATATATATATCTGTGTGCATGTTTTTATGCGTATATGCAATGTGCTGTTCATAAAATTTTATGATTAATACGTTTCGATTGTTTATCTGTTTAAATTATAGTTAAAATGTATAACAAACATACACTTGTATATAATAATATATATATATATATATATATATAAATATTTAAATATGTTGACTTGCATCCGGAATCTTTCGAACTTCGAAATAGCTATTGTAATTTTTTTTTTTTTTTTTTGGAAGGGGGAGTGAGGGACTTTCTCGTAACTCCAAAACATTTTTTTCGTCTGGAACAAATTGCGCATAGAAGACAAAAGAAAAACAAAATGCAATCAAGAGCTTTTATAACTGAATTACTAAAGTTTCTTATTATAACTTTTTACGAAATAATAATAATGACGAAATAATACAATCTCTTTCCCGTTATGTATAATTAAATTATCGCCTCGAAGGAGACGCTTAAAAAAAAGTTTTTTCCAAAGTAACGCGACAGGCGACAAAATCGCTGCTAAAAATTTACTTGGCCATCGTCTTAACTGCGACGTAATCCACGTATTCGGGAAATAAAAATCTTCTTCTTAATATTTACGTTATTTTCCTTTATCGTATAAATCCTGACGAATAGCCGGTTTTCAATTCGATACTCGTAAAACAGGTTTATTGAAAAATTCGGAGTGCAAGTACTCGGAGGTTAAAAAGTGATTTATTTATTTTTTGGCCTTCGTTCGCCTGTATTAAAATTTTACATTTATCCAACGGGGGTATTTTTTACGCCATTATAAAACTGCAAATATTCTGTTCAAGCAATAATTTTGTAGGTGAATCGATAAAACCGACAAAAAATAATTTATTATTACGTAAACAACCCTAGGAAACAGAACCAAAAATGAAGTCCTCCGAAATGAAAGTATATACAGATTTTTTTTATAAAGTACAATCAAAAATATGAAATTTGGTTATACATATATATATTATATATATATATATATATATATATTAGGTGGAGTGATGTGGGATGCGGGGATTTCGAATTACAAAAAGTAGATAAAATCGCTAAATTTTATGAGTTAGCTTTTCGTCAATTAAAAATCATTTTCAAGCTTGTAAAGTAAATAAGAATAAAAAATATATAAAACCAACTGAAATAAAATATAAAAAAAAAAATACATCTAGATACGCATAATATTACACGAATCGCTCTGATTGAAGGGGTTAGTTCATATTGATTCAGCTCAGTCTTTAATCAAAGCGGTTTTTGTTGTATATATGGATTAAATATTTTCTTGTATTTTATTTATATTTCATTTCGCTTCATTTGTTTTTTTATTGTTTTTATTTTTGACCGCTGGAAAATCGCTTAATAGCTGCCTAAAATATTTGTTGTCTTTTATTGAATTTAAGGATTTTAACTAATTTTTTATTGTGTATATATATATATATATATGTATATATATATATAATGCATGTGTATATATACACTATATGTGTTTGCATGTATGTATATATATTTATAAGTTGTTAACTAGCCCAAAACAGGATTGAGCGGAGAGTACTCACAGATCACAACGGTTAGATTTGACTGAAAATTAAATGTATGTACGTGTATATATATATATATATATATATCCCCCTGAGGGTACTTTGTGTTATGGGACGCGTCCAGCGGATAGTGGAACGGCCCACAGATATGTAGGTTAGTTGTGAATAAGACAGTAGTCAAATAAGCAGTCGCGGACCCAGAGCTGCTACTGGTGGAAAGCCTCAAGCAGGTGATTCCAGTAGTGACAGGGTAAGAGACACGAGGATGTAGATGGTCAGCTTGAGGAACTGGCCACCACAAGTATGCATAAATCTTATGACTGTCTCTCCTCCGGGCGGGTTAAGGTCGCCGTAAAAACCTTACAACACTGTTATCTCCTCAGTAACAAACCGCTGCTTTGCGGTTCGGGTATTTACCTAAACGCTAGGAGTAAACCCTAACAGAAAATCATGTGGAAGGCAAGGGGATACCACCGCATTACTTTCTTTCCGAGTAAGCATGGTAAGCACAAATACCGTTTTTAGTACCGGCAGCCTCAGTAACAGCGACATTTTTCCTGGTACTGTGCCCGGCTTGAGAAGTGGCAGGGCTTCTTCGGTCGTCATCACACGGAAACCCTGTTTAAAAGTAGCAACGTGGAATATACGAACTATGCTCCGAATTGGAAAACTTGAAATAATTAAAAGAGAAATAGAAAGGAACAAAATAGATATTATTGGATTAGCAGAGACACGCTGGATTGATGAATGAGATTTTTTCTCAGAAGACTATAGAATAGTACATGGTGGTAGCTCAAGAGGCCAGGTGGTGTAGCATTGATTCTAAATAAAGCATCAGCAAAAGCATTGATAGATGTTAAAGTAATAGAAAATAGATTTATTCTGGCACGTTTCGCTGCATAACCAGTAGATCTAACAGTATTACAAGTCTATATGCCAACATCCAGTAGCGATAAAACAGAATTAGATTAAGCATATGAAAAATTAGAAGAATTACTGGAAAAAACAAAAGCAAGAGATAACGTAATAATAATGGGAGAGTGGAACGCAATAGTTGGATAAGATTTAGAGGAAGGAATAACTGGTAAATATAGGCTTGGAACTAGAAATAATCGCGGTAATTATCTCATTGATTTTTGCAAACGAAAACAGTACATTATTATTAACACATGGTACAAGACCTTCACTAAGAAGAAGATATACTTGGAAGTCACCTGGCGACAAAGAAAGATATCAAATCGACTTCATATTAGTAAAACAGAAATATAAAAATCAAGTAATAAAATCAATGTCATACCCAGCTGCGGACGCTGATACGAACTGAAGGCAGACCTTGCGTTTAAAAAGATAATTCGGAATAAACCAGTAGTAAAATGGAATCTTGATAATCTGAACAACGAACAGATAAAGACTCAGTATCAAATGGAAACGGACAAAATTATAACAGAACTACACGATAAAATTAACAAAGACCAAACCTGGAACGACATTAAATCAACAATAATAAACTGTGCGCAGAAAATCCTTGGCAAAACAAGAAGAGAACTAAACATAAACCGTAGATTACAGAACAAATATTGCAATTAGTCAATGAAAAGCGGAGATATAAAAATGATACCTGTGAAAAAGGTAAAATGAAATATAGATTCTTAAAAAATTCTATAGACAGAGCTTGTAGGAAAAGAAAGGAAGAATGGTGGGACTTGAGATGCCTTGAACTTGAAAAATTAGAAATTCAAGGAAAACAGGAACAAGTGTATAAAAGAATAAAAAATATGTCTAGGAAATATAAAGGACTTAAAACAACAGCGCTAATAGGACAAAATAATAGAGAAGTTGTAAACCCAATTGAGGAAAGATCAACATGGCAGGTTTATGTGGAAAATTTATATCACGATAGCCAGTTAAAGTGGAAACCAGCGATGAAAAAGGTACAACTATATCAATTGTCTAATGACCGTATACTAAAAGATGAATTTGATACAGCAGTACGGATTCTAAGAAATAATAAAGCGCCTGGTGGGTGCTGATAATATACCAGCGGAATTGATAAAAATGAGCGGAAGAAAAACTCACGACAGGCTTTTTAAATTAATTTCAAATATATGTAATGAAGGTAAATGGCCAGAAGAATAACTTCGGTGATTGTTCCGATTCCAAAGAGAATAACTACAATAATTTGTACCGACTATAGAACTATAGGCCTTATCCCCCACGCATCCAAAATATTGCTACAAATAATAAAAAAACGTTTAGAAAAATATGTAGAACAATTTTTAGATAAAACACAATTTGGCTTTCGTAAGAATCTATCCGACCAGAGATGCAATAGGGACGTTAAGGCATGTTGAGGAGCGCCTGATAAATGTAAATAAGAACATGTTCATTTGTTTTGTCGATTATACTAAAGTTTTTGATCAGGTCAGTTGGGAGAAGCTTTTTCCTCTCCTTGAGCAAATTGAATGCCCCAAAACGCATATTAAACGTAATATATAATTTATACATACGTCAAACGTAGAGTAGACGGGGATATATCTAAACCCACAAAAATAAATAAAGGAGTACGACAAGGTTGTTTGCTATCTCCATTTCTTTTTAACGTATACGCGGAACTTGTGCTTAAATTAACTTTAGCAGAAGCTACATATGGAATTCGCTTAAACGGACCTTATTACATTCGATAAAGAAAAGAAGATTAACCTGGATGAGACATGTACTCCGACATAGTGGTCTGTTACGCGATGTAATAGAAGGACAGATTCCGGGGGAAAGAAGTCGTGGTAGACCACGAAACACTTTCGTGACAACATTGTTACATGATGCAGGCACGGATCAATAATGAAAAATGAAAAAAGCTGCAGAGAATCGGTTGGCTGGAAGTTACTTACTATGGAATAAAATCAGTCCTAGGACTGTCAAACTTATGATGATGATATATATATATATATGAGGTCACGGTGACGTAGTTGCTAGAGTGCTCGACGGTCGGGGCTTCCAAACCAACAACACGCAATATATAAAGTTTTCATCATTATTTAATTCTTAATTATCCCACTCGGTATAACATCATATGCGCGAACCCCATAACATTTCCCTCTCCATTGCTCGCTGCGCAATTTACAACTTTTTTATTTGCTTAATATTATATGACCATGTTTGTGATTCATAAGTAATCACCGGTACGATACATGTGTTAAATACTTGTGCTTTTAATGACGGACTCATTTTCTTATTAAAAATTTCCTTCAAAGCCCAATAATAAAATATGTGTATATATGTATACATTGGGCACACATTAATAAGGTAGAAATTATCGCCGCAATGATATAAATGTACATATATATAATTGTATTATCGAGAAACATGAATACAAAATAAGACCCGTTCGAGTTCGTTTCCTCGACCAAAATTAAGAATGGTGAATGAATACTAACTGAAATCGCCGAAAGAAAATAAAAATGTTACTTGAAATTTTTGCAGAACTTCGATTTAACCACTCTATTACAAAAACGCAACCAACCGTAACGTTACGCAGTTTCTTTTTTATCGGAATTAAATTAATTCTTTTTCACCGACGCTTCCAAAAAATCTCCCAAGGACATTTTAATTTTCTTGTTTTTAATTAAAGCTGCTGCCCCAAATTCGTAAAATTCGATATTATTGTAGTCGTTTTATTTTTTTCTCTCTTTAAATACTTTTTAAAACGGAATACCACAATTCTGGAGACTCTCGAACGTAGTCGTTCACAGAGTTGCTCTAATCGCGTACATATTGGCCTTTTCAAAGGTTTACCGTTCGAAAAAGACCGTACACATATACAGATATATATATATATATATATATATATATATATATATATATATATATATAAAACATAGATTGCCTCCAGCTTATGTGTACGAGGAGAACTTCGCCGTAGACAGCATCATCATTATTATTACAATTACAGTTATAATTATTATCATTCTTATTTTCATCGTAACGAGTGGTCGCTGTAATAATAATAATAATAATAATAATAATAATAATAATAATAGTTATTATTGTTATATTTTTTTATTTTCTTATTAAGTTATCATTATCATTATTATTATTATTATTATTATTATTATTATATCGGCAACGTGACCGTGTTAATATTCGAATCTCGGGGGAAATAACATAGTCGATGGGGAACGAACCGGAGGCATTAATTTAGCGTTAGCAGTTTGTAAAGGCATTAATAACGAAGGTTTAAAGTATGGCCCGTATTTATATAATTTATGTATACATATATATATATATGTAAAATGTAGTGCCGGCAGCATTTGCGGTAATGGGTATCAAATGCCAAAGCTGTATACAATAAAAGCCGGTTTACGTGGCAGACCTTTGCCACTTTTCAATGTGTGTCTCTTAACACTTCGGTCAAAAGGAAAAAAAATCAAAAACGGGTTCGTAAATAAAACGAAGAACCGGACGAAATAAAAGCAGTTTTTATTTTCTCCTTTTCGAATATCTGGGTCAAAACAAAAGCTCCACACTACGCTGCCCGGGGTAAAGAGTCTGGGCACTTTTTTTTTGCTTGAAACTTTTTGTGCGTATACACTTACTTACATGTATACATGCATACATACATCCATATATACATGCATAGATACATACATACATACATCCATATATACATGCACAGATACATAGATACACACATACACACATACATACATAGATACACACATATACATACATATATATAAGTAATTTATTTAATCTGATCATTAATCAAAGAAAAAACACAGCGCCGCATGTGGACCTATACATTAGCATTTTGAACATTTTACCTTAACGTAGAATATAAACTTCTAAATACGAGATAAGAGTAAATCGGAGCTCAATTCCGATGCATTTAACGAACGGGATGAATTTTAAATAAACAACAAAAAGTTGAAATCCCTAAGTTTTTTGTAAAAAGACTACATCGATTTTCGACTAATAAGTATCAAGCGGAAGTAAATATATATATATATTTGAAGATATCGATTTACAAAAATATAGGAAGCGAAAAAATTAAATAAAATTTAAGATAAATACATAATTTATAAGTACGATGAAAAATACCAAATTGAAAAAACATTTATTTATAAAATAATTCGATAGTGAATGTCAAACGAATCAGACTATTTCATAATCAAATCTACTTTTTTAATATTGTACATCATAAGTAAGCATTATCAGGCATTTTAATTATTTTTTAGAATTTTTTTCGTTTTGTATTTTTTATAAGTTTCTTATATATTTTTGTATTTTATCGTTTTATACCCACTTCTTAATAGCCCCGAAAAGCTTCGTGCTCTTTTTTGTATTAAATCTAGCCATTTTAATTAATTTTTTTTTTGTTTAATTATTTTTTAAAAACCGTTACGTTCTACATTGTTCAAAAAAATGGATTCTTAAATCCTGCAATTTATATCATCTAATTTCACCAATCCGTACTTCCCGTTTATTCTTGCCATTTTCAATGCATACTCACTAACCTTGTGTTCAATTCTTTCCCGTACATCTGGCTTAGGTGCAGTACACGGCACGTAAATCTACAGCTAAATAAAAATGGATTAATTTTGCTAGTAGAAATGAGAAAGGAATTATTATATCAAAGGTCGGCCAAACTATTAGGGTACTACAATTTCATTTTAAAAGGAAATATATGATTGTTTCAGCAATTCTTTCCCCCCTATATATATATATATATATATATATATATATATATACAGCACGCACGTGGCAATGTATATATAAGCGTTCTATTGGAATTGTTTAGATGTATCTAATAACAACGTTTGGCTCTTATACCGAAGTTGCAATCCTCGACGACGCGACGATACTTGCGATATCTGTCTAAATGTTCGAAAAGTGAGTTTCACTAGCTCGCTAGGAAGTAAAGAAAAGTCAATGGCAGTTTCGTAATGGCTTGCCAAAGATGCGTCTGTTGATCGATCTTTAAATTAACTTAGGATTGACGAGCATCACTTTCGTTTTGACGGGATATTATTTACTGATTTAAATGACTTATATGTTGACGTAAGTGTAACATTGTATATTCTCGTACTATATGCGCATCCTTAAATAAACGTGTGAAAAAAATTTACTCCGCTCTTTTTAATATATATTTTTATTATTTTACTTATATACGCTCAATTACTACTAAGACTGTTTGCGTCTGAGGCGGAGGAAGTTATATAGAGGTATTTGTTAAAGGACATCCTTCAGTATTGCACCCAGTTAACTGTTTTGTTGACTTTTTATTACCCGAATATTACACGTTGGACAGTTTGGAAGAGGTATGTATTGTTTAATTGTTTAACAAGTATTGCGATGAGTGTAGTCGTAATTTAGTTATGACAACTCGTTCTGTTTTTTTTTTTTTTTTTTTTGTTATTCCGTAGTTATCCAGTAAGACTGGTTTGATTCGGAAAAGATGTGTCTGAACATATTGGAGGTTCCTCCTAGTATCCTAGATAAAAATCTGTAACTTTCGAATAAAAATCTTCTACGGATGCGGATTTAATCATTTTTCAGCGTTTCTCGATCATATTCTATCCGGCGGCTTTATCGTTTTCTGTTAACCCCGAGTGCGTGCGCTGGTGTCACGAAAAAAAAAACTATTTTTTTTTCAGGTTATGGATAAATTATTTTGGCCAGTTCATCTGTCGTATGGCGCTAAAAAAAAACGACTGCGTTAGGCCGTTGTTGTATATAAATGAACTACGGTCGAGTCTCCAGCAGATAAGGGAACGGTAAATGCGACATAACGTTGAACTTGTTAGCCTAAAAAAGTTTTATTACTTTTCATTATACTAAGTAATTGCTGGCACTTTTTGTCTAAGTATAATTATGTAATTACGTCAAGTCATTTTAGGATCTAAATGTAATCCAAGAAATTTATAATTCATTGTACGCGGCAACATCGAATTACTGATGGTTAGATTTAACATAACTAGGTTTCGTTTTTTTGTCTTTTTTTTTTTTTTGTGAACACCACGTAATATAGTTTTTTGAGGAAAGAGTGCATGGAATAAAATAGTAATCATAATAATAACGGCAAGGATGCTCCTACATAAAAACCACCGTATAAAACGTAGATATAAAAATATAAAACGAATTCGTGTATTCGTACATTTGTAAACATACCATACACACATACACATATATATATATATATATATATATATATATGCATGTATATGAAAATATACCTAAAAAACAAACGGACCCAATAGACAAATTCGAAGCGAATATAACGAGATCTTATTTTTCCACAGTAATCGGTTGAACGCGCACCCTTACTGAAAATTCCATTTTCATTTATTATTATTATTTTATTTTCTAGCGAGCGAGAATGAAATTTCTGGAATGTCTTTGTTTTTTTCTATTGTCATCTCACTCGTAAATATTGTTTTACAAAAGAATAAGGTTTCCTGTAAATATTTCCCCAGTAGTACCGTCGGCTTGCTCTCATCTTTTTACCCGGACTAGATTTCGGCATGCATGCATTTATATATGTATATTACATATATATATATATATATATATATATATATATATATATATATATATATATATATATATATATATATGTGGAAAAGGTTTTCTTTAAAGTTTACAAAAGAAAACCAACCGAAACGGATTTTCTTGATAAAATTTGACCACTTGAAATGATAATCCGTTTATTGACTGCGAGCGACATTCATACATACGTATGTATAAATAAATAATGAAATGTACACGTCTATTTTCTTATATACCATAGCTGAAGCAAGTTAAATCAACTATTCCGAGAGAAATATTTAAAAAAAAAGTATATATATATTTTATTCGATAATCATCTCTACAAATGTTACCACTTTCTTCGTAAAGCCTCTTTATATTTATGTTATTTACGTACGCAATCTATTCTCTTCTCCGTCTATTATTTGCGTTATATATACTCGTTATTTCTCTCTACAGCTCCCATCTCGGTTGTTTACTAAACTTCCTATTTCCTTTAATCTGTTCCAATACTTTATTCCTTATCATTTCGATCCAGTTTCCAAACGATTGATTCATTTCTCTCTCTCTCTCTCACTCTCTCTCTCTCTCTATATATATATATATATATAAATTCTCAAGTCGCGCGTTCAGTCTGAATTTTTATTTATTTTTTTTACATTCGGATTCAATAGGTTTCTTTTTATTTAATAACCGATTCTCTGTAGTCGACATTATTTATTTAATATTTAACGTATAATAATCATTTTAATTATATCACGTCGGAATTTAGCAAATTTATATTCGATAAACTGCGTACTAACGATATAATAGAATAAATTATAAAAATAAAGGAAAACAAGAAAATGTTTACGTTTCGCCTCGAAAAATGTTTATTTCTTTTTTCATCTTTTTTTGTATTTTTTTTTTAATCATTAACTCCTATTATCATTATTATATTTTTTTTTCGTTTCGTCTTTTTTTTTAGAGATGTACTAAACTTCTTGAATTATTCGTCCACAACTTACACGATGTCATACGACGTCATCCGCCAACTAAAAGTTTTCTTATTACTAACCTCTATCGTCTGTTCTAAATATATACCGGACAGCCTAGACATTTGCCCGATCACTTTTTTTTTATCCCCGATTGTTTTCTACCTCTTTTTTTCCCTATCCTATCTAAAAAGTTTTTATCGACCGATACGTTAAAAATCGATTTTATTTCGATCGTTTAAACTTGGTTATATCGCAGTCCTATTTCAGACTATAAAACGTCGTTATTCTATTATTATTATTATTATTATTATTATTATTATTATTATTATTATTCGACTACACCGAATTTTAGTAAAACGCGTATGAGGATACAGTCGTATTATATGGGACCCAAGATCTATAATACTCTACCTTCTGAACTGAAGATTCATTTATTGAATTACAAGCGTCGACGAAGGAAACTTTTAACGTCATTCTTAACCAGTGAATCACAGGCTCTTAATGGAAATAGATGGCGGTAAGATGATCATTTCAAAGTTACTGTTTCACGGGAATGTTACGAACGTATGGCATTGCATTAGTGTGGGCTTGCATGTAGACAGAGAGAGACATAATGGTAAACATGTGTGTGTGTGTACCTATTGGTGTGTATGCACTCCTGTGTTTATGTTATTTTAAATTTTATTTTAAGTTTAATTTAATTATTCTTGGAATTGTTATTGGTGGATTGGGAATAAATTATATGAAAAATCGAGTTACATGTCAAGGCGGTAATAATAAGGTTTATTAAACTGTTTTTGTTTTTTTTTTAATTTAAGACGGCGCTCGTGCAATAATGCACATAGCCAGTGATTACCGATATGTAAACACTTTATGTTTTATATAACCTTGTAATTTAGTGTAATCGAAATAAATAAATTGAAATTATTATAGCATATAAAAAAAATCTGCGCCTCTGGACGCAGGAAGAAGTGAAACTTAAAGACGTTTTCTCAAAACGACACTTCTTCAATAAATTCACAATTTTGTACAAATTTCACAAAAAGAACAGGGAGCGCACTACTGTTCGCTATGTTTAACTTGACGTGGCGATGACTCAAATCTGAAATGTATTCGGTCTCAAATCTGCGTTGCACACACTTATTTGAACGAAATAACGGATAGCCGGGCACGCATGCGCGATAGAAAGAATACGAACACGCAAAAAATATTATTTTATAATTTCTATACGTATCACGTATATGATTACAGAGTGCCCAGAAGAGTGTGGGAGCTATGTGTATAAGCCTTTGACTCGCTCGTTTTAAACTCCCCCATAATCAACGCTCTAATAGAATTTTCACTTCGATAAATGATTTGATTCGAATGATTTGATCTGATTATTATTATTAATCTTGTTTAAAAACTCACCGTTCGAGAATTATATGAAGGTTTGTCTTTAAAAGTTGTATTCGATTTCACTGCATGGTAGCAAAACTTCGCACGAGTTAGCCAAGTTACACCACAATTTAATAAATTTCATGCCCGAATTCAAGCAGGGTAAATACGGGTGCCTCTTTATTTAACTCACTGTCGCCTCGACTGAAAACTGATCTTAAAAATGATAAACTTCTGCGCAAGTGGCTAGTTGCATTTGTAATTGGTAAATATGAAACTAGCCCTACGTAGTAATAATCGAAGTTAGTAAGTGACAGGCCGGTAATCAGCTAGAATTTTTATAGTGATAAAATTTTATTTTTATATTTATAAATTTAATTTTTATCCATAAATTAAATTGTATTTAATTCGTTCAATATTTCAACATACTCCTACTTTAAATATTTTTTTTCATTATCTTCAACGCTCTCGGGTATTATATATTTATAACTTTTCTAGATTTGGGCACCTTTGATATTGCCTTTTATGTTTATAAGTACACACATCTTTTAGTATTCATATATATTATATATATATATATATAATATATATATATATATATATATATATATATATATATATATATATATATATATATATATAGTCATTTGTACCCATTCGTTGCATATTCGTACTTATATCTAATTATACTATAATGCTTAGTTCTATTTGATCAGTGGTGTGTGTGTGTGTGTGTGTGTGTGTGTGTGTGAGTGTTCATTTGTACGTCTTAAGTGATTTCGTTTGGTTTTTCAAAAAAATGTTTACAATAAGCAACATAAGCGTTACATCGATAATAACGTTACGTTATTTAGTTCGATGAAATGGAACGTTACATTTTTATGTATTTATTTGTATTATTTAATTCGGAGCATAGTCGAGATTTGTACGTTATATATTTTCTTTATAATTTTATATGGCAGATCGAAGTAAATTTGATTTGATAAGTTTATGATCATTATTATTAGTATTATTATTATTCGAATTTTAACACTCGAAAAAGTATACGAATACGAAATTTGAACATTTAATATTAACCCTCTCAGTGGTAGGTACATTATAAAATTGTTTAAACAAAATTATAAATTTTGATACAGGCGTTTATTGTATAAAATATGGAAGTGAACTTTAGATAATTTTCGAGGTATTTACGTAAATATTTTTTTAGAATTGCGACATTTCACGTCGAGCAAAAAATAAAAAATGTTGTCAACGTTAAAATTTTATGTACCGTATAGCGGACATTGTGACTAAAAGTGTTAAATGGTCTACGATTGTGACGACATGAGAATTGATATGTGACAGCTTCGGAAATATAACCTACGATAAAACTAGAAAATATCTATATAACCCACGATTTTATTTATTCCTCGATATATACGTATCAAAGAACATATTAACTCCAGCAACATAAACGTCACCGAATGTTACTGATAAAATTACACAAATTCTAATACTATTTCCCTTAGCGTGCAGTATGTCTTATTAATTACGAAGACTAATCAATTCCGAAAATTGACACGTAAACTACACACACACACACACACACACTGCTAACACTGCTAAATGCTTATTTCAGTTCACTGCGGGATGTAAGCTTTCTCCCGAATTATTACATGCAATCCGGTCGTTAGCTTAAACGATAAATAATATTAATAATTAAATGTATAAATAAATAACACGATGAACTGAGTTCTGCTCAGTCTATGTGTACATACATAAATATACTATACCAGTCGTGATAAATAAACGTAGAGAAATATATCTATTTATGAACAATGAACAAATATTTTATTAGAAAACTTATACATAACTTACGTTACTAACTACGTAGGTGTACTGGATACAATAAACAAAATTATCTTATTATAACTGAAAGTTAATTATTAAATAAATATATTATATATATATATATATATATATATATATATATATATATATATATATATATATACATAAAATTTCGGGGGAAAAAATGATATAAAAAACCTGAAACTTAAAAAAAAAATGAAAAAGGTTAAAAATTTACAAAATAGTAATTAAGGTTATGCGAGCTTATAATAAATTAGGCTTAATGCGTCTTACACTTAGTATACAAAAATTTTAGTTGCCTGGAATTACCGATCGAGGAAACAAGCAAACATTTTATCGTCTTTTTTCAGTACATCTTAAACATCTATTTGGAATGATTCGTTAAAAGTAGCCTTAGATACTGAGCTCCATGCTGGTGGTCGGATTAATGACTTTATCATCTTGTTAATATTACTGTAAGATTTACGATTAAAGAGCGGCTAGATAGAACAAATGGCTTTAATCGTCTTAAGACTAGTATTATTTACGGGTTTAGTAAACGTCAATCCGCTGTCCAAAAGTAACATCCAGATATAGCATACCCGGTCACTCCAATCTATTCGAGCATCTCGAACAAGTAGACCGGTGAGAAAGATGGCCTCAGTTTTCGTCGGATTTATCATAATTTTTGCCGTTTATTATAATAATTAATTATGCGCTTTATTCCAATTTGCAATCTACTGCGCGGCGAATAGTGTATTCCTGTTTCGCGAATAAATCTTTCACGTTTTACTATATATAATTATATGTATATAAAATAAATAACTACTTTATTAAAATATATATAATCGCGATCGTAACGGCCAATATAAAATATAATAAATAAACGAAGTAGCCGTCAGTCGTGTCCAGTTCACGCACGATGTTGTAAAGATAGAAACAAATATATTTCAATAAAGCTCGAACAACAATCCGAAAAAATAAAAACGCGATAATTATTAAATAAAATAATAACCGGCTCGGTTTAAACAATTTCAACGTGTCAATTAGTTCGACCACTTTCTTTATAATGTACGTAGTGTGTTACTTACGGATACGCACGCTATTGTCATGAATATACAATTGTACACGCACATAATTCTTAATTAATGGAATTAAGTAAATACTTCGATTTCTAATTATCGTTTCTTCCTATAAATCAACTAGATAGTAACTGTTTTTTGGCTCGGGTTTAGCCGATGCAACATGAAATTCGCATGTAAATCATGTAGATTATCCAAATTGTAGTTCGCATCGTTTCCAGAGTGTCTTCCTTAATAGATATTAAAAAGTAGTTTCAAGCTGTAATTGGCTCGGACATGAAAGAAAACAAAATAGTTCCTTATGAAAAATGCAAGATAACCATCCGTCTTAATACTGAAGCTTTTTGTCTCCGAATTCGCTTATTATTAGAATAAACGATATGAATATTTCTAACGTTTATAACTTAATAAAATAATAATAACGCCTCTGATAACAGAAATGATAATGATGATAATAGGTAATAACGATAAGGCTAATAGTCGATTTCGATAATAATCGGTTTTACGGACTTCGAACAAACCGCATTAAATTGACGATGTCACGCTAGGTTCGAATAAATAAATCTAATCATCGGGTATTCATAAGCGACAACTGTCTGTTTTCGTTCGTATATTTCGTTGGTCGAGGAAATCATTCCTGACTATTTACCGTTAGTCGTAGTTTAGCCGATTAAGTAAATACTGTTGTCGAAATGCATACTACATTACGTATACTACACACTCACACGATTATGTATATATATATATATATATATATATATATATATATATATATATATATATATAACCGCGAATAAAATTCCCGAACAATTTCAGCAAACATTTATGAATATTTAAATACTGTAGACGGTTTATTAGTTCATCAAATAAACAGCCTATTTTCGGTAAAATGTTCATTCCTCAACATATACCTACATAAGTATACATATATTATATATATTATATATATATATATATATATATATATATATATATATATATATATGTAAAAGTAAACGAATCACGTGTATAGCTTTTGGAAAGTTGATTAAGGTGTTCAAGAATAATGATATACCCAACCGACCAAAAAAGAAAGTGTACAAACATTACGCCTTCCGCGGTGCTTATATATGGAGCGGTAAACACGAAGTCCGACGAAATATATGGTTAAGAAACTTGCCGTAACTCAGACAGCCTACGAAAGAGTATTGTTCGGAATTAAGATGCCAGACAACAAAAAGCCGATATACATGGGTGAGACAGCGGACTAAACTGTCGGATGCAATAGAACGTGCAGCGCAGCTGAAACAACTGGGCAAGCCATGTGGTAAGAAGAAATGATGACAAAAGTGAACGAAACAAATACCAAGGGGAGAACACAGAATAAACAGGTCAGCCGGTGCAAAGTGGATGGAAGAGGACGTTGATCATCAAAGATGGAAGAAACCGTGGTCATGAGATATATATATATATAAAAAATCGTCGATTCGCGAACATAAACGGGAAATAACGATGTAATGAATACTAAAATAAATGTGGGAACTTCTTAAATATGTTAAGAATACGCGTAAAAGAAGTGAATGATTTATTATTTATTTATTTTAACGGAGCCCACGCAACAACCAGAAAGTTAATTATAAGGTAGGGTTACAATTATTTAATTGTATGGTGATCCAGACAGGACGGATGGTTTTATTTTTTTAATAATCAACTTGCTAACGTCGCTACAACGCAAACCCCGTGCTCTATGTTTATAGTACATATGAGGGATTCTTTTTTATCCAGTTTCACTTATCATGGCAGCTTATAATCGGAAGGAGCGCACGTTTTGCGTGGAACGTTATTTTCGGCGTGAATAGATCACGACAGTGCAAAAAGAGTTTCGAAAAACTATCAATTAGAAAGGGGCATATGTAACAAAATAGAAAATAAGAGACGACCCGGGGTGCGAATGTGGGAAGAAACACAAACTACGAACTACATTTTCACCGAATGCCCCTTACGGACTTTGAGGGATGGTTGGAATCAGATTAAAACATTGTCGGATGCAACGTAGGATTGGTTAATCTAACTGGATCTGGAAATATAGACACGCTGTCCATCGTAAATTGTGTTATTTATTTATTTATCATTTATTTATACTGACTATATACGACATATGAATAATAATAATTACCGAAGAATATCGCTTCTAATGGTAGTGTACAAATTTCTTTCAAACGCGTTGCAAACTAGATTGGAATATAAAGTAAACAAACAGCTTGGAAAATATCAGGGTGGTTTTAAGCAAGATCTTGTCCAGAACTGACACTACATTTGAACAAATATATAGGAAATTGAGATCCAAAAATATAATAGTAACATTTGTTGACTTTAAGAAAGCTTACGACTCTATAGACAAAGAAACATTATTTAACACATTAGACGAATTGGGTGTAGACAGTAAACTTATTGTCATCATTAAACAAACATTGACAAACGCCGTATCCAAAGTTAAATTTTTAAAAGAAGTATCAAAACCGTTCCAAATAAGAGCAGGAGTATGACAAGGAGATGGTTTATCTTCAAAATTATTCAACTGTGCATTAAAAAAGATAATTAGAGAACGAATAATTAGAACGAAGGAAGAAAGTATTCGAAGAATTAGATTAGGTAGGAGCAAGAACGACATAGAGATCGATTAGCATTTGCAGACGATTTAGCGACTTTGTCCGATAATGTGGAAGATGCGATAAAACAAATTGATATTTTAAAGGAACAAGCGGAAAAATTACAAATTTCTTTTGTAAAAACAACTAATATATAACTAATATCGTAGATGCACCGAAATATATAACAACGAAATTCGGGAAAATTCGAAGTCATTACATTTAAGTATCTGGGAGACAACTAAATGTGTTGGACGAGGCAACTGTTTTAGAAATAGTGCGAAAAAATGGAAACAGAATTTCGGTTAACGAAAAATTTATACAACGAGAAATCGGTGTGTCTATAAACGCAGAAATAAGACATTATAATACAGTACTTTAATTTCCAAATGCGATTCTCACGTTTCAAGTGTTCGTTTTAATTTCAATCCTAGCGACGACTGACTAGGTTATTCGCGATAACTCTATCACATTGGAGGGATGCACTGTACCGTTGTAAATTGTTCCACCATGATGATGAACTAGGGACATAGAGCTGTGGTTTCCTGTTACCTTTCGAATGTTTTCCCTATTTGAAATCAATTACTCGTCAATTCGCTCTCTGAATTACCCAATCCGGCTGGTGCCGATAATATCACGAACGAGTTTCGATCTACTGTTGTGTTCGTAGTATAATGCTTAACGGTATTTATTAGTAGGAATATCTTCACCAAGTAATAAAGTTTTTCATCATCACTGTTTAATATCACATAATTAGTATCTCGAATGTTAGCCCATTTTATACTTAAAATGTACTCAACAACAAAAAATCGGAAGAAAATGATGATGATGATAACGTACTTGAAAATGTCGCTGTCAATTGCAGAATTATACTATACGAACATTACCATTAAAGAACGGTTGAAAATTAAAAAAATAATAATAATAATAAAGAACTTTCTATGTTTTTCACACGATACAAATCTAATCGATCTATTTGAAGCTGAAATCAAAACACTAACGATGTTTAGAAGTCAAATATTTATCGATAAAACCAACTTTCCTATTACAACACACACACACACACATATATACACATATATCATTGTAGACGAACATATGGACAGATATAATTATTATTAAAAAATGCAATACATTAGACAGTAACAAATAAACGAATCCTTGCCTACTGACACGTACAGACATAAGGAAAAACAGTGGAATAACCCGAATCGGAATTTGTCCCTGAGAAAGTATTCGACGGATGAATAGGAAGAAACTCGTTTTTCATTTCTTATCAATTTTTCTTTTGCGAAAGTTGGCGCGTGACAAATTTCATTATAACGCAATGCTGAAAGTTTCGGCATAAGGAATTACCGCGAAGAGAGTAACCGAAAGAACAAGAACAACACGATCGCCAGACGGGTAGTGGTAATGCCCCGTTGAATTACATTTGTCATTACGTCTGTTGAGGTGAAATTTTCTTTTTTTTTTCACAGTTTTTAAATCGTCGGTTTCGTCCCGTTGTGATTTGAATAAAATATGACACGTCTCCAACGTACTGTCGTAGACTAACCTATAGACAACGGCAACTTTAAGTATAGAGTAGAATCCAGCGTCGGCATAAATATATATACATGGAGGGACTCGTAAATAGCACGCTTGTGTACGCACACACACATATATATAATATATATATACACAACGGGGGCATTCTGAAAATTTATTTTGAACAAAAATTCTGATTCCCCCGGAGAACAAGATTCGGGACTAACGTGACCCTGATAGAATACACGCGACATTAATTTTGAATCGGTCCGATATGAGTGCTAGTCACGCCAAAAAGGAGTTTCCCCGAACGGAGCAAACTCGCTTTATTCACCTCTTAAACTTTTACCTTGAAAGCTAGAATAAGTACGCGTGTATTAGTTACCTGTTTCATGTAATATGCATAGGCGTGATTTATATATAGTATATTTCCAGCGAGAATATTACTACAAGCATATGATACGTTAATATTTATTTATTAGTTTTACTCACAATATAATAATGATTAATAATAATCATATTTATTTACAATAATAATAAACGCACGTGATAAAATTTAATTGGTGATTCATTTTGTACACTCACTTAGGTGTGAATTTGTAAGGCTGCACGAAACTTAATACTTTCTAGGGGCAGCATACATATATTATACATATATATGTGTGTGTATTATACTGTTAGATATAGCATCTTCATATATTATATATATGGAACGAATATGTACCTAATAAGCTCGTAGTAACGAAATAGATTCAAATTATATCTTCTAATGAAAATAATATATTGTACGTACTTAAGTCCTGGGTCCTCTGCTGTACAACCTTTATACAGCAGATTTCTCGACGGTTGAACCTGCTCAGGTGGCAACATTTGCAGATGATACTGCGATTATCGTATCGGATAAAAATGCAGACATTGCCATCACAAAGTTACAGAATTGTGTAGGTCAGATTTATCAGTGGGCTCAACAATGGAAACTTAATTCAGATAAGTCATCACACATTACATTCACCAACAGAAAACCGCACAATAAACGGGTGCTAATCGACAAACAGAGTGATTCCAAGCACCAATGAAGTGAAATATCTAGGAGTCTACCTAGATCAACGGCTGACATGGAGGTCGCACTTACAAAAGAAAAGGACCGAACTCAATATCCGGATGAAACAACTTTACTGGTTATTAGGATTTCAGTCGAAGCTGTCGCTCCAGAATCGCCTATTAGTATATAAAACGGTACTACGTCCAGTATGGTCTTATGCAGCACAACTCTGGGGTTGCGCAAAGAACAAGGTGCTACGCCTAATATACCGTATGCCGTGGTACGTGTCTAATGAAGTTATACATCGGGATTTGAAAATCGATTTGGTGGATGAAGTTGTCCGGAGGCTCGCACAGAAACATCTGATGCAGACACCAAATCACCCAAATAAGCTGGTAGTCAAACTTTTACACTCGGAACCGTCATCGAGACTGAAGCAAACTAAAATGAAAAACTTGATCATATAATCGTTTTAAGGGGATGTATCATTGGATACTCCTCCTACACGTGATTATATGTGTATATATGTGTATATGTATATATGATGATATCATTTATTAGACAGCCTCACTCATTGGCTAGTTATAAATAGCAAATATATGAAAAAAAAATCAAGAACGAAATTTTATATTTTTTAATATTTTGTTTAGAAATTATTATTGTGCTATTTTATATTTGTAATTTTATGTTCCATTCCAATTTTTCTTTCTCACACTACAATGGGTGTTAAATATCTGATATGTATATTAATAATAATGTCGACGCTTTTTAAATAGTTAGCCGCTGTAGAAAATAAACAAGAAAATAGGAAATAAAATCAATTGTGATGACTAGATAAGTTCCATAGGTGCTTGATAACGACGTTAAAACACGTAAAGAGCAGATACAAGATGCGGACATTTTCGAGACTTTCAATTTAATCATGTTTTCAATGTTTTTGATGCAGTAGTCTTTTTCTGTCAATTTGTTCGCGGTTATGTTCAAATTTTATTAACTTTACGAGTATCTGATCTTTATATCTTTTGCGTGGTCGGTCTGACTCGTATGCGTTTACCTTGACGTGATTTTTGATATGGTATTCTTTTTGGAAACCTGCTGTTTTCAACGCGCATGACATAACCTATCCAACGTAATCATGGGTTAACAATTGTTCTATAGGTTCGTATCCGCCCCGTCAAAGAACTTCGAGATTTGATCTAAAATCGTCCCATTTAATTTTCGTAAGCGGGCACAGGAATTCTAGTTTTCTTAGCCAGGTTCTGTTCTATAAAAAAAAAAATTGTGCGTATAACAGCTTCGTACATCGAAATCTAAAGAAACTGATGCGACGCACGGTTACATCTATAATTAATTTACTCATCTGATAATAATAAATAAATAAATAAAAAGTGTATTTTTGCATTTAAAATAAGAAACAACAAATATCGTCTACACGTACCGAAATAGTGTAAAATTCTCCCTGTGTATCGCGATATATAAATATAAAAACAAAAGAAACGAAGCTTAAAGCAAATAAACTGCAGGAAAAACCACCACCAAAACCTGCATGAAATAAGTATATAATAAAATAATAACATAAAATATAGTATGCGATAACAGACGATCAGAGTAGCAATAAATAGGAAAATAAATAACTATATACATAAAATAAACTTAAACTTAAATAATAACTATATATCATCGGGAATGCCGGCTACTCATCATAATAATGTATGTTTAATTCTTTTATGTTTATATTTCTTATATTTTAATTGGAGACTAGTGCGAGTGTAGTCTCCTATATTGTTTATAATGGAATACTCACTTAGGGTTACAATCATAACAAAATTTTTTGGTTTGCTGATTTATTACTTGATGCACGTATGGTAATTTCAAAGTTCTGTGCAAACGATCTATCCTAGCATAAAACGGAGCTTTAAGAATAATTCTGCAACATTTATTTTGCATGGCTTGCAATTTAGATAAGTTAGAGTGACTTGCGTAAGACCACACAGGACACGCGTACAACATTATCGGTCTTAAGATACATTTGTAGATAATTAGCTTATTTGCCACGATAAACAAACGAACGTCTCGATCATTAAGCGTCTTAATATAGATAAACGATTGTCACAAGACATACGCGATAAAATGCACAAATTTTTCGGTCATATAATGCGTGCACGAGACTTAGACAGGACAGTCACACTAGGAAGAATGAACGGACATAGAAGAAAAGGTCGGCCAATGACCCGATGGACGAAACAAATATGCCGACGTGTTAAACTGTCAATACCAGATTTGGTACACTCGGCAGATGATCGACAACTGTGGAGGAATTTGATTGCTACATAATGGTCACGACGGTCAATTATGATCAATATACGACTGTAGAGAGCTTATTTGCAGAATTAACGTATTCCTATTAAAGACTGGATATAATTTAAATAAAGAGGCTTGAGTTTTATTAACGGCGTGTTCGATATGTTTAGAAAAGGTAAGACCTTTATCTAGAATAACACCAAGATATTTGATCTGAGTCTTCCATTCTATGGGTATATTATTTATTATTATAGGAGTTAGAGAGTTTGGTCTTCTTTTTGTAAATAATATTGACTGTGTTTTATCGGTATTTATGTTAATTTTCCATTTATTGAAGTATGATCTTAATTTCTCAAATCCTATGCTTAGCCTTCTTTGAATAGTATCTTTACGATACGACGTACAATATATAGCCGTACCGCATACAACGCCATCTGAAGGTGTTTATCCATGGGAATGTCATTAATAAATAAGAGAAAAAGATGGGGTCCAAGTATACTCCCTTGAGATACTTCAGCTAGTATAGACCTTTCCACAGAGTTACAATCATTTATTTTTACCATAAATTTCCTATCTGTTAAATAATCTTTAATAAGTCTAACGATATAATTAGGAAATTTTAGTTGAATTAATTTATATATTAATCCGAGATGCCATGTAGTATCAAAGGCTTTCTCAATGTCTATGAGAAGTAAACCTGTATGTTTATTTTGATTAAAACCATCTGTTATGAAATCAGTAATCCTCGCCAACTGCATAACTGTTGATAGTTTACTCCTGAATCCAAACTGTTGTTCAATAAGAATATTATTAATTTGTGTAAAGGTTTGTATTCGACTGAGAATAATTTTTTCAGCTATTTTGCTAAAATTACTGAGAAGAGAGACAGGACGTAAATTAACCGGATCCGAGGTATTCTTACCAGCCTTAGGGATGGGTATTACTTTAGACGTCTTCCAAGAAATGGGGAAATGCGAAAGTAGTAACATAGAATTAATTATGATAGATCTAATTTCAGTATGATAATGTGGAATATTGTTTATTTTTTCATCAAAGATGCTATCTCCTCTGGCGAAGGAATAATTGTAGATTATCCAAATGGAAAGGGAAGATATATTACACGGGGTTATATATATATATATATATATATATATATATATATATATATATATATATATATATATATATATTGGGGAACTTAGTAAAAAAATAAAGCAAAACTCAGAACGTAACGGCGCAACAGCGACATTCAAAAAATACACGATCGGAATTACCTTTTTGAGATGGAGTGGGTAGGAGGGACTTTTTCCACATCTGAAAATAACGATCAGGTAACAAATCCTAAATCGTAATCTACTAATGAGTTCAATTCCTTTGCGATTATTAATCTTCTTAAGGAAGTAGAACTACGGAAGTTTAGAGAGAGACGATTGAAGTTTGATAGTAATATTGCCTGTTCTAGATGGAGGGGTAGGAGGGACTTTTTCCAAGTTTCATCTGAAAATAACGATCAGGTAACAAATCCTAAATCGTAATCTACTAATGAGTTCAATTCCTTTGCGATTATTAATCTTCTTAAGGAAGTAGAACTACGGAAGTTTAGAGAGAGACGATTGAAGTTTGATAGTAATGTGTATTCGACTAATATCCTCGGTGTGCATCAGTATGATCCTTATGCTCCAGCTGCGCAGCGTGAATGATATATCGTTGCGAGAAACTAAAGAAAGTTCTACGCTATTAGATGGCACGTCTTAATGAGTCGAATTCATTGTTTGGAATACCTTTTTGTTCCGGCACCCACGAGAAGGATATAAAAATATTTTCGCACATTCCAAATTATTAAGCTTTAACATAATCCAATTAATATATATGATATATTCCATATTGCATTCGCCATACTTTTCGAGTCGGTAATAATACGAAAATTCTCACAAAGACCCGAGTCCATTAAATATTGAATGAGGTAATTCTACCTCGGGGTAATCGTTTTTCTTTGCAATACTCGTAGAAAATTTTATCACTGGATCGTAAAAGGGAAAAACCCATAGTTCCGGGGTAATTTAACAGCGAGGTCGGAAAGAATGAATCCTAAGAACCGTAAGACACAGCATTTTGTTTTATATCCAAGCGTATCAGAATCTTTATAAAAACAACAGCACATTCGCTAAACGAATCCAATCTTCTTCGTCTGGTTCTCCCTAAAAGTTCCAATTTCGCTCAAGTCGAGGATATTCTTTAGACGAGGTTAACGAACAACTTCCATTCGTTAAACAGGATGTTTCTCGACGTACGAAAATTGATTGGTATCTCTTACGAACTAACGTCTACTTAACTATTAATTTTCTATTTTACTCAGTTCTATTATAGCGGGCGCTCGTTATTAGGATGCTCAGTATCCACAGCAGAATTATCGTCGCGTCGAGGAAAGTTTTAAACATCTTCTAATAACCGAAATATTCATTTTTTAGATTAAAAATGTGGGAATTCGAAACCAGCTTTCAAATAAGGAAAGTGTAAATTTGAAATTACTTCATTATTATCCGGATGACGAATCGATCGTATGTAGTAAATTAATTTTTCTACTTCGAGGACGATAAAATAAAAATTATTTAATTATATTACTAGGATTTTATTCGCGTCGTCATATTACTATCGCGCCGAGCGAAAATATTTTCCGGCAGATTTAATCTAAGAGAAACAAAAAAAAAAAAAAAAAAATAGGATAATTCTTCCTTAAAATAAACGTATTGATTTACCAAAATAGATAACAAATTGGCAATTAGGCGCCCGTAAGATAGTTCCTCGTGTCCTGCTATTTTCATAGACAGCTGTGTTGCATCAATAACATAACAATATTATGTGTATTTTTCTTCATTCCGTTATCCGAATCGAATATCGTGTGCCCCTTATTTTATGCGTATAAAACGTAATACACATATATATGTATAATAAACAATGAGAAATGAGTTAAAATCATTTCGACTGTTAAGACATTATCGAGCGTGCATAAAAATTAGATATCAAAATATATGTAATTTATAAAATTGATAAAAAGTAAAATATAAAAATATTAATTTAGATATACAATTTACGAAAATTAACAGAAAAAAGATAAAAATAATTATTTAGGTTCAATAAATTACGTAGCAAGTAATACGTATTAAATTATAGAACTATTTATGAAATATATAAGAAATAATTTTTTCTTCTCTTATTTATTACCGCAAGCTGACCAACAAGATCATTTAGCAGTATTCAGTAGGAGAGCATAACAGGAAGGGCTACCCACTGGTACACACCCGGCAACCACGACTTCAGATTTGGTCCCGGGGTTTTCACATTATTCGAAACAATTAGTAATAACGAAAATACATTCAAAAATTCCGGAGTGTGATTGTAATCAGTGCGAAAAAGAAGGACACATCAGAATAATAGACGGACAATTCGCGATAAAAGTTAAAGAACACAAAAAAACATATTTTTAAATTCGTATAAAAACAACCATGAAAAATTGTTAAAAGAGAATTGTAAAGAATTAAAACAATAATATATAAAATTTTAAATATAGATAAACACAAAAAAATGAAAATAATAAAAGAAAAAGATAAAAATAATTTGTCGAATTCGATGTTAAATTTCGATGAAGAATTAGTTGTAAGAAGTATATTATAAAATTAATTATTTTTATATTAGACAGAAGTTTTTATTTTTTATTTTTTAGTTTCTGTGTTATGTATAAATTTGTCTATTGCCTAATTGTATAGTTTATTATTTTTCATTTTGCAAATCTTAATCAATTGTATATCTAAATTAAAATTTTTACATTTCATTTTCTATACATTTGTATATTATGTTTACTTAATAACGTCTTAACAGCGTAAAAGCTTTGCGATTTCTTATTTTTTCTAAATTCAGTGATTTTAACTTTTTTCTTGTGATTTATCTTTAAAAACCACTACATTTAGTACTTGTCAAGTTATATATACATATATATATATATATATATATATATATATATATATATATATATATATATATATAAAAGTTTTGCTGCAATTGCGATGACGTCGCATTAATTTTTTTCGCGTGTTCCAGAAATTTTCAAAATTATCTATCGATTTCTTTTCAACTTTATCGTATTTCTTCCAAGTTTACTCCAGTTTTAACAACTCGAATTTTCTTTCCAAGTTCGTATAAGCTGATGATAATTTTAGTGAAAAGTTCAATCATCACTTGCTTTAAACCTCGAAAGCTTTTAACTGAATTAGAAACGTAATTAGACGAATTTTCGCTCGCCTTTACGATGGTGCAAATAACGGAATATCTACTACCACCGTAGCCGTTACGATCTGCTTCGAATTCGCTGTTCCCGTGACGGGGAGTTGAACGATCGGGCTAACACGAAAAAAAATCTACCGATTTCGATTAGATTAACGATATCTGAAATGTTAGAAGGCGTTCTCGATAAGTAGCTCAATTTGAACATAACCTATTTCGACAGGCTATATTTATAAAATTTGAGAAAAATGTGAAATGTAGTGATTTTTAAAGATAAATTACGAGGAAAGAGTTAAAAGCGCTGAACTTTTTTCAAATAAAAAATCACAAACTTTTAGTCCGTTAAATAGTTATTAACGTAAAAATATATACAATTAATAAAAATACTAAGACATTATGGCGCAAAAATTATTGGCGAAATCTGTACCTAGATCGGAAATAGACCTTGGACATGCACTAATCACCCACTCGTACCTGCTTGGTAAACAGCCACCACGTGTATATCATTAACCGTCTATCGTATACTCAAAAAATACGCTTAATATCGTACTAAGGAGATAATAAGCTCAGCTATTCCGGACATCCAGAACCGCTGGAAATTCTTACAAACTTCCTTATCAATATAACATTTATTAATAACATCTAGTTATAAGTATTACAATTAATCATATACGTCCAGTAACAGCCACGAGGCATTAAATGCTCGTTAAAAAAAAATAATAATTCAGATGTACAAAAGTTAGTAAAGTGAAAACAGTATTATAAAATAATCGCACGAGTGAATACGGTAAACAATACAATCTATAATCGGCCGATACAAAAATTTATACATAACGCTGAAACGCAGAAAATAAAAAATTAGAACTTCTGTCTAATATAAAAATGAACCGAATTATTTATTTATTTATTTATATATTTATTTATTTATTTAATGAAGCCACACAACAGCTAACAGCCAATTATAGTGTAGGCTTATAAATAAAATAATACAATGAATAATTTTTTCTGAATTATAAAATTAAAAGTAAAAAAAATAAAATACAAAAAAAATACATCGAACATTCGACAATCAACGTCTATTCACGACGCGATGAGAGACGTAAGGGTAGTGATAACGATTATATCGTCTAATGCCTATCGAAATAAGACGGATTATATAATTATCGTTATCTGTAAAAAATTTTATATCAATTTTCGGTTTTCGCATTAATTACGAGAATTTGTTCACGCTAGAGACCGCAAAAAATGGAACGTAAAATAATTCCAAATGTTTCCACGCTTATTTCAATAAACGCGATAATAGTCAAGCTTGCGATGTTTATCCGCACATTAGCTTCGCAGCTAACATTCGCAGGCGTCTGTTTTATCTACATTTTCTGTAAACTCGGTTTTTTTTCTTCTTATAGTTTTTATAAATTTACATCACGAATTCCTACTGTTTTAACGTCTCGTTCCAAATTATAGTATGTTGTAGCTTATAAACTTGTAATCGTTAACTTCCGTTTTCGAGTAACCCTTACGTTTTTCATTTAATATTACACAACATCCTCGGTAGCATATATTTAATATTTTATTATTACATACATTCATCTGGTTTTATCGATAGGGGGGAAATCGACGAATTTATTATTCCGTCTAATTAAATACTAATCGCCGCGTTAGCACTGGTTAACTGGTAGACGGTTCGAAACCAACTAGAGACGAGAAAAGATTTTTTTTTTTCGGCCCAGGTCAAGCTAAACCGTTGTGACCAGTACTAATTTAAGTATTACTAAATTATAATTTTAAATAATAATTTGCAGCGCCTTAAAATAAAAAGAAAAATGAGAAATAATACTACAGCTTAATAGATAATGTAGGGAATACGGAGGGAAAATAGCGAATGATATCAGTTTATTAAAAAATTATAATTAAATAGTGGACAATTAAAAAGAGGATGGTTTTGCAGGATATGTATTTACCTGTGATTATCTCCATTTCAAAAATTTAACTCTATACCGGAATTATGGTAATAAATGTACTAAGTTGATGATACGAGAGCATACCGTGGAAATACTGGAAGATGCGACTGAACAATTATGAAATATTTACTTTTATTCGATGATCTCCAATATTCATACCAAGAATTGTGATAATGGGGAATTTTAGATGATGAAATAAATGGGAGTGGAATACTCGACAATGAATTTAGCAGCAACATCCGACGCTTCATCTAGTTTAAATCCGGAATGACTAGGAATCCAAAATAAAATTCTAAAACATCGCCTAGTTCTATAATTTTGTTTCATCATTGGATTAACTATCGCGGAGAGAGGGCAGTGGCACCCAATAAGGTATTATATGTGCGCGAATATGAATTGTACCTTGAATGCTAGTACGTTTTATATGTAAACGACTAGACTAGTCAGGACATTCCGACAAATAAGACGATAATGAATTAAATACTGGAAAATCAAAAATTATACGTAAATTTCATTTTCAGACTGTCCCCCGGAGTACCTTAACCGGAATTTGACTAACGAACGATATAATATTTTTAACGTCGGTGATTGACTTTTTTTTAAATCATCCGCCGTGTTCTAAAATCTATTTTAAATTATAATATTGTTTATAATATTTTCGCTTTACTATAAAATAACGTCGACATTAGCGCAGTTTTTATTTTCTACGTAACGAAATAGATGCGACGATAATTATACCACAAAAGTGTTATCGATTTTCAAAAATTTTGTAAAAAGGTATAAAATCGTTATTACGACATTTTTTTCCTATGCTACTAACGACAAATAGGACAATGAAAGGAGATGACGATAAGGTAATTTCGCGAGTGTATAATTTCAGCCTTCGACTTGTAAACTTCTCTCGATTGTCCTAATCGTATTTTTTTTTTCACGCTATGGGCATATTTCTTATTTCAACCACCGCTAAATGTGAAACGCCGAGATTCCATTATTTACAGAAAAATACCACCGTGGCAATTTGTTCGTAATAACATTAAATTGCACCGAATTTCGGGCGTTGCGAATTAATTCGATCGAGTCACGAAAATGTCGTCGATAAGCTACAAAATTATAAAACACCTTGGACAAATTTATTGTATTAGCTTTTCTCATTTCACCCGACCTAAATAAAAAGAAGAAAATTGCCTTCCGTCAGTTATGTAAACGCTTCTAACGTATTAATGTCGTATTTTTGTTTCGTCGCTCCAGGCGTTACATAATAATTCAGCGACTACACTGGATCACTTAATATTTCGCCGATACATTATGTATATATATATGTATGTATTACTCGAATAGATGGAATATAATGATTTAAAAAATAATAATCGACAAAAAATCGTTATTAAATTTTTATATATATAAAAACACTATATAAATTTTTGGCTATTAAGTTATTATCAAGTGGTCATATAAAATAAAAAATATAAAAAAATATAAACAATTTATTAAAAATATTTAAAAAAAAAAAATTAACGTGTAAAAAGAAATTTAACTTAGATGTACAAAATTACAAAAAATAGCAAACAGTTCTTTATAAAATAATCTGAAAGCGAATACGGTAAACAGCAATGTAATATTTATACATAAACAATTACATTAGATAGCCAGTAAAAAAAAAAAAGTTTTTTAAAAATATTAACATTGAAAAATTATTCATAATATACTTCTTAAAACTTCTTCATTCTTCATTCCTCAATCTGACATCAAGATTGGTGGACAGTTTAGTTATCGTTCAGAATTATCTGGAAATCGCCATTTTCTTCATGTTTCCACTGTAGCTTTTATATCTCTTTGTATCTGTTTAATATAATTCTGCCTCGGTCTTCCTCTTGTTCTTTTCCCTTCTAGCGATCCTTCAATTATTTGCGTTAAATACTGATTATGTACCATGACCGATCCACTTTCTCTTAGTTTCTTCATTAGATTTCTTTCTTCGTTAATTAAATTAAAGATGTTTTCGTTGTTTATCTTATTCTCTCCATTCTTCTCCAACCCCATATTTCCCCAATGCTTCTATTTTCTTTCGCATTGTTTTATCAATCGTCCAACTTTCTGATCCATAAAGTAGTATACTCCGTGCAAATGTATTAATAAAATTTTTCTTTAGATCTGTTTTGATATATTTTTTGATGTCAGTAGTCTTTTCTTTTTCATAAATGCTATCTTCGCGATTCTTTCTTTCATATCGGTCCACTCTTACCATCAAGACTAGCTAAGTATTTTGGTCTTTTTACTTGCTCTATTATTTCTTAGTCTATTGTTGTATTAATTTTTTGTCGAGATCTTTTTTGCTGCATCTCATAACCCTAATTAATCAAAAGTCATCATTTAACGTGATAAATTATTTGTATCTCTTTCTTAATTAAAACACAAATATTGATAGTATTAACCGAACTTATAAAATTTAAACAACAGAAAAGAAATGAAACTTCTAGAAAAAATGGAAATAACGGAGAGAGATAATAGAAATAAATTCAACATAAATTCTTGGCGTAGACTTAGTTTTAAGGAGTATATTACATCAATTTTTATATTCGACGAAATGTTTTTATTTTTCTGGTAATGTAATTGTTCATGTACAAATTTTATATTGCTGATTTCTTAATTATGTTATTTACCACATTCACTATCATATTATTTTGCAATTATTTCACAATTTTTGTGACATTGTACAAATAAACTAAGTATTTTTTTTTACGTTTTATTTAATTTTTCCTTTTATCTTTCTTATAAACTGCTTTTATTTTTATATTTCATTTTTTATGGTCACCTCATAATGTATTAATATCCGAAAAAGTTTGTGGTCTTTTTATATATAAACAAATGTAACGATTAATTTTTGTATATATATATCACTGTTGTTTCGTTGAGAACGTTGTAACTAGTTATTGTGCGTTTTATTTTTACATACAAAATGAACTAGCAGTCAAGACGCTAATTATACGTAACTCAAATGCGTGCGCATATTATGTTATACTGAGTGTACTGCATTCTTCGTGATAATTAAGAATTACCTAATGATGAAAAACTTTCTATGTCGCGAGATGGTTTCGAAGCTTCAACTACGGAGTTGACAGTCGAGCACACTCTAGCAACTATACCGCCGCAACATATATACATGTGTGTGTTTATGTATGTGTTCATCTTTTCTTTGCGGTGGATATGTTCATTATTATCATTCTTACTTTTATAATGATAATATATCATCTTTTCACACTGTTAAGTAATAAATGAGATTAGAATTTCTCAAAATTAAGTTTTTTCAAATGAAATATAAAATTTAGATCGAAATATTTTCACCAAACAATACTTTACGTTATCGTCGCAATCGTAATGTTCTTATTGTGTCACAAATTCCATAATATAAATTTTATAATCAACGAGCATGCAAACATATATTTCACACACACACAGACAACGTACACACATGTACATAAATCATATATCGTAACGTTTTAAAATAGCAAAGTTTGACGCGATAAATAAAATATTTTTTTACTATTAGACTTAATCTGATTGTCGAGTCGTTTCTTACTATTAAGATAGAGATAACTTTCGTGCTTATAATAATCATTTTGCTCAGAGTTTAATTCGTGAATATACTAGTGTTCTCTATCTTCATCTATGAGATGGAATGTTTTACTTTGAAGAAGAGTGACAGGCGACGCATATATATTGGAGACGAATGCTCAGACAGAATCATACTGCAACAGATCACGGTGGATCACAGACTTCAAAAGCAAACTTCGCTGAACATAACGACAGGATGGAATTATTAAAAAAAAAATATTCTGACGGGAATGATGGAATTGAAAACACTTCCCAACATGATATCCAGTAAAAACAACCGTCGATGCCTCGACACTACGTGAGCTGTTATGGCGAAATCCGGTGTCACAACGCTCGAAATGAGGTATGGACGATGATGACGGGGACCTTTTAATTACTTTTAGTTTTATCGTACGAGGTACGTTTTCAAAGGATATTGTTAATATGTTTCAACGTGATAAAGTTTCGACGGAGTTAATTGTAAATTGCGTTTTAAAAGCTATATCTCTGGTAAGCGTAAAGAGTCACGAAAGGAGGCCGTTAAAAGCCAATGAAATATATACACACATACATAAATATATATATATATATACATGTAAGTTATATGTGTGTTCATAAAATTTCGAGTGGTTTTTGTCGAGTACTATACTATTGACCTCAAACCGCGGGTAACCCGAGTAAAGAAAGTCTTATATTCTCGACGTAAGCCGCATCTTGTATTTTTGTAGAACAATAAGATAATTCTATCTTTCTCGTAATATTATTTACAGGCGAGTCTTTTTCATTAAAAGACATTTTCCAATTTAGATCCGACATTTCGGATAAGATTACCGCCGCCGACATTTCCAAGCGTACAATGAAAAAAAAGAACGTTTCTCCCTTTTGAAAGTTTAAGACGTTTTTCAGAATTTTCATTTGGATGAAATTTCGTACAGCGTTTAATTTACGAAGTAATCAAAAATGAGCCCCGTATAGAAATTACGAATTCGAAAATTTCGGGCTCCTACATCGAGTAAAACACCTCCCCCGCCATAAAATTAATTTCGATTTCGTTTCCGTCGAATTTTTCTCGATCTAAACGCACGTTAAAAATTTCAGCTCGATCGAATTGACACCGTTCGAATGTTATAAGCTGAGAAATTTTAAGTATGATTAAAATTTTATATTTCGGGTACCGTTTCGATTTAAGCTAACGGATTTTTCGGAAAAAATTTTTTTAGTTTACGAAAAAATTATTTTCAGCAACAAATCCGATCGAAAAGTCGCAAAAAGTAGTTTAGAACAGTCTCCTTCGGATATTTGCATTTTAGGTTATAACTCCACGGAAGTTCATGAAACGGAATTATTAATGTAGTTACACGTATGTAATGGTTTTTAAGTAATTCGTACGAAAATATTATATTCGCCGAAAAAACACAAAAAATAAATAATGCACAGTCACTCGGGTACTATTTTTAAATATAGAGATTTCGTAGATGTCGCTTTATTAATTTTATAAATAAGCATAAAACTAAACTGTTACAACGTTCGTTGCGTACGAATGTGCTAGATTCCTAGGAGTCGCTGGAAAAGTTTAGGGAATGCCTACACTCAACAGTTGATATAGGCGCATGCCGTGATATAAATGGAAAGCATCCGAGTGCTGTACTTTGTATCTTATCTAGAAATATTACAAAAGCATGAGCAGGAACTTCGTAGCCTAATTTCGATGTTGTGAAAGTGAGATATCTTAGAGCTGACGATGAAAAAATCGGGGTATTCGTTAAATACTTATCCGATGTTTTCAGACCTACTTTACCGTCCGATGACGCAACACACATACATGGTTTTTTTAAATGTCTCTTTGCGGTTAAGAGTCCGGGATTTAATTTAATTACTAATAGATTTTTATCGGAACTACCAAAAAAAAAAAGTATATTAAATCCTACAAATATTTTTAACGCTACTTTGCGGCTGCTGTATTTTCCTCTATCTTGGAAATCGGTGCAAATGGTATTGCTTCCGATCCTATCAAAAAAAATCTTGAGAAAATTATAATATTATTTACCATTGAACACGTACACCGAATCGTGCATACTATTCAAGAGAGTTTTGAAACTAAGCAAGTATGCACGGACATTTTCTTACATAGCAAGCTTTTGATAGCGTGCGGCATCTCTGCTCGATAAACTGAAAAAATTAGTGCCATTACTATCTCCTCCTTAAATCTTACGTTAAGGATCGTGCATGACAAATTAAAATTCTGAATCAACATTCCGTTATCCGCATTATAACTGCTGGCGTGACTCAAGTTTTTCAGTCGGTAACAACGTGATAATATTCGAGTTTGCAGATGATACAGAGTTATTAGTTACCGGTAAATGTAATAAAGGGACTTCAAGAAAATTATAAATATCTTTGTTAAATGTGTAGAACTGAGGGTAAACGAAAGTGAATGCACGCAGGTTGATTTTACATTACAAATCAGTCATTGAATATAAGTGGGGTAATTATCAGTTAAGAAAAAAAAAAGAGATATCTAGACGTTCATTTAGAGAACAAGCTAACGTAACAGGAGCATATTATTCAAAAAACAAGTCGGGCATAAAATTACAAATATTAAATTGGCTTCTTGGTGTGTACTCCAGTTTGTCATTAGAAAACAAACCTCTTCTGTATAGAATAGTTATAAAGCTCGTCTACACACATGGTTTAATGTTGTTGGATTGTGCAAAAGATACATAAATAAGATACGAGAAATTACTTATTAGTTAATAATTTCTGTTTTTCTATTTCACATAATAGTATTCGAATTTAAAAGATTTAACATTTTCTCGAGTATATTGTATTAAAAAAACGCTACCCGAATAAACTACGAAAAGTTTATTAATATTTAATTAAGAAAAGAAGTGCCCTATATGAAATGAAATAAATTTATCTCCGTTGAATATAACGAAGATTCTCAGGTTTGTAAGTGTGTAATGCGAATGTGTATGATGTATTTGTGACGTAAGTGAACGAAAGATCGCCCATAAGAAAGGCGTTTTATTTTTTGTGTAATTATTTCGAATCAAGCCGAAACCTCGAATAAATTTGAATTTAAATTATCTAATGTTAAAATGTTATTTATAAGACGTTAAAATTGAATTGGTATTTCCTAACTGCAGTGCTAATTACTTTTTGTAAAATACCTTTGTTCAATACGAAACATACGATGTAGCACATTGTTCTATTACTACGAAACCTTAAATGTGCTTTTGTTCAAATTAGGATTAACAGAATAATTTTATTATAATTAAACAAGCGCTAAAATAAATTTTAAATATGCTTAAACATAATTTAACCTATAGTTAAGCATTTATTTTTGACAAATTAAATGCTCTTTGATAAGAATTATAAAAATAAAATATTATATTAAGAGAACTTATCGCGTATAATATATTATATATCTATATAATTACAATTTTCGGCGGTAAATTTATAACAGATACCATACAATCGTTCAACTGTTCATTCTTAAAGGAAAAATTATTCTCAAGTCTCTTTCTTCGACTAGATCGATATATTTACCTAATACCAACAATAGCAAACAGTCTAATGATCGCTCGAACGGAATAACGCGATTAAAGTCAAAATAAGTCGTAATAATAATAATAACAATACTACCCCATCGGCGCTAAAATGATAATAAGCGAAACCACCCTATTGTCGCCGAAATCGAAGGACAGAATAATAAAAGGAGGAGTACCGGTGGTTAGTAGTGGTAAAAAGAAAAATTATTGACGATATAACGATTTTTTTTTGTAGCATTTTTTAAAAAAGAGAAATGTAAAAATAACAAATAAAAGATGCGTGAAAAATATTATTATTAAAAGATTACATGGCTTTTGAAATGAAATTACGTTAATAACAAGTTCAAATCCAATTATAGGCGCTGTCATTCTGATTTTTATTTTCTTACTCGGGCCGCCATAAATAAAATAAATACCCTTGGCATAACGGGTTGCCGGGATTATTCATACGAATGTACATTCCACATAATTATTATATATATATATATATATGTATGTATATATTAATATAATTTATTGAATATAATATATATGATGATAAATCAACGGTAGTCTGTAAAACGAAACAACAATTTACGACAACCGGCATTTAATTTTAAATAATTCAAAGATAAAAACCAAAAATTGATCTACTAAAATAATTTGATCAAGTTTAAACGTACATAAACAACAAAAAATATAATAATTAAAATTGCTAAAATTTTTTGTATTATTGCTGATTGCGTTCTTTGCAACTTTCACTATCAGAAATCAAATCGGTTTTTTCACTTTGTTACTTTTTTTATAATATCGAACAATTAAGTATTTTTTTACATTTTATTTGATTTTTTTCCATTTTCCATTTAAGTTGTATATATTACGTAGTGATGCGGATCATCGGTGTAAAATGGAAAAGCGGATATTAGTGGCGGCCAATAACCGTCGTTCGCGAAAAGATCCATGAGAAAGATGTCGAGATGACGTCATAAAATGGATAGGAATAAATTGACGAGTCATTGGAAATGATTACAAAATGCTCGCACTAATAGGCGAGTCATCGGAGATTCCCCCATGGATGTGCACCCTTGATGAGTTTTGGGAACAGCTGAATCGTATCCGAACCGGAAATACGTGGTAAAATAAGCAGCAAGTACGGTGAAAAATATAAGCGACGCCGTTTACGAATGTGGATTCCCAGGAGAAACAGTCCAACATATTGCCCATAATAATTCTGGTACAGTTTTCTATGCATCCTTCTCCGACGTACAAGTAATTTCACGCGTAGACTCGTTATAATAATTGATAGAAGCAGAACATGGAATATATTTTAACGAAATATAATTTTATGAAAGTGTGTGCACTTACATTCAAGAATCAGATTAATATTAAATTATATATCTGTGACGCAGTGGCATAATTGCTAAACCGTCCGAATGTCAGTTCGATGGTTTGGTCACGTTCACGCCATAAAGTTTCATCATTATATAACTTTTAATAATAACGGAAAAGACAATGGCATCCAATTCCGTATAACATCAGATGCGTGCGAACTTTCTTCATACATAGTGCCTTCAGTGCTAGTCCACTTAATACAAAAGAAAAAGTAACCTCCAATGGTCTAGTCATCGCATTCAACAATAAACAATACAAAGGTGATTATGATGTATATATATATACAAAGTACACGGTTGTAAATTAATGTCTTCAAATAAATTTTCAAGAGCTAAACTAAAATTTGAGGTTATCGAAAATTTCATATAAGAAGGTCAAATTCTAAACGGCAGGTGCAATCAAGTCTATACTAAAAGTGGAACATATTTAAGTATTTCAGTAAGATTCATAGGCAAGAAGTTCTTTGAAAATCATCTACTTTAAGACTTATTTGATAGACCATCCTTATCTGACGCAATTATTAAGATATCACAACAAGTATAAATTTATGCGAATTATATTTTTAAAAAATGCATATTTCTTAAAAATAAAACGGCATAAAATCACAAAGCTTTTCAGTTATTAAGCCATTATCAAGTAAACATAAAATAAAAAACATAAATATATACAATATATAAGAAATATGAACTATAAAAATTCTAATTTAGAATATATAATTATCTTTACAGTTTATATTTCTTATATATTGTATATACGTATATATATATTTTTAATATTTTATTTTATGTTCACTTGATCATGGCTTAATAGTTGAAATGCTTTGTTATAATAAGAATATATTTATATTTCATTATACTTTAGGGTAGAGAACGGTACTTAAGTTATAATTTCAGTTTTCAATTTTTCTATCTTTTTGTTTTCTTATCACTGATTCCCACCGGCATCACAAAACGCCCATTAATCCAATTAACACACACACAAAAAGTAGAAAATATAATACACGTAAACACTCGCGTCATGTGTATTAGACGAAATTTCGTGATTTGCGTTTATTCGAAAGAGGATGTTTAATTATTCTGAGCCGCTAGGCATTATATTCTTTATCCGCACGCTTGTTAATTGTCCTTTCCACCTACCTACTGCTAATTACTAACCGCCACTCGGCCGGCTTCAATACCAGCAGTGGGATAAGTATGGTTATTATCGTTTATTGTTTACGACCTTCGAAGAAAATTTGGTGAAATTTCGTTTTAAACATTCTAAATAATAAATTGTTTCCATCCTTACACTTTCAGTTTATCAATAAACCGTTGAAATCGAGAAGATTATTAAGGTGGACGAAAGGCTCAAAATTAAAACCCAAAAGTCTACGTCCTTGTCGCTTTGTCTGATATTAGTGTTCTATTTCTTGCTGCTTTCATCAACTCTTTAATTTCCTTTATTCCCGCCGAGTCCTTTATGTTCATTACTCATTCGGACTTACCTTTTACCTTTTAAGAATTTTCCTTCGATTCTACCTTGTAATATAGTTTGTAATATGCGATATTCTTCTCCATGAACTGTGTGACCGAAATATGCAATTTTCTTTTATATACGATATTTACCAGTTCTCATTACGGAATTCGTTACTTTTTCCGTTCAAGGTATCTCAGGAACCACATTTCTATCGCCATTAGCCGAATGTCTCTAAACCCATATAGTATTACCGGCCGTATATAGCAATTAATGACCCAAAATTTCGTACTAATTTCACAAAGAGAAAAGGGATGCACTGTTAATCTTAAATCTACGTCGCGCATACATCTTTTGTGCAGGGAAGATTTAACCGAAATAACGGGTAACAGGCGCGCATGCGAAAGAGAAAGAATACAGACAGGCCAAAAATTGTAACGCGTATATATATATATATATATTATATATATATAGCAAGGATACGAATGTCTGTTATAATTGTTTATATGTATGTATATTTAAACTGAATATACACATATATGAGTACAGCATGCGTGAAATAGAGTAGGAACCAGACTACACTGCAAGAATATACCTGCCTATGTTCCCATGCGTATAAGCCTTTGGATCGCTCGCTCACTCATTTTACGGGTTAACTACCCATATACAACGCGCCAATAGAAGTTTCACTTTATAAAGCGTAGCTGAAATGTTTCAGACATGTCACGTGACATCGGAAGTATAGTACCCTAAAAATATTAATAATCGAAGTTGTAAAATCATAGAAAATGATCGAATGGGAGATGTTAAATTGCGTGGTTGGACAATCGTAAAGAATGATTCGACTTCGTAGAACATCTATGCCGAGCAGTTGAAAGAAAGCAATTTCAATGATGGATCGCTAACCTTCAAGATGAAGACGGTGGATGAAGAAGAATATGCATGTACGTAAAATCATAGAACCGATTTATAAGTTTCATATACACACCCTCATCGAGTATGCATGTATTAATACGTTCACTTATTATAAAAACTATATCATTATTTAATATTTTAACTACACATATACACATATTCACATATACATGTGTACATACTATGCTGCATCCGTTGATGGTGTTGTTAACATTATGACATTAGACATATCATCGTTATCATTATTATATTTCTTGTTGTTGTAATTTCATCTTTATAGTCGTGCCCAAAAATAAAAACCAACCTAATAGAATTTTTGAGATACTTGAACTGACGCAATTTTTTTGCTACTTAATCGATTGTGTAGTATCGATTTTTTTCTGTCTTCAATTGATATTAACATATGAAATTGTCGTTGATGCTGATTTCTCCTTCATGCGCCAGTTACTTCGTTCTTGAATTACCAATTGCTTTTTTCTTTGTTATTCACGTCAATTAGCCCCAGCGGCAATTTTTTCTCGACATGAAATTCTATACGAGAGTAGAGATCTTCTTTCCAGAATAAAGTTATTTTAGTTATTATTCGCGTGGTCGCACATTTCCTTGATACCGTATTTTAAAGTTTTAGTTCGTATGTATATATATGTGTGTATATATTTTATTGTTTACCCATGACGAGTAATTGTGACGCGAAGTGTTCGTAATCCAAAGACTAGAGCCTAATTTAGTTCATCTCTTTGAACTCCATTAAGATTTTTTCGTTGAAAATAATATTTTTTTCCCGTTCCATCGTGTTGATTGATTCCGAACTTCGTAAATCATCCATACTACAATGATCGCGAGTGCAATGATGCTATTCGTCTCGAGAGTCAGCTGCTCGTTCGAACCAGCCCCTTTTTGTAATTTCCGTTATTTGACCAATAACAGGCTATGTCCGAGTATTTTCCTCTCGGATAATCAGTTTTTCCTTGTGTCCGAATAACTTTAATAACCTTCCGTATGTCTTAATTTCCGGGTTATGCAAAGTTTTTCAGTTGCTGCTATCCGTAACGTATAGGGTCAGTAAAATATTTCGAAATCTTCGATCGCTTCTTTCTTTTTTTGTTTGTAACGTCCAAGTACCCGTGTTTTGACTATCTTCAACACGAAAAATTACAAGTTGTTCAAAATAAGGCTCTTAGATTATGTTTGGGAGCGATATACGCCCCTACAGACTTTGAACGCGGAGATGGCTGAACCTCCATTAAAACTTAGGCAGGAGTATATAGCGAACAAGTTTTATCTCAAAGTGAAAGAGAGAAAAACCCATGCGATTAATAAACAAATTCGATGTTTACTGAGACTGCGGCATAATAGATATTGGTCAAATAAAATTCTACCTCCTCTTCTCTGCAGCCATAATAAATGGGAAAAAATTGAAATCATCCATCCAAAATGTTTCTTATCCCTTCTACCGTTACTACTTTCGGGATTTATTTTTCTTGCTAGACGTTGATTTAATTACCTCTGATAATAATATTGCTAAAACTATCCCTTCTGGAGTTAACAACGCTGCATTTATGCAAGCAATCAAGCCACTATGAAATTATTTTTACAGATGGGTCGGTCGATAAAATACGGGAAAATTATACCTCTGCTTTATATTACCCGAAAAAAGGCATATCGAAAGTATACAGATTATATCCTTTGCAGGCTCCTCATTTGTTGTAGAATTGTTTGCCATTTACAAAGCCTTAGTCAAAGATATGTAGGAAAAGAATATTCTAATAATATCCGATTCCTCAAGTGTCTTATTACAATTATCTAAGTTCCCAGAACCTAAAATATCAAAGTTAGAATTTGATGTCAGACATCCGGTTATTCAGCTTTACAATCGTGGATCTAGAGTAAAGTTTAAGTGGGTCCCTTGTCATTGTGGTATTACTGGAAATGAGGTGGTCGATGAATTGACGCGTTATAAGCTATCAAGTGTCCCTTACGAGAATATTAAATGGTATTGGGCTGATATTTTACCAAAGATTAAACGATCTGTACTAATTGATTTCCAACAGTACTACATCGCCGAAAGTCAAAATAAAGGGAAAAAATACTTCGCCTTGATGCATACAGTTCCCAGTAAACCATGGTTTCAATTACATAAGAACATTTCGAGGGATTATATATCAACTTTATTTAGATTGCGTACTGGTCATAATTTCTCCCCCTCGCACCTAGCTAAATTGTGCATAATTTCTGATGGTACATGTGATGTGTGCCATGTTGACAATTGTATCGAGCATCAAATTTGGATTTGTCCGAAATTTCGAAAACATAGAGATGAGATGTTGTTTAGTGTTGTACAAAAATGGCACACATTACCCGTGAGTATTGAATTGATTGTTTCCAACCCACTGTCTTCTGTCTCTGTCAGTTTATATAATTTTATCAAACGTAGTGGCATTGAGATTTAAAATAGATTAACTGGATAAAGGATTAAACTGGCCAAATGGCGCAAGCTGGGCCAAAAAAAAAAAAAAAAAAATGAGTTTAGAGATGTATCTCTATCTTTCCGCATATATCGCGTTCGTTGCCAGCATGCTATCTTTCTTAAATAAGAAAGGTATTGCTTTACTGAAAATAATATATATACGGCCGATGCTTCCTTATCCGACGCTTCTTCCAAGTATTTGAATTCGGAATGTTTTTTAAAATATGGAAACATGTTTGGCATTTGTGACAAAAATGTTCAGCCTAAATGATTCGTAAATCAGCTTTAGAATTTATTATTTTTATGATTATTCTTATCGTTACCGGGGGATTTTGCGTGACCACGGGGATTAATCGGTCATTTGATTTTTTCAACCGATTTCAAATTTTTTTGTTCACGCGAAGGAATTCTCGTGGCTGTATCGGTTAGTTAAACGGCGTACTAAATGGAATCGTTTAACGATAATGCTAAAACGGTAAAGCGACGCTTGTCGTAGGCGATGGGTGAAGTATGAGCGTATTTCGTCATTCCACGAAATATTTTTATTTTATCTATCGTCTGGCGCTCGGTAAAATTTTACTACGAAGAAAAAATAAAGTTCACGGCCGTCGATAACAAAACCTTATTACTTTAAGCTATACACACACGACTACTTTACGACTTAGTCAAAGTTGAACTTTTGCTATAAGTTTATTTTACTTGTTTTTTTTTTATCATTATTATTATTATTATTATAACGCGTCTTAAACGCACGTGTGTAAATATACTAACTTATATAACACGTAAATAATAATATGAAAAAAAGTCCATTTTTACTGTAGACTAAAACTCTTTAAAAAACTTCATTTTTATTATTAATGCCATTCTTCTTCTGCTTTTTAAATTATGGACTACGTAAAATATCTTCATGATATCCAGGATTTCTTCATTGTTTCACCGTGTTCTTTCTTTCTTTCATCTGTCCATTTGGCATCGGTTTTCTTCTTCAATTTTTCTTCAAAACTTCGGAATGTGATAATTGCACTTCCGAACCCATTTCTATCCATAACGTCATCTTCCGTAACGTTAATTGGTCTTCCTTAACTTCTCGGATGATCTAGGATTCCTATCGAAGTACTGGAAAATTCTTTTGGTTAGTCTGTTTGTCTCCATTCTCTTCAAACGACCGTAATAGCTTAATCATCTCTTTTTCACGGTATTGATAACATGTTCAGTATACTCGTATATTTCTTTATTACTTCTTTTTTTCCATATTTCCCCATCAGATCTCGGTCCCAGACTTACTATCTTCCTTTCCTTCATTTTGATTTGTTCCAGTTTTTTACTCACATTCATCGCTAAACACTCCGACGCATACAGACATTCCGGTTTAATCACTAGACTATAATGTCTTAACTTAGATGTTACGGACATTGATTTTTATTATATATGTATATATTTTGTCGGCTGAAATTAATGTCATTATTATTATTATTATTATTATTTTTATTTTTGAATTATTACAAAATGTATTCACCTATATAATAGCCAAATCCGGAAATACGGAATTGAATCGTACGGAACTACATGCAAAAGCAACTAATTGCCCAAACACAGCAACAACAGTCGAAAATACTTCGTATTATCACATCTGCGCCGAAATATGTATCGAATTGAACACTCTTTAATAAACTAAATATATACCATTATAACGACGTACATATAAATCAATGTAGAAAGTTCTTTGATAAATTTCAATTCAGTATAAACTCGAATATCCGAGGAATACATTCGACTATACTTCCTGACAATTCTACAGGACGATTAAAAAAAAAAACGAAAACGGAGATAGTGATACTTTCCAATAACTTGAGAATTAAATTGTTTAAAAGACGCTTACGATAATTCGTAATATCGATTAAAATGTCAATAACAAACTTACGTTCGTGACGATATGAATCAACACCGATTCCTTAATTCTGAGTTTCAACTGTCACTCTCTGTCACCTAAACAGTGTAATTTTCTCATTGAAGACGTTACATTAATCAAATAGAGTATTGAAATATTACAAACATTCGTGAACCTCTCTAGTGGGAGGGGGATGCTACTTTTATGATGTATATATATTTATACATTATATATATATGTATGTATGACGCACGTACGTGCATGTTATTTTTATTTATTTATTTATTTATTAAGAGATTCATCGATAATCCAATACATTATATATGGGACATGTTTCTTAAGAATATATAATATACGTGTATATAAATATACATACATTTTCGTTAATAAAAATATAATTTCCGTATATATAATTAAGATTTAAAAAAAAAACACGTAATTACCAACGTGTAATTTATTAATCTTCAAAAAGCGCATGTAACAATTCGTATAAAAATTCATAAAACACTCTTTTTTGGGCATATATATATGTGTGTCTGTATGTATACACTTACACCATAGTCGTCTTCGTACATATTGTTACCGTCATAGTGAAAGGCAACAAGTCCCTCCATAGCTGACGATCATCTTCGGTGACGAGTATAGTTGACTGGATGTTCAACAGTAAACATTCTGCGTACTAAAGGATTGACATTGGTCTGCAATTTTTCGAAGAACTTTCTGTACTGCTTCACGTAGACATTGTTCACATACGGAATATTTAAGTCGTTGCGTAGTACATTAGTTCGGTACGTAGTATGGTGCCGATGCAATAGTGCGCAATATCTTTGACTGCTGCTGTTGTATCTTATGTAAGTTGGTTTGACGTGTCGCACCATATACTTCTATGCCATATCTCCACACAGGAGCAAGAATTGACTGATATATCTGTGTTTTTGTCGCGAGATTAAGAATCGACTTTCGTCCAAGCAACGGCGATACGAGTTGCAACAGATTTTCTTACATTATTTACGTGAAGTCGCCAGTACGTATACCAAAATATCTAACAGATTTAACTTTCGGAATTACCTAACCTAACCTAATCACATAGTGATAGTCCGATGCGCCGACATATTTACTTCGAATAGTTTTCTTCTTAACACGACTGTCCGATCTAATCTTGGTTCGCTTATTATATGACCGAAATATTTGCAAATTTTTTCATTAATTTCTCGCGAAAATATTTATCCGCTTAATAATAGTTACTTTGTTGATTTTATTACCAGCACTGTACGCTAGACTTTCAAATGCGTTTATACATCGCTAATCTACGACATTTATTACCGAAATTTCGCAAACCGTATTTTTTTTAGGTTTATGACTACGTTATACATATTTGTCTACGCTGCCAGATAATAAATAAAAGTGTTGTGAACTGTGCACTTTAATGTGTTTTTAATTTCGTTTAATACGTTTATTATACACATTTTTCTACGTTTTTTTTTAACGAAGGCGAGTTAGTTATTTTTTCATAAATAAAAAACTTTGTAACATTTGGTATAGGAGTAGGAATATGAAGCAACGTGCGAAGTAATCGTTTATTTATCATCAAGTCATTAAAATTTCTGCGACGAAAATTAAGACATCGTGACTGGTGGGAGGATTAAGATACGTCGCTCGGAAAATTGAAAACAACTGTATCCGCTAGAAATAACGACGGATTTCTGAGACGATACACTAACGAACTTAATACGAAATCAAAAGAAAAATAAATGATGATAAAGACTGTTAGAGAAATTTAAATAGGCACAAAAAATTATCGTAAGGTTAAAAATAACGCATTTTATGCAAATATCGAAGGAGTTAAACAAATTCGACAGATCATTAGAAATTTCAGTTTATAACCGTTAAATATCACGATAATCACTTTATTGACTGACAAAATACGAAATTTGCTAAATCGGTTAAACAAGTGCGAAGAAATAATAAAAGAAATCAAACGCCGATAAAATATTTCGGTCATATAATAGGCCATCCGCGACAGTATACTTCACCTTATGATGCGAAGAAAGATCGCTGGAAAAAGACGACAAGGAGGAAAAAGAATAACGTGTCCACCATTGGGCTCTTTTCTAGGATGTACCCGATAGAAGGAAGATTGCTCAAATGTTAGCCAAAACGGACACGGGACAGCGATGATAATGATTACTTTTATTATTATTATTATTATAAAAAGTTTGTATTATAAAAAGTGGTCTTGTTTTTTTGTGTTTTTTATGCTGCTTCTATTTCCGGAAAAACTAATTTGATCCGACTAACGGTAAAGAAGTTATATCGGTTTTTGTATCGCCTTTTTTTATCCGCGTTCATTAATTTCTATTCAGTTAACGTAAATATTTTATCTTATGAATCGTGTACGCTATTTTATTGATAATTATTACGTTTGTGTTATCAGCTGGTAAGTACGTATCTATAAAATGGTCGCGTGTGATACATGTAAACTATCTTTGCCAGTGAATGGCGATTACGTAACGTGTCACAATTGTAACCGCTGTTACGATTTTCTCTGTGCTGGTATTAAAAAAGGAACTTGGAAGGCTAAATCGGCACAAGCAAAATCGGATTGGATCTGCTTATTCTGTCGTAAGAATGAAAATGATAATGTTGCAAATTTAACAATACGGTATTAAGTCGGAATTATCCCTATTAAATACGAAATTTAATAATATAAACGTCTCGGTGAGCAATTCGGATAAAAAACTGGATGACGCTTTAAAAATAATTAAAGAACCGCGAACAGAGAATGAACTCTTGAAATCCGAAAATACGACGTTAAAAATTAAGGTTTCGGAATAATCTCATACTTAATAATGTTCCTACTGAAGCAGACGAAGTTGTGAGTGATATTGTCTGCGCTTTTGGGAAATATTGTGGGTGTTCATATAGACACAAAGGATATTGATGCTTGTCATCGGCTACAAAAGTACCAAAAGTATATGCCAGTATAAATGTGAAATTTTGTAGGAGAAGTGTAAAATCGGAAGTATTGCGATGTTCGAAAAGGAGAAAAATAACGCACCATGATCTGAGATTATCAATGTCATCAGCAAATAACAGATTATACGTGAATGAGCACCTATAATAATCGGTTACTAGCCGCAGCAAAGAAGTTACGTGATGTCGGATTTTTATTAGCCATAAGTGGGATTATTGCCATGTGTTTACATTGTATGTTTGATTGCTTGATTGATGTGATTGCTGTTTACTTTAGATTGAATTTTATGTGGGTATATTTTATAGCGTGTTGTTTCTTTCAACGTGTTCATGTGTGATAGGAAAATTACTTGTTTAACTTTAAATGTTAGTAGCCTGCGAAAGCACTTTAGCGAATTTCTTCTATTTTTTTTTTGTACATAATCGAAAGGTTAATTATAATATTATTACGCTAACTGAGAGCTGGTTGTATCCAGATGAATTGAGTAGGTATTTTATTGAAGGATATGTTATGCATGCACAGTGTAGAACAGCTGATAGGTCGGGTGGTCGAATTATTTTACGAGCCCATTATTCGAGATAGCCCAAAACGGACTCGTCCACGCGAAAGAGCGTGCCCGAATTAGTCAAACGCGCTAATCTCCGACGGTGGTCATAACACTTTAGTCGAAAAACACCTCCCTATATAAGCTTCTTATAGGCTTCGTAGGGATCATACCTGCGAACTGACCGGCCCGACTTTCCTCGCTAATACGTTCCGAGCGTTCGGGCCTCGGTCAAGGCGATCTCGTCGGAGAAAAAGAAAGTGTGAAATTTCCTTATAGTTATAAAAAAAGATATCTTGCATGAATTTAAGTGTGATCCGCAGACCACTACTGAATTAAATTTGTGTCAGTGTGCTGATGCCTTTGAATTTGCAGAGTTCACTTGTAAGAACGTTGAGAATGCAATCCTTTCGTTGGCGAATAAATACTCATTCGGTTCGGACGAAGTATCTATACATTTAATAAAAGAAAATCTCGGCTTTTTTGTGGCTCCTTTAACTTATCTATTTAATTCGTCCGTACGTGAAGGTTTGTTTCCGGATGTGCTAAACTTGGGGATTATAACCCCCTGTTCACAAGAGCGGTCATAAATCTGTTATATCGAACTACAGACCTATATGCATTCTGTCGACATATTCTAAAATATTTGAAAAATGTGTTAAAACAATGGCATTAAATTATTTATGTAATCGAAAATGTTTCAGCCCAAATCAGTTTGGTTTCTTGCCACATAAATGCTCGGATGACGCTCTTTTTCAACATGTTTCGCATATTACACGGGCATTGGAAGATGGTCAGTCAGTCTTGGCAGTCTATTTTGACCTAAGACAAGTTTTTGATGTAATTGATCACAATATCTTGTTAAAGAAATTGCATGCTCTCGGATTCAGAAATAACGTAAACAAATGGTTTTAAAATTTAACTAGTAGACATTATAAAGTAAAAGTAAACGAATGGTATAATAATGAAGCTGAATTTCAGTCCGAAGTGCCTCAAGGTAGTGTACTAGGTCCTTTATTATTTCTTATATATATAAATGACTTATGCAGTGTAAAAATTAGCGATCGTATTTTTAGTTATACGGATGACACTGTGCTCTTGGTGAGTTCACGATTTCCTGATAAGCTTCAGCACTTGGCGCAGACGGATGTAGACATAATATCTCAGTGGCTCATTTCAAATAAGTTAGTATTAAATAAAAAAAAAAAAAAACGAAATATTTGATATACAGTTTTCAAGAGGATAATTTATGGAGTGACATTAATATTACTTTGAATGACGTTGTAATTGAAAGAGTAAGAGAGGTCAAGTATTTAGGATTAATTTTGGATTGCAAATTAGTGTGGGATTCGCATGCACGTCATGTGACTGCAAAATTAAGAAAAATAAATTACCTTTTTCATTATTTAAAACAATATTTTACTACAAAACATCTCTGTCGATTGTACATAGTCCTGTATCAACCGTGTTTAACTTACGATATTATACACTGGGGTGGGGCTCCAAAGTTCTTAAGCCTATAGAAGTACTTCAAAATTCTGTGGTTCGTGCTATTGTTGCAGATAGTGAGAACAAGAAAACTACGTTTTTAAATTTAAGCCAACTGTACGAAGTAGCTATTTTAGATTTTGTCTTAAAACGTAATCAATATTTTAATATAATTACACTCGGTCGTACTACAAGAAGTGCCGGGTTAGATAAAGCGCGTCTTCCTCGTTTTAACAAGTCCTATACGCGAGCGCAGTGTGTGTACGCAGGAGAATTCTCTCCCAGAAAGTGTGAAATTATTGCTTAAGAATTATAAAAGGCGACGAAAGCGTTTGATTCTTTATGTATGTAATAAGTAGCATAATAATGAACAGTGAAAATATTAATGTTTTTTGGCTTTTAATAAGGACATTTTGTGTAACTTCTCAGATGGGTGTCCTCGCAGGTTTTGATTCTGGTACTGGAAGAAATATTATAATTGTACGATTATATGTATATAAGTGTATATATGTATGTATGAATGTGTGTGTATATTTCTTCTTTATAATTTGGTTCACCGAAATTTATTTTAGTTTCCTTAGTTCAGTCATTCTATTTTAATTTGTTTTTCTTATATTAATACTCGGTGTATTTGATATGAATTTAAGTAGTAAATGTATATTTGTATGTACGTGATATATGTATATGTTTATTTATTTTCATGTAACTGATTAATAAAGGAGATTGCGCATATTTTTTATGTTTATACGTATGCTAGTATACATCAGTACTTAGTTAAAATGTAATGATAGTGGATTTTATATAAGAGAATGGACCTATAATTGTTTAAAATGGGTAAGCAGATATGTTCATGGCTGGCAGTGTAGATAAGCTATTTTAATATACTCAAATTCTAATTGTAACTCAGTGTTGGCGCATTCGTGCGCATAACTGAGACTATAAATGTAAGTAATATAATACTTTATTCCGTTTAATTTATTATTACTAATTTGTTCATACATGATTTTGGAAATTTTGTGAAATATATTGATTTGATTTGATTATTATTATTATGATTATTACCATTTTTAACGCGTATTAGGTAGTATAATTATTATTAAGAATTTTACAATTTTTATACGATTAGTTCATCCTGTGTATTATTCGTTAGAATTGAAAATCGTGAAATTACCTAGAAAAGAAATTTTAACGAGAAAAATTCACCGTCTCGACCAAATGATAATTTTTCGTGTCTAAAAATAGAGTAAACCGCCCCAATTATGTTCATTTCTGAAAATTGGGTAGTCTTCCAACGTAGAAATAATCTCCGCAGGTCTCGCTCTACTTTCTACACTATATATAACATATATTTATATATACATGTATATAGAAAGAGAAAGGATCCATCCTCCCCGCACTATTCTCGAGTTCGCAGTTTCGACGATAACTTGTGGGAATTCTCAATTTCTCTTTATATCGTCGAAGTTTATTCCTATCTACTACCGGAACTGACTGTACAGAAGAACCTTTTTACGTCGTAAAAGTCCAGAAGAGAAATAAAGAACAACGAAAATACGGAGGCTAAAATTAAAAATGTCTCCGTGTTGGGAATTTTCGCGATGATGACAACTACGAAAGTAGCGATGATGATATTATTAAACGAGCTTATAGGCATTTATTTCTTTTTAGCTGAAAAGAAATTGAAATAGTTAACTTTTTTGGTTTTTTAAACGAACAGCTATTTCCTTATTCTACGCAACTTCATTCTGTTACAGTTTGCCTCTATCTGTCTGTTCTATTCTATTTCGTTTGTTTGTTTGTTCTAAGCGAATTTATATTTTCAGCCCTTGTCGCTAGTAGTAGCTTAAAATAGAAAAAAATAAAATCACCTCCTAGAGGCTCCTATTTTTCTTTAATGGGCAACGCGTCTTTTCGTTTTTCATCATCTCGGCTAAATAAAAGAAAATAACCTATTTCCCATTTGCCCTGGAAAAACTTTTCGTTTTGTACGCTTTACAACTTTTCTTCGAACAAACTGGCTCGCTACCCTTTAATTATCTTTCGTACGCTAGTCTAAACGTAAATGAAAAAAAATCTTCGAAATTAATTTAACCTCTCCAGACTTTATGAACTAATAACGATAACGTCGATAGTAATAATAATAATAGTATCGATAATACGAGATTTCTTTTATCGCCATTTTAAGTTTATTTAATTTAGAATGACCTAAACATACATACACGCCACATAAATATATACGCGTACACCAATTAAACACACGCATACATCGCATCAACGTGTCGAGTCGAATTTCCACACGTTTGGGATATTAATTGTATTTTAATAGTTCTGGAATGTTGTCGGGATAGCCTAGTGAACACGGACTTCTATATGGAAGATAACGAGTTCGAATACGATCGACGAAGCAAAAATTATCGTCAGAAAATAAAAATATAAATCATCCTAATATTATCCTGTGGAAGGGAATGGCAAACCACCACGCATAACACCATATGCGCGCTAGTAACGATACAATACACTAAAAAAAAAAACATACGGGGGCTATGTTGCGTCAACAGAGCGAATACCATCAGTTCTCTCGGGTGTGTTTGTCTATCTGCGTTAGCGCCATATTATGATTGCCTCGTACGCTACTTACACCGTACAACAAAAATTATGAATAGGTAAGTCAACCTCCGATACGGAAATGGCAACGCTGATGACGACTTCTGGAATAATTTGTTTTTTTTTTTTAGACAGGCCTATTGTCAGTGGGGCTTTAATTTCGAACACACTTTCTGAAGCTCACGATTTTACACATCCAAAGGCTAGCAATTATATAACTGTATTATGAAAGAACATTTTATCTCTATTCTGGCTTTTCGATTTTGATCGTCTCGATATATTCGTTACTAAAGGCTCGAGCGCATCGTATATAAACGTCGAATCCTCTTTTGACCCTTTATTACATCATTAATCCGTTCTATTGCGATTGAGTTATTCTCTAATAATTAACAAAGGCGGCTAATTTAAATTTTGTACTGACTGGGTTTCATATTCTGACTACGCGAGAACTTGATACTGAACATCCCCTTGAGGACAACTGATAATAAAGACGACGCTGTAGAATATTTTAACAACGCGGGGCAAAAAGCAATTTAATAGAGTACACCTCGAGACAATAGCGCTTGCCGCAATTTAAATTATCGCGCAGTAATCAAAAAAGCGCAATATTACCAAAATGTATTGGATAAATAATTAAAATCTGAAAGAAATTATGATCAAATATAAACGTGATACGTTTAAATCATTCATTTCTAATTTATCTTACTCAAACTATGAATATTCAATATTATGTTAAATGCTTCAAAAGACCGCGGGTAGCCCTTGTTTGTAGCAGGGGTAAGGCGTAGGCGCGAACTGGCGAAGAAAAGACTGCAACCTTTCGAAAATATATGAAATAAGTCTTTAAGCCACGTCTAGTTGATATTCATATAAACAAGTTCTCTTTAGAAGTGAGACAGGAGCTGAATGTTCCATTACAGATGTTACTTACTATAAAATCATATTCCCGTCTGAAATAAAAATTTTATTAAACATTTGAATAGATTACAAGGCACCTTGAAATGACTTGAAGGGGATTGCTATTATTTACATCTATATTTAACTCGATAATCGCTACGAGTCATTTTCGCATTGGAAAATGGCACGGACGGTAATAATTACCAAACGAACCAGGAAAATCAGCTAGTAAAATATACAGATATATCAATTTATTACCAACATTATAAAAAAAAAACTTTTTGAGAAACTACTTAGTTCATGACTTACACAAATTTTGAACAACTCAATAATAATTATTCCTGATGATCAGTTTGATGTTAGACCGAAACATGTTACGACAAAACAAGATCATCGGACAAAAACACAAACATATCGTCGATTGTTTAAAAAAAAAGTTCAGCTGCTTCTTTAGACGTCAGTTAGGACCATGCGTGTTAGGATCTGCTGTTTAAATTAAAACATCTACTTCTATGCCCGTTATATCTATTACTCCGTTCATATTTAAACGACAGATATTTCTAAATACAGTATCACGACGAAAAATCTAAATAGTTAATTACATAACAGCGAAGGGGTCAGGCGACCAAATACACTAATGATCTTCCCTTCTGATTGTAGTTTCGGGAAGTCATTAATGGACGGTAATTCCACGAATAACAATACTTTCATCAGAATCGCTTGTTTACCTAGGCCAGATTGCATTTATAATATGAAAAAAAAAACGCCTAAACATATCATATATATATATATTACTAATGTTAATATTTATTATTATTATTATTTATTGAGTTATTTCATATTAATACTATACGGTACTAGTTAACTAATACCAATTTATTCTATTCTAAATAGGTATATAGTTACGCGCGATTGATATTTATGTTTGTGTACAATAGTGAATATTATTTTGTGTAAAATCGTACGTCTAATAGAGGCTGTTTTCTTCTATGGCATGTATGTATGTATTGCACGTGTTCGTATAGGTACAAATATTACGTGTTTCATGTCATTCGTGTGAATGTGTACATAAGTACGAATACTGGCACTTTATGTATTATTATGTATACATATGTACGTCAATATGTGTTTTAGATTTGCACAGATTATATATGTGTAAATATATATATATATATATATATATATATATATATATATATATATATATATATATATATTAGCGTAAAGTTCAGTGACTACAATTTTTCGATGTAAGTACAAATGTACAGCTTTCCTGATACATTTATATATATATATATATATATATATATATATATATATATATATATACTCGTATATCCGTTAATGTAGGTGTGTGTGTGTATGTGTATATACATGTGCACTATTACTGTATATGCATTTACGCTTTGGAGTAATGGTTAAAAATAACCTTAATGTACTTTATATATAAAATAGAAGCAATAAACGTTGATTTGATTTGAATGTTACTAATATTATTATTAATTAACTTTTATTTATTAATATTTTATTTATTTTTTTCTCATTTTTATATTATCTACCCGCTGCAGACAGCCGTTTGTTTTTCTAGTTCCCAAAAGATATCCGTAATTTATTTTTCCGTAATTTATTTTTGTTTGATAACGATGTAATAATTTAAGATAATCGAATCTGCATTTGTGCATTCCATTATTAACTGATTTTCTTGTTTCTGTTAGATATTTAAATGCAAATAAATTGAATTGAATTATTATTATTATTATTATTATTACGAAATGAACGATAAAGTTATTAGTAAAAATCAATTAACTCTTAAAAATAATTAATCACGAAATTTTTCACGTTATTTTAACAATTAGTAATGTTTAATAGTATATATATATATATATATATATATATATATATATATATAATATATATATATATATAAACCAGCATGGACCGGAAGAGGATTTTATTTATTTTTTTATTTTTTATTTATTTATGTATTTTTTTATATTTTTTTTGTATTTTAAGGTTATATTTGTAATATATGAAAATTTCAATATTTCTGGAAAAATAATTATCCTTTGGGTCCATTTGGTTACAGGGTAATAAAATATATTGACTTTTTACATCACCAATTCTAGAAACTGGTAAATGTAATCGTCTATGCGAAAAACATTCTGATCTCAAATCACTACCAATTCGTTTAAATGTCTGCCCGTGTGTATTATCGATTGTGATGACAAACGAGAGTTTTATCGGAAATTATAGTATTTTAAATTGGAGTGGTAAATCAGATGGAATCAATGGGATATGGGAGGTATCAGAGCAGTTTCCCCTGCAGCTTGCCTGGTTAAAATAATCGCTTCAATAACGTCGTTACTCGCGCTTTTCACTTGAAATCTCGTACCATTACGTAAGTTTGGCCGATTAAAGTTTCGCAGTAGTATAGTAGGAACTCCTAATTTAAGACGGAGTTTGTGAGGTGGAAGTCTTGAAGGATCAAGTGAAGTTAAAAATTCTATTGGATAGTGAACAACATCTTCTGTATTAATAACGGAATCAATAGATTTATACTCATTATCGGTACCTTGCATTTCGTATCTGAAATAATGTTATTAATTTTCAATGTCGATGAATTTCCAGGTATTGTTATCGATTTTTCGCAAAGACTCATGCGATTTTTTAAAATAAGTTATTGATTTCTGGATAAATATGAAAAAATAATTTAAATGTAATATATATTATCCGCTATAGAAATATAATCGTTATCATGATATATATATTTATTTATTTATTTACTTATAGGACAGTTTTTCTATTAAATATTAAATTAATCAATTAATTATTATACATTAATGTATTAATTGAATATTTAATACAAGAATTGTTCAACAACGTTTATTGTTATGCTCGCGCAATCACAGTAAAATAATTACTCTAAAAATGATAATTAATCGATGAATACATTCATTAATCAATTAATGGACATTGAATATACCCTATGTCCTTATCCGTGATACAATCACGTGAAAAAGGTTTGGTCACGATTGGGTGCATAGGTTTTTCAAAACTTATACAAGAAAAAACCGCTTTGTCTTTATATTATACACACACATATATATATACACATACATAATTATTATTTGTTTTCATTACTATTTTTATTACTGTGCCATATACTACGTTATGAAATCTTTTTTAGAGAAGGAAGATGATTTTAGTTTCTTTTATGTTAAAACGAGTAAACGTATATTCTCCACCACGTAGAGTGCTGTCGAAAAGCAAAACGATTTATGGCACTCGTTTGAAAATGAGATTTAGTACTTTTTGAAAAAGCCTATTTAGATTTCGTTTATGTAACCTTTTTATGAAGTTAATTTTAAACTCGGTGCTCGGTTTATTATGTATATCGTCGTCTACGAGGGGCTAGAGGTTTGACGAGTCTGTATAAAGTTCGCTAGATTTATCGTTAAAACTTATTTTCTGAGGAATACTCGTTGAAAATGAATAGAAATCGTTTAAAGAAATTCCGTAAACTTTCTGTCAGCGCCATCGTCATCGACATAGCCGTTGCCAAAACCGAAATGAATATCAAACAAAGAAAACAGTCTATACGTGTGTGTGTGTGTGTGTGTGTGTGTGTGTTTTACGATGAATTCTTAAATCGTAAATTTGGTCGTGTAAAATTACGTTCAGAAAAGATGGATACCACAAATACATTCACCAAAAATTACGCAGGAACATAAATAGCCAATTATAAGCATGATTTGATGAGTCAAATAAATGAAGATATTTATATATATATATATATATTGCAAAGTAAGGTGGAATATTTGATCCAATTACTCATTGCCACCTATCCGAACGTGGGCTTCTACAAACTTCTCCTTAGGATGCTATGTAAATATATATATATATATGTGTGTGTGTGTATGTACATATACGCGTATGTGTTTTAGTTACGATCTCAGAATTTCCGGGTTCTTTACGGCATATGTTTTCCTATTACCTTGTACAAGTTTAACACCGGTAAAAAAATAACGGAAAAATGTAATTCTCAAATAATTATTTAAAATGAAAAATATGTACATTTTAATTATAATATAAATACATTAATACGTATAATCGACACGTTCGATTGTACTACATACATATCTCTATACTCATATAATTAGAAATAAAATTATTTGATCTTAAAATCATTTTAACTTAAAATTACAAGAATTACGCGCTGTCAGTGGGTAATCTTTAAAATGCGTTCTTTTTTTTTTAATACGAAAGAGAAAGAAAAAAAAAATTTGTATTTGCTATTTGTAGGGTATTGTTAATTATAAATACGAACAAAGAATTAAACTAGAATTACAATGTTAAAGAAAATTACAGGAAAAAATTCCACAAAAACCTGCATCTTAAAAATGAAAAGGACAAATGAAATAGCTTACTCGTTAACTAACGTGGAGAGTAATATAAGCGATTAAAAATAAACAGCTGTGTGAATAATAATCGTAGTTAAAATTTAATGCGAGTAGTTAGTGCCTATAAGGCTATTACTCGAATTATCAATTACTTAGACATAATTACAGAGTTTAGCATTTATTATAAAGTTGGTGAAAAGGTGGAGATTGTTTAAATTTTTTCAGCTGATTGCAGCGATATTGAGTATATTTATTGTAGATTACAACACAATATGATAGACCGTTGGTGATAAACAGCAAACTTCACATGTAGCGGTGGTTGGACACTCAGTAGATACGATTGCGTACTCAGTGTGTGACCAATATATATTCTGTTGACAGCTGTTTCCAACCTCGATGAACAGATTTTAACAATTTTCGAACGCCAAATTGCTAAATCCTTCTTTATATTTTCAAGTATACTCTACGCCTCTAGAATTTTCTGAGTATAATACAGTGCACCTCATCGTGGCCTATTATCCCTCGATGACCTGGAATCCAGAAGAAAGTGATGCCGGTGTTACGTTCACTTAATTCTAGAACTCTGTGCAATATTTGGCCACCATTGCCACAGTAATATTTCTCGCTTCAATGCACTGTAATGCCAAAGCTGAGTCATTCAATATCACATATCGGCCAGCAGACAAATCTGCGATTCGTAGCAAACACTGTAACAAGGCTATCATCTCAGCCGCTAGGACTGATGACATGACCGGTAGACTGAAAGAATGAATCTTGGTTGCGATTGAAAAGGCACATCCAACATATTGTGATGTTTCAGATGTGTCGATGAAGCAAACGACTGCGTTGGGCTGCTGTTGCAAGACAATCAAAAGCTTCCTGTAGATTTCCACATTCGGTTTCATTTTAACGTCTGTTGAAAACAGGTTCCAACAGATACTCGGGCTAAATTAGCTCCAATGTGGTATCAGTACTTAATAACAAGAATTTTCCTTCGGTAGCAGAGAGGCGGAATACCGCTGAGAAACTGATGGCTACCTGTTGGTTCAGCGTAATTCACCCAGTATATTTAATAGCCGTTTGCTGGCAGACGAATATATAAATGAACCGTAATCGAGTCTTGAGCGGATAAGGGCATTTTAGATCCGAAGTAAGGTTGAACTTCTTGGCCCAAAAGTCTTATTACTCATCATTTCCATTATATTTAGTAGTGGCTGACACTTATGTCTAAGTACAATAATATAGATATGCTCATTTTGGGATCTAAATATGACTTATAATTGTACATTGTAAGATCGAATTACTGATGGTTAAATTTAATATAACTTGGCTTGAACTCCCATATTTCCGGAAACCTTTCCGATTTTCAAGGATGAATTCACTTCTTTCTAAATACCATAATAAACGACGTGCCACAAGTTTTTTCATAAGTTTACCTGCAGCGCGGGTAAAAGAAATTGGTCTATATGATGGATGGGTACGCCCTTTCTTAGGTTTCAAAATAGGAATAATAACTGCTTTGCTGTAACAGATTTCTGCCCAGATTTTATTAAAAATATTTAGCAGATGTTTTTTCATATCCAGGGGCAGATTTTTGACGAATAGGGGGGAAATTCCATCAGATCCTGGGCCAGAATTTTTAACTATTCTTATTCATCGCTTAGCTTTTTTCCCGTGAAATGTGAATTGAAATCTTCCTGATTGTCCGACTCGATTAGTAATGGTTTCTGCTCCTCTTTTATTTTATAAGAGAGAAAATATTTGTTGCAATTTTTGTTTAATGATACATATTTTTCCGTTTAATAACAGTTTTTTTCAACGGTAAATACCTACAAAAAAATAAACTTAATATCTCCCCATCCGTGTGTACCCGTGTAAACAACTACATGCGATGGTGAACTATCAATACACTCGAAGATTTCCTTTATAGACTTCGAAATATCTGAAATTTTCCGGTCGACTGACTATGCGAAAGAACTTTATAGCGGTTGAAAAGGAGCAAACAGCTAAACTCAAGGAAACGATGAAAATAACGCGAAATTTTAGCATCCGCGTTCGTGTTTGTGTGTCGGTTCGATTTCTCTCAAAATCGAAAAACATAATAAAATAAGTAAGCGCACGTTTTCTCTGTTACTCTAGCAGCCGGTATTATACGACCTCTACACTGGTGTGGTTGATTTAACTTTTTTTTTTAAATGTTTTTGTTGTCGCGTTATTGATTGTAATATCGACTACATCAACCACTTCGCGTAATTACCTTAGAACGTAATTATAATCAACGATAATAATTTATATTGAATTTATCGATAAATTTATTATTGTTTTTTCACACTTCAAGAATATCGATTACGTCTAAGAGCTCTTTATGTCAAATTCAACTTGTCATAGAGTCTTGACTTTAACCGAGACTGCAATGTATATCAGACCTTCCATGTGATATAGGGATGACTGGGACTAAATATATTTCTATACATACGTAGAATGGTCTTTATATATTTAAGTAATATAAGGTTATACAGGCCACCACCGCGGTGATTACTTGTATATGAGCTTAATTTTAAACAATTCCGAAGTGAATAAAGGAAATTGTTCTGATAAAACTACTTCACTCAACCGAAGTATACAATCAATAGTGTATAATTTTAACTACACTAAAAGTCTACATAAGATGTTAGACACCCTCAACTTCATTATTTTATCCAAAATTTGCAACTTATCCAATAATATATATATATATATATATATATATATATATATATATATATATATATCACGATAAGCTTTTGTCCATCCACTCCTGGATGAAGACTTTCCCTAACGTTTTCCACCTTTCCTCCAAATTTTGCCAAGCTACCTTTGCTATATTATCTTGCTACCGCGTCATTGACCATCCCCGTTTCCTTTTTTTTGTCCATCGACCACCACTGTAAGACCCGTTTTGACCTTCTATTATCTTCTCTTCGAATCACCATTTTGTTATAGCCACCCGCTCCACTGCATCATCCAACCGTGTTTGTTCACGTATCCATGGGTTCTTTTTATGATCTGATAATGTCTTATTATCCAGCGCCATTCTCTCATGTTCAGTCTATATCAAATATTGGAACTGGTAAAGTTAAATAAAAGCGTAATATTACCAAACATACTGTATGGCAGCGTAATTTTTATCGATATGCTCATATTAAACGATTTCAGAACAGAATAAAAACTTCCAGATAATGATTGCCATCAAGTTAATTAAACCGTACGGAACAATTACGGCAAGTATTGTTATCGCTGGTAATAAACCGTTAATATACGAGGTTAATAGACATTAATATTTTATTAGTAAAGAATAATGTAAATATAAAGCAGGAATTTATCAATATGATTTTTGCATCAAGAAAAAATGTTAACAAAATTTAAAACACTATTGGATGATTACTATATTTAACAATATCGAACGATATGGGACGAATATAATGGGTTAGCGAAACAATACTTTCCCAGAATAGACAGCAGTGTTTACACCGAATTATTTCAATACACAGTTTATTAGCGGACACGTTTTATGCAAAGATTATTTATACAAGTATATAGAATAGTGCATTCGAATAAACGTGTAAGATGCAAATTCATTTATGATCTAAAGCATATACTGACAGGATGCAACCATTGCAAGATATTAGTGTCGCTGAATTGGTAGATATTTAACGATTTCACAGTATCGGAAATAATACATCGCAAAATACATCCACATTTATTGCAAACAAATTAATTGTATAAAATTTCTTTAGTGCAAAGTGGGTTGATCGGAGTACCGTAAACTTGATCGGATGGGCTGTTTTCAGTTCGCTATTTCATAAATTACACGTATCACAGTTATAAATAAATTTACCCCACATCGTATTTTACGAAAAGAAAAAAACAAAGTAAACTTAATGGAAATGGAAATTTACCGGGGGCAAATGACAACAAACAGAAATAGAGAACAACAAGCTGTGTCAGAAACTTCGAGACCAAAGTTAAAAAGCGAAAGAAACAAGCAAAACTAAAATCTTCAAAATTGTCCGCACCTTGCAGCTGTACTATTTGTGGTCGTATTTGTCAAGCGCGTATCGGTCTGATCTGAGTAACTGATTCTCTTCATTACTGTTTTTACATACCCCTTATGCAGACGACTTAACTCGAACACGAGTGACCATATTATTATTATGTATAATCTGTAGCAGCGAACCGACCAGACGTCTATTTCGTGCTTTTTTATTGTTAAAAACTTCGCGATCAATTGAGAAGCGGTATAAGTAAGCGTTGAATGTTCTCATATTTCCTCGTAGACAACTGAAATGGAGAAGCAATTGCAAAGAGTAATTACCGACGAACATCTCCGGTATGTCACGTGTAAATGGCATAGGTTGAAAGCTGATAAAGAAGCGTGTGGCTTTGCTAACACTGTAGAAAAGAGAAAAAAAAACTAGCCAGAATCGCGATAACGAAATCTAGTCCAGATAGACTAATAAACAAGTTAACTTTAATAAATAATAAATTATTAATGTTAATACCAAAAATTTATTAGATGGAATTTGGGTTTTTACGTATTAACCTAAAAGTAATAAATTACGTATACCTCTTAAAACTATATATCAAAATTAATCTAATATTAGTTCGTGCGACTTTGTTGCCTACGTTCCAAAACCGCGGTACGTTTACAAGTTTTAATTGGTGATATTCTGCAAAATTTTTAATTATTTCATTGCGGCGCTCGATCTGTAGATCTTTAAGGATTTGTAAACTTTTGGAAACGCTGTAGAACGTGTCTATCGTTTTGTTTATTGCAATAACTGTACACCGTAGATCCAGACGGGTTTATTGATTAACATTTTATTTTAAATTGATAACGAAGAATGCCTACAAATTGTCTAACATATTTTATATATATATATATATCTAATTTCCAACTTGTTTCTTTTCTATTTTAAACGAACTTTCCAACGAAGTTTAGAGTCTATTGTCGTACCTAAATTATATGTGTACGATATAACCTTATTATTAATATATACCGAAACGAAATAGACGTGTTTTCTTAACTAACGATGTCCTCCGTTTGGGACGATTTAATTTCCCGCTCGAAAAACGTTCGTATCGTTTTTCCTTATGTTCAGGTCTTGCGCTACAACATCTTTGTAACGAAGTTCCGTCTTTTACCGTATAGTAATACTCCGTACCAACATCCTTTTAAGTATTCTGTTATTTCCCACGCGGATAACACGTCGCACGCATTTCATACGTTTCTGCGTCGATATTGTTTTATAGAAAAACACTCGGATTTTATTAACATTTCTGCATTTGTCACGCGATCCTTCCATGTTATTCTGCGTATTCCGTGCAGTAGTCTGCAAGTGACAAACATTCGAACGAGTTTGTCTTTTAATTATTGACCCCGTTTCGCTTCCATACAGCATGATTAGCATTATCATAGCCTTAGATACCGCTAATTTGATTATTATCTCTAAACTTCGGTTGCAAAATACTTTCTACGTCGCTAAATCCACCGTTTGCATTTCTAATTCTCGTGTATATAGTATACGTAAATATAAAAGTCCGTAATGACAAGCGAAAGCTTGTACAAATAAATCGTGAAGAACTGTTATATTTTAACGTATACCTGTAAATATGCTGCTTTATGTTGGGGCGGATGCATGGATATGCCAAAAATTTATATAAATATACATTCTTAAAAAAATCACAAAAAAAACATCGAACGGATACGTAGAAGTGTGACCAATCGAAATTCGGCAATCACTGAGCAACGTAAATAACTTATCGAGATAGTTTAATAAATAAAATAAATTAAGCGCTGGAATCTGTTATTGACTTTACTTTCGTGAGAACAATAATAGCGGAAGTACTTATCGAAATTAACGACAAAGTTGATTACGAGACGACCGGTTAAGACTGAAAGCCTCACCTTCGTACCCTCTATAAAGACAGACGCACGTTCAACGTTCATCTCTTCGGATTAATAACGTCGATTGCAATAGTGTACGAATGACAAAGTCGTTATGAAATTTGTTTTTTTTTTTGTTTTGACCTTTGCAACGGGGACAACTGTCGTTGATAAGTCGAGGAGAGGGTTCGATCGGTTCGAAATTTCATTCGCTCCCTCGATGGAAATAATTTAAAAAGAGAATCCAATTGACGCGGAGGAAATTGTCGTTTAGTTTGATTCGTTTTTTATTTCTTTCCCATTTCCTCTTCCCGTCACGTTTTTCTTCAATTTTCTTTTCTACCTTTTTCTTCCACTCCACTCCTGCGACTGCTTCTGCTCGTGTCTCGAACTATCTAGCCGTTTTTTTGTTGGATAATCGTCCGCGATTGTAGCTGTACCGTTCGGCGAAATTAAAATTGTATAATTCGACCTCGTAAATTCGATTAAATTGTAATCGTTTTACCGTCGGAGAAGTTAATACTATTACGTGTATAGGAAATACCCCGTTTACGCTACTTATAATACTAGTGTATCGGTAAAACGAATTAACTAATTATATTTTTAATACCGCACGACTAACCTTACGTCCGGCGGATAATAACAACGATCAATATTTCTAGCGAAATTTCCCATTACATAAATATTAAACCATTTCGGTTATTTTAACTCTATAAGAAATAATCAATTTTAATGCTAACAAAATTACCCATAATGATACGTAGAATATTATGTAAACATATTTACTTATCGGATCGTTAAAAAGAGAGAACCCAATCTAAACAGTCATCTAATTAGTGATATTATATTCAGAATCATTTTTTATCCATCATCATCCAATCGTGCGTTCGATTTCGAGCGTCGTGACCCAATTTATGACTTTGAAGTAAGTTTTCTCCATACATTTCTGTTCTCGGCCTGGTGCCTAATTTCTTGGACCGTCTGAATACCAGTTAACTTTTTGATTTGGTCGATAAAGCGTATTGGTGGTCGACCTATCTGCCATTTACCTTGTACTTTTCCTAGAATGACCACCTTCTCCATTATTAGCTCGAATAATATGTCCAAAGAACTTCGATATTATTTTATAAATGATAGACATTATTCTCTGGTGTGGCTAGATGTTTAACTGTTGCTTGAGGCATTCGTTCTACGGATAGTCCATGGAGTTCTTAACATGCTTCTGTACGCTATCATTTCCATTGTGCCTCGAGTCTTCTTTGAGATGATTTATTTAATGTCCACGATTCGCAGCCATACAGTGCAATTATCGTAGTATACACGAATTATTCTAAAACGAAAATATGAACTCGATCTCGAATTAAAATTTGATGAATTTTACTCGAATAAGTTTTCGACTATTTCGTACGCTAAAATTTATGATTTTGTATAGATCACGCAAAACAGTTAAATTTATAATTAACTGTAACGATATTTTTTTACTTATTCCGAAAAGTAATTATAATTCGTTAAATATAATTACCGTATAACTATAAATACCAAACAAATAAACACACGTTCATCTGTTAAATATCTTGGAGAACACCTAGATGAAACACTTACATGGCTGCAGCGTATTAAAACCGAATTAACAGAACTCAATCTAAAAACAAAGCAACTCCATTGGCTGCTTGGAACGCGCTCTCAATTACAGGTTACAAAGTGTTGGTATATCGCATGGTACTAAAACCAATATGGTTGTACGCAGCCGAACTATGGGGATGTGCGTCCAAAAGTAATATTAATAGAATTCAACGCTAAACAAGACGCTGAGGTCGCTGGTGGGAGCACCTTGGTATGTATCCAATTATTACATCAAGATTTACAAATCAAGTACGTTACAGAAGAAATAAAATTAGCTGTCGCCAATCATTTGTCGAGACTGGAAGGACAACGTTCTTGCACTAAACCCTTTACATCAACCAGTAGGACGCAAGAGATTGAAAAGGAGAAACGTTGTTGATCTGGTGTAAATGATTCAATTAATAAAATCGAGATCGTGCTGATGGGCTGATCTTGATAATCATGATCCTGTCATCACTACTATCTAGTAAATGACTATTATTAGTCAGTTCTAGATGTGAAGAGAAAAAAAAATACAAGACATTTTGTAGAAGAGAATGAAAACGCGAGTATCATCGAAGAAAATTAACGAACCCGGGGGTAAATGGAGGACGTTAACCGATTGAAATCGAGAAGTTTAACAGGCAACTGGAATTATTTTTATTTATATTTACGAAATAGCTATAAAATAAATATGGTAAATGCGGCTCCGTCTATCGAAAAATCTTAAGAGATATCCGTTTAACTATTTAAGGCGGTTCTCTTCAGCTCATACGAGACGTCTATATGGCGCACTATTGATCCGTGCTGTCATATGCGATACTACATTGAACGTGCGATACTAAGAATATTTGTCTAAACGCCATCTACTCTGTTCGTCAGTTTTATAGGCTAGACAGTTACTTTTACTTACGTTATGAACATCGCTGATAAATTTAAAATTTTATTCCACAGCAGTATGATTAGGCGGTAAAGCGAAAATCCATCTGTAATAAATAAATCACGAATACCCGATCGAATATAATTCTCTTTTTATACTTTAGTAATAATTTCAACGCCAAAACAAATATAAATACAAGTAAGGATGACGCGACCAGTCAAATACGATTTCGATCATTTATATAAATAGGACGCATGAAATGTGCGAAACTAACCGTACATCGAAAAGAATAGAAATCTGCAGTTATAAAATCTACAATGTTCGGATCAAAAATTTCCGTATATATCTACACGTGTATCGTTCATTTTTCATTACTGTTATGGTAAATCCAATACAATTTTTTTCCGGTATAGTTATATACACACATACATACATATAAATATATATATATATATGAAAGAAATATGAAACCAAACCTTACCTACACCGTTGGGAAAAAGTTATCGATTTTCGATTAAAGTCGTAGGCTGAAGTAATAGTATCAGCAACAGCAGTGGTAGTAGTAATGGTAACAGCAGCAGCGCCAGTAGTAGTAGTAGTACTGTCATAAATCGTTCTTACGATTATTTAATTATTATATACGCCGAAAATTTCGAATTAAAAAACACACCCACACAAATATTGCCACAAATCGTACCCACAAATACGGTCACAAATCGAAGACGATGAGAATCGGTTGAACGAAATAGTTACTTATTCTTTACGCTGCGGTTTAAATCAGTATGGCACTCGATTTATCACGCAATTGATATTGTTTATAAATAAATTTACGTTTAATTCGATATTACAGAGACTACTTTACGCAGTTGAAATTATTTATAAATAAATACGTTCATCATTTACGATTGTCTTCGTATTTGTCAATGTCGAATTTTTACGTATTTATGAATCACTTAGCACTGAGAAAAGGTAATGACGAGAACTTATGGAGTGCAATATTTCACGAGCTAAACATCCGAATTCGCCATGCATTTTCGTGGAATGGTACTACCTGTCGCAGCAACAATCCGCAGAAATTCCAAAGATAATAATAATAATAATAATAATAATATTAATAAATAAGGAAAGAAATATTATAAGAAAAATTCTCGACCCAAGAAAAGAAGAGGCGATGTTCGAAAACAGTAAAGAACTATATAATAAAGTAAGAAAGCTATCTGACGTTATTAAAACGAAGATTGTCATTTTATGAGCATATTCGGTAATCTTTCAACATTTTGATAAGTTGACAACCAGCCGGAGAGTCGGTTCTTGAACAGGAAAAAGCGTCTCGATGGAACGCGAATAAATAGTTCGATAACGAAATTGAATTTAAATATACCGAAAATAATAAAAACGAATAGACGGACGTTAGAAAAATATGAAGTACTAGGAAGAAAGGAAAAGAAAAAGTTTATCATTTTCACTTGATGGTCGGTAGATGGCGCCAAATTCGAAGAGAAAAAACGGAAGAATATTAATAAACAAAGAAGAAATTCAATTACGTTCATAATTAAAAGCGAATTTCGTTACCGTTAAATATATCGCAATGACGATAACGATAACGATCATTATCAACATTATCTTTTGATAAATACTAAATAATAATCATAATAATGATGATAATGATATTCATAACAATAATCGAATGAAATGTCATTTCTCTATATGGATAAAGAAATGTAAATAAATTTTCGAATAAACAGATGAATATTATATAAAGAAGGCGAAAATTTCAACGAAATAAACGTATTTTTCATAGGCGTGTTCATATTTTTTTTTTTTTTGCTTACGGCAGTTTCTAGTTTATAGATGTTCTTCTATCCGTAATTATGGCATAATTTCTGCAATTTAGTCCTTTTATGAGCGCCTTCGGATTCTACTAGTTTGTTTTCTTTGGTTATTACGATCACTACGCGTAAGATTTTTTTCACCGGCAATCAATTTTTCTTTCCTTATTCTTAAAAACGTCTGAACGCTTGAAATGTTCTCAGCTATTTGTACTCTTTCGAATAATTCAGTTTTGTGCCGACTGTCAAACTCGAGCTGTACAGTATGTAAAAGTAATCTATCACGAGGATACAATAACAACAGTCGAAAATACTACGCACAATTACGTCCACACCGATATACGTCTCAAATTTAATGTTTCACAAATACCATCTATTCAAGAAACTTACGCTGAACAGTATAAGAAATGTTTCGAGAAACTACGAAATAGTGCTAATCCAAACATAAACAGAATTTACACGGTCACATTCCCGTACAATCCTTAGAGAGACGATTGAAAAGAAGAAAATAGTGTCGCGACACACTTCCTATTTCCTGAGTATGACGAATCTGGCTTAACGTTATTTAATCTTATCCTCAATCATCTCAGACTAATCGACTTATTGAAGTCGTTATTCTAATACTTCTCCTTTTATGTTTCCTATCCACCTGCTACTTCCTTTTCCCTCGTCCTAATACTTAGCACCGTTGGTTGTGCTATTATACCGGTACAAAGAAATATATATATATATGTACCTTGAAACTATAACTTATTTCAATCGAAATCACATATATCTTACCTGAATCTAACGCATATTATATATACGCATGTATGAATGCATCTGTGCGTATGTATTTTTGAGGAGGCTATGACTGCGTTATGTTACAAGAACATTCTGAATAAACCGAAATTAATCTAAACAAATTATATATTTGGAATAACTTCGTAAAATCTGCAGCTGCGAGCTGATAAGTTAATTGCCAAAATAAATAACGTTTATAAGCATCATTCAACGAAGTTATTCTATGTAGGGCTGAAACAATTTAACGGTCTTCGCGTTTGATTAGTTAAACGTAATATTCGCATTTCGAGTAATTTGTTAGCCGATTACGGTCGCCGTCCAACGTGTACTAATTACGTTATCGTTATAGATTTTAATCCTAATTCGTCGCTAATTATATTCGTGTGTTTTTAATCGTGCCCCCGATCGATATATAGATCAAATCAAGTCCTGGATAAAGTTGTCCCTTGAAGAATTGATGCGGACGATTGAAAATCGTGATAACTGAAGACGAATTATACGAAAAATTAAACGATAGATCACGACGCTCGACACCGAGCAATACAACGATGACGATATCTTTAATATAAGCCTCGGATACTTTCCAAAGATTTGGAAAAAATCTGTCATCATCATGATACACAAGTCAGGAAAACCGCAGACTGACACATGTTCATATCGACCGATCAGTCTCCTTGCTTCACTAGCAAAAATTCTAGAAAGTTTAATCTTATATAGTGTGGAACGATTAATTAAAAAAATTAATCTAATACCAAATCATCAGTTCGGTTTCCACACAGCGCACTCAACGGTGCAACAGTGTGTCATAGACTAGTAGATAAGATCTCATCAAGTCTCTATGAGCTTTTTAGGTCGTACTTGTCTGGTCGATCGTTTATAGCAAGGGTAAACGACGTACTCTCTGATGAATTTAGCATCACTTCATCTGTACCTCACAGGGTAGTATAGTTGGACCATTGCTATACTTAATCTACACTGCCGACATACCGAATCAAACGGTCCTGGCGACATTTGCCGATGACATAGCCATCCTTACTGCTAATAGTAATCCGCATTAAGCTTAGCGGTACAGAATTATATACATATATAATAGTGAAATGAGCACAAAAACTGCCGTATAAAATTCAAAAGCCAACACATTACGTTCACCACAAACCGAGTTACATGTCCTAGGTTAAAATTGCACGATACTGTAATGCCGCACGTGGACTCGGTCAAACACCTTAGCATGTACATGGATAGACGGCTGACGTGGCGTTTTCATGTCTAGAAAAAATATGATAACTAGACTGCTGTATACACTATTGTCTGCAAAATCGCCATTAAACTTAAAATCTGAAAGAAATATCTATCTCTCAATCGTGGCGCCAATTTGGAAATACGGTATAGAATTACACGGAAGCAAAAATTAATCTTCTACGTATTCAGCAGCAACAGACGAAGATATTGCGTACCATCGCATCTGCTCCGAGGTATGTCTCAAACCTGGCGCTTCATTTCGATTTACAAATACCGTATGTCCACAATGTGTTTGTACAGCGGTATCAAAAATTTTTCAATAAACTACAGTTTAGCTCAAATCCAAATATCAATCGAACGTATATAGTTTGCCGGACAACTCTCCCAAGCGATTCAAGAAACGGAAATGGTGCCGTAATGCCTTGCCGACCACTTGAAGAAATAGTTAATTTTTTGCGCAAAATAGTACTACTTATGTATTAATTTAATTTAATACTTTTTTTTCAACTTCATCCCAGATCTAACTTATCTCACTGGAGATGTTAGTCGCATATATTTCTTCCTTTTCCCTTATTTCCTTTTCACTTCTTTATCTTTCCTACTTCTCTGGTTGTGGATTATAATTGTCGGTACAACGTAAGGAAAAAAAAAAATACGCCCTTATTAACGGCAATAACAAATTATGGAAGAATACGTTTACTTATTTATTTATTTACAAATCGGAAAAATTTTTGACTAAAATTCAAGTAAGACTACGCTTATATGTTTAAATGCGTGTACGTAGTAAAATTTGGAAATTTCAAGGAAATAAAATAGGGCGTTGTATATAAATAAACGCAGATGCAGGACAAAAGTTTGGAAATTTGTTTTAACATTACGAGCACGTACTCTATTCCGCTTTTTCATATTATAGAAGGACTTTGCTTACCGACCAATGTACCACCTATCATCTGCCTACTCATCCACCTACCTACCCTACGTTACGTATATAGACCCCTAGCCGCCTATATGTACTTTATTTACTGTATCCAAACCTTTGAGACAGACTCGGATAATAATTATGCGCATTACGTCGTCCACTTTTTCTTCCGCTACAATAAAAGGTGGTCTATTGAAGTTCTAACGAAGTCGGTAGAACGATAAATGTTGAATTTTGAATAAGTTCGCGGGACGCTGTATCGTATACCATATCAGAGTGATTAGGTTCAAACAAATTATTAACACTCTTTACTCGGAAGAGCCTATCGTTTCATTAGAAACGAAATAAATATGACAAAGAACGAGTACTAATTGTCGCGTTATTAAATTATCGATCGATGGTGTATCCTGTTTCTTTGATCAGCGCACTAAAAAAAAAAGAGTATTTGGATAGATAAAGGAATGAAAGAAATCTAGATTTTTGTAGATACTATTTCGCAGACTGAATTTGTGACTGTAGGTTGAGAAGACTAGTTAAAACGAGTTTGAGCAGGTACAGCGTTCGAGTTGTTTTTTAAATCGGATAATCTACGAATGAATAAAGCTCATACGATTACTTACGGTTTACGACGAAGCAAGCTCCGGTTATTATAGAAATGTTAAACTACTAAGTGAAATTGTAACATCTTATATCGGTATCAGTTATGATAGCTCGCAGAATGTTTCTTTCAATGTCCTATTCAACATCAATCGAATCGGATGTGTTTCGCAACATATCGCGATGATTATTTCCGGTTTAAACTAGTCGCGCCGTTGCACAAAGCGATCAGCGCTCAATGCGCGTCAGAGAAATGACCCCCTTATCCAGCTTGGTGTTGTAGTTTTCGTATATTCGGTTGTTTGTTTAAACTGTGATTTATTTGTTTCGAAACAATGAAACAATCGAACCCGTCGCGTAAAGAGCAACGCGCGACCCATTATGTAAAGTATATTCTATTGGTATCTTCGAATATAGTTTTTTCGTCATAATATTAATTAGATTTATTAAAAAATGTGCAAGTAACTTTCATCATCATTAAGTGTCCCGTCTTCGTATCCGAGGTAGGGGCAACTTTAACATATTTTGTAGTACAGTGTAAGTAGTGTGCAAGGCTACGACGTTAAAGTATACAGACGAACACATCCGGGAAAACTGATTGTAATCGCTTTGTTGTCACGAAACAATGCAACCCCCGCCTGTTCTGGTAGTGTACTATATTATTACTAGCGCGCATACGGTGTTGTATATGGTAGTTTGCCATTGCTTTCCACGGTAAGTAAGTTTACATTACACAATGGGTTACTTTTCATTTATATTTAGAATGTCGTTCAATAAATCGAACAACGAAGATGAAGTATTGGAATGTTTGAGTTCTAATGACGATATTCATTTATTAGATTTATCTGACTCTATAATATGAGAACAAATATATGAAACGTTCTATAGAACCACAAGGAAGTGACAGCGATATCTCTGGCAAACACCATCATTAAATATCTCATCATTGACCCTTTCTGGAATAGTTGTGTTCGTGTAGTAAAATAAAGACACAGGGACATCGTATTAAAAAAATTAATTCCACCAAAGAAGCCGTGGGTAACTTCTAGTAATGTATATATAGTATATAGTATATATATATATATATATAATCTAACAAAGAAAAAGGGAAATGCGTCATTTGTGGTCGTGGGAAAAATATTACAACGACGGAACCGAATCGTGGAAAGAATTTGTGAACGTTGTTTAGTTCTGTTAGTAGTAATTCTAAACAATAATTATGTTAATTTTTTTTCCACATGATACTTATATTCCTACTGGATATTACATTTCGTGGATATTGCAATATTTGGTTGTTTTTACTTTTTCATATATTATTAATCTTTATATTATAACAACCAATTAACATATTTTAGACTTTAATACATTTTTTTAAAGACACTTCTATTATATTTACATAAGTAAATAATTAAAAATTCTGACAATGACTTTTATGCTGCTGTTGCGCAAAGTACAACGCGCGACTAGTCATGTAATTTTATAGTGTGTGACTAGTTAAAGATTAAGGATGTCGAAGGGGTTTTTAATTTTTCTACAATCCCGATCATTATCCCGAATTACAGCGATAAACGTCTCGGCACTAAAATTAGACGATGGTGATCAACGAATGGGCTATTCTTTTGTCTATATAATCGCACAGATAGGACGTTGTCTCTTGCGACAACGCCAATAAAAATAGATGACGTAATTGCTGACTCGTAAGTAAATGATTTTTATGTAATTGCGAATTAGATTTAGACAGGTGTCGAAACGTATACGATATGATAGAATAAGATCGATAGAGATTCGAGGAAAAATTAAATTTTAACGCAACGATACAATCTGAAGAGTTTGTGGATATCTATTTCTGCAGGCTGATCCGTTAGTTTAACGCAAAGATTTCGCGTTACTTAATTAAGATGGTAACTCTTAAAGTACTTCAGATTAGCTGGTTAAACAATGGGTAGTCATTCTGAGCGGGCTAATTTGAAGAACTCTCACGTCGTTTCGAGAAAAGTGTAAATTTAAATCAGAAATATCTAAATTAATTTCGTTCTATTTCAAATGTATTTTGAAATTCTTATATTAATGTTTCTAATTATAGAAATAGAAATTTTTCAATTAAAAAGAAGTGATATATAGTCTGATCTACCGCGATAGCTTGACAAGTTGGGAGACGCATTTCACCTATTTCGCCAGTATAATAGAAAAAGATTGAGCTTTTTTCTCGCGATACGATATGATTGTATCAGGTTCGTTATTTAACTTTTATAAAAACAGGCATAAAAACAAATATGAGATGGATAATGAGAAACGAAATAATACGCGAAAGGTTGAATATTATACGAACAGACGGGGAAAAGATTTACACGTAGAAAACTAAGAGTAGTGGACTGATCGTAGTCACCTGCGCGGCCGTTTTATGGAATCGATTAAAAAAAAAACAGTTATAAATTAATGTTCGCAAACTTAATGCGGACTTCTCGAATAATAGACAACCCTTAATTTTCCTGAACATAAACGTTTTGGTAAATTCGTAAATTAAATCGTTAAAAAAGAAACTTTAATCGATAATACGAAATAAATGGTAACAGTCAATGCGATGCATTTACACAAACACCATTCATCGATATTTCAAATAACTGCTAAATAACCATGGTTAGGTTGTCACTGCACGGGTACTAACGAATATCGAGAAATGTACATCGTCCGTTACTTGTTCTCGATAATGTTAGTCCCACAAACGCTCTGTTTTAAATATATGCATTTTCTTAAAAAAAAAATAATACATGTTAAGATCGAAAAAGATAATTTGATTTTCTTGCCTTCCATAACGCACGTATGAATGATAAATCTATCAAATTGACGCAACCAACTCGTGTATTTTTTTTTATGGCAATTAAATATCAATAATCAATTATGTTTAAAGCAATATTGAAGCCTATATGGTTATATGCAGCAGAACTGTGGAGATGTGCTTCGGCAACTAACGTAGAACGAATTCAGCGCAGGCGGAATAAAATACTACAGTTGATAGTTGGTGCTCCATGGTACGTCTCCAACAGGATATTACACACCGACCTTATATGTGAGATATGCCGCTGAAGAGATTAAATCGGCTGTGCATAGATACTTATCAAGACTTCAACATCATCCAAATCCATTGGCAGCTAACCTACTTAATGAAGAAATACCTAAAAGATTAAAACGAAAAAGAATCACACATCTGGTTTGCGTACAATCTAATATTACTCTAAGGCGGTTGAATTTGCCTAATGGGAAAATCATCCACCTCCTGATATATACCTACATAAAATCCAGTAGATGATTGCGTTTTAATCAGTTCCGGATTAGAGGGAAAATAAATAAATAAATAAATACATTTTCAAATGCATTTTAAAATTTACAAATAAGAAATATATACGAGTTGGTTGCGTAAATTTTATAGATTTATCATTAAATAAAACGATTAGAAGAAAAATGAGGAGTGATATTAGGAACTTTAACACAGACGTAATACAGAAAAACTGTTGAAAATAATAAAGGCCCAAAATTATCTAAAAAAGCATTGTCATGCGGGAATAAAATATTGGCAACAATAAAAAATGCTAATGGAAAAATCATAACGAATAAATATAACAGAAGAAGTAGAAACCTATTTTACGAAGATAAACAATACAAAGATACAAACAGATGTAATGGCAAACTTGTCTATAAGGAAACTTAAGAAGAAAATACGTAAGAGATTCCTGAAATAACAAAGCACCGGGACAAGATAATAAAGATGATTAGACACGGTGGAAGTCCGATTATAAGTATGATTTGTCAACTTTTCAATCGATGCTTAAATAAAGCTACAATACCAACTACATGGACGGAAGCGGAAGTAGTCCTTATATATAAAAAAGTCGATAAGCAGAACCTAAACAACTATAAACCGATTAGCTTACTGTCGCAAATATATAAGCTGGTCACTACAGATCAAATAACACAACAAATTGACTTCAGTCAACCGAGAGAAAAGACCGGTTTCAGATCAGAACTTAATACAAATGAACACTTGTTAACGATTACAATGTTGATACAAAAGTGCAATGGATACGACATATTATACATGACGTTTATAAACTAAGAAAAAGCGTTTGATTCAGTAGAGGTCTAGGCAGTGATAAATTCGTGAAATTATATTGGAATTAACAAATATATTAAAATTATTGAGATTATTTATAGCTCTGCTACAATACAAGTAAACTTATGGAAGAAAGCAAAAAAAGATTCCAATAACAAGAGGAGTAAGACAAGATGATACAATTTCACCGAAATTGTTTATTTCGTAATGGAAAATGTGTCTAAAAATTTAAATTGGAATGCGAAAGATACCAAAATTGATGGTGAATATCTAAACCACCTCAGGTTTGCAGATGACATAGTATTGATAAGTTCAAGCGCAAAAGAATTACAGGCGATGGTAACAGACTTAAATGTACATTCCAATAATATATGGTTAAAAATAAACCTCCAAAAACCAAAAATAATGACTAACACAAGAAAAACAATAAAAATAACGATAAATTCAAAGGAAATAGAACAGGTAGATAACTATATATATTTAGATCAAAAAATAGCAACAAAAAAAGAAATGATAACCAAAACAGGAAATAGCCAGAAGAATATCTCTGTTTAGGGTTGCGTTCGGGAAGATAAGCGGAAAACTTCGAAACAACCAAATGCCAAATAATCTGAAAAGGAGATTCAGTGTGTAATCCCAGGCCTTGTATATGCTGCAGAAACATGAATTTATAAAAACACAAACATACAGAAGAAAGACCCAAACTGTACATGAAAGAATGATGCTCAACATCAGATACGGGAACTAACAAAGTTAGATGACGCAGTGGAACGAATTACTAGAATAAAGTGGAATTGGGCTGGCCACGTAGCCCGAAGAGATGAAAACAGATGGTCAAAGTTGGTCATACAAAGGTGGCCGATAAACAAAAAAAGAAACCAGGGTAGATCGAGGCACGATGATATATCGAAAGTAGCGGGGAAGCTATGGTTCACATTGGGGAAAACCTTCATCCAGGAGTGGATAGATAGAGGCATATCGAGATATCGTGATATATATATATATATGTACAGATATGTAAACGTAAATTATGTACAATACATAAAAACATATTTATATAATGTATATATATATATATATATGTTTTTATATATAAACATAAATTTATGCATATACTTACAACTTTTATTATATGTTGTTACTTAAATCCACATATATGTATATGTATATATATATATATATATATATATATATATGTATGTATGTATATTTATGTACACTTATCTATGTATGTATGTGCATTTCTCCACATATACGCACGTGATGAGAGAGATGGTGGCATATGTGTAAATGCTACATACACAACGTATATATTATATATATATATGTGTGTGTGTGTATATATATATATCGCTCACTAAGCGGACAAGGCAAAACAAGAAAAATAATATATATATATATATATATATATATATATATATATATATTTATATATATATATATATATATATAAATATATATATAATTATTCAATGCAGAAAAATTCCGTTTATTTTCTAATGCTTTCTAAAACTGGCAGATGAAATAGCGTGAAAGTTAGCGAAGAGTAGAATGAAGAAAAATGGGTTAAACGAATACGCTCCCACTCGAACTAACCGAAGTGGATTGACCGTGTAGACAGGTGCAACCAACTAGAAATCAAAAACGAAAGCTTATTTGTCGGACAGTCTTATACGTACGAACAGAGAAAGAAAGGTTAACGTTGGAAAACCTAATCTATATAGAACCATTATTATCGGATATTTATTTTACCCGTTAACGACGTCGAACCTGCCACAAATTGTATTGTATATAACCAATTAACCGTTTACAGTAACCGATAATAAGTTATATATATATATATATATATATATATATATATATATATATATATATACATCAAAAAAGTAGCTAAAGTTACTGAATTTTATAATTAAAAAGACCACAAAGATTTTAGGTTATCAAGCCACTATCAAGTGGACATACAAAGATAAAATATAAAAATATGGATAATTAATAAAAATATAAAGAAAAATAAATAAATAAATAAAATACAATAAATAAAGTGTAAGAAAATACATAATTTATATGTATAATATTAAAGGAAATAGCAAATTTAAGAAATCATATTTGATTATAAACTAATTTTATAGTGAAATAATTAAGTATTTTCTTACATTTTATTTTATATAACGTAATTTTATTTTATATTTTTACAAATTGTATATATATTTTTATACTTTATTTTTTTGCGTTCACTCGATAATGGCTTAATAGCTTAATAGCCGAAAAGCTTTGTGGTATTTTTTTATATAAAATTTAATAATTTTTACTTTTTTGTCTATTTATTTTTCAAAAATCACTACATTCCACATTTTTCAACCTATATATTATATATATATATATTATCTGACCCAGAGAAGACGACAGCTTTGTTTTTTGAATAGCACAGTTGGTAAGAATGACTGGTACAACGCAAACCGCATACTCCACGTTTAGTATACACACGAGAGATTCGTTTTTGTCTAGTTTCAGTTATCATGGCATCCAATAATAAGGAGCGCGCATTTGGCGTGGAAAGTTATTTTCGGCGTAAATCGATCACGACAGTTCAAGGAGAGTTTGGAAAAGAATTAAAAGTTATGCGTGGGTTTTTTTGTAGGGATACCTTAATAGTCGCGTTTACGAAAAACCTCCATGAGATCTGGAAGATGTGAAAATTTGGATTTCTGAAGAAATTTCAATAATTCGGCGATCTATGCTCGAAAAAGTGTTCGAAATTTTTTTTTAAAAAACTGAATGAATGTATTATTACAAATGGCGGTCATCTGAACGATATTATGTTACACAAATGATTGTACGCTAATCTCTTTCCTATTTTTTAAGAAAATTTCATTCTAAAATTTTGGTCCAGTAATTTTTAAGTTATTCAAAAAGTTGATACGGGCAATACCAACACGTATTAATAAGCAGTCGTCATCAAACTCATATGCTAGTATTTCTAAAAAATATACTTCTTCTTCTTCTGCTCACAATGACAGCGCAAAAATATAATGGTTCACAGAGTATAAATGAACAATAAGGAATTCGCGAAAGATTAAGTTCGTTCCTTAATGAATTCCGCAATTTACTCTCACCTTTAATATCTATGTTAATAAAACTCATGGATAAATTATTATGAATCTAAAGTATGAATTCATTAACAATAATGCTAATGGAATTCAACAAAAGAAACACGAACTGCAGTGTTTCTTACAAACAAAACGAATCGATATTATTCTATTAACGGAAATCCATATTATTACTTCGGCAAGCTTTGATTTATCAAACTACAATTGCTATCATGGAACTCATCCTTCCGGTACAGCAAAGATGTTGCGACACTCGTAAGAAAAACCCTTAACAATTATCTAGATTTTATTCGTCAAACAGAGGCATATCAAGCTGTCGCAGTTAAAATAAAAACATGTAATAATGAGGAAATAACTATGACATCAGTTTACTGTCACCCAAACTATTACATACCGGATGATGAATTTACGAAACTATTTCATCATCAAGGTAGTAAATTTATAGGTGGAGGTGACTAACTACAAGGCAAAACATCGTCATTGGGGATCATGAACTCAGAGTAAACACGGAGAGCAACTTTTCAAGCTGAATAGTAAACTGCGTTTAGATGTTGTTTCACCATTTTCACCCACTTACTGGCCAAAGCATACCAACCGGCTTCCAGATGTCTTAAACTTTTATTTCACTAAAGGCTTAAAAATAATACCTATAAAAGTTGCACTACTCTAGTAGACTTGTCATCTGATCACGTACCGGCTCTAAAAATTCTAGATACAATTCCACTATGTCGTAAAACAGATAACAGATTAACTAACAAGTCTACCAACTGGGATCAATTATAAAACTAAAATCGCAGTATGATATTGATACAGCTGTTGATTACCTAACAGATGTAATTCAGGATAGCGGTAAACATTCAACACGACTGGTAAAATTTACCGCCAATAACAGTGATATATTGCCTATTACAATATGGGAATTAATTGGTGAAAGAGGAAAAGCACACAAAAAATGGCAACGTAACAGATATCCATCTAATTACCGAGTTTACCGGGAATTCTATAGGCAACTAAAGGAAGCAATAGTAAACTACAAAAATCAGCATTACACCCATTACCTATTAACCTTAAACAACTCTGAGACGGCTCAATTTGGAATGCAACTAAAGTAATGAAGAAGAAAGATACTCCATCATACCACATCAAAAAAGTAAATACAGATTGGGATAAAAAAGATTGAAACGTTTGCCAACTATCTTGAAAACATTTTTCAACCTCATAATATGAACATCAACAACATACGCAACAAATTATACGAAGCAATAGTAGTATCACACAGTACTACCAAAATTACACATACATTACGCCAAATAAGCTTCGTATATGTATTAAAAGTTTGCAAAATAATAAAGCCCCCGGAGAAGATAGAATCACAAATAATATTTTGAAACATCTCCCAAAGAAAGGACTTTTACTACTTTTATATAACACTTACGATTATTATACTTTCCAACCAGATGGAAAAAGTCTCTAATTATACTTATTCATAAACCTGGTAAGCCGACTACGGATGTTTCGTCCTATAGACCGATAAGCTTATTAGACACATTTGGGAAAGTATTTGAGAAACTAATTCAACCATTAATTCTCAGTATGACAGATGCACACCTTCCAAATCATCAATTCTGGTTTAGATCGAAACATTCTGCTGTATATCAGTGTCACCGGATTGCTGATGCGGTTGAGTCAGTTCTGCAGCGTGGTGAGTACTGCTCAGCAGGTGTTCCTCGACGTTGCAAAGGCATTTCATCGTTTCTGGCATGACGGTTTGCTATATAAACTCCGCAAGATTTTCCCGATTGAAATGTATCATCTGTTGAAATCCTATTTGAGCGACAGATCTTTTCAGGTCAAAATAAACGACGTCCTGTCTAGTCAAGTACCTCAAGGCAGTGTCCTTGGACCCCACCTTTACAATATGTATACTGCAGATATACCCACCACGATGTTTACACTGTAGGTCACATTTGCTGATGACATTGCTATATTAGCCAGACATAAGAATCCTCACGAAGCGTCACGGTATATTCAATATCATTTATCTTTATTGCATAAATGGGCTCTCAAGTGGAGAATCGTAATTAACGAACAAAAGTCATCGTATGTTTTACAAACAGACGTGGAACATGTCCACCGGTTAATTACGATAATCGTAGAATACCGCAAGAACGAGCAGTAAAATATCTCGGACTAACCCTTGACAGGCGCCTTACATGGAATCTGCACGTAATTAACGCCAGAAAAAAATTAAGATCCTTACTGAAGCAGCCACTGATAGGAAGGCAGTCGAAACTGAGTCTTGAAAATGAAGTTTTACTTTACAACACTATTATAGCTCCTGTCTGGAAATATGGTTTAGAAGTATACGGAACAGCTGCTAAGACGCATCTAAACAAAATACAGTCATATCAATCTAAAATATTGAGGATAATGGCTAATGCGCCATATTATATAAGAAACAATATAATTCAGAACGATCTAAATGTTCCTTCGGTTACGGAGGTATATAAGCAGCGGTACAACAGAATGCATAATTTGCTCAAAATTTAAATCCGTTAATATCACGCATGAAGACCATCCGGATAATCTAGTTAGAAGATTAAAAAAGAGACAATGTAGAGATGCGTTGTCTAACGAATAATAAGTAGTAGTAATTAAATAACATATTTATTAGAAGAAAAATATGTGTATATATATATATATATATTTACACATGAAAAAAAAACAATAAAAAAAAACGGTTTTATCTATTGCGATACACCGTTATTCGAGAAATTCTAAATTAATTATCGATGTAATTAAATAACATATTTATTAGAAGAAAAATATGTGTATATATATATATATATATATATATATATATATATATATATATATATATATTTACACATGAAAAAAAAACAATAAAAAAAAACGGTTTTATCTATTGCGATACACCGTTATTCGAGAAATTCTAAATTAATTATCGATGTAATTAAATAACATATTTATTATAAGAAAAATATGTGTATATATATATATATATATATATTTATTTACACATGAAAAAAAAAACAATAAAAAAAAACGGTTTTATCTATTGCGATACACCGTTATTCGAGAAATTCTAAATTAATTATCGATGTAATTAAATAACATATTTATTATAAGAAAAATATGTGTATATATATATATATATTTACACATGAAAAAAAAACAATAAAAAAAAACGGTTTTATCTATTGCGATACACCGTTATTCGAGAAATTCTAAATTAATTATCGATTGCGTTGATGACCTAAGAGTCGGTATGCAAATAAAAAAAAAAAAAAAATTACAATGAGAGATGCGAATTCGACTTACTACGTTTGTGATAGATAACACGCACATACCTTTATTAGATTGAAGAAAATAAGGTATTGCTCGGGCCAACCCTGTTACTAACTAATTGCTGAACGGTATATTGTCTCCAGTGTAGTAGAATTTTATGAATTCAGCCACTTTGTTATACGCTGGTGCTTTTACCATTCGTATTAAATGATAACAGCGTCAACATATATACAATTTTTTTTCCATCGATTTTTGTGTTAGATAATTGTTCTTCATATTTCATACGACCTTCCCCTAACGATACAAAATAGCTCGATTTTCTAAGATTTTCCTTTCCGTATTGGATTTCTTCATTACCTTCATCACCATCTGTGATCTTGATATCTTGATACTTCTTCTATGCATCCCCATTTTGCACGACTCAAAATATTTCAGTGTTTTTTTTTTTTGTCTATATCGCATCCATATAACAGGATAGAATAAAAGTAAGACGTTTGTAATCTTGTCAGATTTTCGATTCGAAGATCCATCTGTGAGTAAATTTTTCGTCCTTTTTGTTCTGCTCGAGCAGTTATAAATTCAGATCTTCTGTTATATTACATCCGAGGTATTTACATTCATTAAACCGTTCCACATTTTTATCATTAATTTTTATTGTAACGTTTTTATGTATTTTCTTGTTTACAACCACCGGGGCTTTGTTTCATTTGTTTTTTCTTCAATTCGTAGACCATATTTTCCGTGATTTCGTCGACTTTATCAATTAATTTCTGCAGGTCTTTCGGAGACGTGGCCAGTATAGCAGCATCATCTGCGTATCGGATATTATTTATTCGTCTCCCATTAATTTAAATAGCTATCTCTAAATTCCATAAGGGCCCTTCAACTTAAACGAAAGCGTTAATCCGGAATGAAGAGTTGAAAATGGTAATCGATTTAACGAATTAATTTATTTATTTTTTTTATAAATAAATTTCTTATTAGAGAATAAGAAAAAATTAATTTTGCAGATTAGAAAGATTTTTAAAAAAATTACAAAATTAAAATTATAGCCTCTTAGAAATTTTTTACCATTACCGTCGAAAAGTTTCCAGTGAAAATAAAGTTATAGACTAAAACGTGTTCAATACGTAAAGGGTCGATAATTTTATATTTACTTTTAAAAAATGTCGCAAGTGGCGGTGATTATTATAAAATATTAACGGAAACATTTCAAACGATTAACTAAATTGAAAAACAACTTTAAATTTATCCAGGGCCTTCTTGATTTAATAGGAACGTCTCGCATTAATATTATAAGGTCGTTACGTCATCACAACGTCCAAGGTTCGTTATGTTTATTCTTGCACGAGTCTCTTCTACAATACGTACCGTCCAGAGAACGATGTAAGTATTTATCGATCGTTTTGTTTTCATCATCTACATAAACCTTTTTCTAGTGTGCATGTATATATAGGTAAGCACACACACACGTGTTTACATGTATATCTTGTTCAATTATTAAAGGCTCGTATTTCGATACTCGAAACCGATATAAAAGAAATATATTTTATAAGCGTAAAATGACTAGTACGTATTTATTCTGTCAGGCAGGAACATTTTTAAGCTAAAAAATATTTACACGCATATTTTTTTTATTCCTTTAAATAAAAGCTTATCGATGCCATCCGTTTAAACTGTTTCATAAGATTACAGTGAGTGTAATACCGAACCGGAAATTCTGGGACGGATTTTGTTAGGTTACGACGAAGAGCGAGAACGCCAAGAAAATTATCACTTAAGAAACATAGTATATTCTATAACGAACGCCGGTATAAAATTTATATTTTCGTATCTAAATTTTTGTTATGTACAATTGAAGAAATGGTTAAAGGTAGCAGTAGAAAAATCTTATCTTTCAACAGTATATCGTTTTAAGATGTAAAAGATATTATTACGTAGACGAGAAAAAATTGGCCGCTAGAATTTGCTAATGCTTCGTAGTTTTTCCTAAGTGTAGATCGATTTTCGTTAAAATTAACCCTCTCAAAAACAGTGATACGGCACATAAATTTTTAACGCCAGTAAAATTGTCTATTTTCATAATAAAAGACATTTCGTCGACGTGGAACGTTTCTATTCTGAAATCATCATTAACGGAGTCCTGAAACTGATCTATTACCATGATAGGAACCTTCCGTCTTTCCCGGTCTTGCGCGACTCTCTTGAATTCAACGTACTTCTTTAACTCGGTAATAAATGCGTCTCGGTGGTTATTTTTCCACGGATATGTTGCCATTAAGTGTCGAGGGTTTCTAAATTTCAATTTTTCTATTCTAGTTGTCTTCCTTAGATTTTTAGATAAATGTTCCAATCGCAAGGAATAGGGCTAGAGCTCTCCTTTTAGTCGCCTCTTACAACAGGCGGGACATATCGGAAAGGAATACTAACTCGCGCGCGCACACACTGGGTGGAGAATTATGTAGCGCATTAAAAATTACCTAGATTTATTAACGTTGAAATTAATAAGACTTAAAGGGTAAAGCTGAAAAGCAGCCGACAGAAGTAAAAGAGAAGCGCTTATAGTAAATTCTCTAGTGGTATTTATACAATTTTGTGTGGTGTAAAATATACAGGTATTAAAAAAAATCTGAGCATCAAATTCATAAATCTTTCATCTTTTCTGCTCGCAAGCCGGTCATATATTTCGATTTCAGTTCGCTAATTTACTCGTATTTTGTACCGAGTCTACATATCGTCTTTCATATACTTCGTTCAAAGCTGCATTTATTGTAATTAATTTGCAGTAAATCGGATATGCATGAATGCGACGATTTTCTCAGTATATTAATTACGATCGAATATTCAATACACCGATAAATATTTAAATTTTACGTGTACATATACACATATATCGCATTTATGTCTCTATTCACTTCTGGATGAAGGTTTTCCCCAATGTCTTCCAACCATTTCTGTTTTTTCCTTAACCAGTTTTTTCGATCCACCTTGTCTATAGCATGGTATCTCTACGTCTAGGGTCTTCCCTGCTTCCTTTTTTTTTTTTTATCTATCGACCCCATTACATGACCCGTTTCGACTATCTGTTGTCGTTCCTTCGGGCCACGTAACCAGCCCATCTCAGTTTTAATCGAACCATCCGCTGCACTATATCATCCAATCGTCTTTGTTCCGTATCCGAATCTTCTTTTTTTCTATCTGATAGCCTTATATCGAGTATAACTCTTTTGTGCGCAGTCTGAGTACTTCTTAATATTTGTGTTAGTATATAGCCATGTTTCCGAAACGTACGTGATGTAAGCACTAGGAGTACTAATTGGTTGCACACTTTGCTTTTCAGATGGTAATTTTTCGATCTAAGCTAATGTAACCGTTATCTGTTCTGAATTTATTGCTATTTCTGTCCTTTGTTCTGTATTAGTCATTATTTTTGTTTTATGTATGTCGATATCTATATTTCCCAACATGGTAACATATTTATATATATATATATATATATATATATATGTATAGGCAGATAGAGGTAGCGTTATATTACAATAGAACCTATTAGCCGGGCGCGTAGCGCGCCGAATAAATAATAGAAGAATAGATAGCACGGTCAAATAGCATCTGAATGATTTATACCGTCAACTTATTGGCAAGCTGACGTGATCAGAGCGGTGGTGAAAAATTGGTCTGAAGGTGCCACTACTGGGTAGTTGTAATATATATATATATATATATATATATATATATATATATATATATAAATTAACAAAACAAAATAAAATCAAAGTTAATCACTCTTTGATTTTATTTGGTTTTGTTAATTCATAAAATCACTACTCTCCAATAAATCAACATTATATATATAAATGTAACTATTTTTACATTATTATATTATTGTATTATAAAATAACTAACTAAATTAATTAATTATTTTGTTTAATAAACTATTAATTTTGGCAGTGGAATATAGTGATTTGTAAAAAATAAACGACAAAAAAATTGTTAAAATCGCTAAATTTTATATAAAAATACCACAACACTTTGCGACTATTAAGCCATTATGAAGTGTACATAAAAGAAAAAATATACACATATATAATATATAAAAATATAAAATGAAAAGAAAAAAATAAAATAAAAACTGCGAGAAAATACTTTAAATGTACAATATTACAAAAAATTAAAAAATTACTTGAAGAATATCGTAAAGAATTTAAGATGCAAAATCAATAATATTAACCCCAATTATAAAATTTCGCATACAGAAAAACATAAAAAAAAAAACAAACGAGAAAAATGGAAATAAAAAAAAAGAGATAAAAATAATTTATGAAATTAAACGAATAAATTTTGAGGAATTAATTTTAAGAGGTATATTATAGATTTAATCTATTTTTATATTAAACGAAAAGTTTCTATTTTATTGCCTATTTAGTGTAATTGTTTAGGATTTTACATTGCTGATTTATTGATTATATCGTTTATCACATTTACTATCAGATTACTTCGTAAAGAACCGTTTTTTTCACTTTGGTATTTTTTTTTTTTTTATAATTTCGTATATTTAATTTTTTTCCCTTTTATATTTTTATAAATTGTATATTTTTATTTATTTGTTTTTTATGTTCACCTGATTAGCTGAACAACTTGCGGTCTTTTTTTCATACAATAAAAATTGAATTGCTTTTTCTGTTGTTGTTTATAGTTCTTTTATTATTGTTTTTTATTAACTTTATTATATTCGGAATTAATAATATAACGTCGCGAAGAATAATATCGATTTTAATTCGATTAAAATAGACCGAATTAATTCTAAATAGGAAAAGAATGTCGATTTACAATGCAAAAGGAAAAAACATTCAAGGGGACGAATCTTTACAGTTAGTCTCGATAATCGCGTTATCGTCGTTCAGTTTTTTTTTTTTTTAACGTTATCGATACATCATCGATTGGAAAAAGTATAAATAATTATAATCATCGTAATAGTAATCATAATCATGATATCGTAATTTTAATAATAATAATGAGTTTTGTCCGGGTAGTTTGAAGAAATAAGAACACGGTGAAACGGGGAGTTACTGTAAAGTTAAGGGGAAACTTTAAGGCCTAACTTACCATCATCGAAATAATTCAGACGTCGTCAAAACAAACTTAGCCCCCCCTTGCGGCTTGTATCGACTTATATATAGAGTACCCATCAGAATTATAGGCCAAAAAACAGACCACCGGGAGTTAAAAATTATTTTTATCTTCTTCGCAGGATCAAAAAATATTGTTACTATTATCATCGTTATTATTATATCCAACACGCTATCTCATTTATCTTGTTTAACTTTTTCTCATTTTTCTTGAAAACTGCGTTTTCACCTTGAAAAAACGCCCCAAAAAACCTAATTTAACAATGTTCCCGAGTGTTTTAACAATAACGAAAAAACCGCAACATCCTGCCAACGGCAGCGAACTCTGAGATAAAAATAGAAACGCTGGAGCTATTTTCACAAATAAGAAAAGTATTTTATTTGATGATTTTTATTTAATAAATTTTATTGAAATATTTCGAATAATATCAGACTCTTTTCGCTTGTTCAACTAATTTTTATTTAATAACATTTTACGTATTACACGAGAACTTTATCAATATATAACTAGATAACAAATTATTCGAAAATTTACAAATCTATATAAATACTTATATAATCTGTTTTTTTTTTGTTTTTTTTTTTTTAAATATCTTCAGCTACAACGGCACTATAGCCTTTAGTTTGAGGTTTTTTTTAATAGCGCAGTTGGTAACACTGACTGATACAACGCAAACCGCGTGCTCCACTTTTAAGTGTACACACGAGAGATTCGTTTTAGTCCAATTTCAGTTATCATGGCATTCTATAACGAGAAGGAACGCGTTTTGCTACGTTATTTTCGGCGTGAATATCAATCATATGTAAAGAAAGTTTCGATAAGAATTCAAATTTTTTTTTATAGGGATACCTTGAGCCGCGTTTACGAAACATCTGGAAGACCTGAATAGTCGGATTTCCGGAGAAATTTCAAAAATTCAGCTACCTATGTTCGAAAAAGTGTTTGGAAATTTTGTAAAAAGACTGAATGAATGTATTGTTGCAAAATTCTTGTGTTCCACAAATGATTGTAAGCTAATCTCTCGTTTTCGTATTTTTCAATAAAATTTCATTCAAAATTTTGGTCCAGCAGAAAACCGTTCGTCATCTTTGGGTCACCCTATTAGTAATTTTTCGACGTTGTCCTACAGTTTGCACATTGGGTGCAACTTTATCATTTTCGATTCAGATTTGTACTTAAAAATGTTTAGAGCGGTATCGTTTCTAGACATTTTCGAGATAATTTTACAACTACTAGTCGGTGAAAAAATCTACTATTATAAAACGATCTCGATTAGTAAATTACGGTATTCGAAGTATATTCTAGTAAGATGAAACGATCATTTGACACGCGATTTAAAGAAAAACTTCTACCATTACGCATTTCGTCGAATAAAAAGAAAAACAAAAATAAAGCTATAAAGAAGTACTATACTACGCGCACGCGAGAGAGAGATAGTTATAATAGTTGGGGATCGGCGAGATTCATTTTTGGCCACTAATTATCGTTCATATTATCATTATAGTATACCGACCATATCGAATGAGACTAAGCTGAAAATTCGATAATTTAGGCGTATATGCCGTTAAAAAAAAAATAATTATAAAAATAGCAAATAAAATAAAATGAAAACATATATTTTCCCGTAAACTACGTCATGATTAGTATAAAAGTATTTTACTTCCCAATTATGAGTTAATTAATCCGAGAAAATAAATAAAATAACACATACAAACACACATATAAATATATATAAAATTTCCTTTACAAACTAAACATTATCTATTTGCAGTAATCTAAAATACATGGCTCGTAAATCTACAGGTAAAATTCATTATATATATATATATATTATATATATATATATATATATATATATATACTAATTTAATTACTTACATTAATCAGTTAACCGAATGGATGGATTTTGGACTTGAGGTAGATAATGTTTATACAGATTTTACGAAAGTATTTGATAAGGTCAATTATATGTTTGTCTAGTGAGCATATTGATCATTTTCGTTCGTCATCGAGAATATGTTATGTACGTTACAATATACGAACAATAACCATTGGAGTACACTCCGGTTTCTGGTGTTCGTCAAGGATCTAATCTCGGACCTCTATCATTTATTACTTTTATTAACGATATAGGCGATAGTTTAAATTCGAATTTTCTATTATTCGCAGATGACTTGAAAATTCATCTGATTGGTTAGATCTTAAAAGAGACTTAGGTAACCTTATTATGTAGGCGTAATGGACTTTCCAGCAATTATATTGAATCTGTCACATCATCTTGTTGGCAGTAATATAAATAAACTTACATTTAATTACAATCTTGATAAAAATATTGCGAATAAGGTAATTTTGGAGTATACCTTGATAGGACTTTCAGTTTCTCGGTGTGTATAAATCATATTATTCGACATGCTCAGTTCTCGGGTTCCCATGTTAAGAAACTCAAAATTATTCGGTGATCCGAGAACATTAGATAATCCATATAAAACTCTTGCCCGTTCTCAGAGTAATGTTCGATAATTAGGGATACGTTTTACAATAAGTGTATACTACAGACGTGGAAAGGAACTAAGTTTTTGAAATAATTATTTTTCCGTATAAAGAATTATTTATTATCCAGACCACATGGATTATAATCTCTTATGTGACGTTATGCTTCACGTAGCGTTGTTTAAAAGATTTCAAAGTTAAAATTTTTACATAACTTGTGCATTGGCCGCGCTAATGATGAATATTTGATTTCGCAAATTAGTTACGTAGTACACCTATAGGTTGAATACTAAAATGAATCGTTGTTTCTTCCAACCGCATTGGCGTACTAATGTTAACGTACTAATATTCGTTTTACTTCACCGCTGGTGACTGCTTTCCGTCTGCATTACTTAAAACTCATCCACCTTTGGATATACATTTTCAAAGCAGATCCTTATACGATTCCTTCAAACTTCGGCTCTACGTACTTGTTATTACCGTAAGAAAGGTGTTGACATCGTTCGTGGACAGACTTCATCGCGGCGGTTTAGAAGCGAAGTCCTCCAAAGTAAAACGGAATTCTTGATTTGGCGGGATGGGAAGGTTGACTAATATTTTCCCAACGAAATGCGGCAATAAGTTTAATATTTATGTATTCATTTATATTACATCTGATGAAAATTAGGAAGTCGTCATTAAAAGTGCCTATATGAGATAACATCGTATGAATTCCAATTTATAATTAGAAAAAAAATCATAACTCCTGACGATAAACACACACACACATATATGTAAATATATATATCTATATATTTATATGCGTAAGTATGTATGTTATACATATAGAACTCCGCGAGAATTAGTACTTTCACTTAATACAGTTAATTTATTTGTTGTTTTTTTTTAACCTTTACGTACCCTGTACGGCTGCTACGGCTAAAGGAACAGGAAGGTGATTATATCGGAGCAATAAGGTTGAATAATGAAACGAGTGTTGCGAGTTTGTTTAAGTGGATAGGGGTGCAAAAGGATTTATGTTAATGACGGAACAAGTCCAACAGTAAGAGGATAGTCGATTAAGAAGGTACCGCGATGAAAGGACGCGAGAAGTGGTAAGAGGGGAATTTACTTCGAAATATTTTAAATTTGTTTTATTTTAAATAACTACGATTAAATGATAAGCTTAGTAATTTAAAAACGTTATTAAGAATATAAATATATATATGTGTGTGTACACATTCATCGTTCACCGTCATTACACGCAGAATTACGCGTTCGATAATTATGCTTAATTTTTAATTTTGTTGTTTTGGGTTTTAGAAAGGAAACATTTTCCTATGATTTTGTTTTGGGTATTCGCATTTTTAAACGGTGTTATTTCGAGTACTAAGAATGTCAACGTAAAGATCAAACGTTATAATTTAATTCCATTTTGCGTTCTTTTTATAAGAAATTATTTTATATATATATATATATAGTAAACTCTCGATTATGCGCGGTCTTTCCAAGATGGATTTTTTGATTTAGGTAATTTAGCTAAATCCATTATAGAAGAAAATGACGTCGACCAAGGAAACATTGTCGAATTGCGATGCCAATGATCCAGGGGCTTTGAACATCCACAAATTGTTGATAAAGCATCGGATATGTTTTCAGAGAAGAGTGAGGAAGAACATAAGGCGAAGACGCAAGTTATCCATGGCGCAGCTCTATTACACACGGACGATTTATTTAATATCTAGAGATACAAGGTACTAAAAAACTTCAATCTCAAGTAAAGAAGACGTGTTTGATTTCGACAAAACGAAAACTGGTGACAGATTTTTCATGAAACCTACTGGTAACTTTTATAACCTTCTTTACTTTGTAAATTATATAATATGCGCACATATGCGTATGATGTACATATTATAAATAAACTTTTTGCACTGATTTGAATTGTCTGGTTGACCTTTTGGAAATTTTTTTGATTATCCGTGGTTGCCACATCATCCAAAATACCACCTGTACTCGGGAATCTACTGCATATATAAGTTTAATGTGTATCCAAGTGACCATGTATTTAGTTTTTATACGTGTAATTCGATATAACCATAATATTCATATATATATATATATATATATATATATATATATATATATATATATATATACGTGTGTGTGTGTTAATGAACGTTCGTAATTTTCATATATATATATATATGACAAATGTTGGCGAAAATCGAGTTAGCCACGTACAAGGAAAAAAAAAGTAACGATGTTGGACGCTTGAGTCAATATCGTAAATTATCATTTGGCTCGGACAGATAAATTTCGCCTTCCGATCTGGTGGGGAGGATAACATTTGGAATTGCATCGTAAATTTGGTGTACATAATAGTTCGCTTGATCGTTCCCGACAACAGTGATTTCATAAATTTACATTAAATACGAATATCTATGTACAGCACTAAATAGAACACGGTTGCAGATTAGACGTCTTCAATTTTACACAGTTTTATGAAACGCATCTGACTTTTTTCATTTTGGAAAACGTTTTTCCTAATTAATCGTTTTAAAACCTTCGCACGATTCTTCATACCGTTGGTTGTTAACCTCTTCATCCCGGGTTCGGTAATAAACATAACTATATCACGTATATCTCGTTAATTATAATGTCTACACGAACATAACCGAAGTGGAAATAATAAACGTACGTGAAAAGTTTTAAACCTGCAATCCTATATTACTTCGTGTAAATATCACGATGAGATTTATCGCCAAAAATATCGTACATAGATCACATGACCAATAGAGAAGTGCCGATTAAAATGTCAAATAAAGCTCTGAGGTGCTTTATAGCGTCCGAACCAGAAAGTTGAAATACTACGGACACATGAATAGACATGCAGAAAAATATCACCTGTTCGATCTTGTACAATATGGTGAAATTATTGGCCATAGAAAATCTGATATAGAAGAACTTTCTTGGGAAGCAGGTATGAAAAGATGGTATCAGCACCCAAACTGCAAGAGGCGTCCAGAGATATTTACTAACTACGATGATCGCCGACCTTCGACTGGAGATGGCCTAATAATAATAAGAAAGATCACTATTTTATTAGTTATTCGTCAGAAGTTACAGAATCAGCTGTGTTTCTTTTTAAAATGTTATTTATTGAAATATTTGCAACTTAATGAACGTGTGAACTTAAAACTATTTGAGAAATGGAAAATTACATAAGACAAATTGTACGTAAAATATTTCTATCTAGACATTTATAATTTAATTTTAAAATACGAAAAGATATGATTCAAATATTTCAGGTCGTCATACATTATTCCGTGGACACAGGTCTTAATTTCACAAAGTACATATATAAAAAATTTACAAAAGATGACGATCGAACAACTAGTCATATCATCGCATTTTCCGATTTTTATAACGATACGTGATATAGTGTAGACATGTTCTTTGATTTGGGTTCCTTGAAATTAATTCTGAAAATATTTTTACAACGGCACCGTTAGAATAACTATTTTCATCGAAAATATCGGTTTCTGTTTCTTCAGATAGTTAGTATTCTCGCATTGGATATGCTTAAGAAGCTTCCGATATTATTTTAGATTTATTCCCAATTGTTGTCAAATATTGCACCTATTCGAAATAACCATAACAATATATATATATATATATATATATATATATATATATATATATATATATATATATATATATATATATATATATATATATGAGTTATCGGAACATTTCAATTACGTCCGTCTAGTTTATTTGTTTCGCCACAGTAAATTTCCGAAATTTCTTCGCTTTAGAGCCTTGAGTAAGGAAATCTAGTCGATTTTTCTAGAGATTAGCTGTGAACATCTCGATAATCGTAATATACAGCTAAAACATGTATTCGTACTGTGAGAAACGAAAGTAGTAATATTTCAAAACGAAATTGAAATGAGAAACTATGAAATTTCAAATTTGAAATGAAATATAGTTATAATTAGTTCTTCGTAATTTCGACAGTAAACGTTGTAGATTTATTTGTGAATTAATTATATATCGTCTGTAATTTTACTTGAGGTAGGATATTAGAGATTAAAAAAAAACAACCTGGACATCATTTTTATTCGAACAAAAAAGAAAGTTGGGCACAAAGGTTTTATTTATAAGGACAACATTTATTGCGTGTATTCTTATCCAAATTATGAAATTACTATTAAAGAAAATTATCGTATCCATTAAAATAATAACCGAGATAACTAGTTCCGAGAGTACACTCGGTTTGTATGGTAATTTAAATGTGTGTTAACCTTTTGTTTATTATTTAACAGAATAAAAAAAAAAAAAAAAAAAAAGTTGAACAGTTTTCGTACCCAATAAAAAATTCGTGTTTAAGACAACTTAATAGGTTAAAACACAAAATTCGATAAATCCTCTCAAACAACCCTCAATCAATAAGTAGAATACTGACTTTTGCCCGAAAAAGCGGACTCCTAGCATACATATAAACTAGACGCATGTCTCCTTAATAACCCTGGTAGTTACAAACGGCGTATGGAGATTTACATAATATTTTTAAAAAAGATATATATAAATGGTTATATCAATTCGCATTTTATATACCGGTAAATGATAATCTTCTGTTTAATCGATTAGTGAATAAATTAATTGCATTCGTTTACTCATCAGAATGAATGAGCAAAAATTGTGAATAAGTTATCTTCAAAACTGTTTACTAATCACGAATAATAAAATGTCAATACCAAATTCTTAACTCCCGGTGTTACTGTGGTATTTATAAAAAAAATATCACGCGGATTTTTTTATAGATATTTCATCGCTAATCTGATTAATATTTTTCAATGCTGGAAAAATCTAGATAATTCTAATGTTATTCTCATTTAAAAAATTCACTATCATAGCGGCTAACTTTCCTAGCAAAATGAAAAAACAAAAAAAAAAGAGAAAAAACATGTTAATCTACGACTTATACGAGCATATTTTACACATGTCCAGCTGTATGGAATTCCGTTGTTCCGGGATAGCGATCGTAATACTCTCATAAATCTCACACACATATACACATATACGCGTAAACACTCGGACGCAATTAATTTTTAATACGTACTAACACATCGTGTTGTTTCGATCGGAATGCGTTACAAAATCCGCGCGTACTAATTAATTTATATCACCTTTATTTCATCAGTTTTGGCATTTATTTAAATTTTAACCGATGAAAACGTAAAACGAATGAACAAATTAATTGTCTCCGGCAGTTACGAGATATTTTATTTTTTAAACATCTGGAGAATTATAAGCCTAACTGAAAGCAGTGTAATAAATCGATAAGAATAAAGCGTAATTGGCGCGAAAAAATTCTAATAACTAACGTTGATACGAAATTAAAAAAAAAAACAAAGTAAATCGATAAAATCACGGCGAACATTTAGGGTGCAACTTGCAAATGGGAGAGTAATTTTTCTCGAATTTCAAAAATGGAAATCCTAACAACGGCACAATTACTAACGGCGTTTTCAAAGCAAACTTCGAAATGGGAGATTAGCCATTTCCCGGACTTTCAAATATTAACGGGAACGACACGAACGAGTAACGGCAAACAAATTTCGAGATGGAAATTCGAAATGGTGAGATGCTGGTGACAGAAGTGCCGTGTAGTTTTTCTACATCGAATGCGAGTAGTTAAATTTACGTTTAAGTGCGAAAAATTGAATTAAATTTTTTAGAGAGAAAGTCAGAACTAGCAGTTGAAAATAAGCTATTGCTCTACAACCGGGTCGTCAGACCTGTCTGGAAATACGGATGTCAACTATGGGGCTGCTCGAAAAAGAGTAACATAGCAATTATACAAAGATTACAAAATAGATTTCTAAGAATAAATGCGCCATGGTATGTGACCAATCAAACTCTGCACACAGACCTAAAGATAAATTACGTAAAGGATGAAATCGTGCAAATAGCTAAAAATCATGCCGCAAGACCGGAGTCACATCCGAATAATATGGCAGTTGCACTGTTAGATAACTCTGCAGTCATTCGCAGATTAAAGAGAACAAAATTTATGGATCTAGTATATACATTCCGTATACATATTGTATGAGATGCTGTCACTGGACCGGATTCTTTAACAAGCCATATGATACTGAGATATTATACTTAATAGCCTATAGAGCTAATTGTAAATTAGCAAATATTTAAAAAAAAAAAAATTCTAAATCAAACGTCTCCGACGATAATTTTAATAAAAGCGAATAATTTCTAAATGTAAATCGAGATATTCGAATCGAAAGGTAAGTTTAAATCAAAACTACTTACTTTTTCGAATAAGTCGCAGAGCGCGCGATATTATTTATCAAAGGGAATTTAGGTCTAAGAATGAAATGAGAGAAATATATAAAATATCTATTCGAAATAGAAAGAGACAGACGACGAAAAGAGAAACGTAATCCTTAATAACGAATGGATTTAACTGGAATCATTTTCCAAAACCCGAAATCCTTCAAATAAAAGACAATTACAACCGATGAACGCTTCTATAACAATAGTATAAAATAATAGTATTAATAATAACAATATACCATTTCCGTCGGTAAAGCCGATGATAATGGTCGACCATCCCCTGAAATATCCCTTACATCTCTAACTCTCTAGGACGAACTATAATAATAAACTATAATAAAGTTAGAACTTTAATAAATGTCACGTTTAACCCGTTTTCCCGCTATATTATCGTTATCGCGTTGATATTATTATTCCTAAAACGTTTTAACCCGTAATGATATCAGACCTCCTTCAACAAAACCTCTAACCATAGCGGAGTAGTAGAAATTGCGTCTCGTCTATGAAAACATAAAAAACGAACATATTTTTAAAAATCGCCGTTTTTATTACCATTCGCCTGATTTTTTTGATTTTTTTATTTTTTAACAAAGTAAAACGCGAAAAATCGAATTTGTAAAAATGTTATACGTCGCCAATGTTCGGATGTTTTTTTAAGTTTTTATTAAAATATCACACGCTAGAATTATTAAATCGAACTTTGTTATGGAACGCAAAATTTTATACCGGTCCTTATTAGAATTCTCCTTAGTTATCCATTCGAGTCGGCACTAACACCCGGTACAATACATCTTAAACAGTTCGAATAATCACATCGAACAAACTATAATATAAAGAACGTAATTCACACCGACGCATCCGAATTTAACGAACTTAAGTTTCAAGGATCATTCCTACGTTAGCAAATACTCCGTATTTTCTGCGAGGACTCGGTGAAAATCACAAAAATCTTCTTACATATTACGATTTTCACTCCATCGACCTGTGTTTCAATCGCAACTCCGGCAAATTACATCCTGTTGCTATAGAAACCTAGAATTTCACCGTAACTCCGCTCTTAATATAATTTTATGCCATAAGTTACACAGCTAATGAACTTAGCAGACAAAACAGCTTAAGAAGCGGCCACTACCTACCCCATCTATTAATTCCTATACTCTCGTATCTGATACAATCGATTCCATAATGAAACCTTTTACGATTTATATAGCTATCTCTGAAACTAATCATATTACAGCTATCCGCTCAAACTTTATTCCTCGGTGATTTTTTTTTTTTTTACAAAGGAACTTGTAGTTCTATCTCGCCTATTGGTTACACTGCATCGACTCGTGATTACATGATAAATAAAATCCACCATTGGGCACCCTTAACATTCCGAAACTTATTTCCCGAATGTTCGCAATACTCTATATATCGACCTATAAAGTTTAGTTGCACTTCACTATAACAAGTTTTAGCCGATGACTCAATTGCGGGACAATCCTTTAATCCTTCCTCCGAAATATAGTTACCATCAACTTAATTATTTTCGTGTGTTCCTGGGCGTAGCAAATGATACCAGACCAAAATATATATATATATATATATATATATATATATTTATTTTTAATTAATGACGTTCTATAGCAAGAACATTCGCTTTATATTAAATCGATTTTTTTTTAAACTCTCCTCTTAATTAAGATATATGTATACATTTTTTTAAACTTTCACAAGGAATCTTTCTCTCCCTTAATAATTCTAAGAATTTCATACTTTTTAACGTTGGAACGCCCTTTAACCCTTTCATGCCTCAACTTTTGAATACACTATTTTCTGGTTTGAATATATCATAAACGTTGCCAAATATAATTGTTTTTATAAATAATTTCTTCATAATTTACTATATGCCCATTTTGTATACTTTTAAGTCGTTAAAAAAAAAATTAATTGGAACACTTTTGATTAGAGTTCACAAAAAAAAATTATCATTGAGTGGTCCACGTGTGAATGGTTTAAAATGACCGTCGATAAAAATAAATTAGGGAAATTTCTCGATAAATTGGTCGCGTTGTAGTCTCGAAGTAGTCTGATCGTCGTTAATTCGTAATTTCCGATCGAAAATAAATTTTCAGTTCTATTTTACTAATGTCCGACTGTAAGATAATGAAATAACCCTACCATCGTTTACTTACCCGAAAAAGATCGATCAACTTCTTCGAGGAAAACTTTTCTGTACTCTTAATTTAATTTATTCAACGTCGTATAAAGAACTTAATAGGGAAATAGAAGAAATCGTTCTATGTAGAAAGAAGATTGCACGAACATGTACTTAATATAACGACCGAACAGATTTATAACAAAAGCTCACTTTCAATAAAAATCGAAATATGTCGCTGATTTTATAGATTCGCCTAAAAGTACGGAACTAGTATTCCCAGACGTTAGCATAAAATTCGAGAAGGTGGCGTTTTCACGTTCGCGATACAAGCACGAATTCGAGGAAAACAGACAAGTAGACGAGGGCGACTGGAATTGATAACGACAGAATATAACGAGATTAACTCGCTTTGTAAGAATCTCAAAGAACTCGATAGGAAGAAATGTATTATAACTAACATTTATTATTTATATAATTTTATAAATATAAATTCGATTAATTTTCAAGTAAATACGTGTTATTAGTAACGATTTAAATGCGCGCTGGTAAACAATCTAGTATAATACAATAACACACGGGGCTGCATTGTATCGTGACAACAAAGCGTTTACAATCAGTTCTCCCGGGTGTGTGTGTATGTGTGTGTCTATCTACGCTAGCGACATATTATAATTGTCTTGTACGCTACTTACACTGTTCAACAAAATATGTAATAGGTAAGTAGTCGCCTACCTCCGATACGGAGACGGCATTTAATGATGATGATGAGTAACGATTTACGTTATAAAATATGCGAATTTATCCGACGTAATGTAAATTCCGCGAGAACAAATTAAATGAAAAATGCATCAAAAGTTTACACGTGACCGGGGAACAATCGATCAGAAATAAGTAAAATCCAAAAATTTTAAATTAGATCCAAACGGAGACTTTAAAAATAGATCACCGGAAAGTACACAATTGCAAATGTATAGCAAAATACAATTTTACAGTCGCAACAGTGATTTCTTGATATAAATTATATGGCTCCTAAAAAAAAAAAAAATTAAATAATATTCTCGAAACCTCGACGATATTTATATAGACAAATGCTTCGTAATGCGTTTGCACGGAATCTGCATCGATAACATTGTAATAATTTTCAATTCAATTACTAAATCTGAAATGTTATATTACATTAAACTATACTAAATCGGTACATGTGAACTTCACCAATAAGAGCATTTTCCAGCATACATTAATAATAATGCCATATGCAGATATAGCTAAATACCGATATATGTGACGTTAGACGCTAAAGTTCGTTTGAAAAGTTCAAAGAAAGGAGAAAATTCGGAAATAAAATATTAAAAATATATATTGGACGATTTATAGTCATTTCTTCGTGTTATCAATTTACATAAGTAATATACAAATTTTCAAACCCGTCTGGACAAGAAATATTACACAGCGTTTTCAAAATAAATTTTTAAGGAAGATTTCGAACGGTGCCTTATTATGTAAAAAATATACACATCCATAGATATCTACAGATCGAGCACTTAGATGAAGTAATTGAAAATTTGTTGTAAAATGTCATAATGCTCGTTTTAATTCGATAATTGCGAAAAATGTAATCGAATTTTAGCCTCTATTACCAGTGCGGTCGGCAATTACTAAGTTCGGTAAAAAAACCGAAACATCAACATGTTCAGAAAGTACTTCAAAACGTGTGTAGTTCAACAGAAAAAGTAACATTGAATTTGCTCCTATTACTTTAATCTAAACCATTTTTTTTTTTTTTTTTTTTTTTTTGGGGGGGCACTGCTGAGGAGCAATCACAACCCACTAACGTGTTGATAAATAGTTATTATATATTGATATTACAATTTGTAAGGAATTTGTAAAGAAGGAGGAAAACACGGGAGTCATTAGAAAAAATTAAGGAAGTGATAGAGAAAAGAGGACGATAACCGATGGATATTAAGGAATTCAGGAGTGCGAGTTGTTCAGGTGTGTGAAAACTGCAATTGAAAAGGATGTGGTTTTCATCGGCGATAATTTGTGAATCGGCTGGATGGGAACAATATGGGGAACTGGAAATCCCAATACGAAACATGTGAGCCGGAAGACGATTGTGTCCAGAACGTAAATGATGGTTGTAATAAATTTTCGGAAGTTGAGGTGTATGTTGGACAAATTAAAGTACCAGGGAGTAGGTGATGTGGCCAGATAATATCTAGGGGTGGAAGAACTAACTAGCCACGATGACCACTCGTAGGATGTATCCATGTTGGCAAGAGATATCAGGTCTGTGGTGGAAATTGCCGGCACCAGAGAACCGAAGAAAATGGCTTCCTTGGCCAGAGTGTCGGCAACCTCATTGCCATGAATTCCGGAATGACCGGGAATCCAGACGTATGATATAAAGATGCCGCGGCTGAATAGTAAATAAGTCAATTGTCTCACTGCCAACGGAAGATAATTGGAATTAGGTTGAAAGGAGGAATGCTTCAATGCGAGGAGAAAACTTAGGGAGCCGGATAAGATTTAGTATAGGGAGGAGGAATGGTGATCTAAACGTGATAAGAATTGCAGAGTTTTAAGGATGCTTAGGCCCTCGGCAGTGAAAATTGAATTGAACTGAGGAAAAATGAATGATTTGGAGATATTATATTGCGGTATATAGAATGCTCCCGTAACGGACCGACCGAGAAATTTGGATCCATCTGAAAATACATGTACATGATTAGGCCAGTAATTTTGTATCAAAGCATTAAGATCAGGATGGGAAGATATGATGGAGGAAAAGGAGGAGGTGTCAATGGAGATGTTAAAAAGATTGACATGATATGAATTAGTAAAGTAAATTGTGGGACGAGATGGAAGGATAAGATACTTGTACGTCCGGTATTTATAAGCAGCAGTGGAGAGTAGTGGAATACGGGAGCGATTGAAACGCTATTTTCTGAAAATTTTTAAAAAATCGGAAGTGAAGGAATTAACTTGTTTATTGAGAGATTTCGAGATAAATCGGAAGGCTAAATTTTTACGTCGGAGGGAGAGAGGAACAATATGAGACTCGGAGGAAAGAAATGAAATAAGAGTAGAACAAAGAGAGCCTAAAATTAAGCGCATACAGAGGTTTTGTATTTTATCCAATTTGGTTAATGACGGGAGGCATTACCATACATGAAGGAGCAGTAGTCAATTTTGGAACGAATTAAGGAAATATATAGAATGCGGAGAGAAACGGGATCTCCACCCCAGCAGACAGTTGAGGAGAGGGATCTTAGGATATTAGAGGATTGTAGGGTGACCGAAATAAGGAAGTCTATATACGGTTTTCAAGTAAGTTTTTGATCTAAAGTCAGTCCTAAGTAGGTGAATTGCGTTACTATAGCGATGCGGTCATTATAAAACGGAATATATTGAGGAGGATAGGTAGGCCACCGATTGAGGGAAAACACGATAGCTTCAGATTTGCTGCGATTAATGGAAAGATCGGAAAATTGGAAACGGTTACTTAAAGTTATGATATCATGTGTTAAATATTGCGTAATAAGGTCAAGATTATTGCTATGTTGAAAGAGGACCAGATCGTCCGCATAGGAGATGAGATGGGATGAAGATATTAACGTGAATAATATAAATAATTATGGAATAACAATGGTAATAATAAACGAGATGATGTTTTCGAATATGCCGAAGAAGATTGGACATTTAGATAATCAGAAATACGAAATTAACGGAAAAGGAAGAGAAAATTCAATTATATATATATATATATATATATATATATATATATATATATATATATATATATATTCTTACATTAAGATTATTGTGACGACTATGTAGTCTTCGACAATAACGATCATGAAGTTGAAGCACGTGTGAAGACTTCCAATGAAATGATTCCGACTTAATTCATTACTTCACTAAATCATATGATTTTCGACGTTTAAGTCGTCAGAGTTGTCCAGGAGCTGTATAACTTAGGGGCATTGGCGTGCTTCTCCAACCTTTTTGCATGTTTGCAAGCAAACCTAGTAATTTCAGCGATGACCATTGGAATTTTTAAGTCTCGGTATATGTCATTATTGCGTTCAAATCGATATAAGCGGAAGATCGTACGAAGTGCAAAATGTTGGCGTCTTTGCATCGAATCTATATTGGAAATACTAGTACACCTCTAAATGTATTTCGTAAATCCAAATAGGTTTAATAATGGCCATATACAAAAGGTAGTTTATTTTTGCTTTTATTTGCAAACATTTCTGCCGGGCGTGGTGCTCCCAATTTAGACGCGAATCGATGTTCATGATATGACTCTTTTTCTGGGATTATCTGTTTGGAATATTTTCTGTTTTCCGCAAGGTGAAGTTTCAGCGATTTTCCGCTGTTAACTTTCCAACGTTTTTAATTCATTTATCGTTAGCTGTAGACAGTCAGCAGCACGCTGTTCAATCTTATCTGTAACGTATAAAATAAGGGCAAACGTACACGGAAAAGCGTTTTTTTTCTGGGCGCTATTTAAAATCAATATATGAGATTGCTTAACTGTAGATTGTAGTTGTAGAGCCAATCATCGTATTTTCCCGAAATTGTTTAATCTTTTTCTAAAGAAGAATATAAATGTAAAATTCTTCATAAAGAATTCACTCATGCATGCCATTATTGCGAACCTTGCCACACGTGTTTTATCTACGAGAGTCTCATGTTAACTACAAACAATGTGGTACAATAATTGATAACATCCATGTAGGAAAACATACTTTTATCGAAATTATTTTTCCCGCAGACCATTATAGATGCAAAATTAAACGATATCCCGTTAAAAATATTGTTAAAGAACAAACTTTATCATTTACTACGATTGTTGGTTTCAGTTAACCCGAATTTTAATTTTCACGTCGTTCCATTGGAAACTATACAGAAATGAACGAAAAAATTATATTATATCAAAAGTTGTTAGATCATCATCATCATTCGTATATATGCGATAACTATTTGAATCTTTTTTTTTTTTCGTATTTTACACGATGGTATTTTTTCTAAAAGTAATTTATAAACTTCTAGATAGACATATTTTTATGTATGATTTTTGTGATTTTGAATTTCTGAAATAGTTTTATTTTACGAGCATTAAGTTTTACCTGGTTTCAATTTCTTCCGTTACTTTCTATAACTTGTCAGGAATAACTAATAAAAATTAAGTAAATACAATTTGGGGGGTTTATTATTATAATTTTTCAAATACAGACGCTTCGATAAATATGGAAGGAAGTACTCTATTAGCGTTCTATAGTAAAACTCCGACAATAAAAAAAATAAAATCTAAAATTTATACTGCTCTTGCAAGGCAGAAATGATAGCTATTCGAAGAGACCAAATCAAGAAACATAACGATATTAACAGATTTCATGTCAACAATCCAAAAATTAATAACAGAACAGAGAAGCAGGATAACATTTTAACATTTTAAGGAATACCGTGTGAAGATATAAACTCAAAGAACATAATACTAAAGTAGCGTTTAAGTAGATTGCATAGAAGAATACAGGGAAACTGCATTACCGGAAAATCAGCGACAAATTAATATAAAATATCCTAGGAATTTAGAAGTAAATTAATAATAGACTGGGATCATAGGAACGGAAGTCTTAATAGAAATTGTGGAAAATATGATTACAGTATCCAAAAGGAAATACGTAAAGATATTCGAATAATAGAGATTACTTTAAAACAATGACAAGATTGCGGACGGAGCATAATTTAACTACAGAAAAAAAAAAAAACTAAACAAATTAAAATAAGATTTATGTGAATGCGCAAAAGAGAAAGGATTTATTGAACATAAAATTTGTAACTGCAGGATAAGAAATGTAGGAAGAGAAAGAACATTGTTCGAACACACAATACATTGCCAGTACATATTAGTCAAATAATTAACGAACCGACTACAAGAGTGGCTGTTGTATCGTTTTATAAAGATTAATAATATTAAGATGTAATAATTAAAGTTTACCGATTGTTATAAATTTTATTTAGTTAATCAAAATACTCAAAAGAAAACTGGCTAAAATACCGTGCCAAAAAAAAAACTATAATAATAATAAAACATTACGAATCTGTTTATTATTCCCGGTTCGGTTCACGTAGACATTATTATTAGCGAGTTACACACACGGTAATATGTTTACCGTTATGCTTATTACTGTGCATTCCATTCAAGAGGTCATCAACTAACGGTATGAAGAATCGTGCAAAGGTTTTAAAACAGTTATTCAGAAAAACATTTTTCGAAATAAAAAACATCGGATGCATTTAAAAGAAAACTGCGTAAAATTGAAGAATCAGCAATAGTGTCACAACGGCGCTAATATTTTGGTTTTAAAATTTGAGATAGATGGTCGAACATGGTCTTCTCGCATTATTCTTCAAACGTATTGACAATAAAAATAACATAAGTGGATTAAACAAAAAGTCATAAATTAACATAAATACATCAAAAAATTTCAGATGAAAATTATCAAATTGGATTTATGAATATGTTGGAATAGAAATAGGCGTAAGTGTAACTGAAAACAGTAAAAATCGATAGAAATGGCGCATGATAGGTACAAAAAAAAAATGTTTAATGCCGATACTTCAAAATGGAACCTGACTAACACAGTTTAGTAACAGCTATCAAGAGAGGAGCACGATGTGCCCTATCTGCCCTATTGTTTAATATATATAGCTTCATTCAAAGAGGTATTAGAAGAAAGTGGCGGAAAATTAACCTACAATACGCGGATGATTGTATAATTGTAGCAGCTAGTAAGGAAGAGCTTCGACGAATCTTAGACAAGATTGTGGAAAAAATTACTGGAACGAAATTTTGTATTTTCGAAGAAGTCGATTAACAATCAAAATACGAAATGAAAATATTGAACAAGTCTCACGTATCAAGTATTTAGGAAGCGTACTCGAAGCGAATTGTACATTCAAAACCTGAAAAACATATTAGAATTGAACAAGCTAGAAGTACATTAATAAAAATGGGAAAACTTTTTACACGTCGAGGATTAAAATTGGAACTAAGAATTAGATTCTCTATTCTGCTATATAGATGTGAATGTTGGACACTAATTTGAGACTTACACGCTGAAAATACCATCAGTACAAATAGTCAAGAATATCGAAGTGCTTAATACATTTAGCGTAAAACGGTGAAATTATACTATCAAAAGAAAATTGCAATACTTGGGACATATTACGAGAGAAACAAAATAAACTGTACAAAAAATGTTACTCGAGGTTAAAGTTAATTGGAAAAAGACGTCGAACAATATGGACAGACAACTTCAAGAAATGGTTTCGATGTTCATCATTATAACTTTTCTGGTCGGCCGTTGATAGAAATTTCTTTCGATTTTCGGAATGGAGACAGAAGAAGAAGAACATTCAAGAAATAAGTGTCAGAGTGTTAAGGGTGACTGGGCGCAGCGAGCACACAATGGTGAATCCGTTTTATTTATAAAGTCGAATGTGGAGACAAGATAGAACCACCTGATCTACTCTGTAATATAGTAATATATATATGTGTGTAGGGAAATGATCGATATCAAATAGTAATAGGCGAAAATATTTTAACAAGTACAAATGAAAAATATAGCAGGAGATATCTTATTATGTATATTAAAAAATGAAGTTCGTGAATTAAAAATTAAGTCAGATGCGTGGGAATGTGCGGAATGACTTTGAGTATATGAAATCGATTGCAGAATTATTAATTGAAAATAAATTAATAAGGGTTTACCGGGCTCATATTTATGTAATAAGGAATATCGATATGAATACATACATATATATATATATATATATATATATATATATATATATATATATATATATATATATATATATATATTCTGCTAAGGGAAAATTTTATCATTTCCGTCTGCAAAGTAGATAGGAAAAAATTCATAATCAGGTTTATAGAACTGTTAAAAATAATCTGTTAAATTTTTTTACATTTGTACGTGTAGGTGTGTGTATTATGTATGTGTGTGCATTATTTTATCGCTTCCTGAAAGAAACGAGGATACTGTGGTTTTAATGTAGCCACGGATCAATGCAGTATGACCAATGCGGAGATGAGATAGAACTATTTGTTCTTTTCCACTGTGTAAAAAAATATCTCCAAGGGAAAGCATTAAATCGTTTTAATTTATTTTTAATTGTTTGTTTGTCTGTTTTGTTTCTTAATATTAAAGGGAGATTGTTAGATTTTTTCATCAAATTTTATGAGAATACATTTCAGTCTTTCGTTGATTAATATTTCTTAATTACGTTTGTAATATACTTGTATACTAAATAGGTTTATTATCATCATCATCGTTGTATTGTTCGTTGCCGAACGTCGTGACTAGCTATTGTACGTTTATTTTTACGTACAAAATTAGCTAGCATTCAATTATTTATATGCGACTCAGATGCACGCGCATATGATGTTATACGCAGTTAGCACTGCCTTCGCCGTGATAATTAAGAATTAAATAATGATGAAAAACTTTTTATGTCGCCTGTTGGTTTCAAACCCCACTCCGGATCGTCCAGTTGACAGTCGAGCACTCTAGCAACTACGCCTTCGCGACATTATTTTATTATAGTAGTAATATAAAATGTTTAACCGTAAAATAAATTACCCCGTCATTAATTTCTTAACAAAAATATCATAACTGGAAAGTTAATGAGTTTATAACTTACCGTAAAAATATGACTACTGCCCGATACGTATAACATGAAATTAAATTTATAATTGAATAGTAACTAAGTATAATAGTACCAGGTAGTAATCATGTTTTGACGTCTGGACTATTAGCCCGAAGTTAAGCACACTTGCAAATAAACTCATCGAGAGTTTTAAATATTTAACGCGCGTTTCGTTCGATTCCTGCGTCTTTATTTCATTTGTACAGTAAGATTATATCACCGGAGCAGGTCGCACGAATAATAAGAAAATCGTGTTTCTATTTAACTCATTCAGTCACAATGTCCACTATATGGGACATGAAATTTTAATGTTAACAAAAATTTTTATACATGAAATATCTCAATTTTTTTAAAAAAATTTTATACGAATACATTGAAAATTATCTACAGTTCATCCAAAAAGTAGTATTATATAATAAACACCCCCATAAAATTCACGATATAATGCTAAGATTTTGAAATGGTTAAGAAAAAATTAACATCCACCGAAAAATATAAAAACGACTTCGATTTTACCTCTACGCATTGGGCTCCAGATACGCCGATCAGATGGTAATGTCAGTTCTTTCGGATAGGACCTGGTATACGTATCTAACGCATCAAAATATTCGGAATTTATCTTTAATTTACATAGAGCTGACACGTCCAAATAAATAAATAAAATAAAATATATTTTACAATACTATCAACTGAGCCGGACAAAATAATACGCGCGATGACAGTAACGACGTTTTCCTTCAAATTTTTTTGTGTACGTCCGAAATCGATAATCTGCAAACCGGATAATCCGCAAACCGAATAATCCGCACACGGATAATAGTAAGTTCATTGTATTCATATCATAATTTCTGTTAGTCGACGTCGTCAAACATACAACTTAGTGTGTATATAATTAAGCGTTGGAAAGCATATTGCGAACAAGTTATATGAAGAGAAGCCGGCGATAGTAAGCACAGTGAAAACTGAGAATACAAAACAATATGAACCGGACATACGACAATCTTCAAGCAAACAGTGTGAGAATAGGCCCATATCGAGTAATGAATCTACGATACGCCGATGATACTACGCTCATTGCTGCCTCCAGAAATGACGTGCTAGATTTACTGAACAGAGTAGAAGTGGAAAGTAGAAAACTGGGATTTCTAATTAATGAAAACAAAACAAAAATTGTGGTAATAAATAAGGATAATAATTCACAGGGGGAAAAAACAATATACATGATATAGAAATAGTAAGTGCATATACAAATAGCCGTGGCGGAAGCGGTGAGGAGATTAAAAGCCAGAGTGATATTAGCAAAATTTGCGATGGTGAGACTAAATAAAATTTGGAGAGATCATTCCATCACTCATTCGACAAAAATAAGACTTTTAGCATTTGCCATATTTGCATATGGAGCCGAAACCTGGACATTACATAAGCAAGACAAACAAAGAATTGATGCCTTCGAGATGTGGATATGACGCAGAATGCTGAAAATACCATGGACGGTAAAGAAGACAAATACCTCAATTCTGGAAGAGCTAAAGTTGGAATAGCGCATTCACACTTTATGGCAACAGAAAACTCTAAAATATTATGGACATATCGTACGAATAAATGAAAAAAAGTTAGTAAAAACCGTAGTAATTGGGCAGATAGACGGAAAAAAGAGAAAAGGAAGACCTCCAACTCGGTGGATAGAGATACTGTCACGAATCGTATTGGATTAATTCAAGCTATAATGGAAAGCCGAAATAGAGGCAGATGGGAAAAAATTATATCAAATGCGTTAAAATAAGGGTAACGATACTCAATCATTGAGTTACCGATTATTATGATATATACCTATATATATATATATATATATAATTATTATTATTATTAAATTAAATTAACGTGCTATGTCCAGCAACCAAGGCTAGAGGCACGAAATAAAAAGAGGATTATCGAAGAATATATATATATATATATATATATATATATATATATATATATATATATATATATAATATGTAATAATTATAATATTATTATAATAATCATAATAATAATGATTTTCCAAAAACCAAAATAGTTTTATCGACTATAAAGAAATTTGAAGTACAGTCTAACTATTCGTAAAAAAATAGCATCTATTTTTTTTCAATCTTCTTATATATTCCAAAATGTTAGCAATTCTTCGAACACTCTATTTCAGATGAAAGTTATTCAAAAAGTATTCCTAACGCAAATACTTTCGTATCTTAAAAAAAAATTTATATATATATATATATAAGGGCATTGACTTGTTTTCTTACTTTTGAACGAAAACTCAACATATATGCACTGTACGTTTACTACGATATATTGATAGGTGGAATATGAAAATTCGAAAAGGAGGAAAAAGTAGATTTACCAGAAAATCATCTTCTTTGATGTATTTTTACCGTACACGATTTTTTTTTTTTGCTATTCCGAATATTACTAGAAAATTTCGTTTTTCCAATTCAGCAAAAGTTCTTTTCGTGCGTTGGTTTAAAATTTAAATGAACACACTCAAAGCAATTGTACCACGTAAAATATTAATGATATTAAACTATAAACCGAACAAGAATAAATAACATACGTGAATAAATAGAATATTCTTTAAACTGTCACCCTGCTGAATGTATTCCTGTTATACAAAGATTCTGGTTAGCATTTTCTTATACATTTTATGGTCATATACATATATATATACATATATATATATATATATATATATATATATATATATATATATATATATATATATATTGAAATACGTTTAGCGACATCGCCCATCGTACTTTTAACATTTTTAGTAATCATGTTTTTTGCAAGTTTTCTAGCATTATTTAGACTTATTCGGTAAACAGGTTAACGATATTTATTATTTGAATCGTTAACATTAATTAATTAACGATATTTCCTTGAAATATTTTCGGAGGAGTTACAGGATAATACGGTTGAGCTAATACCACCGTCGCCTGGAATCGATTTAGAAATTTCGGATGTGAACAAATTTTAATTCGCTCTAAATTTGCAATATTTCAACGGATGTCCATTTTTTGAAGTAACATAAATTGCGTTCTATCTATACGCTTATAGTTATCAGTTTCGCCGATTGGTTATATATACGATTTAAAAAATAAATAAATAAAAAAACAATAATACTAGTAGTTGTAGTAGTATATAATTAAGGGTACAAATGAAAGATATGAAAGGCTCGAGCTAGACGAAGAAAAAAGACAAGAGCGAATTATTTAAATGTTTCCCTTTCTATCTCTCACGAAGTCAGGACGACGTTAAAGTTTTCAACGAAGACCGACCAGCCCAACCACATCTTCCGTTATAAACGAACTCCTTTTCTTATTTCAGTGCCCGATGAAATTATTCTTATAAGACATCTGACGCGCGTGGCGTAATAAACATGAAACGAATTCAAGATTTCAAATTCATTTCTAGCGAAAATTTGAAGTCTCGACGCGTGTCAGGAAATATCCCAATAAAAAAGGGATTTGTGTTTAAAAAAATTGAACGATACGCCCTACTCTTTTTAATTCGTTATATTATATTTTACAAAAGTTAAATGGGTTCGGGTTTTTTTTTTTCAAAATTTATCTGCACACTAGGATATCTGAAAGTCAATCGCCTGTAAGCAGGTCGACGAGTGTTGCCTATTTGTTTATCGGATTAAATCCGTAAACTTTGTCTTTTTCAGTATTCCGAGAGATCTAGTTGAACCGTCAGCTCGTTAGCCCCGTTGCAGGTGTCTGTCGGCAAGTATCCTTACTTCTTCCTGTACCGTGTGCTAATGCGTAGATCTGAATAAATAATGTCGTTCGTCACTTATACCCCGTCCTATTTTATTCGTATTTGTTTTTTCACAGCACCCATAACACCACCGACATTTTGTGTAAAAGAACCTTCAGGGTGACTTCTATTCCGTATCCTAGGAGACAACGCAATTTTTTAAGTTTTAGTTAAATTACCCTTTTGTTCTTATCTATATGTTTACTCCGTGTTAATCTACCATCTAGATAAATTTCCCGACATTTTATATCATTGCACTTTGATATGATTGAATTATTAAAAGTTATTCTGTAATCGTATTGAGGACAATTGCTAAATGTAAAATGGACCGATTTTTCCCGGTTTATTTCTATTAGCCAAGTTACTAATTTTTTAATTATTCCTCTTCCGTGAATTCTGTGATGGATTAGTTTTTTTTTAATAATTTAGCAGCTTTAGTAAGAAAAATATTGGATACGGGGATGTAACATTTATACCATCTTTACCAGGTTTCTGTATCATCATGATTTTCGCGAACTGTCCTTCCCTTGGCAGCTTAACATTCGCCCAGTCATCATATCGAATCTTAGGGTTTTTTTTTTAACAATTTTCATTTGTTTTGCTACTTCGCCCGATGGCAATAATTTTATTTGTTACAAAAAACATGCAATTATATATATATATATATATATATATATATATATATATATATTTATCAGATATCATCGGGTTAGCCTAGTGGCTAGAACACGGACTTCAATACGGAAGGTACCGAGTTCAAATACGATCGACGAGGCAAAAATTATAGTCTGAAAATAAAAATATACATAATCCTCATATTATCGCGTGGAAGATAATACCAAACCACCACGCGCAACATCATATGCGCCCTAGTAATAATAGTACACTACAAAAACACACGGACCTGCATTGTGCCGTGACAACAAAGCGATTATAATCAGTTCTGTCGGGGGGTATATTTGTCTATGTACACTAACGCCACATTATGATTGCCTTGTACGCTACTTACACTGTACAACAAAATATATATAGGTAAGTAGTGGCCTACCTTATATATGGAGGCGGCACTTAATGATGAATAATATATATAAGAGGCGTCCTATACCGCTAATCAAGTGGAGCAGCAAACAAGCAGGTGAACATTCATGCGTACTATGCAGAGTTTTTGCGCTGCTATGTCCACTTCGGGCGCAGAAAATTACTCGATGCACTCAGTTATCTTAGTGTTAGCGCTTGTTATTTCGAGTATCGCGGTAATCTTATACTATTTATTTTTTTTTTGTTTTATTTTTACATTAACTGAATAAACTTTCAGTTAAAATATACACAACAAAAAGATGGAGTTAAAATCACTAAAATTTTTCTCTATTAAAAATCACAAAGCTTTTCAGTTGTTAAGCGAATGAATAAGAAAAAATTAAATATAAAAATATATATTTTTTTAGGAGTGCTACCACTGAGTAGTATCTCCAATCAAGATGGAATCTTAAATAAAATTCGCCTATTGTCACCATGGGACAAATTGCAAATAAAATAAAAATAATAAGAAAAATATTCACTCGATAATGGGTTAATAGCGTTTTTCATTTTAAAAAATTATTGATTTTAACTCATTTTTTACTGTTTACTTTTCGAATTAAAATACGGCAAGTAAATTACAAATAGCTAAATTTTTCCGGAAGATGTTATTTTACTTTAACCAAAGAGTGATTCGTTTATTGTACGTACGTACTCATACATACATAACATACATAAATAAATAAAAAATAAAGAAATTAATACACATATATATGTATGCGTGGGTATGTGTGAACACTTTATACATGATGCGTACATGAGAATAAAAAAGTGTATATATATATATATATATACATGAAACGAATAATATTTATTATACAGACACTATATACACTTGTATAATACACATATGTGTATATGTAATGGACACTCTAAAGGGGCAGCTTGAACGTTTTGCTCCTACGACCCGTTGTTTTAAAATTTATTATCGTAAAGCCCCTCCGGAGAATTCAGCCGTACACCTAATTTGTTTTTTTAAAATAGGTTCCAGCCTAAGAAAAAAGTACTTTAAAAAAATATAAAACGAAACCGTATTTATCCAGCAACCGTCTCTTAGGCGACTTCTTATCAATCTGTAGACTAACGAGAACCATTTAAGAGATATCTAGGACTGGTTAACAAGATCTTCTATACTCACTTAAATTATACATATATATATACACGTACACATAATCGATTGAGGGAGATCATTTTTTTTCTCTTGTGCATTATGTATATATAGATCTACAATATATTATATATATATAACTTTGTATTCATATACATTCATTAAATGCCGTCTCCGTATCGGAGGTAGGCGACTATTTACCTATACATATTTTGTAGCACGGTGTAAGAATCATACAAGACAATCATAATATGGCGTTAGCGCAGATAGACACATACACCCGGAAGAACTGATTGTAATCGCTTTGTTGTCACGACACAATACAGCCCCGTATGTTTTTGTGGTGTACTATATTGTTAATAGAGCATACGGTATTTTGCGTAGTGGTTACAATAATACAGGATTATTTATATTTTTATTTTCCGATGATAATGTTTGAGCAGCTTTTAATATATATACAGTGAAGTATGAAATATGTTTAAAACCATGTGTTCAAGGTATTATACAAAACATAAAGTTTTACTATTGAAAATAATTGCTTCGAATATATTTACTCGCAATCGAAGCAAAAGACGATTTCTCTAGCAATTTATTACACATGGACTTCATATGTTGCACTTCGCATGGAATTCAGTGACTCTAAAGACGATTGAAGGTTACTATCATCATGCAGGATTCTCAAAGGTAGCAGATTCTTTGGTGCCAAAAGAGGGTGGTAAAGGAAGATGTTGAAACTGAGCCGACACCAAATGCTTGGGAAAGTTTCTATATTATTGAACTGTTCTACAATGTCATCGGAAGAATGTGTTACGGTTCCCACAACATCCGAAATACGCAACAGTTATTCAGATGCACATTCCAATGGCGAAACGAGTAAAAAAATCGAACAATTTGTTGAAAATGTTGTGTTTAGAAATAGGGTGCAAAAAATGTCAGATTATTTTCCAGAAAATCAATAAATATTTTATATTTGTAAATTTAATTAAGTTCTTGTTAATAATGTTGTTGTTTTTATCGATTTTTATTAAATACATGCACACACAAACACACATATCTATTGTATTTTTTAATGTCGTTTAACACGGAAATATATATATATATATATGGAGGGTTTTCCAAAACGACTGAGTCGGGTCGATATTGAAATGAAATAAAACAAGCTGTTCATACACCTTTTTCTATCTGAAAGGTCCATATACGCCAGTATGTATGGAATCATCATTTTCACAGTGGCGCCGATACAAGTATTTTCAATAATTTTGCCACGTACATCTAGCTGAATTTTAACGATAGCATCGTAAAATATTGAATTCAAGGAGGTTGTTCGATTGCGAATTATTTGCATAAACGTACAACTTCAGGAACCCCCTTAAGAAAAAGCCTATCGAGTGTGTCAAATCGTACGATCTTATTGGACAATTTACGTCACCACCTCTGCGAGAGATAACCCTACCTTAAAGTCTGTCATGGAGAATATTCATCGTGGGGTGTGTAAAATATGTGACATGTAGCGCCGTCAAATTTGACACGGTGATTTGGCGTTTATAACACGGTAATAAACAATAAATTAGGCTTACACCGGAAAAACAACGTCGTGCAAACTGACGACGATAAATGTAGAGTGACCCAGAGAAGACGGACGGTTTAGTTGTTTTTGAATTACTCAAAAACTACTGGACCAAAATTTTTGAATGAAACTTTATTTGAAAATAGGAAAACGAGAGATTAGCTTACAATAATTAATATCGTTCAGATGATCGCTTTCAAACGATACATTCATTAATTTTTTACAAAATTTTCGAATACTTTTTCGAGCATACGTCGCTGAACTTTTGAAATTTCTTCAGAAATCCGTGTTTGAGATGTTCCAGATCTTGTTTTCGTAAATTTAGTTCTTAAGGTATTACTATTTGAATTTTTTTGCGAAACTCTCTTTGCATTGTCGTGATCGATTCACGCCAAAAATAACGTTCGACACAAAACGCTCGCTCATTCTTAGACAAAAACGAATTTCTCGTACATATACTAAACGCGGATGCTCGAGGTTTGCGTTGTAGCAGTCTTACCGAGTGCGCTATTCAAAAAACAAACTCGTCCGTCTTCTGTAGGTCACCCTATATAATGTGTATATTTGTCTATTGAATTATATGAGATGTGTAAAAAACATAAGCGCATATGTGTGTACACACGCTGCGCATATAATATGTATAAATAAAAACGGGAAAACTATCGTTTACTTACCGGATTAACAGTTGGAAATCGTTTACCGTTTACCGTTTAACGAAATAATCGTTCGTAACGAATTAAATAGCAGTTCGGGAAAAATGAGATTTTCTTTAGCATTTTGAAGAAAGTTTCGGCCGTATTTACGCGACAAAAAGAAAATTTATTCGAAATAAATTTATATAAACTATTTATAAAATATAAATAAATAAATAAATTTCTACATAGCAATCGAAAATAGCGTCGTACGCTTTTGGTATTATTTTCAACGAATTCGTTAACTATATCCTCTCGAATAAAATCCGACTACTGTTTGTGGCACTTCCAACTACGCAGGACCGTCACAGTGAACTGACGCTTCGAAGGGATGATGGCAACTTTCTTGGACGCGGTTTTAAGGCCGTTTTAGTATTTCTGTGTTCTAACAACTACACTGAGAATCATCGTGGTGACAATCGATACTACAAAATACCCTTTCAAATACATATATACATATATATATATATATATATATATATGTTTATATATGTAATGTACATGAACATATATAATATTTCAGCATATATATACGTAATATACATGTATGTATTTGCTCACCCTCGCGCGGTCTAGACAAAACGGCAATTTTTCGCACACAACGAAACTTTCGGCACGAAATTTTGTATACATCGTGCGATTCGGTTGCGAGATTAACAAGGCACCAATACTATCGAGACGAAGCTTATATATATATATATATATATATATACTAACATTAATAAAACGTTGACACCCCCGTCCAACCTAGCGTTATTTAGCCGGGTAACATCGGAAATCATTATTACAATCGAACGAAAAAAAAATAAAAAAATAAAAATAAATGCTAGGAAACGGAAAACTTTCGAATTAAATGACACGAGAACGAGCAAAATTCGTGGAAAATCTTAAAGAAAACTCGGTAACGGCTTTTCACGTTGTGAGGTTATAAAAGACGATTACTCTATCCTGGTCGATTACATTTAGACCGATTGCGAGAAGACTAGCTGGAAATCGGTTGGGCAAAAGTAAATACTTCATTATACTAATTGGACGAACCGTTACGATCGGTCTCAACGTAGTTTTCTTTGGCGTATACAAAAGAACCGGGTTTCTCTTCGTAAACAGAAACCTAGCGAATACCGGAGTTACGTCTATAATATGTATGTATGTATATATATATATATATATATATATATATATATATATATATATATATATATATACACGAAATGCAATTGTGCATGAATTGAGGTTACCACGAAATATTTAATGAAGCTGCTAGGATGATGTAATAATTTAAGCAAGTCACGATTGAAACCTTAGTCCAACCTTTTTGTCTAAGCCAGATTGCGATTTGAACATATATATGTATATATAAATGATAAGAATATTGAAGATCGTACGTAACTATTTTAATCGCGTACAATTTCTTTTTATAAATTTCCGGAGTTATAACCCAAAATAAAAGCGGCGTTTCATTACTCGCTTTTTTAGTTATGTCCATTTTTCTTCGATAATTTTCTCCTGCTTTACCAATGCGAGATCGTTTACATCATTATTGTTACTTTTTTACATATTTAATGTAGTTTTATCGTTCTTCCTGAGATTTTTAAATTGCATAAAGGTCGGATTATGGTCGTCTATACCGAGCGGGAGGGGGATACATTCGGCGGTCTTTTGTTCTATTGTACTTAGACGCCGATTTAATGTGCAGGTTTTAAAGCCACAAAGGGCTACTATATACGTACATCTTCAATATTCATTTTCGGAGCTTCAATGACACTTTTATCTTGATACGTCTTGTTTTTTCTTGAAACGAGCATTTTGCTAGTTTAATTCTATCATTAATTTCAGCATCGCAACAGAGATCTTCTGCTGTAATCTGTGATCAAGTTAATTCAATTATTTCTCCATCAATTTTTATACGGCTCTTCTTTGATTTTCTAGCTCTTCAAGTTGTTGACGTTGAAATTCTCGCCATTTTACTTTTGGTTTTTTGTAATTCCAGTTAATTTAGTTACTCGAGAGGTTATATTTTAATTTTTCCAATTCGGTATCGGCATTTCTGTGTTTCTTTTTTTTTCATCCTGCAATATCTCTTCAGTAATCCAATAACTCTGACGTTTTACTCTTCTACCGATTATTTTGTTTAACTGCTATTTTAATCATCGAGTTAATGCCAGAACCTTCTATATCGTTTGTATCTCCAGTATGATTATTTAGGTCTTCTAATTTTTTGTCTGTTTCTATCTGGAACTTTTCTTATTATTTCTAAACTTATCACACCTTAATTAGAGAACAAATAATGCGGTGGTTTTTCCTTGCCTGCCGAATGGTTTAGAGTATCCTTCTTCTTTATTATCGGCAGTACCTTACATGAAAAACAGACGTCGACCAGAGAGCCGCTCCGCAGGAGTCAGACGCTTCTGGATTTTATAGTTTGGTTTTCTGTCACGGTTTTCTCCCTTAGTCTGTGGATAAATATCCTAACTGCAAGTACGACAGACGGGTGATACCGACACGAGGGAAAAGTAATATCGTGAAATCATAATATAAAAATATGTCAACAAATTCCAATACGGCTGTAAAGAAAAAAAGGGGAAGTAAAATTATAAAAATAAATTTATTCTCGAAAGTTTATTTTTGTTCTTAATCCGGACATTATTTATTTATTTATTTATTTATTTATTTATTTATTTATTTATTTATTTATTTATATACGTAAACAGCTAAGAAGTTCTCACATTTAGTATATCTTTTGGTATAAATACAATAACAAAAAAAACAAAACGAAAAACAAGTTAGTAAAATTGACAGATTTTATGAAATCGCTTGATTTGAAATACATCAATAACGAATGAACTGCAAATGTAAACGCGCTAATTTGGAATGGGAAACAAATGATAATTAAATTTTTAACGGTTTAGAATCTAGTGATTTATTTTTTTGTAATATTGTTCATCTAAATTAAGTTTTACATTTAATTTTTTTTCCTCTTCATACGTATTTATACTTTCTATTTTATGTCCACTCGATAATGGCTTGATAACCGAAAAGCTTTGTGATCTTAAAAAAAATTAAAAAATAAAGCGAGATTTTAACTACTTGTTCTTTCTATATTGTATAATAAATTAGAACAGTATTATTCGAGAGATAACGGTAAAGATAAGAGAACGAATTAAATCTAAAGAAGTAAAATATTTTAGTAAAACCATTAATAATATACGCGTCTCTCCACGTTTTTTGTGTTTTTTTTTTATAATTCCTAAATAAATATATATCGATATATTTCTTTCATGAAACCGATGGTATTCCACGCATCACGTTACCGATCGCACTTCGAAGGTGTTCGATTTTTAACCTATTACTCATCTAAATTCCGAAAAATATAACGGACTAGGGCATGTTTAGTATACACTCCGCGTAATATAATCTTCAGTACGAAGAATGTTTTTCGTTCCCTGAAAAAACTTTCCGACAATAACAAACTCTATAATATTCATTTTATTTATAAGGAACTGGAAGAAGCCCTAAAATGTACAAAAATAAACACATCCCCCAGGATCAGATAGAATATGCGCAGAATTCTTAAAACATGTTTCATCAACAGGCCTTCAACAATTACTACGTATCTATAACTTTATCCGGTAATCGCATCAATTTCCAAGAAATTGAAACTGGCAACTGTAATACCTATACCAAAACACGGTCGAAACAGTAATTAATTGGGAAGACCAGCATCCTTAACATCCGCATTTGAACAGCAAGGACTATTAACAGCTCAGCAGTTCGGCTTCCGTCAAAAGAGATCAACAGTAGATGCACTGTATTACATTAGTAATAAAATTACAAAATTCTATATGCAAAAGAAAGCTAATGTTTTATCCGGTTTTCTTTGACCTTCAAAAAGCTTTCGATACAACGTGCAGACGGAAAATTCTAGATACACTATACGAAATCTCTGGAAATATGTTTTACTTCATAAAAAACTTCTTAGATGACCGAAAATTTCAGGGTTCGAATCGCGAGTATTTATTCAACACAACACGCAAAAAGGCTCGGTACTTAGCCCTACCTTATTTAACATTATGATAAATAATATTTCATTAACGATGCATAAAACCACTTTCTTCGGTATATTTGCAGATGATATAGCAATCTTTTCACCATGTCAAAAAATTTTAGTGGGTGAAAAAATGCTACAGGACACTGTAATAAATATAGCAATTTGGTAGCAGGATATGGTTTGATACTTTCTCAGTCAAAATCCGCGGCCGTTCATTTGTGCAGACGTTTTAAATGTATACAAAAAAACTACAGATCACAATAAAAAATCAACCTATAAAAACGAAATCACTTATGAAATTTCTAGGCTTACTCTGGGATAATGAGTTAAAAAGGAAAAAACACGTAAACAAATTACTAGTTGTAATTTCTACGGACATGAATATGCTGAGAAAATTTGATCACACATATTTCGGAGCGTATAAAAAAATTCTTACTACATTTATTCAGATGTCTTATAAAATCAAAGCTGGACTATGGAAGCATAATATATACAGTAAAACCATCAAAAAGACTGAGAAAACTGGATACCATCTGTAGTACCGCATTGAACATAAAGAAATACAGAGGGTGTAAAAAATTTATAAATTTAATAAATATTGTGATTGTGCGGTGGTTTCAGAGGATGACCTCCACAATACTCGCTATTTTCCGCTGAATTATACGCAATCTACCTTGCGATATCTACTGCTGTCACTGAAAACCACAATAATGTTCTAATATGTTCCGATTAATTCTCTTTCATTACGTGTTTCAACTTTAATTCTTCCAAAGTTCATCCTATCGCTATAAAAATCTTAAATCTCTTCCATCAACATCCTACTCTAAAAATAACTCTAATATGGATTCCAAGTCACACAGGTTTTACATTTAATGATTTAGCTGATAAAGCAGCTAAACAGACAGCTCGAATTCAACCTTATCCTTTAATCCCTATATCCGAAACAGATGCAATCGCCTCCATCAAATATATAAGAAATAAATTGTTTTACGATCTGTGGAATGCAATCCCCTCAACAAATCATCTTAGATCTATTCGCTCCTCTTCTCTTCCTTGGAAGTATTCTGTGCATAGCATAACATCGAACTGACTCGTGGTCATATTTTAAATAAAACAAATACACCTTTGTGCGATCATTGCGTCCGGACGCGCCCTTAACACTTCGACACTTATTTTTTAACTGCCTACAATATTCCGTATACCGTTCTCGAAACTTCAGTTGTAATTCATTCAAAACAGTTTTATCTGATAATCCAACTGCTATGGAAGCAACACTTCAGTTTCCTCAAACTATAAATATGATCAATCTCATCTAACATTTCATATTTACTTTCGGGTGCTTCTGGCCATACCAAAAAAAAAAAAATAATAATAATATTCAACATCAGTACATTAATACTTAAAAAAATACAATTATTAATAAATATTACGTGCATTTTATATACGTTAAAACACACACACATATATATACGTGCTTTAAAAAAACTTATTTTCATTTTTAAGAAAGTACAAAATTTCCAACACACACACACACAATATAATAAATAAAAACACGAACACATATACGTGTGTATACAAATACGTTCGAACAACATAATAATAATATTAATAATAATAAACCCTAACGGAATTCCTAAGCTTAAGGCTAATTTCATTTCTTGATATAAAGTATTTCGCTTTAAATTCTGTCTAGGTACTGACCCCCAAGTCGAAGTGAGAAACATTCCAGTAGTCTAGTGTTCTAATTTCTTCTGCCGTAAACTATCTATTTAATCTCCAAACCGGAACATCTACGATTTACAGTTAGTAATCGCCGTACGCTATAATTTGTGCTCCTATAATACCATATTTCTTTCTTTATATATATGTATATATATATATATATATATATATATATATATATATATATTTATAAACTTTAAAAATAAGGTTATGCGAAGAAAGAAAGAGAAATAAATAACAAACAAAAAAGGGAAAAAGATAAAAAATTATAATTTAGCGAGATATAATGGCCATATATATTCGTTTCAGATCGTTATAATTTTGTTGCATCTCCTTTCAGGAGGTTGCACATGAAAAACCATTAGCCATCACATATCTTGCTGTGTCTAGCTGAATTTATTACTTCATAAGTTCTACCAATCGCTATGTTCATTCATTCCATTCCTTTTCCTTCATCTTGTTTTCTTTCGGAGCATCTTCCCTCGGACCGCTAACATAAAAATGTCTTCTCGTAATTTGTGCCCGATATATTTTCCCACATTTTTTCTTTTATATCTTCGACGATTGCCAATTTATCGACGTTGCAACGATGTAGTTATTCGAAACGAAATTGCTCGACGCTATCTTAAGCAATATACGTCCACATTTCGAACGCGTTTATTTTTCTCTCGCTTTCGGCATTATAGGTCCAAGATTTCGCTGCATATTGGATCATACGTAACAAGTATTTTTTTTTTTTCATAACTCAAAATCCATCTTTCCGTTCTGTAATATTTGTACCAAATTTTGTAAAATCTTGGTTTGTCAGTGCTATATCCGCGTTTTTATCTACGTCCCGGTCAACACTTGTGAATGTCAAGTATTTGAACTCTGTCGCCTGTTTTATTATCTGGCTGTTAATTTTTATAGCCTTATTAGCGAAACCTTTGAGAATTTCATTATCTTTGTTTTTTCCTCCGTGTTTATTTCCGATCTATATTTTTAATGATATCCAACCTCTTCTGCAGTTGTTCTTCCATTTATGCAATGATACAAAATATGGTATAAATGGCAAGTGTCCGCAGGGAAAATCGAGAAGACGCTATACGCGCTGGATTGATCGAGCAAAGACGTTAATATACTATATCAGAGGCGTTTGTCAATAGCGAAGAAGTACGAATAAGAACTGCGATGCAATTTTCATAACGGTACTTGTATCAATGTTTAAAGAATGGACCGCGTGACTGAATTTAATAAAACAATAGCGCACGTTATCGGACGTGTATCAGTGCAAACGGTGTAAGTCTGACAATGAATATTAACAAAATCAAAATTATACGAGCAATAGTACACGACGAATTAGTATAATCATTGGACGGATAAGCAGACCCGTATATAGATTTAGGTGAGTAATTAGAGCGGATAAAAACGCTATGCCAGAAATAAAGAGACGATTATATCTCTCTTATAAATTGCAGTCGGAAAACTGAACAATATCGTAAGTAATAAATAGAATATTTCCTTAAAAAAAAAAGAGAGAGAGAAAAGTATACGATCAATGATGCCGGTGTATGGTGCGGAAACTTGGATCCTCACTAGGACCATGAATTATGACCTACCGTAAAAAAAAAACGATTGATCTAACGAATCAAAGTTCTTTACACCAATTTTCGAGCTTACCAAATGTACGCGGGTTATTAAGCGTCTGTTTTCGACGCTCAACGAGCAATTTACTTACCTCTAAATTGTCCCGTTTATATATTTAAATATTTTCGATAAGAAAAAATTAAATTGCTTTTCGGAATTTTTAATTTTTTTTATTTTAATAATCGATAAATTTAAGAGAAAAATCGGTTAATACGACTTGAAACCTTAATTATACGTCGTTCCAATTGGCTCGGTCCATTAAATCGTCCTAAAACTAAGAAAAGTGAAATATTGTCAAAAAAAAACAAAAACGTATTATTACATCCGAAGATCCCTTTTAATGAGCAACTTTCGTAACTCGATTAGGAATAGTAAAACTGACCGATGCGAATGGGTAAATAATTCTTCAACCGAAAGTAAAACTTATATAGTATCATCCAAACAGTATTCCCCAATTGGAATAAACGCATGCCTTCTATTGTTCACAGATTTGTCACCGCGATATGATAGTTGCACTCCGGTATCACTCTATAGAGTAATTTCCTCGTTCTAATCGATTCACTCGATAAGCCTATAATCTCTTCCGGTATTTCATCTCTTCATTCTGCAGCTTATTTCGACTTTTGCGTTTTACTCGTAAGCATTAATCGTATTCCCGTTTTGTTTCTTGGTAGTCTCTCTTTGACTTTGCCTCTTCTATTTTATATAAATACTTTTAAATGTACTCGAGAAGAGTCTTCTCGAAGATTGCTGATATACTATAAGCAATCGGGCGTCCCCTGGAAATGGACAAATAAATCCGGCTAATCTCCTGGAAAGACGAGAGAATTATAAAACAGCCTGGGAAAAGGTGCTTTTCAGGACCGACCGTTACGACAACTTCTATTTAGTATCGAAGGATTATCTAAGGATAAAGAAGAAATTCTAAGAAAAAAAAACAAAAGGAAAAAAATAACTTACTCGTAAATTCCTTCGGTTATTTATTTCTGACGAATCGCAAATTATTAACGGACGATCCTTTTGTTCCGGTAATACCGTCTTCGGAAAATTAACGACCGACCGGTCATCGAGACGAGAATTAAAAAGAACACCAAACCCGAACGGAGCGATTCCAGCCGTAATCGCGAAAAAGAAATAAATAATTAATTAATTAAGGTAATTAATCGACAGACTTAATTAACACAGTGTCGTCGTACGTAACCGATCAGCTAACATCGGTAGATTAGATAAAAGGCATCTCGTACGATACAAACAATTCGCACAAGTCGTTTCCCCAGGCCTAAACTGCGTACTTAATAATGACGTCATAAAGACGTAAACGTCGTCATCTTCTGGACGGCAATTTATTATTCGATACGTCGGTCTATTATAAACTCGACCGTTGTAACTGTCCGAATGATTAAAAATTTAACACGTATAGAAAAGAAAGAGAAACATGAAGTAGCAAACCATAAAGTAAACGAGAAAAAGAAACATTATCGCTAATATATCTTTATATATATATATATATAAACGTTAATTACGTCGTGATGTGTACGTGCGTACGTTTGTATCACTGTCTCCTAAAATTAGGAAAAATTTTGAAAAATTTAATTTAACTAATTAAGAAAATAAGAAAAATATGATACACGATTAATCTACCCCCGCGACCTTTCTGTACCGGTTATAAAATCGTAATCTGCCGTTACAAAATGTTATCACTAATCAGCGCTAACTAGATCCAAAATAATTTCCCTTCTCGGTATTTTCAACGTATCCCTCCTACGTATTTATAATAATCGTCATCATCATCACTATCGTCGTTAATGATAGTGTTAACGGCAGGTTGTATTTTTCGAAACATTTCTCTGGCAAGTTGTTAAATTATACGGTATACTAAATTATACGATATTATTACATATATTGTATACGTGTAATGTAAAAACAACTACAACACACACACACACCATATATATATATATATATATATATATATATATATATATTATATGTATATAAATATACTCATAAAACACATTTAAAATAATACATATATGTATGTATGTATTTATTATTAGGTAAATTTATAGACAAAAATCTGTTATTTCGCATTGTTTTTCTTTTATAATATTGTACTTCTAAATTGAGTCACATTTTTCTTTTATTTTTCGTTGCTTTATTCTTGAAAATGACTTAATATCCGATAACTTTCGAGCTTTTCAATAGAAATTTATCGATTTAAACTACTTTTTTATTGTTTATATTTTTTTTAATCACCACATCACCAGTTCAAATTATATACACGCAAGGATTATAAGATCATTACTTTAATACTACACGCGTTTAAAATGCTTTTAAGATAATTAAAAAGCGATTACGTCGATCGCTACCGAGATGAAAAGCATTATGGCTTCGGGAAATGCCGTTCAACGCGCGATGTAATTGTTTTGCTACATATAATAGGAGAACGCGTGATAAACTGCGACAGAAGTATATTACACTATCAAAAATCTTTTGATAAACTACCTCGGAGAGATCTTTTCCCATTGTTAAGTGGAATAGCTGATTCAAACCCGTTAATTACAACAATATTTATAACTTATATTCAATGACATCGATTCGGAAAAAACAGATATAAGTAATAAGACAGATGTTTACTATATTTAAACCATTTGAGGAAATGATTATAAATGAAACGTTCATTGAATTTAAACAGAAAATTCGTAGGCAAGAGATTACATGTATTCAAAATCAGCGAACAAATTAAATACCGTAATGAACAAGTATAGAATAAAGATTAACATTAAGAACACAAAAATCATGGCAACGGACAAGGTCTGTTCGCAAATAAAGATAAAATTGGAATAATATAAATTGTTCTTCGCTACATATATACAGAAAGTGCTGTCAGAGATTCGCCACTTCTTCATGTTGTCTCTTCTTCGATTAACCATCGTTCTTAGTCTGTTTCGTGAACGTCATGTTCCGTATTTTAGTTCGGCTTCTGCAGGAAGGTGGTCGTACAATCCATGGTTCGCGGTTTTTTTCGCCCATTCCTCTTAAATAATTTCCATAAAACTGTAATGTTCGTTTTTAACTAGCTTATGTCCAAATCGACTATTCGTTGCCTGCTTGCTGTACAGGCAGTTTTTTGCCGTCTAATTGCAGGTGTTGCAACACACGCGGATTTTATCGACAAATGTCCGTTTTAAACAATCTGTGATGATGCGCGGCGGCTCGATTATGGACGTGTTTCGCATGGTTCGAATTAAGCCATACTGAGCGCGCAATATCGAGTGAACGTAAGAAATAAAATATAAAAATATAGACAATTTTTAAAATATATAAAATGTAAAAAAAAAATTTATATATATAATTTACAAAAATTAAAACAGTATTTATGCTATGTTATCTTGGGTTGCTTTTCAAGATAACATTCACGATCGGATTATTTTATACTATTTTAATTTTTGTGAAACCTAAATTAGTATTTTATGCATTTTATATTTTTTATAAATGTATATATTTTTATATTTTATATTTTATGTTTTACGTTCGATGGCTTAGTAGCTCGTGATTTTTTATTTTAAAAGTTTCGTGTTTTGAACTAATTTTTAATTGTTTATTCGTTATTAATTTATTTATGTTATAACTGGAAGATCTGCTTCGTAAATTTCATTCAAATATAATGAGCCGCATCCATTATATGTATTAACAGTTGTTTATACAATTTAACGCCTGAACGAGATGATAAAGTGAAACAGTGCGGGTGATGAAAAAGTTTGACCGATTTATTTTGCGAATCCCGGAAAAATAGGGATGAAAAACTTAAATGTAAACGTCAGCTGAACAAACAAAGGATGTAATTGCTTTGCAAATAATATGAAAGTAAAACAGAACAGATAATATTAAAGACCGTTGAAAACCTTAAAACTTTTTGACTAAACAACTTTCAACGAGAAATGAATGAAACAATTATAATTAATTCATTTTCATTTTGATATCGTTCTCGTTAGCGTTGAAGATCTTTTATATATATATATATATATATATATATATATATATATTTTATATGTATATATAGCGATGTGTCGTTCCGACTCTTTTACGTCAAATCATTCACTTACCTTCGCTCACCTTGAGGAGTCATTCAGAGTTAATCGTCCAGATCTCGTCTGTGTGACTTATTTCCAATAGAAGAATTTCCCAAGATGTTACGATACGATGTGTACGTAAAACGTTAGGCTCCAGCCGGTAGAATTTAGTGGTGCAGAAGGAGCTGCTTTATTCCTTTCATTATCAAAAAGCACACGTTTTTCAATCTTGCTGTAGATGTGAATGTACGTATAGGTTGTAGTGTTTGTTGGATTGTATGTGTGTTGTATTAACTCTAAAAATGCACGTTTTATTCTTGTAGTCGATGTTTTATTCACGTTTGTGTTTCGATTATATTTATCCTTGTATTACCGTACCATTACCGAATTATTTCTTTTTTATTGTTTTTTTTTTTATAAATTTTAATTATTTTAGGTTAATTTTTAAATATGTGCGCTTTAAAATGAACAAAGTTTGGACACATCTCACTGATGCTGGAAACAGCTCTCAGTAAAATGTAATTTTTGTTCACAAATCCTGTAATATAAAAGCGGTTTAAAACTGATGTCTCTGTGAGCTGTGAGAGAATTTTCATTGCACGTGAATGAATCAGTACGTCAACGAACGAGCTGGTAACAACACCGCTCACTTGTATTAGTTCTGATACTAGCAACTCGTTTATTTGTTTAAAGAGTCAGTTGGGGTTCAGTCCGTTCAATTGTACTTGTTCGTTCAAAGAACGAAGTAAGTAGCTGGTCGTTCAAAATAAAAGAACGGTTATCACACCGCTCAGTTACATAGCTAAAAATAATTTTAACCTACAAGACACATACACTGCTCGACAATTCCAATTATTCGCATTTAATGTAATGCATAAGAAATTCCATGGTCACTGAAGTTTTTGCGTTGTGAATCCGTGATAAAACGTTTACAGTAATATGTATAACGAGTGTATTTCTGCACGCGTACATGTATATACGGGGGTGATTGCGAGGAATTTATGCATATAATGTTTAAGTTCTGTATATGTATATGTGTATGTATGTGTCATTATGGATAATTCGTACATTTATGCATCTAGCGTACCTAAGTTATAATTTTAATTATTAACTAGTATAAGAGAAGTTATAAGCGAATATATGTATACTATGACTGAGTAAAACGGACGCACAGCCCGCGCAAATGCGAGTGTAAAAGTGGTTACTATATTATTGTTAACTATAGAGTATTGTAAAGGGGAGCAGTACACTGATGAAGCCTAAGCGGTGGTGCAGTGCATTGCTCCTCTGTAAATGCAACAAGTTGTACGTTATTAATTTGCATAATAAAGTAAAAGTATTAATAAAAAAAAAAAAAAAAAAAAAAAGCACAATTGTACGATACGTATGGAGAAGGGTATTTATCTATTTATCTATAGGAAGATTTCCCACCGCAGGGGTATTAGAAAAAAGGAGACAACTAGTGGAGGAAATGAATAGAAAAGAGGGCAAATTTGTCGTATTCAAATATGATAAGTTAATTATAAAAGAAAAAAATGAGCCACAATCCAGAAAAAAAGTACCGAACTCCTTAAAAGATTGCAATAACGCAAAAAATGAAGTTAAAAGTCAAACAAAAGCATAACAATCGAAAAGGATAGAACCCAGACTGTGAAATGAGCATAATACACGTTCAAAAGACAATAGCGAAGCGCTACGAAAATAGCAGCTAACTGGAGCGAAGCGAACAAATTTAACTAAAAAAACAAAATTTAAAGAAACCAATAAGTCACCCAGATAGTGTGGACGGCCAGGGTGTACTAGTCCAAAACCTCCAAAGTATTATAGATAGTAATAAAGACTTTTCTGAATAAAGTCCACAGATAATCTCACCGAACTAGAAAAAGCTATGGGAAAAACCAATATAAACGTTCTAGGAATAGCAGAGGTACGAAGACAAGGGGAAAGCATTATTATGACAAAGTACCCACATATTATGTATTCCATGGGCGAAACGGCAGGACAATATGGTGTTGATTTCTTGGTAAATGCAAGTCTTAAAGATAATATTATAAGGTTCGAAGGTGTATCAGAAAGAATAGCTATTATCGATTTGGTGTTGAAGAAAGATCATAATCTAAGAATAGTACAGGTATATGCGCCTACTTCGTCGGCGGAGAATGAAGAAGTTCAGAAATTTTATAACACATTAACTAGAACAATATCCGAAACCTTTATAAAACGAAAGCGCATGTTTGTAATAATGGGCGACTTCAATAGTCACATAGGGCACAGGAATAAAGAAGAAGTTGGAACAATTGGTCCATATACGTACGGTAAAAGGAATGAAATAGGCTGGAATCTGATCAAATTTTGTCAGGAAAATAACTTTAAAATAATGAACACCCTCATTAAAAAAAGAGGAGGAAAAAGATGGACATGGCTAGCTCCAAATATAGCATATAAAACGCAAATAGATTACGTAATTACTCCAATGGGCATAATAAACGTAGACATCATGACGGGATCCGATTTTCATTCTGATCATGGACTACTCAAAATTAAACTTGCTATAAACAACCGAAATACAAACAGAAAAGGAATAGTAAAAAAAATTGTAAATTCTGCTGAACTTACCAAGCAAAATGCAGAAGAATATGAGCTCGAGATTAATAAATCGCTACTCATAATTCCAGATAGATGACCAATAGAACATAAATACACACAGTTGCAAAAAATTATTCTAGGAAAAACAAACAAAATTGTACGTGAAAAAAATAAAAAAAATAAAATCCGAATCTTTAAGGTAAAAAAGAAAAGATAAAAAATTATAGACTTCTCAACCGTATTATGGTCGCGACTACGGAACCAGCTAGAACCACACCAGCATCGTGAGCAAGCGGGTTTCCGTAGCTCGTATTAAACGATAGACCACTTACATGTTATTAATCAATTAATAGAGAAAAGTATAGAGTACAATATACCGTATTTTTCATGTTTATAGACTATACTAAGGCTTTTGACTCGGTACAGCAATCATATAAGGCTGTCAAAGAAAGCTAATAAGACTAATAATGAAAATGTATAACAACGTTCAAGCTAGAATAGTAACAAATGTGGATGGAGAATATTTCCCGTTAGCGCGGGGAGTACGCATAGGAGATCCGTTATCTCCAATTTTGTTCAACTGCGTCTTGGACGAGGTTTTCAAAGCGCTAGATTGGTCGGACATGAGCATTAATTTAAATGGAGAATTATTGAACAACTTATTGCAGACGATGTGGTGCTAATTGTATCCTCCTTCAACCAATTGGAGAAAATGTTTCTCTCCCTGCAACTAGAGGGAAATAAATCGGGATTAAAAATAAATAACGGAAAAAATAAAATTTTATGTCAAAAAAAAAAAAGCATTTATACAATATGAAATAGCAATATAGAACAAGTCACCGAACTCATATATTTAGGTCAACTAATTTCATTTAAAAGCAAATTAACAGACGAAATACACCGCAGGGTGGCAATAACATGGAAAAAAGTACTGGATAATGAAATCAATTTTTAAGAGCAATATTCCGACCAATCTAAAAAGCGTGGCGTTCAACGGCTGCCTGCTACCATCCTTAACTTACGGCTTCAAAACATGGTCGATGACGTAAAGACAGTAAACTATTCTAAGAACCTGCCAAAACAATTTAGAAAGACCAATGTTATAAATCAAGAAACTAGATAAAGTCAAATTAAAAACGATTAAGGAACAAATGGGTGATAATAGGATGTCATAACTTTAATCCGCGCGCTGAAATGGAAGTGGTGAGGACATGTCATAATATATAGAGACCAGCGGTGGACGAAGAAAGTAACGGAATGGTTCGTGGGGTACCGCAAGAGAAAAAAGTCGCGACCGTTTACACGTTGGGATGACGACTTCAAGAAATTCCTGGGATCCCAAAAGTGCTCTGTATAGATTGGCACACAACAAACGCAGCTAGGAAAAATCGGGAGAGATCTTCGCTCGAAAGGGCCTAGTATGACTACATTCGAAATTAATTTTATAAATTAATTTTATCTGTAACAGACATTTATAAATTGTTAAATTAGTTATGTTAAATAAAGGTTATTATTATTATTATTATTATTATATATATATGCAGTGCCCAAAAAATAAAAAAAATAAAAAAAAATAAAATATATATATATATATATATATCTCCGTGGGTACGTTATAGCTTTCGGGTCAGAGCTCTAACCGGAACGGGCGCGTCCACAGATGGCGGATAGTGAAATCACCTAGATATGTAGGTTAGCTATGAATAAGACGTTGGTTAAATAAACAGTCGCGGACCGAGAGTGGCTACTGGTGGAAAGTCTCAAGCAAACGATTCCAGCAGTGACAGGGTAGTAGGCACGAGGGGCAAAGAGACACACCGGGAACCGTATATAAAATTCTGCTTTCCTAACACTGCTTACCAGCACTTACGTATAAATTTTCTGGTATAAAAATTTGACATGTGAAAGATCTGGAATTAATTCTGCACCTATAGGACACAGTGGAAACAACGTGTCAGGCAATTAGCGATACTGCTCAGTAATGCAAAATGATTCGAGTTCCCTTGTGCAAACTGTGGTACAGAACTCTGTCGGATGCAACAAACATACATCGGGAAGACGACTTTGGAAAACATACAGGATCGGAACACGAAACGTAAAATCAATGAAGTCAGGAAAATTGGTAAATATGAAACAAGAAATGAAAAAAATTAACGTAGGCATTCTTGGAATAAGTGAAGGAGTGAAGACCATAGATTTATATATACCGGCGCTACTAATAGAACGGAAGAAGTTCAACTTATTTTAAACAAACGCGTAGCAAATAAAGTCAAAAGCATTTGTGGACATAATGAAGGAATCATTTTAATAAAGATCGAATCGGATGGTAAAGATTTAATTTCAATACAAATGTATATGCCAATGAGCTCACATGCAAATGGACAAATTGAAGAAGTATATCAACAAATCGAAAAAATATTATGTGGATAATAAAGATAACATAATGATGTTAGAAGATTGGAACGCGGTAATTGGAAAAGAAGAATCAATGGGATTAGTATGCAAGTGTGGACTCGAAAACGGAACAAAAGATGAAAACGTCTAGCAGCTTTTTGGATCTGTCATGATTTAATAATAACTAAGACAATATTTGACCAACAAAAAAGAAGAAAATATACATGGACAGGATACCAACTGGACTATATCTTAGTACGCAATATATACCGCGACCAAGTGGATAACTGTAAAAGTTATCTAGTTGCGGATTCGGAATCGGATCATATCCCGGTAATAATGACTAGTCAGTTAAAAAAAATAATCAGCACAATGTATAAACGGTGGATTATAAATAAAAACTGACAAAGCGATTAATTCAGATATATTGCTTCCTGTAAACATAGACAAACAATAGAACAACATCAGATGGAAAATATACAAAATGACAGAAGAACGCAAAGAAAGAAAAATAATTTATAAAACGTGGGTAACTAAAAACAAACATCTGTGCCGTAGGCGAAGATTGCAGAGGGTCAAACCATTGGATTTGATCAAATAAATCCAATTTGTACATTCTAGGCCACGCTAAAGTAACTGCAGATATCATACTCACTATTGATAGCACTAGCTAGATATAGGGGGAGGGGGAAGTAATACAAAAAAAAACAATTTTTAAAAAAGTTTTATCTGCTGTATGGCGTATACTTAATGTAGATACACAAATCAGAGCGTAAACCAACAGAACATAAATCAAGTAACGGAGTTCCCTTACTTAAGAAGCGTAATGTCTTCAGATAGTCGAAATATGAATTATATAAGAGGAAGAATAGCTCTCGCCAAAAACGCGTTCATAAAAAAAACCGTTCCTTGTATCAAAAAATATATCAATACAAGAAAACACTTTATAAAAAGTTTTATCCGGTGTATAGCGTATACTTAATGTAGATACACAAATCAGAGTGGTTAGAGTAATATTGTGTTTATATTTAAGTATTTTCTTATATTTTATTTTTATTTGTCGTTTTTTTGTATACTTTTAATTTTTGTCCGCTTGAAAATGGCTTAATAGTCGAAATGCTTTTAACGTTTTACATTTAGTGATTTACATTTTTCATTGTTTACACATACACACACCTATATATCACAGCCTATATCAGTCCACTGTTGGACGTTAAGCATTCCCCAATTGTTTCCAGTTATTAGGATCATAAGCTATTCTTAACCAATTTTTCCCTGCGATTCGTTTTAAGCCATCACACCAGCGGTTTATCCGTGATTCTCTTCTTGTCAATCTATTCCAACCATCGTGTTGTCCATCTGTTATCTATTCTTCTGGCTCCGACCCATCTCCGCTTTATTTTCGTAATTTGCTCCACAGCATCATGGAGTCCAATCTTCTTATCTAATTATTTGGCTTTCGGTCGAATAATTATATGTTCAATACTAGTCTTCCTTGCGCTACATTCCTATATAAGAGCCGGTAAAATACATCGATTATATAATTTTACTTTCAAACATATCGGTGTATTTCTTCGTTTCCGAATACGTTGTTTAGTATTCCAAATATCTATATAAATATATCATTCGCGTGTTAAAATTATTGAATAAAAATTTAAATGATAAAGTTGCTAAAACCTTTTCCCAACTCTCTACTAATGATAACAGTTTTTGGAGGGTTTGTAAACGATATAGTCAACGTACTGAAGCACTCCCACCGCTTTACGACAATCTTCTTAATAGGTATGTGTATTCAGATACGGATAAAGCGTAATTTTTGGCAGGATATTATTTCAGCGCTCATAGTCGCAATGCCAACTTATCGACCAATTATCAGAATAATAAAATAAGATTAGTCATAAAAAAATACACAACTTCTTCTACATATCCATCCCATCCTCTGCTCACTTCTCCAAAGGAGGTGCTCCAACATATTCAATCGTTCAAAAACAAGCACTCTGTCGGAGATGATAACATTCCCTCGATTATCATAAAAAAACTACCCTCCAAGGCGATTGTACAACTCACTAATATTATCAATAGTATGTTTAAACTGGAGTATTTTCCTTCTAACTGGAAAGTAGCAAAAATCATAACTGTTCCGAAACCTGGAAAAGATTGTTCATCGCCAGATAACATTCGACCTATAAGTTTGTTGAGTAATCTCAGTAAGATTGCTGAAAAAATCATACTAAAAAGATTACGTGCTTTCTCGGACGAAAATAATTTATTACCAAAAGTACAGTTTGGTTTTCGTCCTGGCCATTCTACAACTCATCAAATCGCTAGAATAGCAGAACATATTTCTCACAACTTTAACTGTAATAAACATACGAGGATGGTTTTATTCGACGTGGCCAAAGCATTTGATACTACTTGGCACAATGGTATAATATATAAAATGATTAAATGCAAATTTCCCAAATATCTAATTATGCTTATTTTAAGCTATTTAAGTAATAGATCATTCTATGTGTTTATAAATGATGTATTATCCTCTCGCAGAACATGCTTTGCAGGAGTACCTCAAGGTAGTGTACTCGGTCCATTTCTATTCACATTTTACTTATACGATATCCTATAACAAATAACACAGAGGTAGCCTTGTATGCAGATGACACGGCATTATTTTCTAGTTCTTACATTCCAAGGGCAGTAAAAAATAAATTACAATTCGGAGTAGATAGGCTAATTCATTATTTTGCTAAGTGGCGGATAGCCATTAACCCTGCCAAAACTCAGGCAATTTACTCGTAGGAGGCCACTTCTACCTACTACCTTAACGATTAACGGTGTAAGTGTAGAGTGGTCGGACGAAATAAAGTATTTAGGAGTTATTTTGTTGACTTTTAACAAGCATTTAGATTACGCGGCAATTAAAACACATCGAGCAATTTGTACCATTTATCCCTTATTTAAGCACAAATATTTCTTAAATGTCGATAATAAATTAATAATATATAAATCGCTCATTAGACCAGTATTAACGTATGCCTGTCCAGTGTGGAGTTCGATTAGCAACTCTAGCTACAAGAGGCTTCAGTTGGTTCAGAATAGATGCATTAGATGTATACTCAATACTCCCATTTATAGTAATACAATGAAAATGCACGAGCAATCGAAACTACCTTTGTTAAAAGATCATGTATTGAAAATGTCTACTACCTTTTTCGAACAATGTGTTACGCATGATAATGACTTAATTACGGTGATTGGAAATTACGATTCAAAACAGTTAAGAACAAAATATACTAAATATAAGCATCGCAGACTCGAGCATAATTTACTATAGCTTGTTAAATAATTATCTATAACATTCTTTTTTTAATACATATTAAATACGTTTTGAATTAACGTTATTTTTGACGGTCGGCTTTGTCTAGTTTTTTATCACAGGTTTTTTTTTTATGTATTATTATTCCTGCATTTTGTATATATATATATGTTAAACATTCGTTGTTAAAAATTAAGTTTTTCATGTTATATTTATAGTTACTGCGGTAAGTTTATTTTAAACGGTACGCAGTGTCATCATTTATTGTTTTTTTTTTGTAATGCTTAATCATGTAAAAATATACGTTTTTCTTTCTTCTCTTTCTTTCATTCGCGTGTTTGTACTTAGTACTGAATTATACCACTCGGGAAGAAATCAGATCTATTATTTTTATATAAAATTATCGGAGCTGTTTCTTAAGTTACTACGGGGTGGTGTACGACTCGTTCGATTGGGGCGGTACGAGGGGTAATTATCGGTATTGTCGTAGTCGATTATATAAGAAACGATTTCCAAAATAAACGAGAGAAAATAGCAGAACGTAACATATACTACATCAAAACGATAAAATCGTTGAAGACGAAAATAACTACCGCATAAAATTAAAATTAAAATTAACTTGATTCTAAATTTTAATTGCTCTTTTAACGGCGACACGCCATTTTACGCGTCCTATAATTTTTATAAATGCCTACTTAAATTTAATTACATTACGTAAATTTCGGTTTTATAATAAATTTACACAAAAAACGCGCGTAATTGAAATAACACGCGCGTACGTACGTTGCGCGAATGTACGTCTAAATTTATTCTTGTATATAATGCGCGCGTACGAGTTGTATTAACACTACTGACAATATTATAACGAATTATTATGATCATTATTACTGTTTATTATTTATTATTATTATTTCATTATAGTTATTATTATTATTATTATTATTTCATTATAGTTATTATTATTATTATTTCGTTATAGTTTATTATTATTATTATTATTATTTCATTATACTTATTATTATTATTATTATTTCATTATAGTTATTATTATTATTATTATTTCATTATAGTTATTATTATTATTATTTCATTATAATAATTATTATTATTATTATTTCATTATAGTTATTATTATTATTATTATTATTATTATTATTTCATTATAATTGTTATTATTATTATTTCATTATAGTTATTATTATTATTATTACTACTACTACTAATAGTTTATTACTGTTGTTATTATTATTATAACAAATAGAAAATAAACATTTTCTGCCACTCCTACTTACTAATTGATAAATATAATAAAAACAGTGCAATTATAATTATAATAATTTTGAAATTGACTTTTCGTATACATCCGAATGCAAAAAAAATAAGCGAATAATATCAAAAGCAAACCACGAAACATAAACTACGATAGTACAACCATGAAACATAAACGAGGATAGTACTATTAACTATTAATTTTGGCTTTTTTTTATTTACACGAGTGAATATGAACATGAATATATATATATATATATATGTGTGCTTTGTGCGCGGGTATGTTGTGTAAACTTTATTACCCCTAACACAGATTTATTTATTTCATGTTGATAAAAAACAGAGTAAAAGTTTAAAATACAATTATTAGGAATGAGAAAGTCGATGATTCATTTTAAAAACGTGCAAAAAACCCTGTTGTACTTTTGTTCATCTGCGTCGTTGATCGTACTACGCAACACTCGTCTTTATTTTAAAAATCGCATTATATATATATATATATATATATATATATATGTAAAATAAACTCAGAAAAAACATACAAACCGCATTCTTCAGTTATTTTAGTAACTGTAATAAATCAACAAGTTCAAATTTATGCATCGCTTTCCACGTTTTATAAGTATGCATGTATTCACACTTATGTTTTGTTTACGTAAGTAACGTAGATTTATATCCAGAACCGCCAAAACAGTTATCTGTTTTAGAAACTAAAACAAACTTCCAAATTAATCTTAAGTTTACTTCTTTATGCAGTTTATTATTATATATATATATATAATGTATTAAAACAGTTAGTGAGTAAGAGAAGGCATTGCATGTTAAATGAAGCGAAAAAACTAACACTTCTAAAAGCTAAACTAAAGCGCCAATTTCTAGAAACAAACTCGCTCATTACAAGAATAATAATAGTTGATATACGTATAAATATACTTATTACTCGCGTGGAAGAGTGAATTTTCATTTATTACGAATACCCTCCACCTTCCTCGAACCGCCCGTGTCTATATCTCGAGACAAAGTGTTTCTTAAACTTAAATGTAAACCGAATTAACATCGCGAGAAATTAAAGGACGTACAAGACTCTTGTTACGACCGTCAGTATTATCAAAGAAACTAGACGGTTTAACTCTTTGAGGGGCAGATGTTTTTATACTTTTAGTACTCCAAATGCGCAGAAAAATTTTGATTTTTTTTTAATCTAAACTTGTTTATTATAAAGGATACCAACAAACTTGCCACATCATTTTTAATCGATTTTTGGCTCAGAAAATCAACATTTTGTGATGGTCGCTGTATTAACCACCACCCGATTAGTATCAAAAATTAATCAACCTTTTTCTTTTTTTTTTTTTGTTTATTTGTAATATTGAACTGCCCAAAGGCATACACACAATAAATTTAACATAGGAAAATACATAAGCGAAGGTATGCCTTATCACGAACTAAGATTATAATTAGCATTTTACATAAATCTAAATTTTAATACGAATATGTAAATAAAAGAATAAGTTATAATAAATCGTGCGGTTTAGGTTAGGTTAGGTTCTACGAGTGTCTCCTTCTGTATTGAGGAGTTCAGCAACAATTGTATTCGGATGTCCATAAAGTTTTGCTGCGTGCTTCCTGGCGTGAAGGCTAACAGCTGCGTCGATGTCCAAAATTTTTAAATCTCGATGTAGCAAAGCATTGGGGACGTACCAAGGGGCTTTAGCTATCAAGCGAAGTGCTTTATTTTGAAATCTCTGAATAATGAACCTGTTCGATCTCTTCGTGGTGCCCTAGAGTTGGATGCCATAACACCAAGTAGGCATTAGAATAGATAGATAAATAAATCGTTTGTTTGCTAAACTAACAGGTGGTATCCAAACAGCCAATAAAGCTTACGTAATTTAAGGCGAAGTTCCTGGCTCTTGGTTTTGACATGATGATTCCAGTTCAAGCGGCGATCGAGATGCATCTCCAGTACTTAACGGACTCGCTAGTCGGAATAGACTTTCCATTCGCGATTGACGGAATATAGCCGGCGGAACGCAGAGAAAAATCGAATCTGGTAGATTTATTTTCATTTAATTTAATTTTCCAATTTTTGGCCCAGTCGCAAATGCTGTCGATGGCTAACTGTAAATTTTTGACTGCTATTTCGTAAGAGCTACTGACTGAAAGAAGAGCAGTGTCGTCTGCAAATATAGAAATTGTATTAATTAACTTATAAAAATTATTGCAAATGCTACATTCCCACATTGTTCTTAGGGGATTTTTATTTGTGCCGCATTTAGCACATCGTCTCGTGTTCCATTTTTTGGTATACGTCCTAAACCTTGTCATCTTCTTTCATTACTCTAGGCTTATGTTTGCTGATTTCTACAGCTTTCCGTTGGTAGCGATATTTGAATAATTTTCCTGAAGAATTGATTAAGTGTCATAAGTGAACTATTTCCAATGACAATGATCCGAGTTTTCAACGACTTACTGATAAACAAATTGTTGATAGAGCATCAGGTATGGTTTTCAGAGGGGATAAGACGAAGAAGCAAGTTAGCCACGATGCGGCTCTATTATACATCGAAGGACTTATTCAATATCTGGAGGAACAATGCATCGCTGTATGATAAAATGGTACTAAAAAAAAATTCAATCCCAAATAAAGAAAAGGTGCTTGATTAAAAAAAAAACTGCTGACAGATTTTTCTGTAAAACCTACAGGTAACTTTTAAAACCTTTACTTAATAATTACATAATATGTATACATGTATGTATGCATGTACGTATGTACATATTATAAATAAACTTTTTGTGTTGATTTGAATTATTTCGTTGACCTTTTGAAAATTTTGTTTCCACACCACCCAATACCACGGATAATTGGGAGTCTACAGTATTATTTTGAACACTTTTAAAGAAATATTACTCCCATTTTTAAAGTATCGTGAATTAATATTTGAACTATGTTATCAGAAACTACAAAAAAAATGCTAATGAATGTAGTATAAATAATTAAATCGGTATACAATTATCGTGGATGATATAATATAAATAAAAGTAAATATGAACATTATAGCAGGATGTAAGATAATACACGTTAATAGGAAGATGAGTATGAAGTGAGATAAGTTGATGGTGGAGAGTAACTAGCGAGAGGTTGTATAACGGGGGAACATTAAAACAAAAATATATTATCAATGAAGAATTTCAATCAATATATTTATATATAAACGAAAATACGTCGTATTACAAATAATATCATTATCAATAGGAATAAAATTATCCCTTTCAGACACACTCATCATATATGTGAGAAAAAATTCTGAAACTTGGAATATTATTCCCTGATATAAATATGATCTCAGATAACTTTTTTTTTTGGACCGATACCCCTCTCCCATCAAAAATTTTGACGTGTACACAAATTTAACCATTGTCACTCAATAGAGTATATATGAAACATAATTTTTTTATATACACCTCGTGAAAATCGGAATTTAACCCTTAAAATATCTATAAATTAATATACAAATCGAATCACGGCGCTAAAGCCAAAATTCGACGTTTTAGTGCCGGGAGCAGGGTGGTGGAAAAGGTGAAATTTTCGACTTTTTGACTTTTTCGAAAAACCATCCTATAGAGATTAAACTACATGCTATGGCATATTTAAAGTGTATTTTACCATTTTTCAATACGATACCTTGAGGTGGAAAGTTGGGAAATCGACAACTTTGACTGAATATTGCAAAGGCTGTATTAAACGGTGCGGTCTTCAAATATACGTGTAACTATATAAAATCTATCGTATAAAGCGAAAACACCGCGGAAAAAATTACTAACCCGACCTAAGCTTTCAATGCTAACACAGCTTTAGTAAAAAGGGTTTTCACGCTATAAATCGGTTACGTTTATACAAAAAAAGTGTTATTAGCTAAATAGATGGTCATAGAAAAACCTATTAAATAAAGTCGTAGTTGTAATTCCGAAAACATTTTAGGTCACTTTTGAAGGGTAAACTTTTTGAATTTCGATTTCGAAACATTTTTATAGAACCCATTTCCTAGATATTAAAATGTCGAGTTCGAGATAGAAAACCGTTCTTGATTACGATCGATAGGTCTCGAGCTACAAACTTTTTGAAAATTGTCGACTTGCAACCTTTGGCAAGGCATAACGTGCGACATAAACATTTTTGAACGATTCCGACTCTGAAAATAGTCATTTCTATACATCTATCGTATAAAGCGAAAAAAAAAAACGAAAATTAAAATAATAAAATACATATTCATAAAACCATTTGACTATTTTGAGTACTTTTGGTTACAAACGTAGCCGTGAAATTTTTATGTAAATAATTTGGAGTAATATATCTTTTGGGACGTTATTAATGATGGTATACATCACCTTAATCGTTTAAATATCAAAGTAGATTTTAAAAAACTTGAAAACCCCGATAATAACAATAAAAAAACACTTTTTCAAAAACACCCTTTACACCTAAAAAACAAACAAAAAAATATGTTATAAGAAAATATTATTTTTTTGGCTTTGTACTCCGTATGAATGGATAAAAAATAAATAACAAAAAAAAAGGAGTTCAAATCACTAAAAACTTTTCTTTATTGAAAAAAATCAAAAAAGCTTTTTGTCTGTTAAGCCATTATCAAGTGAATATAAAAAATATAATTACTGCGCAGCATAACTGACGGAAAGTCCTATGTAAAGCTATTCTGTAAGCGTCTGGTGTACTTGTCGATAAGAGCTCCAATATGGAAGTACGGCATTGAAATTTACGGAGTATCTGCAAGAAGTAGTATACATCGTATTCAGCAGCTGCAATCCAAGATTCTTCGCCAGGTGGTCGACGCTCCGTTCTTCGTATCTAATCGTACCACTGACGATGATCTCTACATTGAATATGTACACGATTATCACGTCAGACGATAAAACTATTTTTTTTTACGAGCTGCGTACCAGCTCCAACCGCAATATTTCGAGTATGCAACAGCCATACCTGGTAATCCGATAAGAAGGCTTAAAAGGCTTTGAACCAAAGATTTTCTTAAGATTGGATAACCGTACGCTATAACGGCAATCCCAGCGATTCATTGAAATAATTATTTGATTTGATTTTCCTCTACAAATACTGCATATATTTTCTTTGTCCCTTCTTTCTCTCTCATTCTATAGATCATTCATATTTATCTGTCCTGCTCGCTCTATTGAGAGTGATCGGTATTTCATGCCAAACCTTAGACATAAGTTAATTTGTTACTAACTTATTGGCTTCGGCAATCAGTTTATTCTGACTGGAGTGGTGTTAAAAAAAAAATTAAATTTCACATTTTACTGCGTTAATAGACCGTTCCTGGAACCAAATTGTCCGTTATCAATAAATTTCTTCTTATTTAGGTAATATGTCGTCTGTATTTTTAGTAACTTTTCGTAAGTTTTGCCAAAAGCATTTAAAAGACAAATTGATATATACATGTTTACTATTTTTATTTAAATTCGAAAAATCTAAACATTTTATTAACGATGAATACGGCTGTTTAAAACTTTTTAACATTTAAACTTTTCTTTTTAAAATAGAATTTACAGACATCAGCGTTGACAGCACTTGGCAACTAATTAATAACTAGTGTTAAAAATATATTTTACATACATATATATTTCTTCTTCATATTTTTGGTGCATTACAAAGCTGAAAATGAGGCACTTTTACACACGAACATAATTATCTTAATATTGTAAAACACTATTAGCACGTCCGACAAAACAATCATTATACAACCGATCTCTAAAAATATCGAACGATACAGTTTATTGTGATAAAAACCAAACAACAGTCTCCTTCAATATATATATATATATATATTACGACGATCGTGCAGAAGATGTTGGAGAAGTTGATAATTAAAGATTTTTATATAAAAAAAAAAGAGTCAGTGAGTTTTAGTTACATGAAGAACCAGTTAATTTTTTAATTATTCGAGAAGAATCAGTTGGTCAAGACTATATAAAAGTGAGTTCGAGTTAGCGGTTGTTCAAGATGGTTGTATAGGAAGAAAACATGGTCGGTGAGTTACATTATGAATCTGGTTATATATATATATATATATATATATTACTCAAAATATTATTTTATTGTATTTAACCGATTCGCCGATAAAGAATAGAAATATATTAAAAATAATGTATGATAAAATTGTTCATGTAAAAAGGTAATTCGTTCATTTAACGCGCATGTAATTTATATTTTGAATTATTTTTTTTTACACAATAAACTATTTCTTTATAAACACCGTGTTATAGTTTATCTCTGAAAAAGATAAAGAAAAGTATTTGGACGAGCGAGAGAAAGAATAGTGCAATATAGTAATAATATATATATATATATATATATATATATATATATATATATATATATATATATATATATATTAGTATACGAGGATCCTAAGTGTGGAGTGATGAAGTCGGTAGAAATCTGTTAGGTAGGTATTAGGGTTCTCACTTTATACATATATATATATATATATATATATATATATATATATATATATATATATACATATATAAATTTTTATTTATACCATCGTCTCGTAGCCAGCACATTTTACGTTACTTTTGCGTACAAAATAGACTAGCATTGAAGATATTTATATGTAACGCAAATTTACGCGCATACACAGAGTGAGGTTCCAGTACACGATGAAAAACTTTAGTCCGCGAACTTGGAACCCAGCCCTACTGGGACTATGTAAATGATTTTTATTTGTCGATTTTTCGAAACATTAGACTCGCCCTGTTCATCTAATTCAGGTCATCCCTTTCATTATTTGGTATCAATTTATATTATTTGCGAGATATGCTCGTGTTCTTTTACCATTTATTAATCTCCTTCGATTGTCTTTGTTAAATATCTGTTATTAGTTCTGATTACAATCGAACTACATCTTCATTTACTCAAGATCTATGTTCCGGATTACTTAAGTATCTTTAATTCTATCTAACCGTTTAACATTTTGCATTTTCTTCCGGTACTTTTTAATCATCCTATCGATCGCTTCAGAACATTCATTTTGTTCTTTCTAATTATTTCTAAACTATCAAATCTTCCGCTTTCCTCGCAAGGCGGTATTATATGCATCTGTGTTTCGGTTTTCTATTACATGATTCTTCATTAAAAATGTCTAATGAGCAGAAACGCGATTTTCGTTCTTTATTTTCGTTAAAAACATACATTTTCGCGAACACGCGCATAATAAAGAAGTAAACACGTGCTGCAGGGACACATTCGGATGATTTACAATGAGATATTAAGATTTCGAGGTAGAGAAACGACCTCATCCTTTGCATTATTAATTTATATTTTGGAATGGTCGCGTAATTTCGTTTCGTCTATTTAACACATTAAGCAGTGAACAATACAAGTCTTGCTCATTTGATGCAATTCTCTACCCGCCTACATAATTTCAACACCACCGGTTACTGGTGAATATCGAATATTCGGTATTCTTCTCCCACCAATAACGTCACCGAGTTACGGTCTTTCTGATTATCCATTCTCCGTATTAACGACAACAGAGACAGTAATAATAATCAACTCGAAATAATTTTCAAATAGTTATTACACTATCATGGTTAAATTAAAATTAAAAAAAAAAAAAAAATTATCCAGCCTGCCTAAAATCGTGAAGTTGGCAATACGTTCCAACGAGCTATAGGAAAAGCAGACGGGTGTATCGACGTATTTAAAAGAACAAATAAAGTACACTTGCAAAGTTCATCTTATATTCAACGAAACAACGCGTAATATTTCTTACGATAATTACATTCACTACCACAAACGAAACGAAACGAAACGAAACGAAACGAAACGAAAAAAAAATGAAATGTAATGAAGCGAGGGATATAAATACGCCGAGTAAGTACGAGGGAAGACAATAAATGAAGGAAAAAAATAAAAATAAAAACAGAACAATTAAACGAATTACTACGCGCATTAATTTTATTTATAATACTAATTAATAATAATGACGGTAAGTTATTGGTAAAAAGGCAACTACGTTTAAGATAAGTCACACACAGGAACGTGTTCACATAATACTAAGTATAAAGTAAGTACTGGTTATTTATTTATTCATTATTATTATCAAATTCACCAACGTGCAGTTACGAAAAGTAATTACACATCCGCCAGTCAATTGTTTGTTTGTTTTTGTAACACATCCGTCATGTTAGCGTCTTCGACGAAATGAAGGAATAAATTAATGCAAGACGGATGATAAGCGACTGCACCGACATGAGCAATATGCTTGGAAAAACATTCGGTTTGACATATGTTACAAATGTTCGAACCGTGATCTACGACTTCAGCATCCTGTTAAACATAATATAATTAAGTTTTCGTTACGATCACGCAAGTATATGTAGAAAAATAATGAAAATTATTCTAATAAACATTTATCAAACCGTAACAAAAAAGAAGATCAAATTAATATAAAACATATACACAGACACACATACTGTGTATCTAGTCATAATTTTTTGGCAATAGTATCCGTATGTCGAACGAAGTGAAAAATAAAATTCACTCTCCATCGACTATATTATATAATTAACGTCTATTATGTAAACAACGGAGTTTTAGGATATGCAAACTACACACACACAAATCAATAATCAATATATGTATATATATGTAAAACGATTTCTATCTAAATGCACGTTCGTTTAATTTACTAAATTGTTTGATAGATTTTTGGCACCGATGCTAACCTATTTGATATTATTTTTATTCATTATTTTCAGTAAATTTCCGTTATCTTAATCTATTGAGCAATTTCCATTAGTTACCGCACTTAAAAAACCCCGTCATTTCTTAAATGTAAAATATGAAACGATTTGATGAACGATTTCTATCTCTTTTTCATGATATTAAACCGAATGTAAGACATATTTTTATTGCAGAAATCACTACCCCGTTCTTTTCCATTTCATACTGTTTCATGTTTGACACGCAAGTTCCATCCACGAAATTCTGCACATAGCTTTATAGCAGCGTATTTGTTTCGGGAGAAAAAAAATAAAGTACGATGAATTCAACAAGAATTATACTATTTTCGACATCTCTGTTCAAGCGTATACGAAGAACACGCGTCCAATTGATGACAACTAATATTGCGAAAAAGGGTGTAAAAATTGCGTTCAAGAAAAATGTTACTCTTTATGTTGTAAGCAATAACGCCAAAAATTCGAAACCGTCAGAAAGGAGAGCTTCCGCTAAATGTTATAAAAAAAACGTTTGCTTATAAAATATAAAATAATGGAAGTTTCGGAGATGCACAGAAATGATCAAAATTCAAGATTACATTTCTTCGATTTGAAATACTACTTCGAAGATATTGAACATTTAACGCCATAAATTCTGGAACACATTGATCTGCCCGATAATTTCAGTGACTAACGGAATATACCATTCTATATATTTATACTCTTAATATCTTCATATCTGTCGTTAAAAAAAAAAATAAAAAAAAATACGGAGACTTAATCCAAAACTGTTTTTTTTTCTTTTATAAAAACGGATGTTAATTAATTTACAGTTTTATTTACTCGAACATTCGTTATATGAAAATAACTGCACTTTCAATCCCTGCATAATTTTATCTATTCTCCTTATTGATATGTAATATTCCCCCTTAAGATCCAATGTACACAGAGTACAATTTTGATTTCAACAACAAAGAAAACTTGACTATAAATATCAAGCATGCTGCATAATATTCTTATGTTTATTTAACTTAATATTTTAAATCACCTTGAAATAATTTCGAATTTAGTTCAAATTCAAGATAATAATTTTTGATATATTATATATATCGTAACCATATCACTATATATAAAATATTACTTTTTCAGTCATTAAACGTTCAGTCGATGCATTACGCTGAACATATTTACTAACGACACTCCAAGCTTCATCCAATCTACTATTAATATCTGGAGTTCCGAAATGTGTACGTAACCTTTGACTAGTTTCGTAAACTATTTTCAATTCTATAAGAAATATAAAATCGTCTTATTATCGAAGTATACTAACGATTTAAACTACAAGAATTAAACATTAAGAAATACGATTAAAACGCGTAACGTGATACGATCGTCAAATTATTTAACGAATCAATTATTTTAAAAATTACGTACGAATTCTTTATTTATCCGAAAAGAATACAAATTTTCATTTTAATACGTAATTGCCCAATTTTTAAAATTTCCTCGAAAATGAAATTTTTCAAGACCATAAAGTTTTACAAGGTATTCCCGGCTTCTCTCGGAGCATTTTTAATAAACGCATTATATCACATCGTTCTATACGAATTAACAAGCAGTTAAAATAGTTTTTACTCATAATTACAATTAAACTCAAAATCATCAAGAATCTCATAAACAATTTGTTCGAAGAAAAGGTTTTTTTTTAATTGTTCGAATTTTTAAAAAATCAATTAAATAATTATTTTCAATCAGTTATGACGTTCTTTTTGGAAATACGTAATTTTAATCAGAAACTCCCTATTACAAAATATGGCGGTAATATATATAAAAAAAAAAAATCAAGGTATCTCCGATCTAGAAATGTAGCGAAAATCAACTGAAACCCACGATCTGCTACGTTCAACTGATGTATTACTTTTACTAGACATTAAACTTCGGAATAGTAATTTATATAATAAATATAACAAATTACTAGGTGTAGGAAAAGGACAACTCAAACAGAAAACACTAAATGGTCCTGTGACGTGTAGGCTCGAACTACACGCATCGCTCACCAACAAATACTTATTTACTAATAAAGATCAACCCAAATGTACTGCATGCAATGTTCCTTCCTCACTTGCTTCTCCTCTGACCGCTCTATTCCAATCGCAAACCTTCCAAATAATGCTCTTTCAAATATTTTACAACATTCTCCTACATCCGAGACTCCTTGCCTTCCTTTATTTATCCAGAATCTACCCGTTAATATAAATTCCTCTCGTTTCTCTAGTCTTAGTAGCAGTACTCGGCCCGGTTACAAATGAAAAGAAGAAGGTAAAAAAATTTAAAAAAAAAAAAGTAAACTTTAGGCGATATCTTTTAAAACTGTAAACATAAATGCGCAAGTGCTTTATATGTACCTTGCACGATAAAAAGGTTTAAACTTGTCGGTAAAAACTAGTCACATACTACGAATGATATATATAATTTTGAAATACGAAACTTTTTAAAATGTGAACTTACGATTTGAGTACCTACAGCAACGATCATCTGTAAGTACATTTTTCAATGCATTTTCATCTTCAAATTTATTTTCTACATCGTGAAATACAACAACCCCTTCTTCCAACAATCGAATACAAGCATTCAAACATTTTATCTAAAGGAAAAATTTTGTGTAAAAGTTAACAAAATTCAAAATAAATTATACGTATATATAAAATCGGATATTTCACTTTCATTATGTTTCTCCGTTTACAAATATCGAATTATTAGATTAAAAACTTTTAATTATACTATTTTTATTCGCATTATTCTACTACATTATAAAAATGGACTAATATAGCACTGATTTTTTCGTGAAATATATATAGTCGTCTTTATATTCAGCGTGTACGAGGAAATGATAATAATCTTTACTTTTTTCTTTTTTGGATTCAATGTATTTATTTTTTATTATACGAATACATATACATATATACTTTTCATATAACAGTTTCATACAGGACAAAAAGTCTTAGAACTAACAAAACAAAATTAAATTTACCTGCGACGTATTATTCGGTTTCATTGATTCAGTTTCTTCATTGTGTACATCAGCAGCCGCAGCCACAAAATCACCAAAATCATCATCATCTTCGACGTAACTGTCGATATCAGTATTATTATCGGTATAATTTGGCATAATATTCTCAGCTTCAAGCATTCTTAGAGCTCCGTATTTATCTTCGGATGGTAAGCATACATCACTTACTGGATCTAACTGTAGAGATTTAATATCCTGATCATCAACCATAGAAGATTGACAGACACCTTCGACGATTTTCATCTCCGATAAATCATCTTCCAACTTTTGTTCATCAGCTATTGACAAGGATGATATTGTTTCATTATCGGCAAAATCTGAACTAACGTGTTTACAAGTATCCGACAATAAATTTAAATCAAACTGTTCATTTTTAACGATGTCGAAACAACATGATGCTTTCTCAAATTGTTCGAAACTAGAAGAATCCGATTTTATCGGCACGTTCGAACTTAATGAACAAATATCATTGATGGTCGATTTATTATATATTACATCTTTGGGACTATCGAATACTGAAGTAAACGAAGCTATATTATCCTCTTGAAAAGCCGACTTCAAAATATCTGTAGTGTCGTATTTATTGTCGGGTACACAGTTGTTACTTTCATATATAGTTAATTGGGTGTTAATATTACTGTCCTCGCATGTGGATAAGACAAAGTGATCGGTATTCGCTTTTCCGAATATATTATTTTCCAGTCTTTGTATTGGAACCGCGGATTGAAAATCAGTATATTCATCATCAGGATGAAAGACGGCACTTTGAAATTCTGTAAATTCGTCTTCTTCATCCTCTGAAGAAGCTAGCGATTCTATTTTAACATTATTTCCCAATTTACCAAAGTCTAAAGTATGTAAAAGACCGGTTGAGGTCGTTAAACTATTTATACTATTTTCAGCTCCTCCGGTTACCGATGATCGCATTAAGTCGATGTTATTTTGAACACAAGGTCGAAATTTACTCGAATTACCAGTTGAAAACGTACAATGCGGAAAAGTCTGAATATCACTATGCGTATTAACGTATTTCGACGGCCCGGCAAATGAAACTGAATATAAATCATCCGAATGAACGCAATTTCTAACCGAAGCAGTAGCTTTAACGACGTTCGGCGGTTTCACAGTACCATTAACTAATGTGGATCGATTAAAAGCATTGCTCGCGCTATCGTAATATTCAAGCGAACTCAAATTATTACTTCCAGGAGTATTGATCTCCACTATAGGAGGTAATTTGTAACGTATTTTATTAACAATCTGACGAACACGACGATGGCGAGCATTCAACTTTACGAGTTTATCATTAACGTTCGACGTTTCAGATTGTTGTCGTGATTGTTGTTGACGCGAAGAAGTAAATTGCTGATGATGCGAAGTAAATTTCTGTTGCTGACCGGACCCGAACTGTTCTTGCGGAAGCTGTCTTAACTGTTGTTGCGATGACGAAGGGGTCTTACGATATGTTTTAATTTTCTGATCAGTGGTTCCCAGAAAATTCAAACTTAACGATTCGTAATTTTCGCAACTAGTATTTAATCCATTATCTCTTAAATTATTCTTTTTTTTTGTACAGTTCGTTTTTAAAACTTCTTTGGGTTCCGCATATCGATTGTGAAGCATTGAATAATTTAATTTAGGAACAATCGGACCGTCTAATTCTAGTAACACTGATATATCATTCACCATATAGTTATTCTGAAAACAATGACGATTCTATATAATCACATTAAGTTAGAAATAAAATACTGACGTAAGTATTTACTGCCGTATGAGGAAAAAACAAGAATTAAATTAAAACTAACTACTATTCGGTATTTCATATTCAGCGAGTGATCTGCACAGGGCTGCTATATAAGGAACACGTTGTCATATCACTTAAAATGAATTTATATGCGGTTTTTACTGTAAATAAAATAATGCTCATTATATATATGGGATATGATAAAGCAGAAATTATCGAAGCAAATATCGTATAGACGAAAAAGACGATACAATATTAAGAGCCGAATTTGACAGAGCGTTACAAGCATTAAGACCAGGTAAAACGCCTGGGATAGATGAAATACCATCTGAATTATGGCAAAATATTGGAGAAGAAGAAATTACACAATTGTATGATATTATTTATAAAATATATGGAAATATACCAGACGATTTTATAAAAAATGTAATAATCGCAATACCGAAAAAAGAAAAGGCTGATAGAACTATCAGTTTATTGTCACATGCTTAAAAATTTTAACAAAAAATATATATAGAAGAGCAAAACAAATGATGTAAAAAATATTAGCAGAAAATCAATTTGGTTTTAGAAAGAACAAAGGTACGAGAGCAGCAATATTGGCCCTACGATTAACAGAAATAAAAAGAAAAAGCACATTTATAGGATTTATAGATATAGAAAAAGCATTTGTCAATGTCGAATGGAAAAATATGTTTATAATATTAAAAAACATGGGATTAAAATATAAGGAAAGAAGGATTACATACAATCTATATAATTATCAACATGGGTGATTATAAAAATTAGAAATGAAGAGGAGCAAAAATTGGAAAAGGTGTACGACAAGGATGTGTCTTGTCACACAATATTCAATGTTTACATAAAAGAAGCGGTAAAAAAAAAAACTAAAGAAAAAGTTAAAGGAATACCAACACATCGGGAAAATGTTAGTATGCTTAGATTTACCGATGATATCGCTGTATTATCTGAATCAGAAAAAGAACTGAATAAAAGTGTATAATGGAAAACATACTGCAGAAATATAATATGAAAATAAACAAAATAAAGACCAAATATTAGTATGCTATAAGGAATTAATTTAATATCGATATTAAGGGAGAAAAAGTGGAACAAGTAAACGAATTTTGTTACTTGGGAAGCGTAATAACTAAAGATGGTAAGAGTAAAAGGGATATAAAAAGCAGAATTGCCCAAGCTAAAGCAGCGTTTTATAATAAGAAAAGCTTATTGACATCGAGAAACATAGATCTAGCCGTTAGGAAATATATGAATGCGAAACTTGGGTAATGACGAAAGACAAGAAGCGAAGACTGATGGTATTAGAACTCTGGTGTTACAGAAGATTATTAAAAATAAAATGGACAGATAAGGTAACCAACGAGGAAGTTTTCAGAAGAATTAATGAAAAACCGACGTTGTTAAAAATAATAGTAAAAAGAAGAACCCAAATGAAAGGCCATATAGTGCGACACGAAAGGCTAATAATTTGTCTAATAGAAGGGATGCATCCGGGAAAGAATGTGATTGGAAGGCCGCGAACAGATTACATTTCACAGATACTTGAAGATATGACAGCGTCATCGTATGAAGAAATGAAACGGATGGTACAGAATCGACAGAGATGGAAATCAATGACAAACCAATCTTACGATTGAGTACAATATGATGATTATATATATATATATATATATATATATATATATATATATATATATATATATCAGGTTTGTATATGTGCATATTAAATTATAGAACACCATCGATAATGACTTAGAATACTAAACATCATCATGATAAATAAGACAATACAAACTAGATATTCATTATAGAAATGTACACGTTGAAATATTTATTTATGTTAAAGATCAAACAAGCATAAATAATTATTGGAAATATAGATGGTTAATTTGATCATAAATCTAATTTATCTCAAAATTTTAGAGAAAAATTCAACCTTTTGTTTGGAGTTTAAAATTCGAAATAGCTGAATTAAAATGAAATTCCATTATTTTTATGTAAGATCGTTTCATATAAATTAATTTTTACAAGTGTAACTGCGATATTAAACATCAAATTATAAATAACTCGATTTCTATAAAGAATAAAATACCTGTACTAGTGCTATCAACGCCAAAATAATATATAATTCTTGTTGACTCAGTGAAGATGGTGACTTTAAATTACCAACGTACCAAAGATAACCGAGGGTTTCTATCGACAAATGACTAGTATTAAACAGGTGAGACACCATTCTTATATCGCAATACTGACTAGTATCTGATTCCCTGACAGAATTCCATATTTGTTCATACACTGGTGGAGTACAACTACCATCTACTTTTAACCAATCAGGTATTGGCTGCAAGCAAAAAAAACAATCATTAAAACCATCGGAAGTATATAATTATTAAGCGAAAATGATATAATTTCTTAATCCTTACATATGTAATACGAGACTGAACAGCTGGGTCGGCTGTCTTAAAGGTATTCTTATCCGAGATTAGTCGACCTATCATCTTCTGGTTCAAATCCTAGTTTATACGAATTAACAAATAAACAGAAAGATTATATAAACATCGTACAAACAAAACCAATTTTATTTCAACATAAATATAAAGACACGCAAACACTAATAATAAATAACCGTACATATTAAAAAAATTTCTCTTGCAACGGATAAATAACGATTCTCAGTATAAAAATAAAAAACAAAATAATTATCAATACTTGGTACGTATCAATTATTAAGCAAGTAAACAAATTCAAAGAAAATCTGAATAAAAAATAACACTTCTCAAATATTCTAAATCACTGTCACTTCACAACTCATTTTTGTCACTTTAACAGTATAATTCAAGCATATTTCAAAAGCTGTAGGTCAGTAAATGTGACAACGAAAAAGTGGTATTCATTCAAAACAACAGTTGTTGACAAAAGTTCCTTTTTATAAAAATTCAAGGCCAAGGCTTTTAAAAATCAATAAACTGTTAATACTGCATACGCTATTTAAAATAACTCCTCTTCCCGTTCTGAACATACTAACGTATTTTCGTTGCATTTGCACGGAATCTTGTTTATTATCCATAACCTCACAAAGTACAAACATATATGAAATATTTTTTTCCACAATAAATAAAAAGAATAAAGCCAAATTTTCTTAAACCTGTGTATACGGAACAATGTTAACGTGAACAATACTGAATACTTACTACAAACCTTTCTTTACAATTACACCGAACATTTGATAAAAGTTAAATACAATCCCAAATTATCAAAAAAAAAAAAAAAAAATAGAATACAAAACTTAAAACTGGGTGTAACAGCAACCCGAGTATCTTCAATATTTATGAAATATGCAATTTACATTTGTCATATATGTTTATATTAAACGACATCCTAATTTATCGTATACACAAAGCAATATCGATAAGTTTTCGTCCGTTTTGTTAATGTCTGTACTTTAAATTATTAAAAAAAAAATAATTTATATTTTTAATAAATGATTTCTTTGTAATTAATAATTATACATTTAAATTTGACTTGTGTGTTAATATAAATAATTAATAATCACAGGGCAAATTTTTGATTACATTGCAAGTCAATAAATTTTTTCAGTGAAATAAATTTTATTTTACAACGGTTTTAATAATTTGGTATTTACAAGTATAAAAATGGCAAAACACCACCCAGATTTAATTTTTTGTAGAAAACAACCAGGAGTAGGTAATTATCATTATTTAATTAAAATATATAAGCAAATTTAATGAATTGCCTAACTAAACCAATTTTATATCCAAGTATAGTTTCGCCGGCTCTTTTGTATTGGACATTATGAATAGCGGATAATTTTATTATCTTTTAGAAATTCAAACTATTTATAAGTATAATTAACATAATCGGAACAAAGATGATATTTTGTTCACGTGTTTAAGAATTTTATTCGATTTTGCACGGTGTCTTATCCGTTAACAAAAATGTTAAATAACATTTTTATAAATATATCTCAGAATCATTGCATAGTATTCGCCAAAGTTATTTTTATTTCGAAAACGATCCGGATTTTTAATATCTTCAGTAATGGTTCTAATTGTGCAATTAACGTGAACATTGCACTCTTCGTGCAGTGAAATGTTACAAATATGACAATCTTTTAAGTACCTTGTGATCATCATATAAAATTTTTTTCGAACGTTTGCTATCTTATGATTCATATTTCTACCTTATAATTTTCATTCCCGTTTTTTTTTTATCGGATCTCAGATTAAGTGTATTGATTTATAAAAACTAACTATTACGGCTTTTGTAACGTGTTCTATTGTTAGGTACGTTTATTGTTAATGTCTTTACTTAAATCTGTTTCTTTTGGAAATCGACGCACACATGGGGATGTGGCTTAATTCTTCCAGTTATATACAAACTAATGTCGTTCGCATTTCCTTTTCATCTCTTGCACATCTCACCTCGTAGTGACTGTTATGTTTTTCATGGCGATGTATTTCAGATCCCTGGTCATGTTCATAGTATTCGTGCTTATATTTTATTATTATAGTTCACTTTTCATGGGTTCTATTTTGACGGATAGTATTATTATCGTGAAGTTTTAAGACACGATTGTGTATTATGATTACTTTGTTTATTTTTACATAACTTGTGATGTTTGTAGCCAATTATTTACGAAATATATTTATTTCATCATGAAAATATTTTTCATTTTTCGAATAAACGTTAATTAAGTACAGCGTGGTTATTATTAATATGTATATAATTGTAATAATTCAAATCGTTTTATTATATTTACCTTAAAAAAAAAGCAGTTGTAGGTTACATTATTTTAATAAGAAATAGAATCACTTAGATTTTCCCGGAAGTTTATTTGCCGGTTGATTAAATGGTTTTTAAAAAACTTTGTTACAGCCATCGGAAGATTATGCGAAAAATGCGATGGTAAATGCGTGATTTGTGATTCGTACGTTCGACCTTGTACCTTAGTGAGAATATGCGATGAGTGTAATTATGGATCATATCAAGGACGTTGTGTCATATGCGGTGGACCTGGAGTTTCTGACGCTTATTATTGTAAAGAATGCACAATACAGGAAAAAGATGTAAGATCTGATTTTATAGTATAAATTATGTTTTATTTTAATAAATCATAATTGATTACAAAATGTGTGTGTGTCATTTTTATTATAATATTTTTTGTTGTTCTTCTTTTTAGAGGGATGGTTGTCCAAAAATAGTAAACCTTGGTAGTTCTAAAACAGACTTGTTCTACGAACGTAAAAAGTACGGATTTAAAAAGAGATGACAAGAACACTTATAAATTTCATCGTGGCGACTTTTGTACGAGTTTGTATTTATATTTCAGTTTTAAGACGAATATTCCGTTATATATATATATATATATATATATATATATATATATTTATTTGTATAAATACGAAAAATTGATTTGATTAGTAAATTTAATTTTTACTCGACCATTATGTCAATACGTGAATTATAATAAGGAGATATGTAGAATAAATGGTGTTTGTTTTATAGTATTTAATGTGATCGAAAGTAAATTTGAATATTCTCATTGAAGCAAGATAATATTTTAATTAAATAAACTATCTTTATAATGTATAAATTGTGATATAAAAAAATAAACTTAAATGTACCGTCGAATTTTTCTTTTTAACTATTAGTGACCATCGGTAATACGAAAAATCCTTTAAAGTAATATATGTGTACTACACACACACATATAATGTATATGTAAAAAGCATGTGTTAACTTAAGTAAAAATAAACTAATAGATCAGGAGGGTGGGGCGTGTATTTACTTGTAAGAAACGGATAGTATATAGAAATCGAAATATTTTTTAAACAATTGTTGTGACATACAATTTTTTTTTTTTTTAAATCAAAATAAATAATTTATAAAACACGTAATGGATATTTCCGAAAGACTATCTATTCGTATCTCAATATTACCTCTATTTCATTTTAAACTAAATCGAACGAAGATCAATTATTCAGGACTTGGTTTGCGTGTTTCTTGAACAAATGAATTCGTACTTTTATCAGTTTCATTATATATGTTTATTACGTTCGATACGGACGTACATCTTCACCAAATTAATAACACGAAATATCTAACCTAATTATTTTTAAAAGCGTTCAATTTTAATATGTAAATTTCAATTTCGCTAGTATAGACAAAAAAAACATTTATCTAGACGTACATGTAAAATCACGTTAATTGACTATAGGTTGATACAAATTTTCGTTACTGTTTAAATTTCTTTCCTATAGATAACTGTGGCGGGTACTAGGCATTTCATGCGTTTAACAAACACGTAATACTGACCGCACAAATCCGGATCCAAAATTTATTACAAAATGTTTTTCTACAAGATATTATTATTACTAATACAAGTTCTTAACTCGGATAGCTACACGTAAGTTAATATTACGCTTAACGATGGATTTTATTACAGCGAAAAAAATATTAATAAATTGTATCTTGAAATATTTAAATTAGTTTTCTTTTACGTGCGTAAATACAGGTAATAGGAAATGAATATATCTATATATATAATATAGCTTCACATTTCGAACTTACTCGGTGAGGCAAGTTTATTAATAAAATTGAGCTTATAAAGGTGCAGAAAGCTATCTGAAATTAATGTATGTAAGTAAAGATGAAGTTGAAAAAAAAAACAAAAAATTATAAAGGAAAAAAGATATTGGTGTGGCAGCTCTCTGCAATGCGTGACTTAAATATAAGATACTAAAGGGATGAGTAACTTAATCGGATATCAAATGAATTTGCGATTTAGCGTAAAGTAAAGAGAAATAAAATAATTACATAAAAGTATAAACAAAAGGAAAAATGCAATATAATTAATTCGCAATGTGTAAAGGAAAGAAAATAAGTATGACATCATACGAGAATATATATATACAAAATATACAAATTTAATACAGTGATATATAAGACAGATAGATTACAAAATAGAGAGGTGAAATACTGACCGCTACAGTAGAAGTTCAGGAATAACGTTTGAATTAATAAAAATTGGAATATAAATTAGATACCACTTCTAAAATTCGTATATATAGCCGCCTCCATATGTGCGAGTAGTTGATGGGAATTATTTTTCGTTCGAATGAAGGATGGGTCAAATATTAAACTTAATACGTAAATTGAAAAACATTGGGTAAATAAACATGAAATGTTCAACATCATCAACAGTACCAGAGCCATTAGTGTTGCAAGAATCTCAATCCGGGTCACTAGAAAGAGGATTCTATATAGGCATCAAACTTGCCACGGCCAGAGAACACTTGAACATTATAGAAATGAATTTTAATTATCTTAAATCTAGTTCTTTAGTACACTGGACCATTTTATTTTGTCGAAAGCTACATCAAAACTTATTAATATTGTATACTTAAACTATTAAATGGCTTTTTCGGCATTATATCTGCGTTTATTAATTTGAATTTGATTTGTGACGGGAAAAGATATTTTTCAAAATTTTAATCTTCTCAATTTCTTGTGTAATTCTGGCATTTATCATAATAAGATCAGTCACACTTCATTTATTTTTATTAACAAATGTTTTAATATTAAAAGGGTTTTTACTATTCGATTGTTCGAGAGAACAAATTCTTCATAACTACAGTTCTTTTTTATTGTAATTAATATTGCTTAAATTTTCATAAATCCCTTATTAACATTATTTTTTCTTTATTATTACTATGATTTATATATGTTTGTAAATCATCTATCTTGTAATTTGATTTCCTTATTCGGTGACCAATAAAACGCAATAAGTACTATTTCTTATGGATTCAGTATGTGATAGTGACTCCATTTTGAAATTTTTTTATATACTACTGCAATGTTCGCTTTCGTCATTGATAAATATTCGTTAGTGATTAATCCTCGAAGTTTGTCATTCTGATAATTTGGTTTTGCTATAATTATTATGTCATTTTTGGTACTAACTAAAATCTTCAGCTATCGGATTTCATTTCTATCTACATTTAAATATTTTACTTCAATAGAAACCGCTTGATAACTCATTATTAATAAAAAAAAAAAAATGCAGTTAATTGATGTTCGGAGAAAGTTAGTAGTCAAATTTTTTCTCTATCCTTTTCTCGAGACTTGAGTATGTGCAAACTATGGTGATACAGTTTGTGATCAGTTTTATTAACTGATTCAGTGATTAAATCGCTAATGTTGTTGCAGCCATTAAGGCTCACTATTTGTAATGGTTATGCGAACATGATACACATTTTTTAAGATCTATTTTTTTTTATAACTCGAATTAATTATTCTAAAGTGTCACATGGGTCTTCAGTGTGTGTACCTATAGCGTCTAACTTAATTTTTTAAATTTCTTCTATCATATTCGCTTCTTTGGTTTTAATTTTTAAGATTCCTAATTTATTATTAGTTTTTGATTTGTAAAATGCCGTGACGGTGGCACCAATTTGAAATGGTTTAATTTTGGTTTTTATCTGTTTGTTTCATCATCACTTTAACTTTTAATTAGGATTGTTTCGTTCGGAGAATTTACTTGGAACTGTTTTGTTTTCCTGGTGCTGCAAAAACAAAAGTATTTGGATGGATTATATTAGATTTGAAATTCTGAATTTTTTGGATTGCAGAACTTTATTTGCAATGTCCTTGGCGATAAGCTAAATTAGGCAATCATTAATTTACACATTTTACAGTTGATTAAAAGTTTAAAAGTTTTTTAGAAAATAGGAGAATAAATTTATTTGAAGAAGAAAACAAAACTAATCCTTGAGTAAAATCTTGCCGCAGGACTAGTAATCGCAGAATTAAATGATATAAATAATTAATAATATAATAAAAACAATAAATTCCAAAATTAGACTTGGCTTAAATTTAAACATTGACAAAACATATGTTGCTTACTTCGAAGAAATTCCAGCAGGATATTGAAAAAAAAAAATTAAATAACAAAAATTTTGCTTTGAGCGGTGAAATTAAATACTTTGTAATAATAATAGACGGAAATCTGTACAATATATAACCCTCAAAATCAGAAAACTTTATAATAAATTGAGATCATTTGCAATAAATTTTAATATGATACAATTAAAAGCAGAGAAGACTGACAGTTTTGTTTTTTTAATAACTCAAAAAATACTCGACCAAAGTTTTTCAATGAAATTTTATTTAAAAATAGGAAAACTACAGATTAACTCACAATCATTTGTAGAACACAATGTCGTTCAAATGACCGCCATTTGCAATAATACATTCATTTAGTCTTTACAAAATTTTCGAGCACAGATCGCTGAATTTTTTTAAATTTCTTCAGAAATCCCAGTTTTCAGGTCTTCCAGATCTCGTTGGATGTATTTCGTAAACGCTGTTCTTAGCCCCCCCCCAACAAAAACTGGAGCAGCCTGGCGAACGCGGTAGCCAAGCGAAAGACATGCAACGCGACAATATACGGTTACCAAACGCTTCTTTCAGCACTAGGAGCATTCTGCCGGAAAGTGATACGTCGCACCATGTTGTTGATACCATGTGCGGTGCAGGCGACGACGAAGCGACGGAAGAAAAAACGGGTTTATCATCTCGATATAGCGCGTTCCGTTGACGGTACCAATGAAAAAATAAGGTCTCAGTATTCTACACTTCGCCTCTCCAGCCCGGACGGTTACTCGCTCGCTGTATGACGGCTTCTGTTCGATTGAATTCGGATTAGATTCCGACCAGTAGCAGACGTTCAATTTGTTTACGATTCCGGTTAGCTGAAAATGAGCTTCATCGCTCATCGAAAGATTGTTTAAATCGATCTCTTCGTCTTCGATTTTTTTTTTCAGCACCGTTTCAGCAAAAAGTTTTCGTTATACATGGTCGGTACTTTTTGATGCCTGAGTTATTAAACGACCTATATGCTATCTTGCCTGCTGTAAATATTTTTCAATCGAATCGAACTTGCACCGGTCATCTGTAGTGTGTATCTCTCTTAATACTCAACGCATTTTTTTGATGCTAAATGTTCCTGTTTCAGCTGCAGGTCTCAAGTTGCATTAAAACACGGTTCAAATGCTCTATTGTAGAGAACGTGACAGCAAACATTATGTACAAATAAGCTTCCATCGATCAATAAATGTTTCTAACTTGATTCGTCACTTGAGTTTCATGTGTAACTAAAGAGTTCATTTTGTTTGTTTTAATGTTGGATGAAAGCTGTGAGTGTCCAGCAATCGATTAGTCTCCATTTTGTTAAAGGATGTTAAAAAGATGGTTTTAACCAAGCTTGTTAACAATCTACTATGGAATTGGAAAATTATACATGGAGTAAATTCTTATCTAAAATATTGCCTAATCATAACCTATGGAAAGTAAGCAAACGTCAATAAAAGACAAACAGCTCCTCCCATCATTAAATCGATCCAGCTATTAATCAAATGGCGCATAAATCTGAAAATTCTACGTTATAAACAACTACGAAGTATCTTTTATGAAAGATCAAACTATATGTGTACCACAAAGGAGCGTAATTGGATCATATTTATTTCTATTATTATTAAATGATCTTCCCAACGTACTTTTTGTTGAAACTGTATTATATGCCAATCACCTAGCATTATACTGTTCTTCACATAGTGTTAGCACGATTCATAATCGATTGCAAAAAGCGGTAAATACTATTTGTAAATATTACAAAAGATGGAAATTGCAACTAAATGCATGTAAATCTGAAGCAATTATTTTTACTAGAAGACGTCCACTACCTATGCCCGAGATAAATATTAATTCTAAACAAATCCCATGGTCAAAAAAAATTCGGTATTTAGGTCCAGTTCCTGACAGAAGATTAACATTTAATGAGCATATTAAATATGCTAATTTTTTATATAATGTGGAATGTAGTGATTTTTTATATTAAATATGCGATAGACAAATTGCGAAAGCGTTCTATATATATATATATATATATATATATATATATATATATATATATACAGTAAGTATAGTCACCTGCGACATTTGTATGTGCGTTTAAATTAAAAGGAATTTTATTATTACAGCAGTTTCCTGTGTTCATTTCTGAATTATTTTTAAAATTAAACACGTATATACGTAATTGTTGCTCCTAAGCTAATTTCGCAGGCTAATCTAGCTTATTATATTCTAGCATGAGTGTAATTGATTCTTGTATTACTTGCTACATTTTGATTTGTTTATATTTTCATGAATTAATGTATATTAAATTGTATGCTCAAATTATATATATATATATATATATATATATATATATATATATATATATATATATATATATATATATATATATATATATATAATTCGCTATATTTAAAGTGCTCGACCTCATTTTGAAGGGTTAAACGTTTGTTGGACAAATACGTAGAAATTAATCACGAAGTCGACCTACAAACGATCATATCCAACGTTACAGACGATATCGGACAGCGTATAACGTGCATTTCTATATTTACCGACAGATATTATTCGACCGTCGTTAATACGGCCCATTCTACTTTCGTCAAAATACCGTCGTTAAAGGTAACGTATTTCAATTAAAAGTTTCAGCGCCATATGTCAGTACCTGCAGGATAGGTTAATTGTAGGTTTTCATTTTTTAAAGAAATATGAATCTGTTTATTCCACGTGGTACATTACTTACAACTTCGATCCACGACAGAAGTATTCCGCCTCTTTATTTCTGTCTACAAAACGTTTTCACGTCAATTGCTCGACCTAAATATATACGCTGGTCTACTTTAACTTCCGTCCGACTAATATTATACTGATTTGTTGCGAACTATTTTTCAGCTTTAGTGTATTCGTAAACATTTCTTTTTTAATACCGAATCATCGGGCCTTATCGCTTAATATGTCGTCCGCAAAATGTAGGTAATTCAATCATTCCCCATGAACGTTTATATCTATGGAGGCTCATTCTAGAAAATACTTTCTAGCACTACGGTAAAAAGCTTAGACGAGGTTGCATCGAATACACTTTTCTTTTTCGGCGGTATTTTGTCTATTTTATGCACGAATTGTACTTGCATCTCGGTTGTATAATGCGTCGTTTGTATTATTCTTGATCTGATGTTGTACTCCAAAACGGAGCCCAAATATGGGTTGACCGATTAGAAAACTTTGGCCTTTAAGTAAATGTGAAGAAAACAGAATACACGACTACTGATACAAACACAATTGGGTCTATACAATACTATCCCGGGCAAACAGCTTTAAATATCTTGACTCTTGCGTACAATGTGACAGCGGTACATCCGAAGCAGTTTGCAATCGAATAAGCACAATATGGCTTAAATAGAAATCTGCGGTCGATGTATTGTGCGACAAACGCATGCCCGTTCGGATGAAGTCAAAAATTTACGCAACAATTATTAGACAAGTTGCGTTGTATGGCGGTGATTGCTGGCCGATAATAAAGCGTTAAGACAGACCCCGCGCCAACGGGAAATTACCGCTTATGAACGATCTGTACCTAAAAATGATCATTTTTATTTTTTTTCAAAACGGGACATTGTCAAAATTGCGGCGACAAGGATAGTATCGTAATAAAAACGAATATTTTATACTTATTAAGATCGTTGTTATTATCTCATTTATAAAAATAATAGTTACCAGCAATCGAATAATAGGCTAACAATGCTATAATTCAAATGGCTAATTATCATTAGGCGTATTTTTCAGACGAGGATATTTGTGTTAATATAGTTGGTGATTGCAGTTTTTTTTTTTTTTTTTTTAAATTCATCTTTGTTATCAATATACCTTTGAAAACAATTTTTGTTCCAGGCCGCCACAAAATATATTCTATTGAAATACAAAAATTATTACGTGATTATTAGTATGGAAATGTTTAAATACTTCCACCCAACGATTTTCTATCGAAATATTTATATTATTCCAATTTACCATTAAAGATATAATTTTTACTCCAGTCAAATTAAACATCGTCTAACAGTTGTGTGTCCCGAAACTACTTTTATCGGGACACCGGGACGGAGTACCGCAAAAAGGAACGTTCAAAACGGGACGTATGGTCACATTATACACCGTTCTCCTAGAACTGTCCAAATTTCTAAGTGTCGAATACCTTTTGGCAGTCGACGAAGTCCATATTATTTCACAGATCCGCCTGTATGTATACAATCGTGTATACCGTAACCCGATCTGAATCAAACTAATTCTCGCGGTTGCTGGCTATATATCCGATTAACGATTTATTCGCGTAAATAATAAAAAAATCTGTCCGACTTTCAAATTAAAAAATAATCGTACTATAAATATAATCGATTTATAAATTCCGACGCAAATATATTATTTTATCGTCGTACTGTTCCGTCGATAGTGTACATTTTGTTCGATATTTAAATTTTACTATTTCGCAGGTATTGATAGAAGATTACGAGGATCTATTGTCGCCTAATTACTCCACATTGAAGATGTTAAAAAGCACCGCTATAAACAGTTGTAATCTTTACGTCGTATTATTTACAAATGCAGATCAACTAGCGAGATTTCTTACTTTCGGCGACAGGTACACGATCATGATTTACCGCCTAAAATAATCGATCAATACGTGTAAAAAATGTTCACATGATGCATTGCTCAATGTAAATATGGCAATTAAACTTTCCGCTTGTATAAATAAAATCTGAAGGTAATTTTTGTCCGGCGATAAAACGTGAAAATAATAAAATTTCGATTAGAACGATCTAACAAATGTTAAATCAACCACTGACCTTTGGCAGCCCAACACGACCGTCTTAGAATCGGTTGTATCTCAAAAGTAATTCCCGAATAATTTGATCGCTTTTCTTTCTCGCTATTACTACTGAAAAATGCGAATATTTTGAAAGTATCCTTTACTATGCCAAAAAAATCAATGCAATAACTAAATTTCATATTATCAAAAAAAATAAAAATAAAAATAATTCATTTCAACAACTCCTTGTCCTTTTGGCGAAATTAAATTACTTATGTATTCCCCATTTTATTTGTAAAAATATGATTTTTTATTTTTTTTTGGGGGCACTGCTGAGGAGCAATCACAACCCACTAACGTGTTGATAAATAATTATTCTATATATTGATGTTACAATTGGTTAGGAATTTGTAAAGAAGGAGGAAAACACGGGAGTCATTAGAAAAAATTAAGGAAGTGATAGAGAAAGGAGGACGATAACCGATGGATATTAAGGAATTCAGGAGTGCGAGTTGGTCAGGTGTGTGAAAACTGCAATTGAAAAGGATGTGGTTTTCATCGGCGATAATTTGTGAATCGGCTGGATGGGAACAATATGGGGAACTGGAAATCCCAATACGAAACATGTGAGCCGGAAGACGATTGTGTCCAGAACGTAAACGGGTGATGGTTGTAATAAATTTTCGGAAGTTGAGGTGTATGTTGGACAAATTAAAGTACCAGGGAGTAGGTGATGTGGCCAGATAATATCTAGAGGTGGAACTAGCCACGATGACCACTCGTAGGATATATCCATGTTGGCAAAAGATATCAAGTCTGTGGTGGAAATTGCCGGCACCAGAGAGTCGAAGAAAATGGCTTCCTTGGCCAGAGTGTCGACAACCTCATTGCCACGAATTCCGGAATGACCGGGAATCCAGACGTATGATATTAAGATGCCGCGGCTGAATAGTAAATAAGTCAATTGTCGCACTGCCGAGAGAAGATAATTGGAATTAGGTTGAAAGGAGGAATGCTTCAATGCGAGGAGAAAACTTAGGGAGTCGGATAAGATTAAGTATAGGGAGGAGGAATGGTGATCTAAACGTGATAAGAATTGCAGAGTTTTAAGGTTGCTTAGGCCCTCGGCAGTGAAAATTGAATTGAACTGAGGAAAAATGAATGATTTGGAGATATTATATTGCGGTATATAGAATGCTCCCGTAACGGACCGACCGGGAAATTTGGATCCATCTGAAAATACATGTACATGATTAGGCCGGTAATTTTGTATGAAAGCATTAAGATCAGGATGGGAAGACATGATGGAGGAGAAGGAGGAGGTGTCAATGGAGATGTTAAAAAGATTGACATGATATGAATTAGTAAAGTAAATTGTGGGACGAGATGGAAGGATAAGATACTTTAATTACATTTTATAATAGAAAAAAAAAAAAGGTAACCTAAAAATCAGATTTAGTTTTTTATAAGTCAGGTTTTTACACGATTTATTGTGATGTATATTTTTATAAACATATTTTAGAAAGCGCGTATCTTGAATTGGGCATAGGATGGCATAATTCGACACTGCCGGGACCCCCAAGTTTATACGGCGAACGTGTCTATAAAATTTAGTTTACGACGAATCTGTACCATCGTTTTAAAATTGCTCATTACGTGGCGATGAAATTACGAGTGAATTAATGATTAAAATTACATACAGCTAGTTATGAACGTATAAGATGAAAATTAGTCCTAAAAAAAAACGAACAAATTCAAAATTAAACTCGAAAGACGGTGCTATATTTGAAATACAGGAAATTGCAGATTATGTTTCATGGTTCAACACGCAATTAACTCGGGAATATTTAGTTAATTATTTCCTTTAAATTGTGGACATTGCTGCAGTCGGAAAATCAGGTACGAAGTCTGTAACATTTGTAACATTAGACATACATTTCTTTATGAAATTTAAATATTTCTCTTGTAATTCAACGAATACACATGTACGCACTCTAAATACACATACACATACATATATATATATATATATATATATATATATATATATAAATGTACATACAGGTTGTAATTAGAAATACCTTCTCTGTTAAGCAGAGTGCGAATCTCATCAGCGAAGAAATAAGTAACGACTACGCGAGTTTTACACTCCTGTATGGTATTTTTTTCTAATCGACAAGGGATGCTAATTAAAAAAAGCTAAATTACAACGATACACCAAAATCAAGGGTCGAATTGTCTTTACCATTAAATACGGTAAAAAATTATACTGAAATTAAAGCAGCGTACTCTGAGCAATTTGCTCGTCACAATGTGCCTCAGACAGATTGACGAACATGAATAATTCGTCGCCTTAAAACCGGGTATTTTCAGCTCACTTTAAGAGAAAACACGCGAAACGCAAGGCAAAGTATCTCGTATGAAATTTTCGTACGATTATTATAAAGAGGAAAAAACTGGTTCAAGTAGTCTCACACACACGCACGCTGGAATTGACAAGTTTTGAAATGTGTCGTTATCGCAAGCTATTGAAAATATATAAACATAACGAAGGATTGCGAAACGGTGGAAATTAACGGAGAATAATAATATATGATAAACATTTTTAAAAGACGGAGAACCAAATTCATTACTTACGAGATCAGAGAAGTCGGATATGACAACCGTTTAGTGTAAATATATATCACGAATCGAGACATTATCAATGAACAACAGAAGATGTGACTAATATGATAATTACAAGTTCATTCACTCTAATCAGCTGGAGCATAAGGATCAAAGAGAACTGATGTACACTAAGAGCATTACTCAACCACTTACTTACTAATACTATCAACTTCAACTGTTTCTCCCCCCAAAACTTCCGTTGCTCTATTGCTTTAAGAAAATTAATCGCGGCGGAATTGTACTCATCGGTAGACTACGATTTGGACATCATTTGTTACTTGACCGTCTTTTCCGTATGCAGATTAGAGAAAATCCCTTGTCAATTCTGAACAGGCAGTCTGCAATTCCGATCATGTTTTTTTTCAGCGCTCTGTTGTGACACCCTTATCTTGCTACATTACACCTCCGTATAATGTATCGTCTCTTCTCCATTCGGATAATCTACAATTATTTCCCCATATAGCAACATTTCTAGAGAAATCAGATAAATATATATATATAACATTTTACAAAAAATTCCATTTTACTCTTTTTCAAATTAATATTATCGGATAGTGGTATCTCCTAATGTCGTAGGCGCTACTTTTTATAAATTAATAACGTATAGCGAATTTATTGAAATATACTTCAGGTATCGGACGATAGATAGCAGAGTGAATTTTATACTTATATACGATCGACGGCTGTTTGTTAGCAAATATCGTTTCCTATGGACGAAGATCATAAACGTTATTTTCATACGCAAAAATCCGGTTCCAATTCCTTTTGAACTATCCACCGTTCCATTTCCAGCCTCGAACGGTGATATTAACGACGATAGCATTACTCCTTCCGTCATCGATACGTGGAATAAAGGCTCTTTTCAGGTAAATTATTTTTATAAACAATCAGTATACATCGTTTTAACCCTTTCACTAGAACTTTCTCAATTTTTATTCTAAAATTTGGTACGTGGCCTAATATAAACCGTCTGATTAGAAAAAACTGGATCCCAGCATCGCAGCACCATTTTCTTTGTCCGCGCATTTGACTGTATCATTTCCCCCCCGAATATTTGAAAACGGTAAACGAATAATATATTTTCATCGATACAAAGCTAGTTAGTGGATTTTACTGTTTACGCTTAATTCGACTAAAGTGTTAAATAACGGTTCTCTCTCTCTCTATAGAGTCATAAGCTTTCTTAAAGTTAACAAAAGTTACTATTATATTTTTAGATCTCAATTTCCTATATTTTGTCAAATTTAGTATCTGTTCTGGACAAGATCTTGCTTAAAACCACCCTGATATTTTCCAAGCTGTTTATCTACTTTATATTCCAATCTAGTTTGCAACGCTTTTGAAAGAAATTTGTACATTACCATTAGAAGCGATATTCCTCGGTAATTATTATTATTATTATTATTCGTATGCCGTATATAGTCAGTATAAATAAATAAATAACACAATTTACGATAGACAGCGTGTCCAAATGTTTTCGAGATAAGCTTATACGTTAAAATTAATACATTCTACCGATATGCTATCGACCGGCTTATCAAAATTTTAAAATTATTCTTTCTGCTAGCTCTCCATGCGTTGTGAAAATTTTCGAAATAAACTCGGAATAACTTATTATATCTTCGAGAATTTACGCAAATTTAATTTAATTAATGAAATTTTTTTTTTAGAAAAATCGGAAGTTATTTTACGATAAAACTGTCGATCTGCGCGGAGAACTAGTACGCGTGGTAACATTCGAAAATATACCTGGAACGGTTGTGCAAAACTTGGTAGAACTTAACAGCAGCAGCAATCGTAATGAAACCGTACACGTTAAAATATACGGCGGATTAGAAATCGAAGTAAATTAATTAAATTAATTTCTTTAAGTATTTCCATATATATATATATATTTATTATTGTGTACTTAGTGCCGTAGAAAAGTTGTTCAGTAATGTCGGCGAAACTTCCCTCTAAATACAGTACTTTATTTTCTATAGAAAATAATTTTCTATAGAAAATAATTTTCTATAGAAAATAAAATGTAATTTAACATATTTCTGAATTGTATCGGACTGACCAAGTATTTATATAGTAGTGGCGGCTTATGGTTAAAAAATCTAACGGTTGCAATTACACCCCTCTAAACATACACACACACAACATTTTTTTTGTTTCACATAACATCGCAAAGTAACATTAATAATGTCAAATTCAACAAAGTGTAATAAAAATACAAGAACTACTTAAAACTGTAATCAGAAAAACTAAAAATTATGAAGTTAGATTATTGATCCCAAGATAAAAAATTGTAACATAGAACAGAAATATATTAAAAATTTATTTCCGTACAAATTTTTATACAATTAGAAAAGTATAAACATTTTTTCAACAAAGTGTGATAAAAATACAAGAACTACTTAAAACTGTAATCAGAAAAAATAGAAATTATGAAGTTAGATTATTGATCCCAAGATAAAAAATTGTAACATAGAACAGAAATATATTAAAAATTTATTTCCGTACAAAATTTATACAATTAGAAAAGTATAAAAAATTTTTCAACATAATAAAAATACAAGAACTACTTAAAACTGTAATCAGAAGTTAGATTATTGATCCCAAGATAAAAAATTGTAATATTGAACAGAAATATATTAAAAATTTATTTCCGTACAAAATTTATACAATTAGAAAAGTATAAAAATTTTTTCAACATAATAAAAATACAAGAACTACTTAAAACTGTAATAAGAAAAACTAAAAATTATGAAGTTAGATTATTGATCCCAAGATAAAAAATTGTAATATTGAACAGAAATATATTAAAAATTTATTTCCGTACAAAATTTATACAATTAGAAAAGTATAAAAATTTTTTCAACAAAGTGTGATAAAAATACAAGAACTACTTAAAACTGTGATCGGAAAATCTAAAAATTATGAAGTTAGATTATTGATCCCAAGATAAAAAATTGTAATATTGAACAGAAATATATTAAAAATTTATTTTCGTACAAAATTTATACAACTAGAAAAGTATAAAAATTTGTAAATAGTTTAAGTATTCTTATTTTTTCGCAATTTACACAAAACAATCCTCCGAAAATGAAATGATTAATTAGAAAATTCTGTGTATATAACATAGGATAATAAACTGAGGAGAGAAAATGGAACGATTCGCACGTAGAAATGTATACACAGTAAAAGAAAGAAACACCGATAGAAATCGGAAGAATAAAAAACTAATCTCCGAAAGAGATGAAATATAAGTCATAGACTCGTTCGTTAGTTGACCGGTAGTATGCGCACACAACCGCACCCACAACAACACAACGGAAAAACCTGTCGCGTCAAGTATATGTACTTCAAGGACTTCGGTTGCAAAAAAACGATTGCAATCAGCAGTCGTCAATATAGTCCTATGTAAACTCTACACACATTTTTTTTATTTTTAAAATTACAACTGGCCAAGTAGCCATCCAGCAATTGGACTGGAACGCGAAATAACTTATTAGGGGTTAGGATCCAGCGATGGACCTCTTAAATGCAAAATCTCCATATAACGCTGTATACGACTTTCCGATGTCTTCTTCGGGTTATGCAACCACCAACTGTTGTAACTAGGCATTTCAAAGCGCTTTTTAAAAGATTTTTAACTTTTTATAATATATTCCAAGAAAAATATGAAATTAAAATTTACTTATTTTGTTTAATCTCTATAAAATAATTAGTACTTTCAACTATTTTATTACATCATCAATTTTTACGCTGTTCCAGACATTTCTGGTGGTTGCGCAACCATGATGCAACCTTTATGCACGAGCTGCCACTGTTATATAGGTACCGAGTAGACAATGTGAGAAATAATAAATATTTTGACAACTAATTAAATTCGTCTTTATGGAATAGATACAAAAATAACTAGTTAGATAAGAAATACTTTTCCGATATTTCCTGCTTGAAAATTGTTTAATTAAAAGTCAGATTTGGTACAGAAGGGAAAATATCAATAGGAAGGGCAAGTATGGAATATATCAAATAACGCGATTACAAACAACAGGATGTAGTAACATGAAAAAAATGGCCTCATTTAGAGAATTCTGACATTTCAAATTTTAAGAAGTCTTGAGAGATTATGAATAATTTCGAATTTCTTTGTACGAAATATAGCCTACACTTTAAACATAAAATGTTAGTTCGTTGACATAATCTTTAATAAAGAAATACATCACTGACGTACAACTGAACATGGTAGTAAGTTCGGAAGTTTTTATACTCGCTTATGTCTGTTTGTTGATTATGAACTAATGCTAAAAATATAACAAATAACTTTATGCGTTTAAATATCACGTCAAAAAACATTATATAGGTGGAAAATGTATACACTTAACAATAATAAAAATAACGATATAATTGTTGCAATAAAATATATGACTGAAACATGAACGCATGCAGAAATTTACAAAGGAAGAGAAGGATCACGTTAACGGAAGTGCACAAGACCCACAAATTAATATGGGGATACGATACGTCCTTGACCAAGATTACCGTGTTTTGTTTTTTGTTTTTTTTTTTTTTTTTCAAAAAACTCCTTTTGACAAGAATGACTCCTGTTGAAATTTTTGTTTGCGGAAACTGAAATTTTTCGAGAAAATCAGACTTTTAAAAAACTAGGTCTTACTGTAAATTTTTATTTATCAATCATCCGGGTAATTTTCCTTTTTTTCATTTAATTCTACTTCTAACTAGCCGAAATAAACCTGAACTATTCTAACCTAACCAAATATAACCTAACCTAGCTGGGTATTTTGCTATTCTCGTTTTTTCCTTTAATCATACTTCTAACTAGTCGAAATAAACCTAACCGAATGTTAACCTCACCTAGCCAACCGATAAAACTGGACTACCGCTACAATGGCGAAATTTCGCTCTATGTCATGTTTGTAAACGTAATTATGAGCGAAATTTCAAAAAACGTTATTTATTTTAAAACCGTCATTTAGGAATTTCCGCAAATATGTATCTTTATCTGTTCAAAATTAATGTTTTAATAATGGGCTTTACGGTCGTATAAACTGCAAACCAGCCTTAATATGTAGTTGCAACTAAATGATGTGTGCTACATACGCACACAAACACACACACAGAGGCACACACCATTGTAACACCACGGTTACTTCATTTAGCAAAAATTGTTAGAACCATGTGATTCTTAATTCTTCAGTTTTTTTTTTATTTTATTTAACATATGAACTCTTACAAATTATCTTAATAGTTAAGTAAATACAGATTAGTGTTGATGTATTGGAGAGTAGTGATTTTATGGATTAACAAAACAAAATAAAAACAAAGTTAATCACCATAAAAATTATTTTATTAACACAAAGATTTTCGACAATCACATCATTTTTAAGCATACACAAAAAACCTTACATATAAATTAACAGAGATATTAAAATAACAAAAACTTATCCAGATGTAATTTAATTTACTAAAAAAAAAAAAAATTATTTTTACAATAACATTTACTTATAAAACCGATTTTAAAATTAATTAATTGATCATATATTATTTAATGAATGATTACTACTTCCATATGTTATAATTTGTAGTTTTTCTAATAATTTTCTTGTTTTTTAATTTATATTCTATGTGTAAAATTTTTATGTTATCTGTAATGTTTTCTATATTATGGTTTTCTTCTCTACAGCGTTTTCCAAGAATTAATTTTAAAATCGGTTTTATAAGTAAGTGTTATTGTAAAAATAAAATTTTTTTGGTAAATTAAATTACATGTGGCTAGTTAATGCAAATCGAGATATATATACATATATATATATATATAGTGACAGGGCAATGAGACAAGAGGATGTGGATGGGCAGCTTGAGGAACTGCCTGTTAAAAGTCCACAACATCCTACGACTGTCTCACCCTCAGCGAGATTTGGTCGCTGTAAAAACCAAACACTGCTACTCCTCAGTAGCAAACCACTTCCAAAGGCTAGGGTGTCACCCCGAATAAAGTGGCAAACTCCTTCCTCCTTCTCCCCTTTCCTTATTTATCCTACCTCTACATTCCACTACATGTATTTCCTCGCCTGTTATACACCAGCTGCAGTGTGCCCGGTTGTCTTGGATTAACCATGCCACCGGATCGCACGCTGCAGCTGTATAGGCAGCATGGGAGTTGCAGCGCAACAGCTTCTATGTTCCAACATGCGCATCTGTACCGTCTTCTCTTCTCTCACCTTTCTCTTTCCTCCCATTTTCCTTTTTCCTATCTAACTCACTCCCCTTTTAAGAAGTCCTACGGCGATAAGTATGTGGCGGTGGTAGCAGGCCTGGTCGGCTAGAAGCTACTAGCTGCAACTTGCACGGCAGGCGGCATGTCCTATATGGTCGTTTTCAACTGGAATGGAGCGGAAGTTGAATTCGGCAGTCGGATATGCGACTGGGCAGGCCTCTTCAGGATCCCCGCTGCCCACCACGAATGTGGAGAAGGCTAGAAAAGGTGCCCCAAACATCAGCTGCTCCAACTATCCTGGTCAGCGTGCCGCGGCTGGCGGGAACCCAAATCATGCGGTAAGAAAAACAGGAATGATTTAATACTTAAATTTGGAACTTGGAACATACGAACTTTAACGGATAGCGACAATGTACCAGAAAGAAGAACCGCTCATTTAGCGAAGGAGTTACGCAGATATGACATTGATATTGCAGCTATAAGTGAAACCAGATTACTTGGTGATGGAAACCTTTATGAGCCTGCAGGCGACTATGTGTTGTTTTGGCACGGCAATGCTCTTGGTGGCAAGCGCTTGCATGGAGTTGGTATAGCGCTGAAGCGTTGTTATGCGGATCATGTCATATCCTCACCAGAAAATCATGGATCAAGATTAATGAAGTTATGTCTGCAACTAAATATAAGGACCAAAATACATGTTATTAGTGCATATGCGCCCACAATGGATGCGGAAGAAAATGATAAGGAGATTTTCTACTCAGACTTGTACAATCTCGTTAAGAGTGTTCCAAATAAAGAACGAGTATTTATACTTGGAGATTTAATGCACGTGTAGGGAATGATGTGCATGTTTGGCCAAATGTTGTTGGTAAGCACGGTCTAAAAGGCGTAAATGATAACGGCAACCGTCTTCTCCAGTTCTGTGAAAGCCTTGGTCTAGTCATAACAAACACGATATTTGAGCTTAAGCCCATCTATAAAGGCACGTGGATGTATCCAAGGTCAAGGCAATGGCATATGATAGATTTCATAATCGTGCGTTCTGAATATAAAAGAGAGGTAAGAATAACTAGAGTTATGCGAGGCGCAGAATGTTCAACAGACCACATGCTTGTAAGATCAGTGATTTCGCTGACGAAGCAGAAGATTCATAAAAAATACTTAAAACCCAAATCTGCTCGATATAATGCTGATGCCTTAAGAAACGATAATAAGCGCAAAGAGGTAACGAAACTCATTGACCAAGCTTTCAGTGCGTTGGAGATTGATTCTGCCTCGAATAGCAGTCAAGTTTGGGCTAAAATGAAGGAAGCAATACACCTCACTTGTTCCCGTGCGATAATGACATCTAAAAAGAAAAACCAGGACTGGTTTGTCGCAAATGATAAAGAAATTATTGACCTAATTGCGCGGAAAAGACTAGCTTTCACTCAATGGCAGAATGATACAAGCAACGTAAGGCTGAAACAAAAATTTTCTGAAATAAAGGCTGAAGTTCAACGGAAAACACGCTGGATGAAGAACAATTGGTGGCAAAACAAGGCACAAGAGATTCAAACATATGCAGATTCCGGCCGTTATAGGGAGTTCTTTTCAGCAGCTAAAGCAATATATGGACCTACACCGTATAGAAATGCTTTGTTAAGGGATGAATATGGAAATATCATAAGTAATCATCATAGAATAGCGCAAAAATGGAAATGTCACTTTGAGAATTTATTAAATAATGATACTTGTGTAAATCACTCAGTGCTGAACGAAGTGCAGAATTCTCAGCAACTCGCTGCTTTAGACGAGGATATATCCTTAAAAGAGGTTAAAGATGCATTAAAGCACATAAAAAATGGGAAAGCTGCCGGCCCAGATGGAGTGTTACCGGACATTCTAAAGTTGGAAAGCAGCAACCTGCTAAACGCACTTCATAAATTATTTTCTATTATGTGGGAACAAGAATCTATGCCAACTGATTTCCAATTAGCTGCCATAGTGCCCATTTTTAAGAATAAGGGCAACAGGAGCGATTGTAACCACTACAGGGGAATTTCATTGCTTTCAACTGTGGGGAAATTATTTGCCAGGATTATGCTTAATCGTATTTTACCAATATTGGAACGAACCTTTCCTGAGACACAGAATGGATTTCGCAGTGGTCGTGGTACCATCGACTCAATATTCTCGCTTAGGCAGCTACAAGAAAAGTGCTTAGAACAAAATCGGGATCTTTTCATTGCATTTATTGATGTTAGTAAAGCCTTTGACTCGGTGCATAGGCAGCTATTGATGAAATGCATGGAGAAAATTGGCTGTTCGCCGAAATTTATTCGATTGCTTTCCCTTCTATATGACAACAATACAAACATGGTGATGCTACGAGATGGCAATTCTGAATCATTTAAAGTTAGTACAGGAGTCAAGCAAGGGTGTGTGCTGGCCTCTGTGCTGTTTTCAGTGTATATGGCTTTTATATATATGATAGCAGTTAAAAAGCTGGGACCTGAAAAGATAGTAATGATCAGTAGGTTTAATGGCGGATTATTTAATGTACATCGATTACAAGCAGCTTCTAAATGCTCCAGAGTAGGAGTATTCGATTTCCAGTACGCAGATGATTGTACTGTGGTCGCACACACCATACGGGAACTGCAGACTACTATCAAAATACTTGATGCAGTATACAACAGTTTTGGCCTAGCTATAAATAAGGGAAAAACCAAATTACTTGTACAGGTAGCTCCCACAAACAAACGGCAAAATGTACACGTGTTGGAATTAGGTAATATTGTTTATTTATTTATTCGTATGTTTTCGGGTATAAATAGAAGTTCATACACAATTATCTTATAAACTAGTATACAAAAACATTATTATAATATTTTATAAACTGATATCTAAATCTTTAATCCATTCTTTTGCTGATTCGGACAGCTTCGCGATCTCCTTCCAATCACTGGTTAATGCACGCGTTGGGCAATTCTGTAAGATGTGATTGATTGTTTGTTCCTTTTCTCCGCAATCACATGCTGCATTGTCTCTGATTCCCCAAGTGTTCAGCATTTGCGCGTCCCGTATCACGTCCTCGTCGTGCGCCTGGAAACGCTTTAAGCGGCTAAGAATACGGGAATCTGTTAGCGAATTTGTTACTCAACCTCTCGCTGTATTGGGTATAATGAAGGTAATATTGTAATAGAACAGGTGGAAAGTTTTAAATACCTTGGTAGTATGCTTAACAACAAGTTCAGCTTGGACACCGAGATTTGTAGTAGAATGCAAGCTGCTTCAGCTGCAATGTATAAGCTTGATAGAAGGATCTTTAATAATACACATATCTTATTGTCAACAAAACTAATAATGTACAAGTCCATTGTTTTACCGACACTACTTTATGGCTCAGAAACATGGGCCCCATATACGAAGAACATACGGTCGCTGGAAGCGTTCCATCAGAGAGCGCTGCGCAGATTGCTACGTGTTCGTTGGCAGGACCGAGTGACGAATCGCGAAATTTTAACGCGGGCAAAATGCAAGTCTATTCGGATGCTGCTTTATAGTAATAGTTTGAGATGGACTGGACATGTAATCAGAATGAACGAGAAAAGACTTCCGAAGAAATTCCTTTATGGTCAGCTTCTGGTTGGTAAACGGCGCATTGGACGTCCTCGTTGACGATATAAAGACTATTTGCATCGGATATTAAAGGAATGCGAAATTGATCGCAGGAGTTGGGAAAAGCTAGCGAAGGATCGTACCATCTGGAGACAGACAATACGAGATGGTTTGCAGAAAGCGGATCAAAATGCTCGAGGTGCGGAAGAAAGGAAAATAAATCGACGTAAAGGATTGATTGGAACGGTTCGAGTGGATAATATTAATAATGACGCTTTTACGTGCGATGCATGCGGAAAGGTGTGCGCCGCAAAAATTGGTTTGATTAGCCACCTCAGGACTCATAAATAATTGATGGTACTCCATACTCGGTTAACGAGTGGATAATTTAATTAATTAATTAATTAATAATATATATATATATATATAAGTTTTTGTTATGTTAATATGTCTGTTAATTTATATGTAACGTTTTTTGTATATGCTTGAAAATGACGTGATTGTCGAAAAGCTTTTCGTTAATAAAATAATTTTTATAGTGATTAACGTTGTTTTTATTTTGTTTTGTTAAATACAGATTAGCTAACTTCATGAATAAAACAAAATAAGTAAATTTATTGGCCCATGAAAAGCTAATTCTTACATATTCAACATGTGTGCCAAATAAACTCAACAGTCTGCAATGTATAATGTGAAGAAAAACTGCATCGAGTTTACTCTGTAAAAGAACGGTTTATTTAGCTGCGCTGGCTCCGATATGGAGATATGGCCTAGAGGTTTATGGCACATCGGCCAAATCAAACTTAAACAGACTTCCAACAACTACAGTTGAAGATACTCCGCTCAATAGCTAATGCTTCATATTTTGTTTCGAATATCACGCTGCATCATGATTATATGTATGTGAGTACTATATCGCTACAAGAAGTCCAAATGTTCAAATATTATGTATGCATCACATTGGTTGTCTAGTAATCTACGAAGATTGAAAAGAAAATGGACTCGAGATATCCTCGATACCGGATAACTACTAATTGTATACGACAGCCTACTTCAGTTATGGTTCAACGGTCGCTGGCAGTGCTATTAATCATTATACTTTCAGAAAGCTAATCGTCATACCATGGAAACCATAGAAATAATATATGCAGACATTGACTCTTTTCCAATGGGAAAATAGTTGATAAAATTTTTTAAGCTTAAGTTGTTAAGAAAATGTGTTGAATATTATCATTGTCAATTGTGGTCCAAAGACCGGTGTGACATAAAAAAAAAAAGTTAACATCAGGCAAATAATACTTATCCAAAGCTATACAAATAAATAACACAGCTAAACTAAATATACAATATTTCCACAACTAACGACGATCGAGCAACACAACCTATCACTTCAAGTTAAGAACACAAACAGTGAAAACTGAAAATAACGCCAAATTGTGTGAAAGAGAGAATGATAACCAACAAAACAAACAACAAATGAATCACCCACTAACTCGACCACATAATTACACGCCTCATTTTTAACCTTGAAAATCTTTTATGACGCGACCGTGACGTAACAAAAAAAAAAAGTAATGGGCTGTAATTACTTTATTAGTCCAAAAAATTGTTTCTCTCTTCACCAAGGAGGACAATATGCTGGGTACACCCATGGTCCGGAATTAATTGTTCTTTCCTTTTACGAATGAAAGTTCTTATAATTTAAAGAAATAATAAATACGAGTAAATAAAATTAGTTTAAATAAGAACCAACTATAAATGAATGAATTATAAAGTGCATACATAATGCAATTTACAAAATAATCCAAATAAAACCGGTAAATAATAAATTGCGTTTTATACGCCGATATACTTAGTATAAACTATTAGCCGATTGTAATCGTAATTTCTTATTGTTTTCGTACTAAACACGTGCAGGCACATATACGAAATTCCAGTATAAATGGAGGACGTTAAGGCTTGATTCACACTATAGGTACGGTCTCACGCTCTATTCTCAAATGAGAAACACTGTAAGCATTGGTAATATCGGTAAAGTTTCAATTCAAAAGAAAATTTGGCAAGCCGAGAACATTTTTTCAACGGAAAATATAAACGATTAATTAAATATATTTAATTTTAAATACATCACGGTCATTAAGTACCGTCTTCCTGGAAGTAGGCGACTACTTACCTATACATATTTTGTTGTACAGTATAAGTAACGTACCAGGCAATCATAATAATATGGCGTTAGCACAGATAGACACACGCACCCGAGAGAACTGATTATAATCGCTTTGTTATCACGACACCATGTAGCCCCCCCCGTGTTTTTGTAGTGTACTATATTGTTACTAGCGATTGTGCGTGGTGGTTTGCCATTTACGCGATAATAGTATTATAGAAGTCCGTGCTCTATAGGCTATGCCGACGACAATTTTAAATACAACTAAAGATATTTTTTTATTAAAAGTAAAAGATGACCGAATTTGATGATTAACGATTGAAGACTGACTGGAGCCTGACCGTAAGTATGAACATCGTGTGAGCATAACCGAAACATGACCACACCTATAGTGTGAATTAAGCTTAAAAATGCAGCCGGGACAACAATTTCGGACTAGGACACGAAGACCAAACTAGACAAGGATATGTTAAGCCGTTTCAAGTCATAAATTATAAAATTGTAAATTTTATACAGGCGTTTAATTTCCATAGTATTTATATAAATATTTTTAAATTAGCGTATTTCACGAGTCGATCAGAAAATAATTTTTTTTATTACGATTAAAATTTACCAACCGTATTATAGCGGTGGACATCGTGACTGAGAAGTGGGTTTTAAATGAGATTTACGTTCGTCGGATAATTTCGAATCGATAACTTATTATCGTTTATTTTTATTATTACGAAATAAAAAACATTTATACTGTTTGTAACGTTAGCTGTTAAAAGTTCTGGCCGTCGCTATGAATTTTCGATATATCGTTTACGAACCGGATAACGCTTCGGTCGAACGATGGGGTAAAAAACGGGTCAACGGTTCGTTTTCCGGAATTCTCGGAGAAATCGTTACCGGACGAGCGGATATCATTTTAGGCGGTTTATATTATACTCCGTATCATTTGCAAATTTTCGATCTTAGCATTCCGTATAATACGGAATGTCTGACTTTTCTAACACCGGCTTCGCTAACGGATAACGCTTGGAAAACTTTAATTCTTCCGTTTCAGTAAGTTCTTCTACATTAGATTACTCGAAAATCCTGTTTGTCGGTTTGTGTATGTATATGATTGAAGATAATATATTTAGCGAATAGACATAGATTTAATTATATAGAGAATGGTAATTATTATATACTGCTCCAAGTTTGGTGTTCGACCAGCTCCATACTAAAGAGAAACTCCAACGACTTTGAAAATATCGCTTTAGAGTCATCTCTCGGATGAAGTACACTCGCATTAAAACAAGGCACGATTAGCTTCATTTTTTCATTAGTATTTCATATTTCGGAATTTCTTGTTTTAGAACACTGAAAATATGAATTCATTTTAGATATACAGTAAAACTTTTTCTTAACCGTCACTGTAGTAGCAGCTACGGTTAATGACTTGAACTGTTGAAATCACGAAGCTTCGCGATGAGGGTCTGCTTAACAATGACACGCTAACAACTGTATATTGGTTAGTGTTATAAACAAAAGGAAGGCTTCGAAAGTTTGATATTTTACGTAATGTTCAGCAGTCCAATAATGCTGAAATTGACGATGATGAAGTAATCGAAATTCAGTAACCATTCAGAAGCTGAAATAATGTTAACAAAGTGCATCGATTGGTCTGAAAGACAAGAGGAAAAAAACTTTACAACAGATCGTACTTGTAGAAAAAAAGATACCGAACATTGCCGTAAAAAAAGCTCGAGTTGTAAAGGAACAGAAGAAAATTACCGATTATTTTAAGATGTAATCGATTCGACGTATACAGTCTTTCTAGGTAATTTATACTATATCGCACTATATGTTATCGCGAATTTCTAAATAAAAATACATTACTTTAAATGTTATCCGATTAAACATATTTTTTGAAATTTCTTTCCTAAGTACAATCTGGTATAATATATGTAAATTGTTTATGATGGAATTTCAGTTATCCGTCCGAGGCCCGGTCCCAAGGGTGACGGATAAAATAAGTTCTACTGTAGATACACTTTCGCTAAGTTTATATCAAATTTATTATCCTATTGAAATGAATATATTAAGTTTATCTGACGAGGAAATCATATTTTTCCGTCAAAGATAATTAGGCTATGTTTTCTTTAATTATTGTCATCGTATTAAAAAATATAGTTTTCTTCTTTCTCTGTTTATGGTACGTGAAATTTTATTGCTAACAAAATTGTTTATTTTCTCGGTTAACGTGAAATGTCTCAATTTTGAAAATATTCATTGAAACGCATTGAAAATTATCTAGAGTTATCTGTAAAGGAGCAGTATTGTATATTAAACACCTTGTATAAATATTATTATTTTGTGCCGAAATTTCATGTGCGACTGGAACAGTTAATTCAATCGTATAGAGCGAGATTTCCGGTAGGTTTTAGACTATTTTATGACTCCAAACAGGTATATAAGAATCGGAAGAATAAAGATGAATACAACATTAGTTTATCATTTATGCTAAATTTTTTATCATTTAAGGTAAATAAGGAAAACACTTTTGCCCTTTTACTTTGTTTATAGTATGATTTATATGACTTACAAAATTCGTTCTTTCGTCTAACGTAATAAACTAAATGTAATATAACGCCGGTTCCGGTCATACCAACGACATGTAAAGATATGACGATCCATTATCTGGAACAAGATGAAGTCGATAGCAATGGGACGATTCTCCATCCTTCCTTATTACGATCGTAGCATCGCAAACCCGATAATGCCAACATCCAGACGGAAAGATGTGGTCCTCTTTCGCGTTCGGCCCGGACACACACGTCTTACGCACCAGTTCCTGTTCACCAGAGAAAATCGGCCTACCTGTCCTGCATGCAATACTCCTCTTACCATCACTCACATCCTAGTTTCCTGTCCAACATACACCTTTCAACGTCAGCTTGCTGGCCTTCCTCTCAACCTTCCCAACATATTACAACGCACTTCATCCGCCGAGACTAAACTTCTCCTCTTCCTCAAAATCACAAACATCTTTCCTCTAATCTAGTTTCTTACACCTTTCCTTCCGTACCTCTGGCCTAAGTAGCAGGATACGGTACGGTCACAAATCAAAAAAGAAGAAGAAGATAAACTAAATATTTAACTTTTCTGTTTAGTTTATAATTTCATTTTCTTCGTTTTATAAATATATATAAAACATTATACAACATAATGGGACAATTTCGTATTTCTGTAATATTTAAATAAAAAATTTATATATGTATAAATTTGTCAAATAAATATATACAATTTATATATATATATATATATATATATACATATATATATATATATATATATATAAATACAAGTTAAGGTATAAACCGCAAATCTAAAATTACACATGGGAAAATTAGATAGGGGCTAATAAAAAGGAAAGTTTGAATAAGAATTGATAGGTCCTATTGTATATAGCAAAAAGTGGAACGTTATACAGTATACCAATTAGATAGTTCATAGTAAAGCGCTATATATATATATGTGTGTGTGTGTGTATTATATAATGAAAAAACAGTTAATGAAATTCAACTAATCTAACATATATATATATATAGGAAAATAGATAATTCGTCATTCTGTAAATCGTCATGTTCTAACTCAAAAAAAAAAAAGTGGTATGTTGACATCGACTGAGTGAATCAGCTACTGTATGTTTACGCTACATAAATTCTGAGAAGTACATCCGGTACGTTTCCCTAACTGATGCGTCATACCTAGGCTACACAAACAATTTTAAACAGTCACCTCTCGTCATTGTATCGTTAATTTTGTGTGCGGTATTCTCTCACAAAGTTCTTTACATATTTAAATTTATAGTGCGTTCCGTTTGGCAATTTCGTTTTCCGTATTGTCTTCTACTGTTTTTTATTTTGTATTTTTATTGCGTTTTTTGTTTTCTTTGGCTAACAAAATGACCCTCAAATTACACTATGAAATTTTTGAAATTTTACAACGTCTTAGAAAAGGAGAAAGTACCAGCAAACATAAAATTCCAAGAACATCAACTAACAACAAAGAAAAATGACGATAAGATCGAATATTTTATGACGAAAATGAAAGTTTGAGATGGTGATGCTAGTAAACGGATTAAACTCACACCATGGACAAATTCGCAATTAGATGAGGCAGTGTATCTCTGGTTCGTGCAACAACGAAGTTTAGGTTTACCGCTGAGTGGGCCAATTTTAATTCAAAAAGCTCTGCAAATGAAAACAAAACTTAATAGAAATCCTGAATTCAAGGCCAGTGTAGGGTCGTTAGGAAAATTTAAGAAAAAACACGGAATCCGACAGCTTGAAATAGAAGGAGAAATCAAGAGTGCTGATAGCGATTGTGTTAAAGGTTACCGTGAAAAATTAATTTGCACGATTACTAATTTAGAATTAACTAGAGAACAGGTTTATAATTGCGACGAAACCGAAGTTTACTGGAAAGCTCTATCTATGAAAAACTTAGCTTCTGGTTCAGAAACTTCGGTTCTGTGCTATAAAATGAAGAAAGAAAGGCTGACAATTATGGTTTGTTCCAATGCTAGCGGAAATCATAGACTTCCATTATTAGTTATTGGGAAAGCTATAAGACCGAGAGCGCTGAAAAATTTTAATATAAATTTGTTGCCATTAAATTACTATGCTTAAAAAAGTGCTTGGATGAACCAAGAAATTCTTACTGTATGGTTTCAAAATGTTTTTGTTCATCAAGTGAAATCTTATCTTAAATCAAAAAAATTACCTGAAAAGGCAATTTTAATCATGGGCAATAGCCCATCCATTAAATGAACTAGACTTTGATGAAAATATTAAATGTGTAAATGTGTATTTCTTCCTGCGAATACAATTTCTCTGATTCAGCCAATGAATCAGGGTGTTATTGAACGTTTGAAACGTCGTTACCAGAAAATATTTCTTCAAAATACAATTTCTTATGAATCTGCTTCTAACATGGAGGACTTCCGGAAAGGTTACACGACGCGTGGAATAACATTCCAAACAAAACTCTATTGCGTAGCTGGAATAAACTTTGACCAATAGACGAAGCTAACGAAACTGACATGTTGAAAATAAACAACATTTATATGAAGTCACTCGACTATAGAAAGAAATTCGTACTTTTCCAACTGAAGAATGTGAAGTGCAAAAGTGGTTAAATATTGATCATTCAGATTTGGGATAGGAGATTTTAAATGATGATGAAAAGCTGAACAAGTAATCAACAAGGACACCAAAATCGACCAAGAAGATGACGAAAATGATGTTTGTCATAGTCAAAGTGTTCATTGTAAAGAAGTAAAAGACATGTTAACTAAGTGTATTCAATGGTATGAACAGCAACAAGAGGCGGACATTTCGAAACTAATTTCAATGCGACAAGTGCGTAATTTAACAATTAAGAAAGGACGTGAAAAATTAATTCAAAAAACGATTACACATTTTCTCAACAAGTAAATCTGTACAATAATTGTAAGTAGAACACACGGATTCTTATATTTTCTAGACCTATTCTATAATTCGTTTATTTCTCTAATTCGTCGCCCCCCCTGGACCCGGCAATAACGAATTATCTAATTTCCAATATATATATATATATAATTTGTGATGTGAAACGGTATGTTTTCAATTTTAGAACCAGTATGTGGGTAACGGTTATTATAACGCTTTTCGTCGGCGCGTTAAGTTTTTACGCTTTAGCCCGTTATAACGATCGTAACGGAACGATTTCCGTCGCTAAAAGCACGGCGATAACGAACAGTAACGGTAATCGCCGGTCAGTCGGCAGGAAACGTCGTGGCCACGATAAACTTATCGTTAAGTTGATCGAGAATATATCCGACCGTATTACGAACGGATCACGACGAATAATTCGTAAATTTAAAACTAAACGACCGAACGAAAAAGATGACATTATCGATGTTATCGAGAAGAAATCGATAACGTTCAAAAAATCGATTTCGTCTATTCGCATTGCGATAACAGACGACGAAAGAGATCGCGACCGCGATAATAAAGGTTCGTACATTTATCGTCATTTAGATAACGGCTTCTTGTATACGTACGGTACCATATTGGCGGTTTCGTTACCGCGAATTCCAACCGGCTGGTCAATTCGAATATTAACCGGATGGTGGTTATTATACTGTATTCTCATAGACGTTGCCTACCGCTCTAGTTTGACCGCGATTTTAGCTAAACCAGCTCCTCGGTAATGTACACTTATATATATATATATATATATATATATATATATATATATATATATATATATATATATGTGTGATTAGATTTGAAATTAGATATTGTAGAATTTTTGATAAAATCTATGATTACTGCTCGACTTATGTCTGTATAATTATTACTATTAATTTTTTTCACGCTTTAGGAAAATACGCAATATTCCATTGAATATATAGCACAACATTGTAGCCGACTTTGGTGTAAGATGTGAAAAAACTTCACCAGAAATGTTATCTATACAAAGACATTTTGTAGACATACTTTACGTAGGCATATATAAACCTCTTTTGGAGTAAATATTTCTGTTGATTCTTCTGAACAGGCTTAATTCTGCATCGACATTACCTGGTCAGGGTATTCCTTACACGTTTCAGGATGCGAAGTAAAAATTGTACGTAGGTGTTCTAGAAACGCGTTTATTTTTTCTTCATATTATATTCTGGCCCAGTTATTATTTATGTTTATATTGAACTGTTCTTTACTATGCCTTAGCAACTTTTTTGTGTTATACCACAAGGATGTCGAATCGGTATTCATTGATCGAGCGGTTTCATTGTATTGATTGATTTTAATTTTTATTATACTTCGTAATTTCGTATATTGTTTGTTCATAAACGGGAAACGATTATGTTGCCCCTTTTTTCCTAGCTGGACGGGTTTTTCTTTATCAGTTCTCTTATTTCAATCGGAATATTTGACACAAAATTATAAATTTTGCACATACCGGCTTCTTAGATAAGCTGTAGATAATTTTCGATGTATTTATGTAAATATTTTTAAAATTGACATACTTGGCGTCAACCAAAAAAATAAAAATTTTCGTTAGCATTAAAATTTTATGTACAGTGGACATCATGACTGAGTCTTGAAATAATTCTGAAATTCGTTAGTATGACGAAAATATATCGTTCACGCGCGAGATAAATTTACATTTCAAGGATACTGAAGAAATTACGCGAAGAACTTTAATTTTCCCAGTGTTCGACCTTTACGAAAATACAAGTTAGCATATATACAATGGCCGATATAATAAATTATATTTTATTAAAGTGACCGATAAAATTTGTCAAATTTATTTTCGATTATATTAAAATGTTTAAAACGCGCGCACTATAAAATAAATTAATGCTAATACTGTCAACTATTTTTACCTTTGTCATACATGCCGCTTTTTTATTATATTTTAAATTTCTGCATATCCATTTATCATAAAAATCGTTAATTTTTCTGTATTTATAATATATATATATATGTATATATATATATATATATATATGCGTGTATTTGTCCAGGTTGACAATTGACACGTTAGAAGAACTAGCTAATAGTAATATTCGATGCGGAGGATGGAGTGAACAAGATAAGGATTTTTTCGTGACATCATTCGACACTACTTCGCAAAAAGTCGGTAATAAATTTGACGTTGTCGACGAAGATATCGACGAAGTTGTCAAAAAAATTGAAAGAGGCAAATTCGCTTATTACAGTAACAGCTACTACTTAAACTACTTGACGGTGGAGAGAAAAAATTGCACGTCAAAATGCCACGAAACAAAAGGTACGAATTTGAGAATTTTCGAATATTCAGTTTTAAGACAACTTATACACCTCTTCGCATTTTTTAAACGGAATTTCTGTACTTGTTGTACAATCCATCTGATACGTTTTCATACTAAATAGTAGATCAACAGAGAGACCTTTGAATTCGTTGAGCACTTTCCTTCCGTGGTATTCTACGAATTTTATGTAGTAAAAAAAAGTTGAGTACCTTCACTCGCCTATTCATTACCGGCCACAATTCATTTGCATACAATATAATTGTATATTTGCAATCTAGGTCCCGTTCCCAGATTTGATTTACTCTGTTGGTCAGTTTGCTAACTACAGATTTCGCGAATCTAATCTTCGAAGAGAGATCTAAATTTGCATTTTTTGACGCGATGCTTCTAAGATATTCGAATGAATTTACAGTATAACAGACGATGATCAGACCTGTGGAAGTTGAAGATATCATTGTACACCCAGGTTATATCCGTTTTATTAGGTCGAAATCTATAAAAACGGCTGACAAACATTCAAACGCTCCCTTTAACTCTGCTCCTACAACCCAGTTGTTTGCGCATTGCAGTCTGTTATAATATTGGAAATAATCTATAGTGTTTAGTGTAAATTTTCATATATCAGCCGCGCCAGAGTTTGCTTACTTTAAAAGTTGATTTTATATCGTTTATATATTTCACTAGTAAAATGTAAAATTACAAGTAGCATTTTTTAAAGTAATTCAATAAATCATTATTAACGAACAAATAGTAATAAACATTTAACAATATTTTACTAGACTGTATGTACTCTCACGATACAATGAGATATAGAACACACACACACACACACACACACACACATATATATATATATATAAATTGTGTGTGTGTTAAACGTGTTCAATTATATTAAAGAAATTACTATTTACATTAAAAGAAAATGCGATTATATATATATATATATAATATATATATATATATATTATATATATATATATATAATAATCATTATGCAATCATATGCTTGATCTCAAGCGTCGTGACCCATTTCAGCATTTTAAAAAAGTTTTCGTCACAAGAAATTTGAAATATATATAAAATGCTACGGGAAAGCAATTTGATTTTGAAATATGAAAAAACAAAGACAGCGGTGAAGTCAACTCCAAGTAAATGGTCAAAAAATTCAACTAATGCAAAGATTTAAATATCCGGTGAAAATAAACGCAAAATATTTGTATCCTTCGAGGATTATACTCTCTTTAGGTTTTTGCGTAACAGGAAAGTTGAACGCCAAAAGTCAGCATTGCTAAAATATTGTAAATGGATTTTCAAAACTTCTATTTGGTCTATAGTGTTCTATAAGGTTAATAATCTAAAAAACAAAATAATATTCAAAAACTTGCAAATAATTAGTCGAACTGAAAACGTTAGCAATAAATAGCTTTACATAGAATCTATTAATAATTAACTTAGATCGGATACGTACTTGTACGTGGTGGTCTGTTATTACACGATGTAACAGGAAGGTAAATTGAAAGAAAAAGAGGAAAGAATTAATTGCGAAACGTTTTAATAGCATCACTGAAAGGTACCGGAAGAAGCCAGTACTGTAGAATGAAGAAGAGCTGCGGAGAATCGGTTGGTCTGGAAGTAAGTTTTAAATTCATAAGGGCACTTGGGACGCTGAGCCAGGGCCCCACACAACATTTTTTTTTAATATAAAGAGAAAGAAAATGTATTCTTTAATTCTAGATAAAGAAGTTCGAGAATATTTTTCGAATATCGAAATGGTCTTACGGATATATTTAACGTTAATGAGTAACGATGTAACCGGTGAACGAATTGTCTAAATTATTCATTGTGAAAAATGTATTAAGAATATCAATGGTTCGAAATTATATTTTTCAAGTAATAATTTTGTTTAAATTAATAAATTTTTAAAAAGTATTTTTTATATGTATATTTTTGTTGACGTAATAATTTTTAAATTGCTAATTTTTTCTTCCTTATAAGGGTAATAAATTATATCAGGATTACAGGTGGGCGTACAAAGTCGCATACTACACATAATGAAGAAATGCGTAATCAACATGCCGATATCGATCGGAGTACAGAAAAATTCGCCGTTCAAAAAAACCATCGATAAATTACTGATCAAAATAGTAGAAGCCGGTTTAGTTGGAAAATGGTTGAATGACGTCATGTTCCAAATAAGAAACAAAGAACAAGATCAATCCTCGCAAACAAAAGCCTTGATGAATTTAAACAAACTTTACGGCGCCTTTGTCAGCCTTTTCATCGGTTACATTGCAAGCGTCGTCGTATTGCTAGTGGAAATTTTTTATTGGAAGTATGTAGAACAACGGAATCCGATGTTCGATAAATACAATATGATCGATTATTATCGAAATAAGCGTTTAAAAAAGTAATACTGGCGCTATCTATCGATACGGGATAAATTTTATTTTTGTCCATGATTCTCAGTCACCGGTTTTCAGAGTACAAGATAAGCGCTCTGTTTAAAAATTAACGAAACTTCATTAAATATTAATTTCGAAACATATATATATATATATATATATAATTCAGTGCCGTCGCTGTATTAGAGGCAGACAACTACTTACGTATACGTAATTTTTTTTAAATTATTTTATTTATAGACGGTCGATTACCGGGATCATTTGCGTAATCGAGCGTCTATAAATAAAATCATAAAAAAAAAAAACATAATTTATAAGCCTGGACTCAATACTGAACCTTGAGGTGTACCTAGATGTACTGATCGTATGATTGGATTTATTGCTGGTGTTTAAAAATAAGAATACGAAGAGTAAATACATTACATATTGCATTAGAAAAAGAAACAGTTATGTCCAAAGAATTAAGAGTGTTATTGAATATCGGATTGCAACATAATCCGTTTTCTTAATATGTAAGATCTATGATATAAGGTATTTTTTATTAATAAATGTATTATAAATGTTTGAAAGCATTATTGTCAGGAACTGAAATTATTACGGAAACCGTATAAATCAGAATGGCTACCAGTTAATTCTATTTTTCAAAATTCCTTCAAATGATTTACGAAGTAGAAACGCTAGGGAAATACAAGAAGTATACTCACTCGGAGGAGAGTTTGGTTTTTTAATTGGGATGACTATAAATTCTGTCCAATCACTCAGGTAGACTGCAATGTTTAGAAAATTATTAATGCAGTTTAAAAGGATGGTACAGATTTTTCTTTTTAGTTCCTGTTGATCTTGTTCTTTGTGCACATTCGAATGTTTCCCCTGAGTAGTAATCACTCACCGATACAAGTTGTACTCAATGTAATCCCCACTTCTTCATCCTAATACTTTACAACCGTATTCCTCACCTTGGATTCTTCCTAAAGATAACATTTGAAGCTTTTCTACCGAATGCTTTATGAACTCATGAGATTAATATCACGCTCGTTTGACTCTTATAATTTTCCATAACACTCTTAGAACGTCATTATAGTACAAATTAATTTATATATATATATATGTAAATATTAAACCAATTAATTTCTTCGGAAATTCAGAAGTTATCGCTTACAATTTTAATACCATTATTAGTATTGTTACTAATTATTGTTATTTATGCTACTATTATCATCATTTTTATTGACAGTATTTATTAACATCATTATAATTATTATTATTATTGCACACGTGAAATTCCGATAAGTAAATATTCAATTAACCGGCTACAATTTGTTTTGATATTTTGTCCTGAATAAAATATTTATTTTCTCTAAATTTTTAAAACTGAAATGTTTATACATACATACTTTAAAAACGACACCCGCTTACAATATAACGTCTACAAATAGCGTACATTCTCAAAATGAGCGAGAAAAATAAGGAATCGACTGAAATCGTTTGAATTTTTAAACGATGTCGCTTATTATAAATTCACAATTTATTGTGTAATGATTTCGTTGCTGTTGCAATATTAAATAGTTTTTATTAGGCTAGCAATTTATTTAAATCATTTCTTTTTATAAGCTGATTATTTGTTCCTTTAATAAATTATTAAAATCTAAAATAGCGTACGTTATCAAAATGAGCAGAAAAGTGAGGACCGACCGAAATCGTTCGCGAGAATTTTTAAACAATGTAGCTTATTATAAATTCACAATTTTGATTTCTTTGTTGTAATATTGAAGAGATAATTTTTACTAGACTAGCAATACATTTTCTTAGATTGTTTTTTTAACGAACCATTAAAATTTAACGATATTTCGGTCATTTTTTAAAGTTAACATTTCGTACATTTACTATATTTACAAATCACGTCGAGGTTCGAAAAAGACCAATTTCACGTAAAATATAAACATATACGACAATATGTTTTATTTATTTTTTACGTTTTTTAAAACCGTGTACACACGGAGTTTTCTCGAAAAAATCGAAGTAATATCGTATACTAATTGTTAATATAAAGGGTGTTTATTGGTAACACAAGATCGATAATATATAATAAAATCGTCAAAAACCGAATAAGAATGTAATTACGAGGCAAAAAATTAGCGCATGCGTAAAAAATAAATACTACTTTAGTATAAGTATCTGCATAATAATTCAATTTCTCATTTTATCGATCAACACGATATTACATAAACACACACACACATATATATTAATGATACTTAGCAACATTTTCGTAATGGAGACCTAAATAATTTGATCATATCAAATTGCTAATCGATTTTGACTAAAAAAAAATCACGACTATTAAAACTTATAACTTACACGTTAAATCTGAAAAATCTTTTACTTCATTCCACCAAGATGGTATACTAAACGTCGCGGGATCATTAAACATAGACTCCTCCAAATGTTTATATACCTAAGAAACAATTAAAATAAATAATATAGGTTTAAATAAAATTATAACGAGTCATACAATTTTTTTTTACCATATACCTTATAAAATGACTTTCTTTTATATAATGTTTACAATAATAATATATATGAAGTTTTACGTATGCCTAAGATATTCTGTCGTGTCTATTCGATAAATCGTTAATATTCATTTCAACAAACTGATCGAAAATATAATCAACATTTAGAGACGAATAAAAGATGCTCGTTCAAGATGCTATTAAGGTTGACTCCGTGTAAAACTTTAAAATTATTATCGGAAAATACGGTTAGCAAACCGGTTCAACATGCTATTATATTGATTTAGTAATTTACAACTTCGATAAATATATTTAATAACTGAAATCAAAGTATCCACCTAATTTATACGATATTAAGCGTATAATTTCTCGATAATTGAAATGGAAAAGAAGTTGTTCGGAAATATTTATTATAAAAAAAATAACGAGAATATAAAATGCCAACAAAACATACTTGTCCGTCAGACTGTCCTAAAACGGAATTTAATATAAAATCAGGAGGAGCAACAGAATCGGCTAATGATACAGCGTTCGGTTTCAATATTTTGCACATAGACAATATTGCCTCTTGTAGCAAAATTGCCGGTTTGTCACCATGTATATAACCACCTATGGAATGAAATTACCATCTTATTAAAATAATTACTAACAACCAATTTATATATATATATAACGTTCAAAATTATTTATTTATACTTATCGATAAAAATTAGTAATATTTTTTTGTAAACTAATTTTCTCACATAATAACTCAGGAAACAACTTTTGAAAATAAAGATCGACGATATCTTTTGCTATCATATAGCATAACAAACTTGTTAACTTAAAAATTAAGCAAAATATGAACGCTTTTATACCGTACACAATATTTATATATAATCACAACAGTCTACTAGCTTAATTGGTTTCAGCAGCATCATCGGAACTGAATGAAAAACGATATAAAAACTAACAAGTAATAAATTCAGTCCTCGGTAAACAAATAATCAGTCTAGTAGCGTTTAAAAAGTTATTAATATTAACTTATTTGTGAATATTATAACTGTATATAAAACTACTAGGGATTTTAACCTTAGATTTAAAGAACATAGTACATTATGGAAAAATAAAACTGACATTTTCAATTTTTCTGACCACCTTACACATAACGGACAACCTTTGATCCTAAATCTTACACGTTTCCACAAATCATTGATTCCCTCTATCTAGAAATAAACGAAGCCTTTTCGAATTCCTTCCTACAAGCGGTTAACAAGTTAAATTCTGGAATCTAGACCGTTTCTTTTGTATATCAACGTCTAAGTTTATTACTTATTGTTAGCTTTTATCGTTTTTAATTCGGTCGTAATGAAACTAGTGACACTAGTAGATTGTTTTGATTATATATATATATATATATATATATATATATATAAGGTATAAAAGTATGTTTATTTAATTTTTAAATCATAAATATGCATCATCAAGGAAACACTGTAGAAATACTTTCCAAAAACTTACTATTTTATTATTATTATTATTATTGAAACAGACTACTAGAGTCATTAAAATAGGTCTTAAGTTTAGCACTGCAATGATTCTATAGTACAGCAAATTTTAAAAAGGAATTTTCCTTATGTACACTCGTTATAATCATCATAATACGAGCACAAATGCGACTATAAAAAGAGACAGCTTCATCATTCCCAATTTTTTGACAATATTACCGGGTAGATATTATAAAAGTTTTATCAAAATAAGTTTAAACAATCATGTATCTAAGATAAGATGCGTCACCTAATAACATGTGTCATTTTTGTAATAGATTACCGTAAGAGACCCGCAATCTTAGAAAAGTATAAAAATAAATTTTTACGTTTTTATCACGCGTTTATTTTACAAAGGATAATAAAAAATTAAATGAATTTACTTTAATACCGTATTAAGAAATAAATCTCCTCATACATTTTTTTAAAATAAACTTACGAATTTAACTCGATACATTATAGATTTGTTTCTGCGTGTTTACCTTGGTACAAAATTGAAAGATGCTTTTGTAAACTCCACATGCCGTATAAGGATATAAGTTGCATAATCACCGACTTTAATTCAGGTGCATCAGCCGCATCCGTTTCAACAAATTCCAAACAGTTTTTTAATATGAAATGCTGTAACGAAAATATAATAATTTTGAATATAGGCCTGGCTAATCTAATCCAATTCGCCTATTGTTAATTTATTATTTTAATGATGCGTGACTTTTCTTTTCCTACAACGAATAATTTGTATTCGTATAAACATTATTCTGTTCAGTGAGAGTGTATGACGAACCACAACCGTAGTAGAGCGTAATTTAAAAAAATTGAACATCAGAAACGGTAGAGAAATTATATAATTTTATTTTATGGAAGAAAATTTCTTGAAATAGATAGAATTTTTCATCATCCTTATTCCATCCACAGCTAACGCAAAGTTCATGCGACTTTATATTATTTTTTTATGAATTACTATAAAAAATTTAAATTTTCAACTTTTTGGAAAAATTAAAATGAAAAACTAATAAAAGAAAAAATCATTATATTATTATTTAAAAACATCTGTAAAAATTAAAAAAAAAAACATTAAAATAATAAATTAATAATTTAAATAAATTTATTAGTAAAATAAAAATTTTAAATGTTCGATAATGTAAGCTCGTTGCGCCCGATTAAATACTTAATATTCGTCATATATTGCTGAGCATAATTATTTTAAGCCTATTTTTGATTTTTGCTATTTAAACGCTACAAGTATAATTATCATTCGTTTCAGATTAATCGTATAATTATTTTAATCCTATTTTTTATTTTTGCTATTTAAAAGTAACAAAGTATAATTATCATTTTTTTTCAGATTAATCGTGAAATACTATCGATGAATATATTTTATTATATAGTGCGTAAATTAGGCCTGAAATAAATTTAAATTATTCCGCGTTAAACGATAAAAAACGTATTAAATACTTATAAAAATTTTTCGAAGAAAACCGTGTTGATTGAAAATGGAAACTGTAAGTGGTGTTTTCGAAAAAACACGAAGCGAAAAAATTATTTATAAAAAAATTTGTATTAAATTTATAATTTTGAGTCAACATTACTGAAAAAATTTTAAACGTACGATAATCAACTACGGGAGCTTACACTTTTATTTAAGTGTTAAATAATTTTTAAACAAAATACTCAACATCGAATTTTTAAACTCATGTAAATAGTAGAATCCGTGAAGATTTTAAAATTAAATTAATGAAGAATGAAATTTCAATTGTTGTTCGAAGGTATTTTACCGTTTAGAACAATCCCATATTATGGCAAATGAACTGTTAAATGGCAAAAATGAAAATCGTACTAAATAAAAAACGATTTCAAGACTTTATATAAAATATATGTGTGCAGATATTATTATTAATCTATATTAACGTGCCGTGTGCAGCAACTAAGGCTAGAGGCACAAGGGAGAGGAAGTTAAATCAAGGAGTATCGACGGGATTAGAACACGATTAGGTTAGTAAGAGAGGAATATTCATCTTTGCGGAAAAGAAGCGCGGAGGGAAGTTCGAGCGACAATCTAAGTGAGGAGTACAAAGGACAGTTAATAAGGATTAGGGAGACGGAACGGGGCGTTGAGGAGGCGGAGTTATGTTGATCAGGACGGAATAAGTGAGTCTTATATGACCCAGTCGCAATCTCCTGAAGACAACGTCTTCTCTGCGTGTATATATATATATATATATATGAATGAATGAATATGTATAATATGAACGGTTATACTTGATTACTAACAATAGTTAAAATCACTAAATTTATTTAATTATGCGAAGCTTTTCGGCATTTACGCCATTGTCAAGCTATATACAATTAAAATTAATATAACATCATAAAATATTAATTTAAAACTAAGTTTACAATTTTACACAATTGTGTAAAATTGTAAACTTAGTTTTAAATTAATATTGTGTAAAATTGTAAACTTAGTTTTAAATTAATATTTTATGATGTTATATTAATTAATTTTAATTGTATATAGCTTGACAATGGCGTAATTGCCGAAAAGCTTCGCATAATTAAATAAATTTAGTGATTTCAACTATTGTTAGTAATCAAGTATAAATAAAATCACTACATTCCACAATCAAAACTTTATGAACGGTTATATTCGAATAACACGTTAATGTATATGAATTAATTTTAGCGTTTTTTATAGGATAGGTAACCTACTCATGACAACTGAACATAAACTACGCACATTACCAAATATTTAATAAAATTCGGTGTAAAGTAGGCATATATGCGCTAAAAGCAGTGGCGGCTCGTGGTTAAAAAATCTAGCGGTTGCAAGTACACCTCCCCGTCCCCTAAATATACATACACAACATTTTTTTTTGTTTCACACATCGGGAAGTAACATTAATAATGTCAAAGTCGACAAAGAATAATACAAATACAAGAATCATTTAAAAGCCTAATCAGAAAAACTAAAAATTATGAAGTTAGATTATCAATTCCAAAGTTTAAAAATTGTAATATTAAACCGAAATATATTAAAAATTTATTTTCGCATGAATAATTACAAAATTTATATAATTAGAAACGTATAAAATTGTTTAAAATACTAAAACGAAACAATTCGATAAACTCGACGTATAATAGACTAATTTTTTCACAATTTACACAAAATCCTCTGAAAATAAAATTATCAATTGCCCTATAAATAATAACGTTTCAGTATGGAAAAAATTTTACGTATATGAACGAATATAGGTCAGTAATAATAGGGACAATATAAACTTGAGAAAGAGTGAGAGAGGCAATGAAACAATCACACGCGGAAATGTACACGGTAAAAGAAAGAAACGCCGATAGAAATTCGAAAAAGAAAAACGAATCTGGGATAGAAATGAAGTATTAGTCCTAGACTCGTTCGTTCGTTAGCCGGTAGTATACGCAACCGCACTCACATGTTATGAACAACCCAACGAGAAAAACCTACTCAGCCGCGTCAAGTGTACTTCAAGGACTTTGGTTGTAAAACGACTGCAATTCGCCCATATAGTCCCATGTAAATTCTACATACATAGTAGCATTAGGCAGAAAATCTTCATATAACTGTGTATACGGCTTTCCGATGCCTTCTTCAGGTTGCATCGATTGTGCAACCACCAACTGTTATAATTGGGCGTTTCAAAGCATTTTTAAAGAGATTTTTAACTTTTTATAATATATTCTTGAAAAATATATAATTAAAATTTACTTATTTTGTTTAATCTGTGTAAAATAATTAGTACTTTTAATTTATTTTATTACATCATCAATTTTTATGCTTGCTCGATATTTCTGGTGGTTGTGCAACCATGCAACCTTTATGTACGAGCCGCCACTGGTTAAAAGAAAACTAGGCGCTGTGCTCCTCAAAAGGGTATCAAGTCCACCTGGATTCCCGGATGTTATCTGCTTAGAGCGTACGACTTGACAAACGATTACTTTAGCCATCTGCTAGATTTCAATATATGCATAACACTTCTGACTGTCGGAAATGTTTAACTGGTTAATTTCTTCTTACAAAACTAATACTGCTATTTAAACCACGGCAAGGAGTATTGCCAATTGATCTATATATTAAAAAATTTGCTAATTTTTGTAAATTAAAAGGAAAAAAGGAATAACGCCATTATAAGCAAAGCAAAGTACGTAGAAAATAGTGAAACGCATAAATTTAACGAACGGTAAAGTAATAAATAATTATTTCTGATTTAATAGATCCATTTAAAAACGAAATATCAGATTATATTTCTATACGATACACAAATACTCAGGCATCATGGATCGGTTTTATATTATTAAAATTAATAACAAATGTCGTAAATTGTATATACTTCTGACAAGTTACTCGAAGCATTCATACAGTATATTGACTACTTCGTCTGAATAAACTAATTTAATTAGAAACAATTTTTCCTATTTATCTAAGAATTATTAAAAATTAAACACACACATATACATATATATATATATTCTTCTTCCTCTCTTTAACTTTACGGTTTATAGGCATTAAATCCGTCTTCGCGAACATGCTCGTGCTTTTATGTCGCCATAACTTTCACCGTTTTTTTTTTATCTGGTAACAAATTCTTAGTTCGCCTTTACTTCATCCTCCGTTCATCTTCTCTAAGTTTCTTCCTTACCTTACCGGCGAAGTGACCTTTATATTATTTTAGGCTTTTTGTTGCCCGTTTTCATATCATCTATAATGTTGCAATTTATCTGTGTTTACCATATTTCTGATAACTGACGAAACCGAAATATAGAGCCGATTGAAAATTCTAGTGTAGATTAGAAATAGCAACAGAAAAATATAGAGAAAGCTTAGTAGGGTAGATTAAATAAATGTATCTTGTACGCTACAATTACGCCCGTACCATCCGGTACTGGGAATTTATACAGAGATACGTTGAACCAACCAAATTCGATGTCGTATACTCGTCTTCTCTTGTCGCTGCGTTTTACAAAAACTTCAAATATATAATGGAACATTCGTAGATTATGCTATGTTGTCGAGTAAAATAATAATATAAAAATATTTGTTCTAGTCATTATACATCAATAACTATTTATGAAAAATTATAATCGCTAACAACCGTATTAAGATGCACCTACACCATCTACTCAGCAACAATATTCAGATGTACTAATATTACTACAAGAGGTCAAATTATCTGGTTCGTAATCTACACCCGCGGTCGTCGAGATGTTGTCCAGTATCGGCAATGCACACCGTTCGGTTATATTTTATGTTCCTAGTACTTGTATATATGTATATATTTAAAAATCAGTCTCGTTTGCCATTGTTTAATTTCGCAATATGTATATGTATGGAATAATAATAATAATAATATAAATTAAAAATGTAATATTAAATTTCTTATTAATTCATACAAATTCTGACAATTACCATCGCGATGAATAGTTGTTGTGAAGCGAGATGTGAGGTAATTGACCGTAACTGAGTAAACTTAAATAATATTTTCAATTCGGAAATAAAATACGATAATAGCAAATTTTCAACAACTTGACGGCAATAAAATAAAATGCAATATAATATATAGCGAATAAATTTGCAATAAAATCACTGCTAACCACACTAGCTTCGCGGGCTAGTTTTAACGCTATATTTTGGTTGTAACAACTGTACTGAAATAATACACACGCACATAATGTATGTATATGTAAAATTCGATATTGTCCTCGAGTTTCGCTTCAGTGTAAGGTTATAAGTTGGGACTAAAACAGGTTCCCGGTTAAAATAATAATAATAATAATAATAATAATAATAATAATAATAATAATAATAAAATTATATCAAAACAAATTTTACCTCGATATATACTATGGACAAAGTACGAGCGTAGAAAACCTGGCATTCGTTTTTAGCGGTAAATTTGTCCATATTTCGGTTTAGTAAACTGTTCAATTTGTCATACGTCAATTCTAACATGTAGCATACAAGCCAGCGGTACGCCCCTAGTATATCTGTACGAATATAAAATTAAAAACGTATTTAATCGAAAAATAATTTAAAAAGAAACGAATCGTACAACGTTATTTTTTCTTTTTAGAGAACAGTTTCCACGGTAGGCCATTCTTGTAATGTAATCAATATTCAAACTGGGAATTTATATACACCGTTAAAAGCCTACAATACTTAAATCTTTAAAATTTATAATCGACAATATATAAATTAAACGCAAATTTGCAGAACTATACATCCGGAGTGTATTAAATTACGATTATAAAAATTGGACAGCTTAAGAAAAAAGTCGCCGAACAACAGAAAACTGTATACGAAATACACAAAGAAAGAAATTTAATAATATTACAATTAAAACAACATTCGATCAATAGCGCGTCACTATTTTGAAAAACAGCTGATGTTTCGGTCATGTTTACAGCGTCTATTATCGAAGCGCAGAACATCATACGACTGAGCTATCGAAGGAACGTCTATACACCTTTGAGCGACCGTTCTGTTTCTCAGCCGACATCTGTAACTACTATTGTCATTATTACCAACATCGTGAATTCGATTGATTGTTAGCGGACCGCCTTCAACTGCTGATTGGTCTGTATTTTTCGCATTGTTTTTTCATTTTTTTTTAGTGTTTTATCCTAATTTGACTTAGGATAGGATTCTAAATATCACTCAAACGAAAACCATCCTCTCTATTGAAATTATCTCGATATTTACTAATTTCAACAGCTTCCCTGGCCAACCTTGCGTGATATTTATCCATTTTAGCCAAAATGGAGACGTCATTGAATTCGATAACACGACCTATATATATGATCGGCCACAGCAGATTTTTTTAATTCTAAGGTATTTCACATCTGCCATATGCCCCTTAATACGAACATTCACTGGTTGACCAATATAACACTTCCCACATGAACACCGAATACGATACAGACTTGATTCGTTTTTTTTTTTTAAATATTAATAATCACCGCGAACGGAACAAACTCGCTTCGATCTTACATCAATTTAATAACTCATATCGGAAATGGGAAAATGAAATTTGTAGTAGACGTACTGAAAACGAAATTATTTTTAAGAAAAATATAATAGCGGAAAAAATTACCGAACAAATAGTATTTACAGGCAAATTACATATGTGAAACCACGGACATAATAGATCGTCATGGATACGGTAATGAAGCAATGCCTTTAGTTAAAAAAAAAAAATACTTGTCTAGTTCCATGATAGAAAGATAAATGCCGATTATAAAGGAATAGAAAATAGATTATTAGTCGACGTTAAGTAAAAAGACGGAATAAGAAGTGTTGAAAAATATTACACGCAATTATACATGTATAAATTATTAAAATGATTATAATGTTGAAATATAGAAGATAATTAGTCGACAAACGTTTTAGCTTGACGAAAGATACTCGTGTAATTAAAAATGTTTTAAATAAAATATAAAAAAATAACGTGTAGAAGTTGTATAATAACTCTGGAATTTATGAGGACATACACCGCTGATTCAAATTCGGTCGTACGTATTTCTACAACCGATTCGAAATTAATATTTTATACAGGACAAATTTGAAAAATGAACAGTCTTAAATATCCGCAACACGACAATCAAAATTAAATAGAATTCAAATTACTAGTCGGATTCTGAACATCTTCGATAGTGCACGGTTCCCAATACGTCTTCTTAATTACATCGGCCTGAACTAAGAAATCCACAGATTTCAAAGGAAAATCGAAAATCAACGGATGACGTTTCTTATCCCAAAGAGATAATAACCAGTTACTAGTTTGCTGCACGAGCACGTTGTTATCTCCTTCGTACGTACAATTGGCGTCGTTATTATTACGCGCGTCACCTATACCAGCCGCTAATTAACACAAAGAAAATATACGCGCTATATTACGTCGAAATAATTAATACACACATACCTATATATAAATCCGATAAAAATTTTACGTACAAATATTCCGAAATACGATTGAAATATCTACCTATGTACATAATTTCATAATATAATTTAGATATACTCGAGGTCAAATTAAAACGATAGAAATCAAAATGAAGCGAAAAGTGATAAGTATGCGCTAAAAAAAAAGGCTTAAAAGGTTTAAAAGGTTTAAAAGGTTTTTCGAATCAACGCTTTTTTTTTGTAGAAAATTACAAAAAGACAAAACGTACGAGTACCAAAGATGCATTTGCATTAAAAATCTAGAATCGGCACGTTCTTGCAATACCATTTTTTTCCTGCTATGCTCTACACCTAGCCTGTCTAGACCATCAGTAGATGTTATCAAAGAAAATTCAAGTTCATCACTTATAGCCCAATCCATTTATGGTGCAGCTAATTAGTGTTCATATAATTCATTGCGTGCCATTAACTAGAGTAAGTCTAGTGGTTTCGTCAATTGTAGCCGGCGAACCTTCTTCAGATTATCCAGTAGGATAATTGCTGTCAAGTTGGTATGTCTATCCAACTTATCAGCATGCTTCTTTGCTGTTTTCTTAATGACCTCTTGCACATATTGTACATTTAGATCACGGTATAGTGTCTCATTGCTTACGTACCAAGGGGCATGTGCAAGTATTCTCAGAGTTTTATTCCGAAATATCTGTATTATTTTTACATTACTTTTCGCACCATCACAACTGGCATCCATATGACCGTACTGGCATAAGTACTTGCTTATAGAGCAGCACCTTGTTGTTATTTAGGCTAAGTTTCGATTTTCTTCCTAATAGCCAATCGCCTTACTTTTACAGTAAGTTCTGTTCTTTTAGTTCTGATATGCTTACGTCATCCTGCTGTCCAGATATAATCCAAGGTATTTCACTTCATTTTTGAGCAGTATCATGTTGTTGTTCATAATCATATTTTTTCTAACAATTTTCCTGTTTGTAAATGTAACATGCGTTGATTTCGTTTTATTTACATACCAAATTAATGACTTCAAATGAAAAAAAAACTACAACTTATTAGTCATATCTATCTATCTATCTATATATATATATACTTAAAAGTGTTCAGTGTTACGTGCCTCTTCTTATTCGCAATTTCAAAAACGATTTATTATTAATTATTGCAGCGTACATATGGTAAATGTAACAATAATTTTTATCAAATACATTCTTTCGTGGGGTTATTAATTAGATCGATTTATTTTAAACTATCTTTCATTTTCAATTATTTCAATCACATACGGTTTTCTCTCTTTATTAATGAACACGCGTGAAAGTTAAGAATTTCAATAACAATAATGGCGAAGTTCGAGTTAATCTAGCTACAGATTATAGACGAATGATGGAATTTCTCTCGATAGACATTAAATACAGAGATAACTAAGGTAGAGTAAAATGGGAGAGTTTTACAAATTGATAGCATATTTGAAATTTGGTAAAATTCCATGCGTACAAAATTAAAAGTAAAATTAATTTTCGGGTTTATTCGAAATTTACACATTACAGTATTAAATAATCGTCGAGAGGAAAGATTAAAAATATCCTTAATGCGAGAACTAAACTTTTAGGTTTTTCTTTTTTTTATATGGCAATCCTGATTTAAATAAGAAATAAATGTATAAGCGAATAGATAACCGCATTGTTGACGTTTAATTCTATGTAGTTATTAATGACAAAACTGATCATTATTAACCGAATCACTGAAATTTCTAATTTTTCGAACATCGACAGTAAACGAACATTGGAATAATGTTTGACCGAACTGCAAAACGAGCACGTATCTAATTTAAGAAGAAATTTTATTCATATAAATAAAAGTTATAAACCATTTCGCAATATAAATTATTGGTACCGGCTCGTAGGTCTTAATGTAAAGTTCTTATACAATAATAAAAGATATATTTTCATTTATGTATAGATTAAATATTAATTTATGCTAGGAAAAACAAAGAAAAACCCCAACTACAGAAAAAAAAGAAAGGAGAGGAAACACACATTCATTTAATGATATGAAATTATTTTATACTTATTTTAACATAACATTATTGTTGACACTTTTATGACAGAAAGTTATGTTTCAGACGCTTATATTTTTTATATCTTAGAGCTTTCGTAATTATAGTTAGATATTGCTTTAACAGGTAGAGACGGGTTACTTTCACATTTAAGAAAAAATTTATTCGCGAGTATATTCTTTTCACTATGAAGTTCAAGTTAAACATTTCATGCATTAATTGTAACTTCGTGTACTTGGGCAAATTTAATATGATTCGGCAGCAGTCATTCTGTATTAATTGTATTTTTTTATATGTAGTTTTAGGCGCGCATGCAGGACAATAGCAATGGTTCAATAATTGACTTATAAATTATTAATTTATTTCGAATATTTAGTTTGGATCTTTTATTGAAAATAGGGAACAGTGTTCATTAACACTATAATTAATGTGTTTCTCAAAAGTTAATTTTTTATCGAGTATTACGCCTAGGTATTTAACGTTTTATTTCCATTGTATGGTTAATTCAATGTAATTTCAGGTTTGACAGATGGCCTTCTTTTAGAGAATAATATAGCCTCCGTTTTAACAACATTTACAGCTAATTGCCATTTGTTTAGGAATGCATTGATCATTGTAAACTTTTGTTGCAATCTATTAGTTATAACTCTGAAGGACGAAGTTAATAATGTAATGTCATCGGCATATATTATGGAACCTTTAAATTGAGGAATATCATTGATATATAATAAGAATAAGAACGGACCCAATATACTATGCGGAACGCCTGCATGGATGATTTTAGATGCGGAGTATTTTGATTCTTACTCGAAAGTTTCCGTTTGTTAAATAGTTGTTTACTAGGCATACCAGATTAGGTTGAAAGTGGAGTTTTATCATTTTATAAATTAGACCATGGTGCCATCCAGTATCAAAGATTTTTTCCACATCAATGAGTAAAAGTCATGTTCATTCAAATTAAACTTATCCGTTATTGCGTCGCATACAGTAGCCACCGCGTGCTCCGTAGAAAGATTATGTCTAAAACCAAATTGATTATCCGGTAAAATATTATTATCATTAGCAAATTTAGTTAGATTAGTTAGTAACACCTTTTCCATTATTTTGCTTATATTGTTAAGTAAGTTAATCGGCCTAATATTTTTAAGATGACTGATGTCTTTGTTAGGTTTCAGGTATTATCATTGAGGATTTCCATATAGCGGGAAAGTATTTTTGTCTGATGCATTAATGATATTTGTTAAAAGAATGACGCCTTTACGCGGCATGTGTTTTAATAAAAAAGTTGGAAATCAGGATCAGTGGATAGTTTATTTTTTAATTTTTTAATGTGTTTTGATTAGGCGTAGTAAGATGGGAAGCTACAGGGTGTAGGGACTTATTATTTTTGAGGAAGTAATTAACAGCACGTGTGACTACCGTACGGTGATTGCTTGTGGATAAGTAGTAACTTTGTGTATATATGTCTGAATAAAATTGAGCGAGCAGCTCTGCTTTCTCACTATCAGAGTAAGCTATATTTCCCCCACATTCAAGCGGTGGGATGCTGCGATGTGTTTTATTCATTATTTTTGTAAGATTCCATAAGCTATTATCCTTGGCTTTTAAATTTTGTAACGTCTTATTCCATGTATCATTTTTATGTTTAATTAATAAAGTTTTTACTTTCCGATTTAATAGATTATAGAGAGAAATTTACAAATAGGTCCAAACGTGTTGGTTCTATTTTTTTGATATAACTTTCTGCAACGGTCTTTAAAAGTGACTGCAGTTTTGATTACGTATGGTATATTAAGACGATAATTGTTTTCTGCGTTAATTGGTATGGATGATTTAGCAGCTTAAGGCCCATAATAGATGGTTAATAGCTAAATTTATTTCATTGTTATTATTAAGATGGGGGTTGCAAATTAAATTATTGCATATGTCATTTCGGAATTGCTTCCAGTTTGCTAATTTCAAGTTAAGGGGACTTTCTTTTTTAATAATATTAATTTTATTTTTTAGCATAAAATAAATAGGGTTATGGTCAGAGCTTAGTTTATGCAGAGAATTAGGTTTTGTTATATTAGGTACGTTTTTTTTGCAACAACAATGTCAATGACACTGGGTTTTACTGTTCTGGTACAACTCGGATAGAAAGTTGGTAAATTTTGAGCTAGAATATTAAGGTTAAGTTTTAGAGAAATTTCGTACAATTGAGTTCCAGCTCTATTGTTATTATAGCAATTCCAGATTAAATTTTTAGTATTCAAATCACCAAATAGGACTCTAAGATTAGATTTAAATAAGTATGTAATATCTGCTGCAAGAAATTTTGAGACACTCGGTGGGCGGTAAACTGAGTAAATGTGTATATATTCCGTTACATTTATTGCAACAGCAACACCCACCGCTTGGATCTCACGTAAGTTGGGGATAGGAAGTGTATCATGTTTGAGATTATTAATTAATACTGCGACTCCGCCGCTACTCTACGATCATTTATATAGACAGTATAACCCGGACAGTTTAACGAGTATTGAGAATCAAGTTTAGTTTCGTTTAATCCGATAATGTCAATCTTAATTTCGTGAACTAAGTGAACAAGTTCCGGCAATTTCGCAAGTTTATCTTTAATAGGGTATTCCAGGATAGAAATTTTACCTCATCTATAGTTTTGATCATAAGTTAGGAAAAAGGATATTTAGATAAAAGTATCAGCAGTACATTGTATAACTGTCATAGCTATAGTCGGTATATCAGAATCTTTATTTGATTTTAAATTACAGAATATATTTTTAAAGCATTCTAATATTTTCCTTAAGTCTAACGATTTTAATGCTGTTAATATTATGTTTAAGCTATTGTCTTCTTTTTTTTTGTTATTGTACTTGTTATTTTTGAATAACGTTTCAACAGACGTTTTTTTATTGGTTCTATTACTATTATTATCATTACGATTTCTGTTGTGTTCTGTAAAATTAGTATACGTGTTACTTTCTTTATTGTTAGGATTGCTATTTTTTAAGGTCTGATTAGGTCTAATTATATTCATTCGTTCTTGAACGTTTGTTACAGATCTTTTGTTAGATATAGAATCAATTACACGATTATATACTATAGAGTAAATGATCACCATTACAATTTGAACATTTTAATATGGTATCATTGGTGCTTCTAGTTTGTAATATGGACTTTTAATGCTAATGAAATTATAAAAATATGTACGTAACATACTAAAAACATGATATAGATATTATATTTCCATATTCTTGAAATTTTTTTTTTTTCTAATCATACGCCAAAATTTATAATCTTATATAGATTATTAATAATATGCGACCGAAAAGATTAAACGTTTCAAATACCATCCGAAATTTTCGTGACTAGACGAGACTTAATTTATTTCTGACTTTAAATCTATTATCTATATCGTGAAGAAAAAAAATTTTTAAGTTTTCCTATCGTTTGTCAGTGAATAAATTATACGAAAATTATGTGCTCTAAAATTAAACTGACTGGGATATATTTCGCGAAACGTTGAATAATAAAACTAACTTTAAAAAATTCCGCAGAGGATTTTATAAAAACCGTCCAGCAACCAACTTGGGCTACACCAGATCACATTCAAATATTATCCATCAGAAATACGTAATTAAAGAGGAAACTAAGGAAATTATGGCAAAACAGTATAAATCCGGTGGATAAAACTAGATTAGATAACCAAACTAAACGAGTAAAATAACTGCTACGAGATCATAAGAACAAAACATTTAGTGATTACTTATGTAACTTGTCACCCACGTCTCAATGCGATTATTCTCTTTGGAAAGCAACTAAAACGATTAAAAAGACCGGCAGAAAAGCTACATCAAATTAGAAAGTTAAACAGAAAATGGGGTCGCAGCGATCTAGAGAAGGCCGGAGAATTTGGAAATTATTTAGCTGATGTCTTCCAGATAAATCCTGGAAGAGAATCACCGCTGGTTGAAGTAGATCAGAAGAATAGCGTTAAATTTACATCTGCTGGAGAAATCAAAACAATAATCCAAACTATTAATCCGAATAAAGCCCCTTGATACGATTTAAATACAATTAGGGTTTTAAAGCAACTACCGCGCAAATAATTTATCCTATTAACTGATATATTTAATAATACAATTCGGTTACGATATTTTCCCATCTAACAGAAATTTTCACAAATTATTTTAGTAATGAAGGCAGGAAAACCAGCAGAAAAACTAACAGCATATCGACCAATTTCTCTGCTTTCAGTGCTTTCTAAAGTATACGAAAAGTTAATACTAAAAAGAATGAAACTCTTCTTTGAAAATAAAAATCTAATACCGGAACACCAATTTGATTTTAGAGTTGTTCACTGTCAGTATTACTGAAGAGTCTTTGGAGTCTAAAAAATATGTGACGCCGGTTTTTTTTTAAATGTTAAACAGACGTTTAATTATAGCACGAATGATTGCTTTACAAAATCCGGTGCCACCTCCCACATCAGTTTTTTGAATTATTCGAATCTTACCTCGACGAACGATATTTTGAAGAATCTCGATTGCATCCAATAAAATCCGGTGTCCCCCAAGGTAGCATATTCGTTTTGAAGCTTTACCTAATTTATACAGCAGATATAGCCGTACCAAATGACACAGAAATCGCTACTTTCGCGGACGATACAGCAGTTATTTGTTCCGATTCGTCTTTAGAAAATGTTTATGTTAACTTACAATCCACAGTTAATACACTTTCAATTTGATTCAGGCGATGGCGTATAGAAATCAATGAGAAAAAATCAATTCGTGTAATATTTACAAATAAAAAAATTTTAAATATCAAAAATATTTATACAGATAATTCCAGTTAAAAAATCAGTAAAACATCTAAGAGTCCTGTTGGATATACAAATAATCTGGAAAAGTCACATAATAGCAAAACGAAATGAATAAGTTTAACTTTGGCTTGTAGGAAGAAAATCCGAATTATCACAGGAGAAGAGGATATTATTGTATAATTAAATTCACATGGGTGTACTGAAGTCAACTTTGGTGCCGTGTTAAGCAGAGTAATATAACTACAATACAGTGTTTCCCATTAAGAACGATCACAAACGTCCCGTAATATGTAAGCAATCTTACATTGCACACGGACCAAGATGTTACACCGGTGAAAGAGAAAATACAAGAAATAGCTGGTAAATATGAACTCTATTATCACGCAAATAGCTTAGCTGTTGATCCACTGAATAGCTCGTCAGAAATAAGGCGTTTAAAACGAACAAAACCTACAGACCCGATTACGAGTAAGCAGCGATAAATGCGAAGTATTGAAATATATTCAGCGAAAATCCTGCATAAGAAATTTCACAAGTCAATCGCTGTTTTTCTAAAAAAAAAAGTGTGCTAGATAGCCTAGTGGCATAATTACGAGAAAAAAAATCGTCGCTTATCATATTTCTTTATAATTACGGTGATTATTTAATAAAAGGATTTTTACAATTAAATTAATAATTCAATTCGACATTGAAACAGAATTAAAAGATTCGATTACGTTAGTCATTGCGGAAATAAATTTACCGTTGTGAAATTCGAAAATCCGCGAGTGTCGATTTAAAAAGAACAATTCGATAGGCGTAGGCGGAATTCTAATAATAATCCAAGTGGCCGAAATGAGAAATTGTCCCGTATAAGGAACTAACGCTGCTAAAACGCAATTTATATTAACATTACGTTCGCTATTAGCGGAACAACCTAAAATTCATCGATAAATACCTTGTAAATAACCGTGCCCGCCGCAAGCTTCTCTACTTTCTTGAATACCATCTCGACTAACCCAACCAGCTAACGGTTTCGCAGCGCAAGACAACGCGTGAACTTCCGGACCTAGTTTAATCTGCGTTAAAAATAGAAGCGAGGTTAAAATTATATATATATATATTTTTTTTTACATTATTCATACTCATTAACGCGTAAAATAGCTTATAATCTCTAACATTCCGACACACATTGCTCATAAATGGAAGCTATAGTATTTGGTATAGGGTGATCCAGAGAAGAGGAACGTTTTTATTGTTTTTTGAAAAACTACCCGATTAAACTTTTCGAATGAAATTTTACTGAAACATAGGAAAACGGGACATCAGCTTACAATCATTTGTAGAACACAAAATATCGTTCAGATGACCTCCATTTGCAACAATACATTCATTCAGTCTATACAAAGACTTTTTCAAGCATAGGTCGCTGAATTTTTGAATTTCTTCAAAAATCTGTGTTTTCAATCCACATCTCGCGGACGTGTTTCGTAAACGCGGCTCTTATGGTATCCTCACAAAAAAATCGCATAACGTTGAATTCTTTTGTCGTGATCGATTCACACTGAAAATAACGTTCCACGCAAAACGCGCGCTTCTCCTCGTTATAGTATGCTATACATAAATTAGATAAAAACGAATTTTTCGTGTGTACGCTAAACGTGGAGAGTGCAGTTTGCGCTGTAGCAGTCTTACCAACTGCGATATTCGAAAAACCGTCCGTCTTCTCTGGGTCACCGTATATTCGGTATTTCGCAGTACGGTGTATCGAATTTTCTTTTACAATCCTAAATCATAATTAACGGAAAATCGAAATTAAAATGATAGCGTACAAATCGCCAAGTTATTATTTACCTCTAATTTTTTACAGCATCTAACGAAAAGTTAAAAGTTCACGTTGCTTCGAACGTATTTTTTTGTTTTTTTAAATTGTTTTATATCCAGAGTTAAAGTCCGTCTCAATTATAAATCTGTTTACGTGAATAACGCGAAATTGTATCTAGGTGTAAATTTAGATTTACAAAGACGGTAGAACTACAAACAATAACGTGAAAGCTTCTCGTTGTCAGATTAGTGCCTAATTGATACATCTCTTCGAGTAATAAAATTGTTCGGAGAAGTTCTTTAAAACAAGATTCGTTTTATTTCATTTAATTGTAAATCGATACATTGTAATTCATTACGCCGACACGGAAAATAAAAATAAAACATAAATACGATTCTTTATAATACGATAGGTCATATAGTTTGAATAAAATTTTTACAGTGGAAAAATAAAAATAAAAAAAAAAACACGTGAAAACATACATCTGGTATAATAATAAACTATACAGCGGAGCAACGAGCTATGCGGATTTAAAACAAAATGTCGAACTAAAGAAATTTTAATGGTAGTTTCAAAGAATCGAACGGTTAAGTCTAACAATTGAAGACAAGGAGTTGTCAAATAAAAAAAGTACGTTGGTAAAACGATCGAAATTTCGTGACTTTCACAAAATCAGAAATCCTCACGCTACGTTATAACAGACGGTCTTAAAATTGTACGTCCAGACATTTATATGATAAACTATAACAAATTATTCGATTGTTCCTATAAATTACAATCGTTCATACGTATGACAAACTGTAACGAATTATTAGCTTTTTTTAACAAATGTTTATAGATGGTTTTAAATAAAAAATAATTAGTACGTCGTTTATATATAGGCCGTATAAAATAACTTACTATATCGGGGGCATCAACTTTCAGTATTCGATCGACCATAATTTTTCCGTAAATTTTGCTAAACCAGGTTCCAAAAATTTTAATACAAATAGCGGCCGCCAAATATGGAAACAATCTCCATTGCTGAAATTTATTCGTTGAATATTATTATTTTCCTCGTTTTAATAAGGCGCACATGAGAGCGCAAGCCAGGAGCTATACATTGGAAGGTAAACCAGCGAGGGTTAATCGCAATAGTAAATGAAAAATTTAAAATTCCACCAGTATACAACTTTTACAGAATCCGGAAAATAGTATTGAAGAAAAAATTAATATACAAAAACAAAATTAATAAACAAATATATTGATATTAAATTTCAACAAATCAAAAAATAGAACTGAAGCAGACAGCATTTTTGGATCATATTTTCACAATCATCATCACATATTTTTAAGTAATTATATTTAATTTATATTTTTAAAATTATGATGTTTTAAAATATTTCACTTGATAATGGCGTAAATGCCGAAAAGTTTTGTGCTTTCTTTAAGAAAATAAATATTAGTGATTTAACTAATTTTCAATTGATTTTTTTTTTCTAAAAATAAGTCTTATTAATTATAAACGAAAATAACTGGCGCGTTATATTTTATTTAGAGAATTTGAACCCGAGCTAAATGTAACTCTTTATTTTAAATGTTCTTATCGGGGGGGAAAAAAGTGTTTAACACGTTTCTCACTGGTCGTGTAATCATGCGTTTCGGTTTATACCGTTAAACTATCGTAAACGAGTATCCGTATCGAGATTGTTAGTAACATAGCCACCGAGATATCACTATTCACTTTTTTCAATACTTTAATTATTTACGGTTATTGAGTACTATTAATTTGTTGTTTACTAATCAACATCCACTTAGTTTTCCTTATATTTATATACAGACCATAGGTTTTGCAAACGTCATCAAATATTTGTAACAGTCGCTGAAGCCTATACGGGGCTGTCTGCTAGTATGACCGTGTTATCTCCATATCGGATGTTACTAATGATTTTACCGTTAACTTTAATTCCATATGGTTGCTTTATTATGGCTTGGCCTGACAAGTTGAATAACAACGAGGGCAGTATACAGACCTGCCGTACACCGCGTTTAACTTCAAAATTTATTTTTGTCTTATTTTTGCAATAACTCAGCTTCCTGGTTCCAATATAAATATTTTATTATTTCTAACAATTCCCATATTTCTTAGGATTATCATCAGTTTTTTTCGTAATCAATGAAACACAGAATGACGTCTTTATTCATCTCTATAGACTTTTGTAGAATTATTCTTAATGCCGCCAATACTTCTCTGGTTCCATTCAAACTGTGTTGCCGATAAATCTTGCTCACATTTACTTTTAATAATAAATGATTCTCGGAAAAATTTTTAGTACATGATTCAAGCTGACTAGTCACCACTTTCTTTCGGATATCGCTTTTTAGGGAAAACAAATGAAACAATTCTGAGTGGATGTTGTCAGAGATACTATTGAAGAAAATTGTTAATATGATCTTCTTCTAATGGACGAAACGAATCCCCTGGTATTCGGTCCGACCCTGTTGGATTCCTTGGATGCATTAATTTAATTGCATGTACTACTTCTGATTCCAGAATTGGAGGTTCATCGTCCACGGAGTATCGCCGCCAAGTACCTCCATTATTATGGAAAAGTTTATAAAGGTATCGTTTCCAAATATCTTTTTTGATATTATGACACCACGTTCGTATGGTTATATAACTCCGTATTTAAAAGTTTTACCTATTACCGCCTTAATGTTATTATACAATTGGAAAGAACTGTACATTTTTCCTGCGTCCATGCATTTTTTGCGCATCTGATTTTCTTCTTAATTCTTTTATTTAGTGCGGTATATCTTTATTCTTATATTTCGTTCGTTCATCAATTGCAGTATTTCATGCCATCCATGTTTGTATCTTAGTTATTTCTCATGTTAAATATTTTTCATAGATTATTTGCACAGTTTGGTTAATTTTCCTTAAAATGTACGTTGAAAATTTCAGTTCGATCAAATTAACCGTTCGAATGTTATAAATTTACAAATTTGCTTTTTACGGCATATGTGCTGATAAATATAATTAAAATTTTACATCTACCGTTCGATTTAAAGTATCGAATCTTCTATAAATACTTTTTAATCTATTGAAGAAATAGAAAATATTCAAAATTAATTTCGAAACGAAAAAAAATATTAATATATTAGTCAAAACTGATATTTTTGGTTATAAGTTCCGAAATTTGTAAAATGGATTTTGATACGATTAAAATAGTCAGTTATGTATGTAATGGTTTTTAATAGTATATACGATTCGTATCTAAATATATTTTCCGGAAATCACGATTTTACAAAGAAAAAGCATCGAGCAGAGTTCGGTCACCCAGGTATTAATCTAATAGATTTTGTACGTGGAACAATTATAAGATCATTTGATAACGGCGTTTTCACTCATTGAGCCATGGCATTAAAATAAACAAGAATTACATTTTGAGGTTTTTATTTAAATTCTACCGATATATTTTACAAGAATAAAATTCTGTGACCTTCAAAATATTTATAATCGAATCTTCTTTAATTACAGCATCGGGTATGTCGCAACTTTTAGAAAATCAAAAAATATTTAAATTACACCAATTACAAACCTGAATTAACAAAAGAAAAAAAACACACTAGCATTGAGCCAGAGAAACGAAGTGTTAAGAAGAAGTAAAAGGATCGTCAAAAAGAAGTTATTAAATTATTAAAATTAAATCAAATTTTATTGATATTCAATTCAATGACATATCAATCAATCAATCATCCGTTTAACTTCGGATGCTGATAAAATGAATAACATATCAATAACGATATTGCTAAATGTAAAATAAAATAGTTTTACGAGATTATGAAAATAAACGCGAATAACAAATTAATAATTAAAGACAAAAATGCATATAATATGTACTTACTATTAACTGGTATTCGATGATTGGTAGTTCAACATCTTCCGCAGGCCCGAACTGTTTTCTCACTGCAGCGTATCTTACAGCGGTAGGAATAGCTTTCGTCAAATACGACAAACAAATATGAATAATTGCAACTCGACCACCCGATAGAATTCCGAATGATGCTCCTTAAAAATAATATAATTGAGTTCGGGTATTTTTTTTTCTAGTTTGTTTGAAATATATAAAAAGGTAAAACTAGCAAGTAACTCTAAATGTACGATTATTTTAAATGTACGTTAACGTGTTAATTTTTTTGTTCACTTTTAAATCAATTGCAGTCGGGCGGCATAATAAATCAGAACGCGACGAGTGTGGAATCATCGCCCGCTGGTGACATTCCGTACTATCACTACTAAGTTAGTGATTAAGATGTGGGAGGTCGACGGTGTCAGTCGATTGGTTCCCCTGACTTCGTCACTATTATCTAGCAAATTAGTAGCTAGCGGATTAGAGCACCTATCTGGTGCGCCGTTCGTTCGTATTTCATCTTTGAGCTGTGGTATCTTCAGAACCTTGTGAAGATGATCATTTCGAATGTATCAGATCTAGAGATCTCAGTACCTTTTGAAATCTCAGAATAATTTCAATTCTAGAATTGCAAGCTGTTCTCCATAATAGTAATCCATAAGTTCACACCAGTTTGAGCATGGGATTGTAATGTACTAACTTGGAACGAAACCTCACATTTCCTTCCTGAAAACCAATATGACTTGTTGAACCTGAGTTTTATTTTACTATTCTTTTGAACATGCTCTTTTCAGCACAAGCGACGATCTAATTACATTCGAAGGTCACTTTTCTTTAGAACTTACACTTTCCAGCACAACCGATAATCTAACCGCATTCGAAGCTATTTGACTTTTGTGTCTTGTGGTAGAGGTCCATCAAAGTATACAGGAAGACAGGTGTCGCGTCTAATTATTTAAGTCACCTGCAACGATTAGTATTAATTTTTATTCTCTACCTGGCATGCTTCAACTGCGTGCAGGGTTTTTGAAAAGAAAACTATGTCAATGAAGTGACATGTCGTAGGCATATATGAGGTGGAAGAATCGGGCCGAATACAGATCCCTACGACACAACTGCATTAATGGAATGAAAGTTGGATGTTCCTTCGACCATGTTTTATTTGAAAATATTTGTCCGCTAGACATGACTGAAAGGAATCGAAATATGTATGGGTTAATGTGTATTTAATCTTAAGCAATAGACCAACACACCGTACATGATCAAACGCCTGGCTAAAGTCTATAAAGGCTGCCGACCAAAAGTGGCAATTTCGAAAACAGTTGATAATATATTTGGGTCACGATTTGTGACGTGATTTGAACGAAATACAAACTGATAATCAAATATTACGTTGGCGTTTTTAATTATTGCGAAGAGTTTTGACAATAGTATTCATTCATAAAATTAGACAGAACAGATAAAAGAGTAATGGACCGGTATTGAAAATGTTTCATTGGGTGTACTACCAGATTTAGAGACCATTACTACCGAGCCACCTTCCACGGAGATGGACAGTAACTGAGCCGGATAATTGAAGTAAATATAATAATGAGGAAAGATGGCTCTCCTTGGAATGTGCTTAGGTATTTTACCCGTGATCAAGTCATAGCCGGGCGCTTTGTGATCGTCCAACTTGATTATCAATGATTTAACTACCGATAATTTAAGTGATTTTATTGGAGGAGATATCTGTAAAGGAGCAGTTAATTCATATTTCTTCCAAGTAGTCGCCAAAGACATATGTGTCTAACCTGCAGTAGATTTTCTTATAGGAGAAATTGTCTAAAACGTTTAGTTCTTTTCCACAGTGAATAGTCGCAGCGGATACTGAACAGGGTACTAATGAATTATCTAAATGTGTCACTTTTATGCTGTTTCAAAAAGTAAGATAATTGTCTAATTCTGCTTTGTTGGCAGGTTGTCTGGAAGTTTGCCACTGTTTATGTGTCTGCCTTTTCGCTTTAATAACATCTCGTATACAGGAAAGCTAACTTTGCCTATGACTCGCTACCTCGTATTGAGGGGTACGTACTATGGCTCGCTAACTAGTTTTATTTACCAGAGTGATCTGATGATGAGTCGAACGAGACTTCTGCATTAATATATGACGAGTTTAAACCTTCGAAAATAAAAAAGTCGAGTAAGTCGGAATTTAATTCTCGCGTTACCACCCTTTTTGCAGTAAGTAATTGTGCTATTTAGTCCATATTTAACGTAGTCGCTTTCTTGCAGAAGTTGCGACTGCGCCCATACTGCTGACAACGCATGCATTGGATGTTGGCTTACTTTCGAGGGGCTTCGACTTTAATACTGATGCTCAATAAATATTTTAACATCAAAATGTCTACATTTTTAGAATTTAATTTTAACTTTGCAAAATAAAGTGAAAGGAGCTTTCTTGCTTTTCAATTTGTGATACTGATAATATCCCTTAAAACGTACTCCTCCCAGCAATCGCTTTTCTGATCAGATTTGCGTCAGAATAAATATATTGTAAAACTATTGGAAATAATTTGTCTTGTTTTACTTGAGAAGCATGGTATTATGCTTTATGATTATTCAGGATATTTGTAATAGAGGTCAGGTTTATCTACTAGGATATTGGTTGTAGTTTTGTTTATCATTTTAAAGGAGCATTTGTTAGCCCGTATCGTGTTGTAAAATTTTTTTACTAACACCTAAACATTATTTATATTATCAGGAAAAAATAGCGGGGCGTGATTCTTTTGGAGTATTATTGTCTCGATTAAAATTTTGAAACACTCATTCATCAGATCACTACTTCCATCTTTTTCATTAACTTTAGAGGAGCATTACCTGTTTTTCGTCCGAGTACTATTAGTGACAATTTCACATTAAGGTTCTTCACGAAATCCAGAAAAACCTTGATTTTTTAAAATATAACGTACGAAACAGGACTATTCTTAATTTAATTATTAGCCTTCGTGGTAATTTCCTTATTCAAAGTAATCTAATAATACAATAGTATAACTTACCAGTCCTACTTTGTTGGTTTTTATAGGGTGAAATATATTTTCCATCTGGCGATACGTCTCCTGTTTTAGTCAGTAAACAGGATTTCGGAACACGATAATTTTGGAATAAAACAAATCTAATTAATTAAAATAAATACGATAATATTAAGGTTATTTTTATTTTTCAAATAAGTCTTCGATAATTAAATGAAATTATTTAAATCATTATTTCTTCCTCTAGATCTACCTCGTGTTACTATATTTACTACGCATTAGATTTTCTCCGTTCACCATCGTGAGAATCAACGACTACATAGCAATATTGCAATATTTCTTAAGAAGCTAAATTTTATCAAAACATAAAGTAATCCCTACAGCCACACGCTGAGTAAGCTGTAGAAATACTCCATTGGAAAAATATAAATTTTTTACAAATTTTATCAAAACATAAAGTAATCCCTACAGCCACACGCTGAGTAAGCTGTAGAAATACTCCATTGGAAAAATATAAATTTTTTACTTTAATCGATGTCAAAAATATAAAAACAAACATAAATTTTTTAATTTAGTCAACATAAAAAAAATAAAAACAAACTCTCTCGAATAATCAGTTTACACCATGTATTCCGAATAGGAAATATTTTTCCGAATAAATATCTTAACACGTTCTTAAATTCATAAGAAATTTTTACAAAAATCTGCTTAATACCCAATAAAATCGAATAATAAAAAATTCTAATTATAATAATTCATAAAATTAAAGGTAAAGTAAAATCGAAAAATATTCTTAACCAAGATTTTTAAGTTTTACTAATAACTTTATTATGTCTTTTTTATAAAAAAAATCACTGCTCCATAGTATATATAAGATGATTTATTATTCTATATTTATTCTATATATATTATATGTATTATATATATAATGTTGATGTATTGGAGAGTAGTGATTTTATGAATTTAATAAAACAAAATAAAATCGAAGTTAATCACTAAAAAATTTTTTTATTACATAAACACGAAGCTTTTCGACTATGAAGTCATTTTTAAGCTATAAAATTTTTTAGTGATTAACTTCGATTTTATTTTGTTTTGTTAAATTATATATATATATATATATATAAAATATATATATATATAAAATATATATATTTATATATATATTATATAATATATATATATATATATATATATATATTATATATATATATATATATATATATATATATATATATATATATATATATATATTATATATATATATATATATATATATTATATATATATATATTATATATATATATATAAAATTTAATAAAACAAAATAAAATCGAAGTTAATCACTAAAAAATTTTATAGCTTAAAAATGACTTCATAGTCGAAAAGCTTCGTGTTTATGTAATAAAAAAATTTTTTAGTGATTAACTTCGATTTTATTTTGTTTTGTTAAATTCATAAAATCACTACTCTCCAATACATCAACATTATATATATATATATATATATATATATATATATATATATATATATATATATATATATATATATATATATATATATATATATATAGAATAAATACAGAATAATAAATCATCTAAATTCACTGATAGCTGGTCTTGTTGACAATCCCGTACGAGAGTCAAGTCGAAATTAATAAAATTTAAGCCCCTGTATTTTATACATATAACTAACTCGTAGCATAAATTCATCGATTGTATGGATATCACACTAACAAGTTTCGACGACGGATCGGGTACCAAGTACGCGAAATAAAATAAATAAAACTTATACATGTTATTAATGAAATTTAAATAAATATAAACATATTAAATCGATAGAAACATTAAATAATTAACATCGTTGCATTAAACCAACACCAACCCGTTATCTACTCCGTTTAGTCCGATTTTCTTTCCCATATCCCCGACGACGACACCAGGATAAGCTGACCCGGTAGTGGGATTTCTGATTGGAACGACAAACGCGTGAAGTCCTTGATCAGTTCCGTCTGGTAAAATTAGTTTAGCCCAAATAATGGCGTGTGTTGCTGTTTTACCTAAACAAATTAAACGTAATCAATAAAAAATTTCTCGGCTTCATAATTAATCAAGTCATTACGCACGATGTATAAATTGATTAAAGGTTTTTTCGATTCACACTTACTAAAATTAAATTAAAACCGTTAATTACCTTTAATAATACTTATACAAACATAACAAAACACACGTATATATAATATATATATGCATCAAACTTAATTCAGCTGACAAATAACAAAGCAGATCGTTCATGATAACAATGTGCAAATGCCTATGTTTACTAATTTAAAACGAACAGAGAGTGAACGCAATTTTTCTTTTATATCATTTGTTCTTCGGATAGAAAATGTAAATTTAAATGCTTTTTAAAGTAGTTTCAAACTACCCGCGCGAGGACTAAATTAAAATTATGCGTAAAAATTGATAATTTTTAAAAATTGATAATTTTTAAAAAATAAATAGATATAATCATAAAATAATAACTCAGCGCTTAAAATGAAATAACGAATGACGATAGTGATAACAACGCCGTAATCATTTCAATTGTTACTCAGTGTTTTTTCTATTCTCCGTAGATTAAAGTACTTCTCTTTTTCATACTTTAGTGCTATTATATTTACATATCCATTTAGAGTATTTTTAAGACTTAGAACATACATTTTAGATTTCATGTTCCATACATAATTTTTGTCCAAAAAATAATTCATTTTACTTTATACAGATGCTGCAAATTAGTTTATTTAACAACGCGCACTTCTTTAAATCGCGTATCTATTTGTTTATCTTATTATATTTCGTAATTAACGTCGTTGCGTATTTATTTTCAAAAACTATTCATATTCGTTTATCTAAATTTAATGCGATAACTGTTATGCAAAATGTCGTCTGAATAAAACAATTCTCGTTAAAAGCTAAAAAATAAAAAGTTTGCACGTTTCACTAGTATATAAAAGAAATTGTTTCGATCATTATTATAAATACTGACGTATTTGTCTAAATATGATCAAAAACTTCATATCGGACATTTTCAGTTCGGTACTAAATGAAATTATAACATAAAAAACTAATTAACCTAAAGAACCGGTCCAACATTTAGCGGATTCGAAATTTTCGCCGTGAAAAATGAATTCTTGAGTAGACACGTCGAACGTAGCTTTCGTTCGCATACCTTTGGTATTTGTACCGTGTCCGAATTCCGTCAACGCAAAACAGCCGGCTATCTTCGAATCAATTTTAAAATTAATAAAAAAAAAAAAATTAAACAAATTGCTCTTTCTAGTTAAATATTTTTAATAACAATTTTCGAACGTGATTATCTGAAAATATAAGCATTCAGTATACGATGACATTAAATATGCAAACATTTATAAGCAGTGTTTTACACACGCAGAAGCTATACGTTCAACGAAAAATATACTTAAATATCTATTCAGAATCTGGATATCCACTAGAGATTCGTGACGTTATGCGCATCGTGTCTGTTAATGTTATTTTTATTTGAAGAGAAAATTTTGCAACTATACAAATGATCGAGAGTTTGAGGTTCCCCACATTCACATAAGGGATTTGAAGCCATTTTCCATTTATTCAATGTAACACCTACCTTATTTCGTTCGGAATCTATTCTGCATCATTCCCGTCGTGACAGGTCCATTCCCAGAGGTTCTATGCTGGGATCTTGTACTAGATCTGCATTAGTGGCTTTACTTTTTGTCCATCCATCATCTTTCCTTTCAATTTCTTGACGTGTTCTCCATATGTACTACCGTTTTCTGTCTAGTTTTTAGCTCCCTCGTTGATTTGTAGTCGTTATCTACATGCATTAAGCAGTTCTCCGTATGTGTAAAATTTTTCCAAAGTTTTCGAAAATCCTCTTTTCGTCTTAATTTTGGAGAAGCGAGAAAACGACCATAATTGAATGAATCGGTTTTCGTCCGATCACCGAAGTTAAGCAACGTTGGGACAAGTTAGTACTTGGATGAATGACCAAAGATTGGTGTTATTTGGTGGCAGGGCAGCAACCTACTAGTGCTGCGTCTGGACACAGTCGTGCAAATATAACGTATTTTGCTTAAAAGTAACTGTAACGAATGCTGCCAATATTCACAATCACAATTTAAAACAACGTACGTGTAAAATAACTATATAACGCAAAGCGATTTTCACGATAACCTACAAACAACAAAATATACCTTTCCAGCTTGGCCGTCCAAATATAAGGGTAAGTGAGAATCATTTCCAAGAGCGACTATCGTGTTTTGAAACATGTCAAACGTTAATCCTGATTTAATAGCCATCGACGGACAATACTGCATTAACGCTATAGTTTTCGCAAAACCCTTAAAATAAAACAATGACATTTCATTTTGAAAAAAAGAATAATAAAATTGTCGTTTAATAATAATTAATTAATTAAAATAAAATAATTAATAATTTAATTTTTCGATGAAAAAAATAATTTAATTATTTGAAACTAGATTATTTTTCTCGTTCTTTTCTTTTTTTTTATTTGACAAATATTTCGGAGAGTTACAGGCAAATAAAATCTAATATTATACTCATAATACAATTACAGATTACATTAATTTAATTTGATATTTGAACCGTTTTCACACAAATCTTATATATGTATGTATAAAACGCATCTCGAATGACACTATTATTTTAGCCTATTCGTTTTCAATCGATGTAATTATTAAAATTAATAAAAGCCAAATACACGGAGCGTTATATTTTGAAACAGTAATACCTACGAATTTCAACTGCGTAAATTTTGATTTAAATTTTTCCCTAGGGCAAATATAAATATATATTCCATTTTATTTATAAATTTTACATATTATACCGCTACTTATAACTAAAAAAGGTACATATATTGTATTACGTAAATCTCTTTTTAAATAAATAGAACCACTTTGTTTGAAATATCAAATCAGGTAACTTGCTCGGAATAAAATATACATATATATATATATATATATATATATATATATATATATATATATATATATATATATATATATATATATATATTATTGAATACCCCAGCACAGGGGTAGATCAGAATAAATTAAACATTACATGAATAGAAAACAGATATGCATATAGAAATTTTACACATTATCCCGTTACTTATACCTACAAAGCGTAAATATACGATATTACATAAATCTTTTTTTAAATAAAAATAATCATTTTCACATGTTTTCTGGCGATTATAAACAATTAAACAAAATCGGAATAACGACAAAAATTGCAAGATCGAGTTATAAAATAAATTAACAAACACGCGATTAAAAATTATTGCTATATTTTACCGTCGTCGCATTATTTCTTTTTAAAAAATAAAAATAAATAAAAAAAAAGAAAGATACTTATTATATTTACCAAGAGTGGATTTTGCAATAAGACGTTCACAGGAAGAAATTGCCACCTCTCGATTTCATATATACGAAGGGTTGAAATACGTCTTTCTTCATCCAGACTAGCATAGCTCTTTTGTTGAAACAACGGATGTTCCTCGAATTTCTTCCAAAATTTCATCTAAAAATTAATATTTATCATTTTACGATTAAATTTTTAAAAACCATTTCAAGCAGAAATATATATATACAAGTTCAAAAATCAAGTCAATCAATAACTACAGTAAGCCATCGATAAAATTATAAATCGACGAAACTAATAATTTTGCGTATCTATATTTGTTTCTTGCTTATAAAATTATTTAGTACTATATAATCAGTTAAATATGTTCTTTACGATCGAAACATGTAATCAGTATTAGTCATCTTAATAATAATAATAAAAAAATATGTTTATCCAACCGAGTTACTCATTAAACGCGTGTTCGTTGGAAAAAGTATAATTTACAATCTCATTAAACATTTTTTCTTTAACACGATTCCATGCCTTGTGCAGAATCATTAAGCGAATTTATTTATCGTCACTACATATGAACTTAACATTTTTATCCATTTGATAAATAGATAAATGTTGATTACAAAATCATTACATTTTCCTTTCTTTCGCTATTTCCTTCATATATTATATTATTGATTTTTATAAACATCAATTCATGTTTTATCCAACTTCCTCTATCCTGTGCTTTTCGAAACAAATACTTTCCCGCTGTTTATAAATGCCGCCTTTCCATCTTCCAGTTGGCTTCTTTTCCAATTGTATGACCTCCATATAAGCAGTTCATTCGTTCATCTTTCATCTGACTGTCTTCAAATAAGTCTGGTCCATGTCCACTTGTTCATTGCTATCCTTTTACAAATATCTTCAAACATGTTTTTTTTTTAATAATTGTTTCGAATTTAATTTTGTTCCGAAGTTTAATTTTACACAATTTTTCCATTAATTCTTTTATGGGTGGCTACATAATTTTGATATATTTTCTTCACTAATATTATTTGTGAGCATCTGCTTTATTTTGTGGTACACGACCTATCAATTTATTTCTCTGGCAAGGCCGTAGTTTCTTCGTTCCCTTGTAGGGAGATACCAACAACACACAAACACACTGAGCCGGTGTTACCCATCCAAGTACCGTTGCTTAACTTCTGCAATTACACGAATTGTTAAATTACTTTTTTTATACACGAAATATTAATATTTATAAATATATTTAATCTTTAGTGTAAAAAAAAAAAATTTTTAACAGACATATCAGTGTAAAACTAGATATCCAAAAGTTAAGTTATTTGTAATAAGAAGTAAGTTAATTATGTTTTTTATACGTAATTACTATTATATTCCTTTTTAATTCAATTGTAATAGTCTGAAGATGACAACGTTACGTTTAAGTTTAATTAAATAATTGTTAACGATTTGCACGAAAGTTTCATCATATATATATATATATATATATATATTATATATATTATAAGGTGGCTCTCGTAATTAAAAAATCTAGCAGTTGCAATTGCACCTTACCCCCTCCCAGACGTAAACATAAAATAAATTTTTTGGTTTCACACATCGCAAAGCAACGTTAATAATATCAAAGTCAACAAAGTATAATGCAAACGCAAGAACCTTTTAAAACCGTAATCAGAAAAACTAAAAATTATGAAGTTAGATTATCAATCCTTAGATAAAAAACTGTAATATTAAACTAAAATATTAAAAATTTATTTCCGCATGAATAAGTACAAAATTTATTCAATTAAAATGGTATAAAAACGTTTTAAATACTAAACGAAACAATTCGATAAACCACTAATAATAGTTTTTTATTTTTTCACAATTTACACGAAACAATCGTCTCCAAATGAAACGATCAATTGCTGTAAATGCTGTATAAATATTAAATAATAAAGATTCGGTAAGGAAAAAATTCGACGTATATTAACATCGGTCACTAATAATACGAACAACATAAACTGGAGGGAGGCAATGAAACAATTCACACGCGGAAATGTACACAGCGTAAAAGAAAGAAACACCAATAGAAAAAAACTAATATTAGAAAGAGATAAAATATAAGTTCTAGACTCGTTCGTTAGCTGGCCGGAAGTATGCGCACACAACCCGCATCCATGTGTCGTGAATAACATAAGAGAAAAACCTATCCTGCAGCATCAAGTGTGTGTATATTTCAAGGATTTGGTTGCAAAACGAGTGTAATTAGCAGTCGCTAATATAGCCCAATCATATACACCAATAGTAGTATTAGATGGAAAAATTACCACATAACGCTGTATATAACTTTCCGGTATCTTCTTCAAGTCTGCATCGAGCTTGCAACCACTAACCGTTGTAACTAGACATTTCACAGTACTTTTTTAAAAGATTTTTTATTTTTTATATTTTACGGAAAATATAATTAAAATTCGCTTCTTTTGTTTAATCGCCGCAAAATACTTAGTACTTTTTAACTATTTTATTACATAATCAATTTTTACCTTGATCTGGAAATTTCTGGTTGTTGTTATATATATATAACTAAAAAAAACTGCAATTAATTTTTAGAATTAACGTGATTCTCTTTGTCATATTTACATATAAAGTACTCTTTTAATATTTACAATTTGTCCATCCTTTAAACAACACCGGTATCGATACGAACTGAAGAAGTTTTGCTTTAAACAGTAAAAATGTAAATTGTTCCCGTGAACCAGAAGTAAAGTAATTTTTTATTAAAATTTAAGTTATAAATAATATAAATTTCTCATTAATAATCCAAACCCGTTGTGACACTGTAGTTCATATGAAATTTGTGTTCCAACGAATGAAAAGTAGTGAAAACCAATTCATATTATTATTAAAAACCAGCGTTGCCCATAATTACCATAAACTAAAATATTTTAATTTAATGGTTAAAATAATTGAGTAATTTTTCAGGTGTTTTTTTTATTATAATAAAAATAGATTATTTTTTATATTACTTTTTAGGTATCAAAAAATAAATCACACGAAACGTGTTTTTAGGACATTATTATCAATTTTCTTATAAATATGATTACATGAAAATAATAAAAATGTGCTAATTAGCCGAGTTCAAAAAAACATTAACACATCGAAATTTCGTCATTTCACAATAGTTTGAATATAGTGAGAATGCAATATAAAATTAAATGGATCAAATAAAAAATTACTCGAACAAATATAAACAAACAAATGAATACTATACGCGTTGATAAAATTTGAAAGCTGTCCATATACTTTATTACAGACAATAAATGAATGCAATTGATAACATTTTCAAATTATTATCTCACTAATTCAAATTATGGCTGTATACAAAATATGTACTAAATAGCTAACGTCAGTGACTGAAAAATTTTCTAAAGTAATAAAATTGTATAAAACTAACAGAGAGCGGAAACGATTAGATCCAATTAATTACACTTCTGTTTAGGGTACCTCTACACAGTGGCGGCTCGTACATAAAGGTTATGTGGTTGCACAACCATCAGAAATATCGAGCACAGCATAAAAATTGATGATGTAATAAAATAAATTAAAAGTACTAATTATTTTATACAGATTAAACAAAATAAGCAAATTTTAATTATATATTTTTCAAGAATATATTATAAAAAGTTAAAAATCTCTTTAAAAATGCTTTGAAACGCCAAATTATAACGGTTGGTGGTTGCACACACGATGCAACCTGAAGAAGGAATCGGAAAGCCACTATATATGTAGAATTTACATGGGACTATATGGGCGAATGTTGGTTGCAGTCGTTTTACAACCAAAGTCCTTGAAGTACACTTGACGCGGCTGAGTAGGTTTTTCTCGTTGTGTTGTTCATAACACGTGAGTGCGGTTGCGTATACTACCGGCTAACGAACGAACGAGTCTAGGACTAATATTTCATTTCTATCCCAGATTCGTTTTTCTTTTTCGAATTTCTATCGGCGTTTCTTTCTTTTACCGTGTACATTTCCGCGTGTGATTGTTTCATTGCCTCTCTCTCTCTCTCTCTCTCTCAAGTTTATATTGTCCCTATTATTACTGACCTATGTTCGTTCATATACGTGAAATTTTTTCCATACTGAAACGTTATTATTTATAGGGCAATTGATCATTTTATTTTCAGAGGATTTTGTGTAAATTGTGAAAAAATTAGTCTATTATACGTCGAGTTTATCGAATTGTTTCGTTTTAGTATTTTAAACAATTTTATACGTTTCTAATTATATTAATTTTGTAATTATTCATGCGAAAATAAATTTTTAATATATTTCGGTTTAATATTACAATTTTTAAACTTTGGAATTGATAATCTAACTTCATCATTTTTAGTTTTTCTGATTAGGCTTTTAAATGATTCTTGTATTTGTATTACTCTTTGTCGACTTTGACATTATTAATGTTACTTTCAGATGTGTGAAACAAAAAAAAATGTTGTGTATGTATATTTAGGGGAGGGGGAGGTGTACTTGCAACCGCTAGATTTTTTAACCACGAGCCGCCACTGCCTCTACGTTGTACAATTTCACGCCATTATACATTCTATTATCTATTGATAAATTACAAGATAGTAATTTTTGAAGAAGGAATTATGAATCTTTAAGAAAGTTAAACAGAGAGCGTTTAAAAAAATCCAACTTTTAAAAATCATCGAAAAATTTGCAGACGAAAAAGGTGCCAAAATAACTCGGAGGATATAAATTAAGATACAGCGATGGGTGAGAAGATTTTTAAAACCACTTAATTAAATCATTTATTCGAATTAACAATTAAGTAATATTTATAGGAATGAAATTATTTTGACAAACTTATTCGCTTTACAAGTTATTTCACAATCGGAATAAGACGATTCGTAATACGCACGAAAAACAGACCGATTAATTTCATTCATTCTTACTGGCTTGCGCTGATAAGCTGATAACGCAGTCAATTGTAACGCCCTACTTACTAATTACGTAACCTAGTAAACGCGTTTAAATTATTATAAATAAAAGGTTTTGTTTTTTCTAGCGTCAATCACGACACAAAAATAAACAAAATAATAAAAAATAGATAATAATTTAACTACTTTAACTATACATAAGCCTTTCTAAAAACATTAAATTATAAATTTTATGGAGTGTTTATTATACAATATTACTTCTTGGGTGAACATTGAAATTTTAAAATTGAGATATTTCATGTATAAACATTTTTGTCAACGTCAAAATTTCATGCCCCATATAGCGGACATTGTGACTGAACGGTAATTTGCGGGATGATCGATAATAACGATTTAAATAGAATCTGCAACAATAATTAAAGTTACCGGGCGATGAAATTTAAAAATTATTTTATAATTCATTTTTTTTTCAATCGTATTGAACGAGAGTTAATTTTTACATTAACCATTTAAAAAAAAAATTAAAGAAAAGAAGAATATATTTTATCAAATTACAATTGACTACACGCACGCATACACAGACGGAGCAAAATCCACAGCAAACGATGACAATTCATCAGCAGCTTGCTCTTACCAAATTAATAATACACTACACTCAATCCGACTAAGCGATGGCTGCACTTTTCTGGATGCAGAGCTGTATGGAATTATTTACTGTATTCAGTATATCAGATCAGCTGTACTTCCACATCGAGCACTGGTTATAACAGACGCCCTCTCCTCTCTAGAACTAATATATAGACAAGAATACCATAATATTAGAAATTCTACATAATCTACACAAACTACGTAGGGAAGGATGTGAAATACGCTTTCTGAGGATCCCAAGTCACGTTGGGATGCACGATGGTGATGAAGTAGACCTTGAAGTTCGGTCTATGGTGCTTTCACCAGTACTAAAATACTCACCACCTCCAACAACATTAGAACACGTACTCATGAACAACATTAAATAGGAATGGACTACCGACTGAGACTCACAAACAACTTTCCTGAGGAGTATAAAATCAATCGTAGAACCTTGGTGACTCCAGATGGCACAAGCAGAAAAGAATATTGTACCATAAACGTGTAGGTCATACAGCCGTATCACACAATTATCTGTATGCCAAAAGCCCTCAATCAACAAACTGCCCCCTATACGGAAACAGAACCAACAGTTACACACTTAATCTACAACTGCCAAACACTCACACCACACAGGTTAAAACACAAAATACAAGTCCCGATACACAAAATCCTCTCAAACAACCCTCGATCAATAGTTAGAATCCTGACTTTTGCTAGAGAAAGTAGACTCCGAGCATACATATAAACTAGACACATGTCTGTTTCCTTATACTGTAATAACCCTGGTTGTTACAAGCGGCATATGGATATTTACATAATATTAAAAAAAAAAAATTACGTATCGATGATATTAACAGTTAATTTTATTTTTCTTGACGTTTAATGTAGTAGTAAAGAATATATATATATAGATATATATATATACATACTTTTAATTCAATGACATCTTCAGTTTCAACCAACAACATTAACTTTTTCCATGAGAATGTAGCTTGTTTCCTATAAACATCCAACGGTCCCGGTTGAAAATCTGGTAGCAGATCCTCGCAACGTGTCATACTGAATTTTCGAAGATAATGTACTGAAAATAAATTTAAAAGTTAATTCGGCAATTTAAAAACGTAAGATATAATCACGTTAGTTCCCGTATTTTTAATAGGCATACACAAAAAAAAAGTGAGAGTCTTACACCGGTTGAATTTAAAGTAACACAAATTAATATAAAACACAGTATCGAGCAAATTTTTACTTGTTGTATCAAAGCGAACAACACAATATTTAAGAGTATATATATTTTTTAAAGCTAATCAATTTTTTTCTGTATTGGAGCACTTTAATAGGCGCAAATGTCGACTTGGTTTCATGTGTGAAGTATCGCCATTTAATAGTTTAGCCCCGAATTTGCACACACGAAAAAAATTCGTTATAAAAACGAATGATCTGGTTCTCGGACGCAAAATTTATTTTAACAATCGCAACATTAACGTGGTAAGAAATAACGCAAATATTTTAAATTAATTAAAATAAAAATACTTTTATACCATATTATAAATATGTATATTTAAATAAAATGGTCTACAATTTTCACCGGTTACAGCATCACCAGGGCTGAAACTAGTAAACTGTTTCGATTCAATTACTATATTGTCATACGGTATAAAAGTATTTTTATTTTATTTAATTCTTAAATTAAAATATGTATCACCGAGGAATCGTCCCAGAAATATTTTCTGATATTTCGGTATCATATTTAATAAAAAAAAATAAACAATATAAACGATATTTACATCATAAGCTACAAGAGTTTAAGAAAATAAGTTTAAAAAAAAAAACCTAATAAATATAGATTAGCGCGATAAAACAGAAATTCACACTACACAATTTCTAAATATAATAAAACTTGATTCAAAAGTTTCTATATAATTTTTAATTTTTTTTTTCACGAAAACAAAAAAACGATTTTTAAGATTTGAATAATACTTACAAATGAACGAAGGGGATAAAATAGAAGCCGGAAGAAGGTGAATCTTAAATATTCCATAATGATTTCACAATTCAGATAAAATGTATTTAATAAATTAGTAAAAGTATCAATCGGAAGAAAATACAATTATCAGAGTAAGCTCGAATAATTATTGAATATTCCTTCGTATCGAAAATCTTATATTAAGAAATATTGAAGAAGACACAAAAGAATTTTGTAAAATTAGTCATGGACGTTTTACCGTTACGTGTATATATCTCAAGCCTACGATAGTCACCATTTGTAGTTATAAAACACGAAATGAAATGTTAATGTGAATGTTGAAGATAACAATCAGGGCTGATAAAGCCAGAAGGAAATGCTGATAAGTAAAAGGAAACTACGAATGACAGGTAAAATTGTGGAAGTCTTGATTGATTTACAATAAACGAGAATTCGGAATATATAAAATAAAATATAAAAATAAATAGGAAATATAAAGAAAAAAAGTGGTTTAAACAAAGATGTAAACTATAAAACATCCACGACATAAAAGAGTAATTTGAAATCGCAAGATGAGGTAATTAATAAAGCAGTAAAAGCAGATTTATAACAACAGAAAAATATGAGCTATTCTCGAACAAGTAAGAGATTTAAGGTACGTCGGTAAATTATGCACAGATTACACGTGAAAGAATACAAACTCCAGATATTGCAATGTCGAATTCAAGAATACACGATGAAGAACAGTGGCGTAGCTAGACTTGGTTGAAGAGGGGGGTTCAAACAAAACTAAATTATAACAGTTAACACAAGTTAAATTTAAGTAAATAATCAAAACTCAAGTAGGTTAAAGCCTTAAGCAATCCAACTCATCGGAGTTATTTTTATACTTATTAGACGTCGAATATGTAATTCTATTACAAGCAACAGACGTCAGAAATATTTAACGTCACTGGAACACACTAATAGTATGTTAATGAAGACAGAGAGAGAGAGAGATGGTTACAAAGTACAATAAATTCCGCGAAAAAATAAACGATAAATAATGATTTTACATTTTTTGAAGGATACATAGTAATACCTAACTAAATTTAAACTTTAAAATTTATTCTTCGCGTTTTCTACAAAATTCTTCTAGTACCTCCTATATTACAAAAACTATTTATTTACTTCGAAAACAACGAAATTTAAATAAAATAAATGAAAATAAAAAAAAAATAGGTTTAACAAATGCAAAACTGCATTTAACAACGAGTATATATTTTCTTATTATCAGATTGATTCCAAGGGGGGTTCAGAACCCCAAAATCACGCCCTGGCTACGCCACTGATGAAGAAAACTAAATGAAAGAATGAGAAATTCAGAGGCGGAAATTAGGTGCAAACTTCTAAAATGCTTTTATATTAAGTAAAAAGATATTGCACGCACCGTTGAACACAACAGACCGGACGGAAGAATTTTCGAATGTTAACATTTATAAACAAAGAGAGATCAATTCCCCAATTAACTGGGAAGTTTTTACAATAATAAACTGAAGAATTGGGAATAAATTCAATTTATATCTGTGCAGTTTTTTTTTTTTTTTAAATAAATAAATATATAATCAATTTTTTAAAATTATCGTAATTATTATTAATTATTAGTTGTATAAATAACGGATATATTCTCAAGAAGAGACGTTATTTTAAATAAATTTTCATTAGAAAGAAACTAAACTAATTATTAGCCAGTAGCCGAGCTATAGAAAAAATAAAAATTAAACAGATATTACACGTTTAGGAGAAAGAAACGAAACATCCATTTTTAGAACTTTTTTTTTTTAAATTTTAATAACTTTTACATATTTTTCGCAAGACACGTCTATAGGCGTCGTGTAAATTATTTTTAATATAAATTTTCATAATAAGAGGCATTTGGTCAATGTTTTAATTGTAGAAATATTTATGTAGCGTATTAAACTTATCTTTTTTTTTTTAATATTTATTTATTTATTTGCAAGAATTTGTGTACATAAAGGGGCAAAGGACTATTAAAAAAAAAAAAAAAAGAACAGAAAAATTAATACTTAAGATAAATGATATACTTAATCAACATATAATGGTTCTAAATTCATATTTCAAGTCCTTTGCGAGTGTGTACTTATATTTAAGGGCAACAGCCAGGATGACAAGCTATTACCGTGAAATATGTCATATGTACAATAAGAAAAAAATAGCAAAATAAACTTAATTGCCACATTATCTATTAGGTTCACTTTAGTTAAATTATATCGCAAAAAGTAGCTGCTTACATATAGCGTAAGTAGGTATAAATTAAGATACAAGATTTAAATATTAAGAACACTGTATAAAAAGGTATTATCGTCATTGTATATTATTACTATTATTATAATATTATTAAACATTAGTGTAAGGACCAGTTAATAAGATTTACCATATATACATACATGCACATACATACACGTATACACATATAAACACACATGTATTAAGAGGATTGATCAAGCGCTGGCAGGCTCAAATTTAATTTCCTTTTCATAATAATATGAAAATATTCTAACAAATGATCAGCATTTTTTACCTTTAGAACTAAAGGTAAGTTTTCATTAATATTTATTCCTTATTTCGTTAAAGGCACAGCATTTGAAGATAGTATGATGTATATTATCAATTTCTTTGAGATCACAGTACTGGCAATAAGGTGAAGAGGTCAATTTAAACCGATGTAAATACTCTCCGAAATTACCGTGCCCAGACAAAATCTGCGCATTAAAAAAAGTAATTTCAAGGTTGTGTAATTTAGACCTATAATTAATGTTTGGAATGAATGAAAATGTTTTCCTACCAGTAGTTTCCAGTTCCCAACGCAGTTGCCAAATGTCGATTAATTTATGTTTAAGATAGGTTTTCAATGTATTAACTGGTGGTGTTGGGCCAACATCAGAGATTAAGGTATTGTTTTGAAAAAATTTTAAGGATCTAACTAGATTATGATTAAGCGTAATTCTGTATTCACTTAGAATGGCTCTTCCAATAAGAAATAAATCCAGAGGTAAGATATTTGCAATAACACATGCCGCTGAAGAGGGGGCAGTTTTGTATAATAATAAATATTTCCTTTGATTTTTGACGACAGTCGTAAGAATCCTATGATTAATATAAATATGTGCACCATATCCAAATATAGACTGGATCAGTCCTTTATATAAAACAATACTAAACTACGGAGTTTATCATAAATTTTTATGCATTTACGATTTAAATAATCCAAATGTGAAAGAAATTTTAATTTATGATCTAAATTTATACCAAGGTATTTTATTTTGCTGGCAATTTGAATAGGTTGGCCAGAAACTGGTGTAATTTCTTTAAAATCGCTTACCTTCTTTTGGCTACCAAATATGATAGCTTCACACTTATCCACAGAAAAAGTAAGACCTAATTCAGCTATAATGTCTTCGAGTTTTTTACATACTGTAGATACCTTTTTAACATTTGTGTAATGCTTGATGCTAAGCAAAATGCATAGATCATCTGCATAAGATATTAAAGTGCAGTCAATGTTAAGTATATTACAAAAAAGTTCAATATCTTTATGTACTTTAGAATATAGAATGTTCCAAAGTGTTGGTCCAAGGACAGAGCCTTGAGGAACCCCACAGGACACCGTTGTAGTAGATGAAGCTGAGTTAATTTTAAGGCAAGCCAAGCGATCTTGAAAATAACTTATTATTATGTTTATTATGGATGGATTAACTTCATTATCTTGTAGAATATGAACAATAGATGACCATTTACAATTATCAAAAGCACCTTTTATATCAAAAGAAATAACAAAAGGTGTACATCCAGCAGTTAAACAGTCTCTAATAGAGGAAACAAGCTTATAGACTGCACCTTCTGCAGAATGAGAATGTCTAAATCCGAATTGATTTCGATGTAAAATTTGTTTTTTCATAATTTCTGTGGTTATAGGTTTATAACTTCTTCATAGACTTTCCAACATGAGTTAAGTAAAGATATTGGGCGGTAGGCTGTAATATCTGTTGGTGTTCTGCCAGGTTTTTGTATTAAAACAAGATCAGCAATCTTCTAGACAGTGGAGAAAAATTCTAACTCGAGACATTTATTAATAATGGTAAAAAATAAATTAGGAAAATGAATATTAATTTGTTTAAGTATTTTGTTTGTGATCCCGTCGCTCCCAGTAGCTTTCTTGTTACAAAGAGATTTAAAAACTTGATTTAGGGTATCTCGGCACACATGAAGTCTATCAAGAGCAGTGGAATAAGCTGAGTTAATTTTACAGTCTATCTTTAATGGGAAAAAATGATCCAAGAAAGCAACACACTTTTCCAAATCGCCTGTGATTTTATTATGTTGCAACGTGATTTCAGGAATGGTAAACTGTTTGTTTTTCCCAGATAAAAATTTATAAGGTTTACCCCAAGCACTGGATTCTGTGATGAAACGTTTATATGAATTCAATTTGGCTTGCATAATTGATTTTTTGTAATTTCTGTTTAAGATTTTTGAGATAGCATTAGTAATTATCAGCTTAAAGGGTTTTTTGTTTTATTTTTAATTTTCCTAATTTTATTTATTTGAACTTTAAGTTTTTGAAGATCCTGTGACCACCAGTTATTTATATTCGGTGTAACATATTTCGATGTATTACTAATGTTATTAATAAGATAGGAGTTCGGAGAAGTAATAATAATATCAAAATTGTGAGCAGTTTCACATGAATTAACATTCACTAGCATCTTACTGATAACATCATTATCTAAAACTTTAATAAGTTTAGATATATCTGCTTTAAAGATCACGGGTTTATTTCCCTTGATAGCACCATCACTAAATATTATAGAAAAGCATTTATGAGGAGTAAGGTCAGCACAATGAATTTTGAGATTGAATAAAGACTGAATATTTTGTGAGACCATATCTGTGCAGTTAGCAGAGAATTATGGAATATCATACAGAAAAGAAAAATTGCGTATTTCGGTCACATAATTCGTTGCGAAGAATACCGCATATTAAAAACTATATTACAGGGTAGAATAAAAAGAAAACGGCCACAGAAGGAAGCTCGGATGGATACATAAAGGATTGGATGGGAATAAAAGGAATTGGAAAATTAATGGAAGCAGCAAGAAATAGTAAAAATAGTCAACGCGTCAAGGACGTAAGGCACTAAAGGAAGAAGACGAAGAAGCCAAAAATACGTTATTATTCACTTCTCTGTATTTTCTATAATTGGAGGTTTAGTCTTAATCGACATCATTTTTCTTTGTGTATCTCTTCATTCCACCTTTCTAGATGCGAGTTTACTCGTTCCTCATATTTCCTTCTATTCGCTTTGATTTTCCTTATAATCATAATAATGTAGTTTCTGATATAGACTAAATCGTTTAAAAACACTTCACTCTGATGGATCAAAAACCTTATGCCACTTTTGTCACCCCTTTTTTCTATATCTCTCGAAAGTTTATTCTGCCCGAGTTTACAGCCATAATATTGTTTTTTCTGACTTCAGAAGTTTTTGAAATTTTCCCATTTTAATTATACGTAGAATTAATAAGCTCGCTGTACCGTTACGCAATGCTGTATTCTGAATGAAGTTTTCACGGATTTTCAAGCGAGTATTGTTGGGAATTTTCTTGTTAATCGTACTGTGTCGTATCATTTTAATAATATCGGCCTATTTCTTACATACTTTGCATAGATCTTTTGTTTACTTATAAACGCAAAGAATATTGAACTTTTTTTATTCTCCAATCACTTATATCTAGTTGTAAACTATTTATAAATCATTAGACAAAAAAATGTTCTCGCCTTCCATAGTTCAATAATACACCCGTTCGCTCATTTGCATTTACATCATTACTATCTGTCAACTAATTCTTTTGCTGCCTTTCCTGATCCAAAATTAAAATTATCTGTTCACCTGATCACACTTTTTTTTTTTAATGTTCTTATTATACGGATTCTCGTCTAATACTTTACTAACAAATTATCTCACTTCACGTTCCTTCTTATATTGAAACATGTCCCATCTTTTTTCCACAACGTTAATATTTATCTTTGTATTATTCCGTTCGCTTTAATCGCGTAGCGACCTAATCTATATTGCATTCATCAATGTTCACCGTAATTACTTATTATTTTACCACGTGCTTGATTTAAATGTTTTTTTTTTTTTATTATCGAGTAAATTTTCTTCGAATAAGCGCGATTTAAAATATATTTAATGTAATTTAAATTTAATATATTAACAACATGCTGTCAGGCTAACACGCGTAGAAGGCTCATTTGATTTTGTTGCTATTTATATTAAAAGTCAGATCTGAAACTCGTTTGCAAACTCGAGATTGCCTTAGCTATATAAATAATTAATGGCAAATTAAACTTAATAAAAACATAAAATTTACTAGCGATTAGGAAAGAGAGTAGCCAAAATCGTTATAACGACTTAGCCTCTGTCAATCATTCGCCTTAGCAACAAAAAATTCTAAATAATTCTAAAATTCCGTTGGCCTTACTTGTTTCCGGTTGCAGTAAGTAGTTTTCGTTCTCGAAATAATCGCAATTATCGTTGTTTTCCAAAAAAAAAAAAAAAAATAGTACGCTTCCACTGTTTTACACTCTACACAATAACTACCAAAAATTACCGGTGCTCTTATATTACTCTTGACAGCAGTATAATACGTATAGCCCTTTATCGACTTCACAAATAACAACATCTAAGGATTTATTTATCATCTCGTTTGTTACCTATGGATCCGTTAAAAAATATCATTTTTACTGCTACCATACGAGAAGAACATATTCATTACATGAAGCGAAGAAGAAACTGATTTACGTGTAAATACATAAATATCTCTACATACCTGAATATCTACCACCACGATGGAAAAACGAACGACTCATTTAATTTAATTCTTATTAGTTACTTTTCTGAACATGATAAAATTTTCTGGACAAGACAAAACTGCATCTCCTAAAAAAATATGATTACCTTTTTAAATTACGTTCAAAAAATAATTCCCGATAATTACGATAGCGTGTACGGAGACACATAATCGCGGCAACAACCATGTTTATGACGTAATATAAATAGCTGGAAGTTATTAAATTTTTAAGATGGATTTTCTTTTTGTTCGAGTTACATATAACCTGAGATATATTTTGTTAAAACTCAGTCCAAACGTGAATTTTTTTTATTTTTTTCTTTACCACACTTATACATTGAAAAATGATCGAAATTATTTGTAACTGATATTTTAATCAAACGAACGATTGTTTTAAATATATATATTTTTTTATAGATCAATCGCAAACTTCATCGATAGTGTTCGTCACACCTATTCGCCCTCGCGGAATCTATAGAGATCTAAAAAAAAAAAAAAAAAAAAAAAATAGAAAAACCGGAAGAACAAAAGAGCAGACTGGAATTTGAGGTGCGCGTTTCAATACACACACAGATTGCAAACCGTAAATAGAGAAATCGCGTAATCACTTTTGTCGACGAGTCTACAAACTTGTAATGTCGAGAAAAAGACGATAATTTTATAATTTTCTCTTTTACATTCGAGAATCGACTGTGACCGTTCTTTATAATGAATCAGATTAGTTTCCATCTCGAAAGTCCATTTCTAGCTAGTACAAGTTAGCAGGTTAAAAAAATAAGTACATTCGGCTAAATAACAATAAAAAAAACAAATAATTAGAAAAGGTGACGCAATTTATTTGAGATCGCTGGATACGGTTAGGCGAAATATATATACCACCGTACAACAGAAAAAAAAAGTATTTATTATTTCAACGAAATACATACATAAAATTGTGTTCGAAAATTCTTACTTTTGTTCTTCGAATAAAATAGTATCCGTATTCGTCATTTTCTGATTAATTCGGAGAAAAACAAATAAATAAACAAAAAACCGATTAGATGCATCGCATTTAGTAGAATTAAAGTAAATTTCTTTGACGAAAAGTGGATTGGAAAGGAGGGTACGTGAAGATAAACGTAAAACCCCGAAGTATTCTAAGCGGCTTTCAACTATTCCGACCTTTATTAAACTTAAAAGTATTTTATGCAAAGCTCTCTCGAAATTAAGAAGACAATATTTGACCATACTCAAAGTGCTCTTCCAGCTACGTTCTCAGTTTTATCAACGGAAGTATACGCCGTTAGATCAACAGAAATAAAAATTTCATTTTATGCACTGACTCGCTTTCAGCATTAAGAACTCCGTTAAACAATACAAATTGTGTACAATAGCTAATGAAATAATACTCACCTTACAAACCACACCTAAGAACTCAATACTTTTGTAGATATCAGCTCGCTGCAGTATATAATATGTTAATTCGATAGCCAACGAATCGCCAAAAACAGCCATTTCGCATTCGCTTTCGAATACCCCTGTACCGATAGCTGATTTCAAAGAATACTTAAACACCATTTTGAATCTATAATAGTAACTGACAGAGAATATGTATGAAGAATAAGCTACGATCCAAAAAATTCTCTTCGAAGCAGTGGCTTTCAGCATATCGAAGTAACAGAACGGAAGAAGTAATATTATGCCGACTACCTATAGGACACATATTTATTTATTGGGAAAAAACACCCTCCACGTGCCCATAGTGTTGCTGTCAATTGACGGTTAAGCGTCTATGGATGGACTGTCCAACTTACAACCAATATCGAGAACAATACTAAATCGCATCATTGGACTTACAAAGTTATTAAGAGATAATATGGATACCATTTAATACCTTTGTTGTAATTATTTTATTTTCGTGCCTCTAGCTACAATTGCAGTACACGGTACGTAAATAAATAAATAAGAAAGAAGCCACACACACACACACACACACACACACACACACACACACACATATATATATATATATATATATATATATATAACTGCGTTGTCTGCCTGCGATTTGCGAATATTTTCATTATAATCAATGCATTGGGGGTATTTTAATCACACATAAACAGAAAATCTACTTTTTAAAATGTTTGTCTGTCTGTCTGTTCCGATTTAACTCAAAAATTATTAAAGCAATAATGATGAAAATCTCATAACTTATAGTATATATTATTGGATTTGTTGTCAGCTTTGTTTCACATTGATATCATAAATAGGACAGAAGTTACAATAATTTTTAAAGTTATACGTATATATATTAATATAGTAGCGTTCGGGGCGTGGCCGAAATAACTGACGGGATATATATATATTGGGGCGTGGTTGAAATAACGGATATATATATATATATACAAGGAATATATACGTATACTATACTAATACATAAACCTGTTAAACGAGACAGCGATATTGTATTAAAAAAAATAATTACACAGCGAAGTCGTTGGTAAAACTTCATATATATATATATATATATATATATATATATATATATATATATATCAATACAAATAAAATATTGTTTATATTGCATTATTTAGTTCAAAATCTTTATAACCATATAAGCTTACATAAATGAATTCAAACTCGAAAGGATATGACAACGGTATAATAAGCAGCCTAAACATTACAAAGCTGTATAATTTTGGATAGAACGTACATTGAAAATAAAACTTAAACACGGTTGTGGTCTGAACCTCTATATGAGCTAAACCATGTATTTAACCATAATCCATTTTACGTTACGCCTTCCAGATGCGAGAACAGTAATTTATCGCAGAAATGGATATGCGATTATTCTTTATTCGAAGTTTAACGTGTACAGTTAATTTATTATATTACCGCCGCTAGCATAAAATGATATAAATTAAACTTTAGATAATTATCGGCGTAAACTTAAATTTTAAACATTACAATTTTCTACCGCCCTCACTGAAAACCACAAAAATCTTCTCATATGTTTCGATTCACTCTCTTCTATCATATGTTCAACTGCAATTTTACCAAATTACACCCCGTTAGCATAGAAATCTTAAATCTGTTATACCGTAACCCTACTCTTAATATAATTATATTATGGATTCCAAGTCATACTAGCAGACAAAACAGCTATATAAGCAGCCACTATTCAACCATATCCATTAACTCCTATATCCGAATCTGATAGATACATCGTTTCCATCAAACACAAAATAAATCAAATCAATTCAATTCAATTCAATAAAGTATATTTATGTTTTTATACATCAGCAAATAATAAGTAAATAAAAAAATGCGCATACCGAGCAGCGTTAACGCTCTTACTACGCGTCTTAGGAAATAGTGTACAAAGAAATCTTAAAATTTATTTTATAATTATACAATAATTATACAGGGAAAAACACAACTAAAAACCCTGCGTAGCTGAAAATAGAGAAATTAATTAATTATAGTTTGATCTTAATAGTACATTAAGGATATGGGTAAAATTATACAAATTATATTAAGGTTAAAAAAATAAATAAGAGGATAGAAGAGAGAAATACTGATACAATAGATTACACGAGGATAGAGACTTATTAATAACGACTTAAGTAGTTCGACAATCTGGTGCTAGAGAAGTGAATGTTTAATTCTTTTGTGTTTATATTTTCTGATCAGCGAGTCGCGAGTATAATTTCCAATTCGCTGTACGATAGGGTAATGGCTAGTCAGGCATTTGCTGCAGAACCTATCTGCTTGTTCCTGTACTAGCTCAGGAATAGTACGCTGATGAAGAGCTGCATGCATGTCAGTTATCTTAGTATAATAATGGACATTAAGTACAATACGCAGACATTTATTTTGAACAATTTGTAATTTATATAAGGTGGAATTACTAACACCGGACCAAATTGGGCAAGAGTATAATAATATCGGCAGTATGTATGCTTTATATATTATTAGTTTGTTTTTAATACTAACTTTAGAGCGTTTGTGAAAAATGGGGAAAATTTTATATAATCGGGAGTGCGCTTTGTCCGTGATGTGTTTAATGTGTTCATGGAACGATAGTCGTTTGTCCATTGTAAGACCAAGATATGTTACACGAGGTTTCCACGGTAGTTGCCTGTTATTTATTTCAATGTGGTGAGTTATTTGCGGCCTGCGTCTCGTAAATAGTATAGCTTCCGTTTTTTCGGTGTTAATTTTAATTCTCCACTTTGTGTAATATTTGTATATTTTGTAATAACTTTTGGTGAGTCTGTTATATAGGAAGCTGTAAATAGAGCAGTGTCATCGGCGTAAAGAGATGTATCAACATCCCTCAGCCGAGGCAAATCATTAATATATAAAATATATAGGAAGGGTCCCAAGATACTACCTTGTGGAACTCCAGCTGTTAGTGTTTTAGTACTAGAGTAGGTATCATTTACCTTAACAATAAACTGCCTATCAGTTAGATACGATTTCATGATCATTATAAGTTGCTTGGGAAAGCCATAATGAATCATTTTGTATATTATGCCATTGTGCCACGTAGTGTCAAATGCCTTTTCTACATCTAATAACAATAGTCCAGTATGTTAGTGATTATAATAGCATTAATTATATTTGTCAAGTATACTATGGCTATTTTAGGCAGGTTCTTGAGCATTAATGTGTGTATTAAGTCTTGTCCTGTGGATGACTTGCATTTAAGTCTTTTTATGAAATAATTTATTTCTTTTGGTGTGGTGAGCTTAATTAATGGGTTAGATGCTGGCGGAGCGCTACAATATTTACGCACAGTGAGATCAACTTTTTTTGTATGAGATATGGTGGAGAGGGTTGTGTTTTGACTATGCACTTGATAGTAATGGTGAGCTAAGAATTCAGCTTTATCTTTATCAGAATATGCAATATATTTATTGTGCGTTATTGGCGGAATATTGTTCCAGAGGCTTTTGTCCTCGGTAGGCAATGATTTTAATTTGTTATTTCACACATCATTACGATGTTCTAGGAGCTTAGTTTTTACTAAACGTGTTATTTCGTAATCTATGGAATGTTATTCCTACAATAAATCACCTTAGAGCTATCCGTTCTCATGGAGATCTTTTTTACGCAGTAGGAACAGGTATTTCTATCTCGTCTTTGCATTAGTTACACTGCGCTGACTCATAGCTACATTATAAATAAAATAGATCCATAGTTGTGCACCCGATGCGTCCAGATACCCTTAACACTCCGCCATTTGTCACTTAAGTGCCCACAAGAATCCGCATACCGACCTTAAAATTTCAGTTACAATCCACTACAACAGGTTTTAGTCGATAACCCAATTGCAGTACAAACAGTTCTTCGATTTCTCCAAAATACAGATATGATCAATTTTATATAGTACATGGTACCCGACGAAAAAAAAAATAAAAAAAAACAAAAAAAAACAAGGAAATAATATAATTTCCACGCGTCATATGCATATTTCTTATCGCTCTAAGCGTTTAAAGTTATATTATGCATTATAATCTACAAATAATAACAATTGCATACAAGCAACTATATACATTAAAGTATGTTATAATAATTTAAATATAGTTGTTATCTAGGAAAATCATGGTAGGATAAAGATGAACGCGCACTTTCATTGCGGATCGTTCGTATTTACTATTTTAATTTTATTTCCTAACAATTTTATTTAAGATAAAAAAAGACGAAATTAGTCATAGGTTTGGAATTAATTAATAAAAAAAAAGAAAATAACAAAATATCTTAAAATTTAAGTGGGTAAAAAAATGAGTATTTAAAGAAATATCTTCATAATTAATCGGTGAAATTTATGATAATTTTTTCACACGTATTTGTCTATTGTTTATCAAATAAATTTAAAAATATAGCAAGAGCGCAGTTTATGATAAAGAAAATGATATAGTAGCAGAGTGCGTTTTTTATATCATCTAGTAAGTAACTAGCTGTAATATATGTATAACACAACGTGTACCTGTACATTATCATCATTATTAGTCAATTATTCGAGGTCGACTTTTAATGACGCAATATTTTACTTTTGCTCGACACCCATTAAAATAAAAATAAAAAATCCCCGCTTTTACAATGGCAAGGTAAATAAAAATATGTGTAAACTAACTACAGTTTCTTTATTTCTTTCTTGACATTGAAATGTAATTTTTTTTTATTAATCTACATACCGTTTTTTTAAAACTATACAGCGAACAACAAACGTATAAACGACCAAAATGGTTTAGGTAAACCATTAATACTGAACGGTATCAGTCAATTATTCAAGATTTTATTCCACTGCTTGAAGATGAGCGTTTTGCCTATTTTCAACAGGATGTGCGAGGACCTATGTGTCGACAATAATGGAGTTTCTCGGAGAATTTGTTTTTGAGACAGAACCATCTCATAAAAGGCAAAACATCACTGACCAGCTAGATCTCCCGATATCATTCCTTGAATTTTTTTTATCTATAAAATTTATGAAATTCCAATCGTAAATACCGAAGAGCTCAAAAAAAAAATCCGATGAAATATTTCAAATTTCTGTTGGGACATTGAGGAAGTTGAAGCTTGAAAAATAACGGATACCATATTTAACATTTATTACGAACCACGAGGTTGGACAAAATATATAATCATATTTGTAATGATTTTTTTTTTATTTCTTTCTATTTGTAATAACTTTTTTCATTCTCACTAACGTCAATTATGATACACCCTGCCTGTGTATATATGTTCAATGGGCGTATACGAAAATCATACCGGAGCACCACCTGAACATATTTCCCCCCTCAGCATTCTAGCACGTCCTATCGAACCGACATTTTTCAGATAATCATAATAAACATTTTGCGATAATAATAATAAACATCTACCAAGAAAATAATTTAAAAAAATAAAAACCTTTGAGAGAAAAATAATTATTTTTGTCTGAAAAAAAAAATCTTTTTCTCATGTTATATATACATATATATATAACAATACGTTCCTTTTAGATTTTATTTTATATTTTTACCTATATATATATATATGTTTGTATGTATGCGTATGTTTCCTTATCTTATTTTATGCTATATATATGTGTGTATGTGTATATATATAACATGGGTGTGTACGTACTTGTCAGATGTGTGCATATACGCCTAATATATTAAAAATTACGATACTATACAAATTTCAACTATTTTTTTATTCGAATAGTGTGTGAATGACAATTTATCTTTTTTTTTTATAATTGATTTCACATAAAAATACTTTTAAGAACCTAATAAAGAAACACATGATCATCCTTCTTTCAGACGTATATATATATATATATATATATATATATATATATATATATATATATATATATATATATATATATATATATATAATGCAAACTTTTCGGAAGTTTTCTTTTGATTTCTGTTTTTACTTATATTTCTATCAGTATAACATAAAATGTTTAAAATCGCTAATAATTTTTATTTTGCTTGTATCAGATATTTCAATTATTACCTTAATCACCCCGTGATAGATACAAACATATCAAATAATGTTGCGCGTTATACATTCATTACATCTTATGCATATAAATGAGGATTGTTGTATTTACATATTTTACATACGTGTAATGTATTGATTAATTTAAAATAACCTATATAGAAACATCGCTTTTTTTTTGTAATTTGGCCCTGGACTCCGAACAGCCCGATTGCTGTTCGAAGGAATATTGCAAGCTTACAAATTTGCTCTTTAAGGCAAATATGCTGGTAACTATAATTAAAATATTAAATCTCGAGCACCGTTTTAATTTAAGCTATCGGATGTTCCAGAAACCTTTTATAATCTATTAAAAAATTATCAGGAAAAAATCCAATCAAAAAATTCCCATATTCCTTTTTAAGTACATAATTTTTTCTAATAATTACTATTTGTATCCAGCATACAAAATTAAAAGAAAAAGTAAATTAAAGTTGACTCAATGCATTATTTTTGTAATAACTAATAAACGAATGGTAATATAGGCTATTTTTTTCTATGCGCTGTGTACGTCATTAACCCTACTTTATATTGATTATAAGAGTATATTTTAAGACATGAGGTTATGCCGTGTCTAAAAAATGTGTACACAAAACTGAAATGACGAATAAAATCGTGACAAATTGCCTACAATTCCTAATTTGAAATTAATCTTTGCGTAGCTAATTTCATTAATTTTTTACGGTGTAAACCAAACTCTTAAGTGTTTTCGAAACGTTGCGTGAAAAAAATACGAGCATGGTTTACACAAAAAAAATCATAGGCGTATGGATATCAACCATGAAAGTTTAAAAGTGTATACATTAATGCACTTTTTTTTATCAATAGTGCACTTATGTAGCATACAAGAAACATTTAAAACTTATAAAGACCAAGGATTCTTGTATGTTGATAATAATTATTAAATTACCATCATGACATGTTATATGACGGTTCTCCGACCATAGAAATATTCGCCGACGGTACATTTAAATATAAGTCAAAATATTTTCACCAATTGTATATTATTCATGGATATAAAATCATTTATATAATGTACGCTCCTATGTGGACGTTCCTGTCCTAAATTGAATTGTCGATCGACTTTAGCAAAATCGGTTTTCCCGCTTTGGTTTGGTTAGGCTTAGGGATACGGAAAAAATTGTTATTACCTAATGAATTACTAAAGACTGCGACTATTGTAATAGTTAAAAAAATAAATTTAATACATAAACGTGACAAACAAATCTTGATAAATAATAACAGACAAAAATTAATTTAATTATTAAATTTTTATCATTTGGTTATTAAATTTTATCATAAATTGTCGGACGTGGGATTTTAACTTCATTATAAATTGCTGACCAGGACGTGAATTATTAAATTCTCTTATTATATACATATAGTATATATATATCTCAATATTTATATATTTATCTATCTATATTATATACATATATGTATGTGTGTGTTCGTTTATATGTATTCAATAATATATATGCATAAGTGTTTGCCAACATAATATACTATTTTCCTCCAAATGATCTTATCCAAGAATCCCACTTCCTCAATCTTATATCACTTCTCTCATTTCCTGTTATACTGACTGGCGACTTCAATTGTCATAACCCACTTCTTGGAAGCAATCGGACAAACCAAAAAGGGTCTTTTAATAGAAAAGTTTTTGGATAATTTCAATCTCTGTCTGTTAAACACCGGCGAACCAACTAACTTCAGTTTCGCTTATCACAGTTGGTCAACTCTTGATCTAATCATTGCTTCTCCACAATTATCCAGTAGATTACACGTTTTCCAACACGCTGTTCTAGCCGACAGCCGATCACATCCCTATCATAATTAAACTAATAGATCCCACAATCCCTTCATATCCACAATTACAGCACTGGAACTACAAGAAAACAGACTGGAGTGGATATACTAATGCCTGTTCAGACTTCTCACTTGACATGTCAACTGATATAAGTAATACAATCGAAACTTTTACCTCAACATTAGTCAAAAAGGCCCAGCTATTTACTACTTCTCCAAAAATTACTAATCGCAAGTTGGTTCCGTGGTGGACGAAGGCCAAAGCTATCAGGCAACGACGGAAACTTCTACACAATTTAAAAATTATCCCTTCATCTACTATCCTGTTAGAATTTTAAAAAACTCGGGCTAAGGCCAGGTGGACTATAAAGGTTTGAATTCATCTCTACGATTAGTGCGTCGACACCATCGAGCACAGTTTGGTCTAAAATTCGATCTCTCGAACATTCAAGCTCTTTTCTACCTCCAACAATACTGAATACAGAACAAGGTACTGTGTTCAGTCCAAAAGATATTGCCTCTGCTTTCGCAGATCACTACCAGCTAAGCTCCGATTAACCTACACCAGCTCGACTTTTCAGCTGAAAATCCAAAACTCTATAACAGAGAGATCAGTTTAAGAGAATTATCCAATGCTATTAAATACACAAGAGAAGCTTCTCCAGGACATGATGGCTTTCATATTGCCATGCTGAAACACACTTCTACGCCGGTATTGAATACTCTACTTCAAATATTTAACCACATTTGGCTGAAAAATGAATTTCCCGACTCTTGGAAGATGTCGGTTATAATACCAGTGATCAAACCTACAAAGGATCCCTCATTGGCAGAGTGTTATCATCCGATATCTCTTACGTCAGTTTTGTGCAAAGTGCTCGAACGAATTGTATATTTTCGTTTAAACTGGTTGCTCGAGTCCAAAAATCTTATATGTGGTTTTCGTCACAATCGCTCAACCTTGCACCAGTTATATGCCATTCAAAACGCTATAGAAGATGATTCGAAGAACAGGCTCCACCTGTTAGCCGTGTTTTTTGACATCAAAAGCGCATGATTCCTATTCATAAAATTATGAAACAGCTAGTTTGCTGGGGCTTTTGTGGTAACCTATTGTCATTTATCCAGAATTTTTTAACAAACCGAAGTTTTTTCGTTCAAATTGGGAACGCTTCATCATCTATACGCCACCTGACGAACGGACTACCTCAGGGATCAGTTTTGAGCCCGTTGCTCTTCAATATCGCAATTAACGATCTAGCAGAAACTGTGAACTCCCCAGTCCGACTCCCTTCCAGCCGTCAATGCTCTCCACGATGTTTTCAGCCACGACACCCAGTAGCTAAAGAAGTAGTAAAGTTGGTGATGGCAGAACCAAATCGAAGCGTCGTCTTCATGTGGATCCCAGCTCACTCTGGGATTCATGAGAATGAACTTGCCGATCAAGCGTCAAGAAATGCTGCTTCATCTTTACCTGTTCTCAACATCCCAGTTCCAGCATCCGACCTGAAGAAACAAATAAAAACTGGACTTCAAAAGCTGTGGCAGAAAAAGTGGCAATTGACTCCTCAATTGAACAAGCTTCGTCAGATCAAGAGCTCAACTCAGCCTTGGAAAACATCTCTTCCAAATCGCAGAGTAGATGTCATCATCAGCAGGTTGCAGTTGGGACATACGCGGCTCACTCACGTATATCTCATCAACAGGACCTCTGCTCCAGAATGTGCCGTCTGCGGAGTTATTCTATCCGTCTCCCACATCCTCATTGACTGCCCTTTATACCATCCTCACAGACTATCGCTTAACTTTCCTTCTTCACTCCCTCTGCTTTTCAAAGATGAAAGCTCCTCTCTCTCTCTAATTTAATTTTGTTTCTCCATAAATCAGGACTTTATTCCTTAATCTAATTCCTCTACTCTTTCCGTGCCTCAAGCCTTAGCTGCTGTACACGGCACGTTAATTTAAGATAATAATAATTATATATATAAAAGTGTGTGTATGTATAATTCTCGGTAACCGCACGTGTATATCGCTAATACATTTTACAAATTTTTATACATTTCGCTATCCAATGAACCATTTTTGTTATAGATTTTTCATAGAATAAAACTACCATCTTAAAAATGACGTCATATAAGTTGCTATGCTACATACGTTGTAATAGATAAAATCGCAGCGCCCCATATATATATTGTGAGGATTGTAATACTTACCTAACGGATTTCTACCGGCTTCATCACTGCACGCTTAGGATTTATATATTAATATGGCACGATGTTTATAAAGAAAGAGTTTATTGTATTAGAAATAAATTCAAAATATTATAAATTAGATGTGTGTTAAATAATCGAATTGCCTATTAACATTAACAATTTTATCATGCAATATTTTGACTATATTTCTATTCTTTATCGACGAATCAATTAAATACAATAAAATAATATTTTATTTGAGTAATATATATATATATATATATATATATATATATATGTATATATATAAAATTAACTAACCAGATTCGTAATGTAACTCACTTTTCTTCCTGTTGGTTTTGACTCTGACAACCGACATGAACAAAAACAACCGACATGAACAAAAACAACCGACTTTTTTTTTTATCGATTAAATTAAATATTAGTCATTTTCCAATTTAATTAATTAAATTATCACAACGTGAACATACGACAAACGTCGTTATATATATATATATATATATATATATATATATATATATATATATATATATATATATATATATGTAATATGTTAATATAATTAATATAGAAATATGTATTATACGCTTACATCTGTCTTTTTGAAGATGGGAAACTATCTTGTTCTAGTCCATATTCATCAATATTTTCTCTTATGTTCATAATAGATTTTTCGAACGATGTCACACATTCCTTTGCTGGCATCGTATTAATATCATTTCTCTGTAATTTTCCAAATAAAATGTCAACATGTGGCACAATATCATTGAAAAGAGTTAAAACACGAACGTATTTCTTACTAATGTTTTCAAAAATCCATTAGCCTGATTGATGGTGTTAATGTTATTCGTGTCATCTTTATTTTAAATTTCTTTCATGCAGGCGATAATTTGTTTCCTAAACATAAATATTGTACGAACACTCTTGATTGAAAATTCCATCTTGTCAGCACTGATCGTGGCAACCTCTTCTTCACCATTTCTACCGTAAGAGACTAGTTTAAAAAGATGTACATTAATTATATTTAGAATATATCTTTTTGACGAACCTTTTCATTGTGAACGGCAATACTATGCCTGCTCTCGGAGTCAAAACTTTTTGCAATGTTTGTGTTTCCAAAAAGTGCTAATTTTAAAGTAGTATTTCTAATATGTTCATTACATACCTGATGTTTTTTTATTAGGTTGGTTATATGATTTAGATCAGTCATTCCAGTTTTCGTTCAACACGGTTCTTTACTAAATCCAAATACTATACGCAGGAAGCAGTGTTGTTATAATAATCCAACTTAAAAGATTTTTAAAATTTGCTTTTCTCTGTATTAATATTCTGTTTCACTGTTAATGTTAAATCAGATACAGGTCGACCTAAACGTTTTGTTTCCATATATTTTTTTTCAGACCTTCGCTGAGAAAATGGTATTTCAGTAAACTTTTAATTGAATTCATAAAGTACTACCGACAATATTAATTTAAAATATTCAAACAAAACAATTCGATAAACTACGTATAAAGTTAAGTATGAATTTACACAAAACAATGCTCTAACTGAAAATGAAACTATCAATTGCGGTATAAATAATAAAGCTTCAGCACGGAAAACATATTAACATAGGTCAGCAAATACAAACAACATAAGAAACAATTCACACACAGAGAAAAATATACACAATAAAAGAAAAAACACCAACAGGAATTCGAGGAAGAAAAACTCATCCCCGAAAGAGGTGAAATATAAGTCCTAGACTCGTTCATTCGTTAGCCGGTAGTATACGCACGCAACCGCACCCACGTGTTATGAACAATACAACGATAAAAACCAGTGTGTGTACTTCAAGGACTTTGGTTGCAAAACGACTGCAGCCAACATTCACCCATATAGTCCTATGTAAACTCTACACACATACTAGCATTATACACAAAATCTTCATATAACTCTGTATACAGCTTTTCGATGCCTTCTTCAGGTTGCATCGAGCGTGCAAGCGTGCAACTACCAATCGTTATAACTAGGCTTTTCAAAGCACTTTTTAAAATATTTTTACTTTATATTCTTGAAAAAGATATAATTAACATTTACTTCTTTTGTTTAATCTCTAATACTTATAACTATTTTATTACATCATCAATTTTTATGCTGTTCTGGATATTTCTGGTGGCTGTGCAACTATGCAACCTTTATGTACAAGCCGCCACTGATATATATATATATATATATATATATATATATATATATATATATATATATAATGAAAAAATATGATTTAACACTAAATCATATCTGACGACTCCTTTTCACCATAAATACAATATTAAATTTATGATTCATTAATTTATTTATCCATAATTTATTTTTTTTGTTATATGCTTGAAAATGATGTGATTGTCGAAAAGCTTTGCGTTAATAAAATAATTTTTATAGTGATTAATTTTGTTTTGTTACTTTCATAATTTAATTATATTAAAAATATTGCAAATATCGTACTTGACAAAATCAGCTATTTTACTATTTTCTTAAATTTCTTCCTTTTCTTAAATCCGTCATCATTTTTTCAAATCGTCTTTTCCAAGCTCATTTACTCATTTAAAGCTTTCATTCTAATAAACCTTCTTGTCCTACATAACAACAAACTGCAAATCACCTATGTTAACATACTTTGATTTCAGCAAGTTTGTCAACGTTTTAATAACATTTACATATTTATTTCTGCACCGTGAAATCCATTAAATTCTTACTCCATTTTTCACACGATATTAAGCCATTCCTCGGTAGGATACATTACAGAACCTCTGAAATTTTGGACAATCAGTCTGTTTCAGTAACCATTTCATTAGATGCCACATATCCATATTTAAACGTTGTACACAGATCTCGTTTTCGAGCTCTATAAGCAATATAGCCTGCTAACGTCTATAAATACTGATAATAGTGGTTATCATTAAAATAAAAGAAATCTAATTAGAGAAATATAAAGAACAACAAATAAACCGAACAAACGTCAACGAGTACAGCTCGTGGGTGATATAGACAAAAATCTAAGGAGAAATCAAGCAATAACTTTGATTCCTTTGCGTGTCTTAGATTTTCGTCAAGATATCCCACGAGCTGTACTCGACCGTTCGGTTGATTTATTTCTCGCCATATTTCTCTAATTAGAATTGTTCGTACTTTAATAATAACGACTATTATCAGTATTAGGATGCATTACAGAACCTCTTAAAATTTTAGACAACCAGTCTGTTTCAGTAACCATTTCATTAGATGCCACATATCCATATTGAAACGTTGTACACAATTCTCGTTTTCGAGCTCTATAAGCAATATAGCCTGCTAACGTCTATAAATACTGATATTAGTGGTTATCATTAAAATAAAAAATAGAGAAATATGAAGAGGAACAAATTACCGAACAAACGTCAACGAGTACAGCTCGTGGGCGATATAAACAAATGTTATATTTCCTTTTACGTTTATAATTTTATATATATATATATATATATATATATATATATATATATATATATATATATATATATAGTTGTCGGTAGTGTTGTAGATTTTTTTTTTTTTTTTTTTGGCCCAGCTTGCGCCATTTGGCCAGTTTAATCCTTTATCCAGTTAATCTACTTTAAACCTCAATGCCACTACGTTTGATAAAATTATATAAACTGACAAAGACAGAAGACAGTGGGTTGGAAACAATCAATTCAATACTTACGGGTAATGTGTGCCATTTTTGTACAACACTAAACAACATCTCATCTCTATGTTTTCGAAACTTCGGACAAATCCAAACCTGATGCTCGATACAATTGTCAACATGGCACACATCACATGTACCATCAGAAATTATGCACAATTTAGCTAAGTGTGAGGGAGAGAAATTATGACCACTACGCAATCTAAATAAAGTTGATATATAATCCCTCGAAATGTTTTTATGTAATTGAAACCATGGTTTACTGGGAACTGTATGCATCAAGCCGAAGTATTTTTTCCCCTTATTTTGACTTTCGGCGATGTAGTACTGTTGGAAATCAATTAGTACAGATTGTTTAATCTTTGGTAAAATATCAGTCCAATTCCAAGATTGTATACGATAACGTACATATACAAAAGAATAATCTATAGCATCTTTTATCAGTAAAAAGATCGATATCGAAATCGTGAAAATAATTTTTTTTTTCTTTCAAATTGCTTGCAATCTGTTCTGTTGAACAATAAGCAGCATGCTGACAATAAGTAGCTAAATGAACGCTGTACAATTACAGCTATTCATAGCTTCTCTGGGTATAATTTGCAAAATCAGGATCTGTAGTGCAGTTCAGTTTGGCAGATCCTCTTCAAGCGTCTGAACCGCATACTATTATTTATTAGATTGGCAGCTAGTGGATTAGCGTGATGGTAAAGTCGTTGCTTATAATAATCTGATGATTTAACCGTAGGAATTTGTAAGTCTCTATACAGGTCGTCATTTCTGATAAACCAAGATGCACGCACTATACTAACACGAAGTCCTACGTGAGCGGTCTTGATGCGAACGCGATTGCGAAGTGAAGTGATGCGGTGACACACGAATTCAAAGCGATGAGCGCGACGCGGCGGATTTTGTCCTACGTACGCACGAATCGCCTCGCACGATTGCAGCCGTGCGTCAGTCTGGCATCGATGAACGTAACTGATCGCGTTCATTCGCGCGAAAATATCAAACCGATTGATCGCGTTCGCTTGGCTTCGCGCCGCGTCGCTAGGCGAACCGCGTGCGTTTGGTCACGTAGGACATTTTGTTCACTATACAGAGTTTGTTATTTTCGCGCCGCGCCGCATTCGCGTTACAATCGCTCACGTAGGACGTCGTGTAACACCTTCGCCTGGAATCGTTCGATGATCTTAAGGTTAGTATTGCTGGTTGTACCATAGATCTGGATGCCGTAAGTCCAAATAGGTTTTAAGACTACATTATATAAAACAGCCTTTTATTTTCTACTGATAATGTAGAATAATTAAAATAGTATTGTGAAACGGTACCGGTTCAGTAACAAATTCCAGTGTCGTATCTGTTACTGGACGTAACCATATGTACGTAAAACAGGATATTGAAACAATTCAAATAAATTTCTACCGTTCTGCAAAAAGTAGACTTTATAAAAAATTGTCAAAAAAAATTATTAACATTTATATCGAAGCGCTGGCACAGTTGTTATCGACTGTCGTATAATCGAATGTTCGATCACAACACGCGACATAAAAGTTTCCCCATCATCATTACATAACTCTTAATTATTACGGAGAAGGCAGTCCGTATAGCATCATATGCGCGCGCACTTTCTTTACGTATAATTAAGCCCATGTAGTGGGAGAAATAATATTCGCGATATTCGAAACAAACAAAAGGACAAATGATAATAATAAGAATATACACATACAGTAATTTATCCCAAGAATTTCGATAATGTATTAAACGTAAACCAATTTTTCGTTTAAAATATTTATTTACGAATGTAAAATAATAAACAGATTGATGCTGCAAACCGCGTTATAATAATGATAATAATATAGAAATAATTTTCAGTACGTTACAGTGTAAAACGTTCCGTATCGTGTGATAAATTTTAACATCGTTTAACATTTTCTAATATTGGTAAGCGAACTACGAACAATGTATGGTCAGACGTTTATCGGTCATGATGTCCACTATAAAACGTAATATTCGATCGATTTACATTAAAATCTATACACGCGATTTAACGATCGAACTTTGAAGACGAGCAAACGTCTAAAGGTTTAAAATAAGGTTCAAAAGAAGTCCACCTTGAGGTCGACTTTTTACGAAGTTTTTAATTCTTTCTTCTTTTCGAGGTCCGGTTCGTTAAGTTTAATTATATTTTATCGTACCAGTATTCAGCCAGAATTCTAGCCTTGTCGTCATGCACTGTAAACGTCGTCGGGTTCATCTTATACTCCAGTATGTGCGAAATTTTCTGGAGTTCTCTGCACTGACATTTCCGATTAGACCCCATTTCATCATCAATGATACCGTTCGAGCATAGCCCACTCGTATTCGGTTGATTGTTCGCCATATCGACCATTTCTCTTTATATCCTGGCGCCAATCTCCTGATGATCTCACTGGGTTTGTCTTTCCTTAATCCATAGATTTTTCTTTTTCAGGTTGTGACCTCGGTGTACTAGTGCTTTTCATGAAGCTATTTCAACTTAAGTCTATATTCCACCGCGGTTTGACCATACATTGGATGTCTCTCGTCTCGACACTGGGCCGTCCTTTCCTCGTTGGCTATTATATTGCGTCTTATATGTGGAGGCGCTATTCCGCTCAGGAGATAAAGGTTTCTTGTTGCCGTTCGTTTTAGGCAGCCTATAATTAAACGGCACCATTCGTTTAAACATGTTTCGCATGTACAGACCTAGCCCAAGTAGGACATTCGTACTCCGCAGCTGAGAAACACAACGCCAGAGCTGTAGTTAACTACGGCGTTTGCACCTCATTTGGAAGTTATAAGATTCTTCCGTATTCCGAGTATAAATTTTTTGTTTAGTACTAATTCGAATACTTCCCTCATATCCGATGAAATTCCGACAATGATTATATAACGCCTGAACGAGATTTTACGTAGAAATACCTCGCTTACTCTACCTTGTAAATTTGTCGACCAACTTCGATAATTTCGAGATTTTAATTTCTCCCTATTTTTCGAAGCAAATTTTATAACTTTAAAACGATTCTACATTATTACGTATAAGCTCTAGTCCGTTTTACTATACCTTGCACATTGTCCAAATTACACATTCGTATACATTGATTATCTCGTCAACACCTAGTAATTGTGGAAATGTTCGTTTTTATACTCGTCCAGTTCTTCTCGTCACTCAATCATTAAAGATTTCATAAAACTCGAACTAGACAAATTTCACAATTGGCTAATTTTTCTCGTCGTAATTTTATCCGGTTATTAACTAATAATTTTTAATAATGACTTAAATTCAGATTATTAACATATTATTGGTTCTGCTACTTTAAATTACACGATTGAACATTTTCTAAACTACACGCTAATGCTCGCTAGAAATTTATTGAACTATACGAAATACTTTGCGTTAACTATATATTATATAATAATAAAAAGAACGAAAAAAATCTAACGCTTACTTTTATCCGGTAAGCCTTCAGTTAAAAAGAAATAAAAAAGTCGACATTCAAAACGATCTGCTTTATCGATATCATAAAACACGTGTAATCAAACCGGCGGCAACAATCGCGCGAGCATGTTCTTCGTTTAAACTGAATACATTAACCAACGCGTATATATTCACGATAAACGAATTAACCCGACTGGTTGATTGTCCCGAATTAAATTTATGCATATTTATTCACACACACACACACACACACGCGCGCGATAACTACACGCAATCAACAACGGTTTACACTTGCAAATTAAAGTGTGAAATCGCCGTCTTAATTATTAATAACGAGTTATAATTTTTTCAACAACAAAAAAAGGGCAAATCGAAAAAGATATTAAAAAAATAACTATAAATCGAGGAACTTGCCGAGAATATTCTCGTTTAATCGTTCTATTCGTTAATTAATTCGACATATAATACGATATAGGCAAACAGTTATCATCCAAACAATATAAATTAGAAGTAGGAAGAAAACGTAAATTAAAAATTTACACGCGGTTGCTCACGTATGAGCCGATTAAATACCATCGTGTAACCTACTCAGATCAGAACGTATGTGCACATTATAATAACATTAAAACGCCTATAAAAAATATATATATATATATATCCAGAATAAAAAAACAATTAATATTCCAATACGGTCGATGGGAATTTTTGACTTGTTAGAGTACAATTCGACAATTATCGTGCATAGCCAAGCTGAAGAAAAATTCGAATATATGGAAACACTGGAGGAAGAAATTAAAGATACAAACAAGCTTAGGCATAGGATTTAGACTCTTCAAATTAAAAACAGGGGGCAAATACAGACGGAAGAAAGAAAAACTCGAAAAGAATAAAAGAATAGCGGACAAGAAGAGAAACGAATATGATTTTATGACATTATGCGAACAAAATAGTTCCGTAGTCCGTGAATAAAGTCGATTAAAAAAATGCAATCATTTTAGATTCGTCTTCGGAAGCGTGCTCGTACTAAATTGGCCGACATAACATATCTGTTCCATATAATTAACTCTCGATCCTCGATCTGTTTTTACTTTGTCTTGCGTTCAATTTTACCCTTCAATTAAAGTCTTAAAGTCGTCATCGATCCTAAATGTCTGGCCAAGTGCCCGAATATTTCATTTCTTCCGCTGTTCGTTGTATTTCAGTTTTAACGTCGTTCATTTATATTTTGTAAAGCCAATCACGAAGTAATATCGAAATGACATATTCCGACAAAAATATCGCCACATTTGAATTCGATCATATTCTCGGCATTTTGAGATATTTTTCGTCGTTGACGATACCGCTGAAAAAGTAATGTCCGTTAATAGCTTTGGACGGCGGCGTTGCAATTTCAACTATCCGTTGTTCGAGATATTTCTAGCTGAGACGTGCTTGACAGATTGATCCCGATTTTTGAAAAAAAATTTCGACAATCTTCTGGTTTTCTTCGGTTAATACTGTCTCCACTACGAGATTTATCTTTCACTAAACCAGTCTGTTCGAAACAATTTTTCAACTCCAGACTGTAGTACGTTCAAGTATTGAGCGAACACAACCTTTTTAATTCGTGAATAACATATTTAAAAGTACCATCGTTTTTATACAATTTCAACAATAAACAACGCTTTCAAATCGAGTACTTATAAGGACACACTTTTAATTTTTACAAAAAGATGTTTCAAAATTGTACGATATCCTAGTTCAATCGTTCTAGATAACATAACAATGCCGCAGCTTGGAAATTGCAGTAAAGCAGCGACGCGTAAATGTAACGAACGTGGTTGCTATGGGTTATGTTTTGATTTTTTTTCGGTCAATCGGTAATATACGTATCGGAGAAGTTTAACTTTTCCAAGAAATACCTCTACGGCAAATATGCTAATATATTTCATTTTATATAAAACATTAAGTTGTTTGAAATCATTAAAATGTACGTTTTTATTACTTTCATATAAATTCGAGCTCTATTCTAAAATTTAAATTTGAAAGAATCCGAAAAGAAAATAACCAACATTTAATAATTAACTGGGAAAATTTATCTGTTATATTTAAAAAACTTAACGAAAAAAACAGGATCTGCTTTCATCTATAACGATCTATTACACAGTACGCAATTTCGATAAAATAAATTAAAAATCCGGACAATATTAACTCTTTTTAAGACCGAATACCCGAGGTAACATTTAATGCCGTTAATGCAGACTAAACATCTACACCATCCTTTCACTATATATAATTTAATCACTTTCATTTGCCTATTTGTAAATTCTTTTATTTCACCTCTCGAGGTTGTTATACTATCACATCTCCTAATATAGCGTCATAATTTCGAAACCTTAAAAAGTAATATAATTAAGTATTAATAAAAAAAAAAAACTGAAAATATACGAAAACAGATGTGCTCCCATTCTTCTATCGCCGTTTCAGGCTACCCACGAAAACACATTTCCAGCAGTTACAACGACTTAACTAAGAGATAAAAGTATATGATTATTTTTTATATTAAAATACGTAGCATTCATTCCTCAATTTTCTAAAATTTCATAACTACGTTCAGTCACTATTTTCTCCTGTCCGAATTACTATTATTATTATTGCTTCTTTTCTTATACACGTGTATATATATGCGTCTCCCTATATATATATATATATATATATAGGTATGCATATATTTATGAAATGAAAAAAAAAAACATAAATTACGATAATAAAATTCAAATAATTTATAATACGTCAAGCCAAACATTCGGAAAACATTAAATAAAGTGTATAATTAAACAATTTCATTTCACTGTTTATATATACATATAAACGTTTTTTATTGCGAAGCTTTTCGACAATTAAAGCTTCGCAATAAAAAACTTTTAGTGATTATGTTATATTTTGTAATAAAATCACTACTCTCCAATATATTCAACAGTTATATATACATATGTTTATAGTATTTTATTTCGTTAAACGAAACAATACGTAAGCGTTTATAACTAGTAATACTTCTATAAAATTCAAAGGATGAAAAAAAAAAACAGGAAAAGCCTCATATAAATTAATTGTTTTTATTTACTCCATTATGTCGTTTGCAATAAACCTTTTTTACAAATTAATTTTCTCTGCGGGGCACAGGTTATTATAACTACCTTCTCTAGTAAGTAGTCACTCGACCGTCACATGATGCTAGTCCCATCGACGGAGAAACGAAAAAACAACCACGAGAGTTCCGTACGTCCACGTACGTGCAGGGTGGTCATTTTCTGTTCGGCGGGCTTAGCGCTGATCAGAAAAGCTAAATCGGAAAACGGAGGATGGTTCACTTGCCGAAAGTGTTCCTTCCAACAAATACCGTTAAACTTTTTTACGGCATTAACAACAGCAGGCTATCAGCAACTCGCTCGTGACAACGTGCCCCAGTCGGGTTGGTGAATACCAATCTAGAGCGAGTAGGCGAGTATCCGGCGTCTTAAAACCGGATCATTTCGGCTAAGGGAGGAAACCCTAACAGAAAATTCAGTGGAAGGTAACGGGAAACCACCACTGTACTCTTTCTCGATAATTACGGCGTGTATGAAAAAATATAAATGCTGCATCTATAGGACACACTCTAGTTAGTGTGTCAGGCACTAGACGATCACCTGTAGCAATACAGATTGGCTCTTGTTGGCACAGCACTCTGCAAGTGAGGACAAACACGCGGAAAAATTTAGATACCAATCCCCAGGTTACTGTGCGATAACAAACGAAAAACAACAACGTTTAAATAGTAATAGGATAGAAAGAAGTGAGCAATCTGATAATATCGATTCTAATTATACGTATATGAGTTAAAGTCATGCCAGAATATGTATATGGAACGTGAGAACACTACTGCGGTCTGGAAGATTTTAGGAATTAAAGCAACAAATGACAATAAACCATCTAGATATCTTGGAATGTATGACACTAGGTGAAGTGATAACTCCGATTTCTGAAGCGATAATTTCAGAATTATAAATAGTGAAAAAAAAAACGATGAATAAATGGAGTGGCAATCTTAATGAATAAAAAATGGGGAACACGCGTAGAAAATACCTATCATATAAACGATAGAATACTCTTTATTCAGATAAAAGGAACCTCCCGTAAACATGATCATCATACAGGTGTACTTTCCAACATCAAACAACGATTATGAAAAAGTAGAGCAAATGTATGACAAATTGAAGAATTGATGGAAACCTGCAGGTAAAATGTAATTGCCGTGTGAGATTTTAATGCGGTTGTTGGAAACAATGTTGATAATAACATCACGGAAAAACGAATAAGGAATAAAAGAGGAACACGGTTAATAAGTTTCTGTAAACAAAATAATCTTGTAATTACTAATATCCTTTTTGAGATACCAGATAGAAGAAAGTATAATACCTCCAGGAGATAGAGCACGTTAGACTACATTTTAGTAAAATCTCGCTATAAAAACCAGGTAAAATGTCCAGGAGCAGAAATAGATAGCGATCACAAATTAGTAATGATGAAAAGCCAAATAACCTTCAAAAAATCTAAAAACAAACGATAAAGAAGATCTGTTTTATTTTGAGAAATTGAAGATAAATGATGTCAAGGCCAGTTTTGAAAGTGAAACAGACAATAAAACCAAGAGAATGGAATCTAAAGTAACATGGGAAAGATCACATCAAGAAAACAGCACAAGACACAATTGGCTACTTAAAGCTAGCTCCAAGGAAAGCGTGGATGACAAGTGAGATTACAGAATTGATAAAACAAAGAAATGAGCTCAGAAAGAAATATGACGCAAAATACAGAGTAATAAAAAATAAAATTACACAAAAATGCAGAGAAGCAAAAGAAAAATGCATGGTAGAAGTTTGAAAAGATATATAGAGAAAAACATAGCCACACATAACACCAGAAAAGTATTTCACACTATTAAAAAGTTATCACAAAGACCAAAAACAAAGAGCACAGTAATTGAAAACAAAGACCGTTAATAGATGAACAAAAAATAGCGAATAGATGGAAAGAATACTTAGAAGACTTATACCAAGGCAATAATGATATAAAAATAGAAAGATTACAGCTTGTCAGAGAAGATCAAATAGATCCAGATATTATGAAAATTGAATTCACCAAAGCAATTCAAGAAATAAATTTAAATAAAGGAACTGGGTTAGATGAAATACCAGCAGAATTATGGAAATATACTGGAGAAGAAACTAAACATGTTTTATTTAAAATGCTCAAAAAAATATATATGAAGAAGTTACCTAAAGATTTTACTCGCAGTAAAATAATATGTATTCCAAAAAGAGGAAATATTAACAGAATGTGATAATTACAGAACAATAACCCTACTTAGTCACGCATCGAAAATATTATTAATTATTATAAAAAAATAAAAGAAAAAAGAAAATAGAAGGAAACCTCGATGATGAGCAACTTGGTTTCAGGTTTGGAATCGGAACAAGAGAAGCCATACTAGCTTTAAAGATGTTGATGGAAAGGAGACTAAATATGAATAGAAACACTTATATAGCGTTTATCGATCTGAAAAAAGCTTTCGATAAGTAGATTGGCCTATGTTAATGTCCGTAATGAAAAAAGTCAATTCTGATTGGAGGAACAGACGAATTATAGCACAACTATACAAAAAACAGAAAAATTCGACAGCACGTGCCCATTGCTAAAATCTGTAAAGGAGTGAGGCAAGGTTGCTGGTTGTCATCCTTTTTGTTTAATTTGTTCATAGAAGATGCGATTAAAAAATTGAAGACAAAAATGCAGGTAGTTAAAATTAATGGGCAAGTAGTCTAATGCATCAGATTTGCAGATGATATCGCCCTAATAACTGAGTCAGAAAAAGATATGCAAACGCCTTTATTGATTCTTAATAAAATTATTAAACAACAGAGCATGAACATAAATATTAAAAAAAAAAAAAATGAAAATTATGGTAGTAACCAAAGAAAAACTAGTTCCACTCGTAAATATTAAACTTAACAATCAGTTAATTGAATAAGTGCAACAATACAAATATCTTGGAAACATACTAACCAGTGACAGTCGACAGAAATTAGACAGAATTAATATGGCGAAAATAGCATTTTTCCAAAAAAGAAATTTACGTACAAACAAAGGAATGAAGAGAAATAAATACAATTAAAAAAAAAAGTGAAAGATGTTTTGGTCATCTAATAAGGAACAATTCATTTATAAATATAATTGAAAGAAAAATTAATGGCAAGAAAGGAAAAGGTCGACCAAGGAAAACGTTTATAGGACAGATGATCGAGATGGCTGGTCGCAGCAAATATCAAAATTTGAAGAGGATGGTCATGGAAAGAAATGAATGGAAGTTAAAATTCGCACCGACAAGGCTAAGCCTTTAGAACAAACAAGAAGAAACAAATTAATTTTTGTAACACAAGTATTATCAAAACTACAATCAAGGTACTTTTTTAGATTATTAATTTTACCTGTTAATTTTTGTTATTGTTAGCCCTATAAATATCTGTTTCCTCGTAATAAATAAAAAAACTGTGTACCACGTATTTATACGCATACTGTTTAAAATGTTCCGAGTGTTGCCGTCTTGGTGTAATAAATTAATTTTAAACTAACGTTACATATTATTAATCTTAACTGCAATTTTCATTGAACAATTATACATTCTACGCTAGTTACTCTCGAAATTATCAACTACATTCGTTGACCATCTTCGACTCTATTTTATGTTTTAATATAGTCGTATTTTTCAAACATTCAATCAAAAATGATAAAGAAGACTTATATATTCTATTTAAAACAAATAATTCATGTAAAAGACGAAAATGTATTCTTGAACATTACCCAGACTTTCCTGATCTTTGCACACAATATATGATAATCTACCACTCTTAATTAAACTATCACGCTTTTAGGGCACATAAAATGTCAACGATGATACACATTGTGCAGAAATATTTTTTATGAATAAAATGTAGAATTTGGAATAACAAAATAAATCTTAGTATAGTTTAAAGAACTACTTCTTAACAGTTTTTAAATGACTTTCAATTGTTTTCAACAGATCCTACTTTACTTAAAATTAAAACATTTTTTTTTTAATTTGCATAAAATATTATATTGTATGCTGTGATCAATTTGAAAAACATATTTAATAACAAATAATACAAAAACTGAGAAATTCATAAAAGGAAATAGATGTTATACGATGAACGTATAAACTTATATAAAACTTTCAACACAAAATACAAAGATAAAAATAATCGCGTTGACTATAAACACAAAATGAACTAATATACAATATATAAAAACGTAATAATCATTTCTAGTGACTAACGCTACTATCATTTATTGGATTCATATTTCTACATGTAACATAAAGTACTAAATAGTAATTTATAAATTCGGAAAACCAAAGAAACGCCATTAATCGCATTTATACATAACATGTAATATTTTATATTAATGGTATTTTATATTGTTTACCTCACAAATCCAATTTCAAGGAAGACAGACCGAAAACAAATCGTTTACATTACGTATTCTAAACATTTCATTTATAATCATTTACGTATTTAATTCAGTGTGATTCAAAGGAAATTGTGTTAAATAATAGTAAAAGGAAAACAATCAACAAACTGAACAAACTAGAAACTCCGAACACACTAAACTAGTTTAACTGATAATAAACCGGTATTTTTATCAAACAATTTTATGGCGTTAACAAATCCCAACGTTGTTTAAATTATTACCAATGTCGAAATAATTTGTAAATATTGCCTGCTATTTGACTGTAGTTATATATTATTAATATTATTTTACTTGTTTTGAGAACCAGCCAACAACAATGTTATATTTTATATATTTACTTCAGGTGAATTTTGATAACGATATAGCATTGTCGAAACTAATTTCTTTGACAATAAAAAACATTCACTACTAAACCTTTAACAAATGTAGCCTATAAAAATATAGAACAGCGTAGGTTTTATAAATTGCGCAGCAATTACAAACATTCGAAGAAAAATTAAATACGAACTAACAATACCTTTCAAAAACGAATTAGTATAATTGTATACAGAACAAAAACAAGTATCATAAAAAAAATAAAACCAAAATTTACTACTAAATTCGCGTATTCAATATATTTATCATACACAAAATTTCGACTATTAATTCTTCCACACTGAAGTTTTGTACTTATTTATCGTGTTTTGTCGCATAATCAATAACTGCATCTTGGCTAGATTTTTTTATTTATAAAAAATATTATTCAACGTATTCACAAATATTTAACGTAAGCGCTGTAGTCCGCATTTTCGGAACCACTGAATAAGTGAATAGCACGTTTGGAAGTTCAGTCGTTGTGTATCTTCCTAGTCATTTTTAATTCATAATTTAGTACAATCCGTGATTCAGTATTGTTTACCGGCCATTTGTTATAAACGTTTGTTTTGTACTCTGGACTGGGACTTCATGTGCGTTCATTTTAGTATTTATATTCCAAACTAAGATTCCGTGCGTGTTTATTGACGTTCATAATTTCACATCAGGTAATATTTCATTATAATAATTATGAGTAGTCTATTTAGTCATTTTTAACAGAAGATGTTAGTAGTATACAGTCTTTTATTGGACAAGATAGAATTACTGAATGGCGTTCTACGGCAAACCGAAAATATGAGGATAAGAAAACGTCCTTGTTGCTTTCTTCAGCTTAAAGTTCTGATACTTCAGTAAAAGCATTTCAATTGATTTTCCCAGGCAGTGTATTAGAAGAGTTTGTGAAATTTACAAATATTTATATAGCAACTGATCATGGAAATTATTCTAGACCTAAAGATGCTGCTGATATTGATGTTAAACTGAAGACATGTTTAGGTCTTTTTCTCAGAGTAGATATGAGGGTTTCACATACTAGACTTTTGGATCTCTGAAAAAATGATGGAACCGGTATAGAATATTTCACCCTTACTATGGGTGTCAATCGTTTTAAATTTTAATTTACGATTTGACAGTATTTTTTCCAGAAATGAGCGAAAATTTATAGATAAATTAGCAGTAGTTTCGTATTTTATTGATACATTAAACGCCAACTGCAAGAAATATTACAGTCTTTTTGAAAGAGTAACGACTGATGAAATGTTTGACGCATTCAGAAGACAATGTGATCCGACAGTATATACCATACAAACCTACCAAATATGTGATTAGATATTTTCCGAAACGAATGTAAAAATATTTTATACGAACAATGTAGAAGTATATTGTGGGAAACAGCCCGAATGCCCATACAAATATGAGAACAGCCCTCATCAAATTGTAAAACGATTTGTCCAGCTAATATCGGGAAGTGGACGGAATATAACATTTGATAATTAGTTCGTGTCACTTCCATTGGCGCTAGACATATTGGAGAATGATAAGCTAATAATAGTGGGGACTATTAGGAAAATGAAACAGAAATATTACCTTTTATGAAACAAGTAAAACATCGTCCTGTAGAGTCTAGTACATTTGCGTTTGGAAGAAACTGTACTCCTGTATCCTAGAAGCCGAAACAAAATAAAGTTGCGTTAACACTTTCAAATTTTCATATTCGAAGATGATGAAATTGAGGATGAAACTATTTTTGCGGGGCATAAACTCAAAATAATCACTTTTTATAATAGCACTAAATCGGGTGTGGATATTGCGGATGAAATGAAAAGTGCTTATTCTGTAGGAAGAATAACACGAAGATGGGACACCAGCAATTTTTTTTTCATTCCTAAGCATTGTCGGAATAAATTCGTATGTTATTTACAAGGATAACACGCCATACATAACAAGAAAATATTTTCTAAAATGTCTTTTAAAAGAACTTTTAAATGACTACCTGCAAAAGAAAATCATGCAGATGTGTTTACTAATAACGAAAAAGCTGCGAATTAATGAAATCTTAGGGATACCACAAAATCCGCCCAAACCAAAAGAGGAATCCCGTGGCAAGTGCTCTTTTTGTGTTACAAAAAAAAAATAGACCCACATGATTCAGGTGTAAATGCTGTTTAAAATTTTTATGTATGGAACACATTACAATGCTCTGAATGCAACCAAAAAGTTGCACTAATGGAAGAAGAAGAGGATTAGATTATATCCGTCGTTATCACGAGTAATATGGAACAATATGTTTTATGTCTATTTTGTCACAATATTTTACATATATTGTTTTTTTATTTAAAAACATAAATAATATGCACTTATCACAAACTAATAACCGATTATTATTTATTTAGTAATAAGTACTACTATGTATTTTTTATAATGTCTATAGTATAATCAAATATTTTATTTTTTTATTTTTTATTTTATTTTATAATTGCTAATTTATACCTAGCTAATGCTATTTAGTAAGTTTTATGATTATTTATGCATAATGTGACATGAGAAGCATCCCATCCAGTGATGGGTGCTTAAGTGTAATTTTACATATTAATAGTATTTATATTAAATCCAGTGGCTTCGTTCTGTTGAGTCTGCGGATAACGAGTGAGTTGTCTAGTAAGGAGATCGCCATATGATTAGGGTGGTTCTCTAGCCGGACGGCGTATTTTTTAGCAACTGTTGCTATTTCTTCTTTTACAGTTTTCACTTTGAGATCTTCGTGTAGTGTAAGATGATATATATTCCACGGAGCGTCGACAATAGTCCGAAGGATTTTGTTTTGAACTCTCTGCAAAATGGCAATATTACTTTTCTTGGCACAACCCCATAATTGGCAGCCGTATCGCCAAACTGGTTTCAAAACTTGGTTATATAAAAGCAGTTTATTATCAGTAGACAGTTCTGATCGTCTGCCTAGTAGCAAAAACATTTGTTTCCGCTTAATGTTTAGTTCATTACGTTTTTTTATTATATGTTTTTTCCATGTTAGGTGCTTGTCTAAATTTAAACCAAGATATTTTATTTCCTCTTTTTGTGGGATTGTAACACCATTCATAATTATCTGTCCAGTTGGTAGATTTCTTCTGTTAGTAAATATTACTCTAGCTGATTTATCTTCATTAATCTTTATTTTCTACATTTTAAACCATGTTTCGATTTTGGTTACTGCTTCTTTGCAGGTTTTTACGTGCCACTATGGTAGATGCGTCTGAACAGAGAATTGCTGTGTCATCAGCGAAGGTTGCTATTTCGATGTTTGTCGGAATAGGAATGCAACGGCCCCAGTACACTACCCTGGGGTACACCTGCTTTTACCGGATAAATCTGTGATTCATCATCTCCATATTTGACACAGAAGTACCTTTCACCTAGGTATGACTGCAATATCCGAGTCATCTGATGTGGAAAGTAACGACTGATTTTTTGTAATAGACCTTTATGCCAAACTTTGTCAAAAGCTTGACTTACGTCTAAGAAAACCGCGTCACAAACTTTTTTTTCTTCAATGGATTTTTCAATCACATTAACTATTCGATTGACCTGCTCTATTGTACTATGTTTTTCTCTAAAACCAAATTGATGGTCCGGTATTAGTGACTTGTTTTGGACAATTGGAAGTATTCTTTTTAGGAGTAGTTTTTCATACAACTTAGACAGCACAGGCAATAATGAAATGGGGCGATACGAGCTTGTTTCTGTTGCGAGTTTTTACGGCTTTTTGATTACGATGATTTGCGAAAATTTTAATTGAACTGGCAAATATGTTAATCTCAGCATTGCATTGAAGATATACGTTAAAAGTATTAAACCTTTCCTTGGTAATTCTTTTAAAATTTTTGCTGTAATCAGGTCGTATCCTGGTGCTTTTGTCGGATTCATCGTTTTTATTATATTTTTAATTTCGCCAGGGGAAGTAAGTTTAATGGGTTTAGACACATCATAACATCGTATTTCTGGAAAAGCAGAAGAGTTTTCAGGGCATGACTGAAATGTATCAGCGTAGTGTTTTCCAAATACTTCTGCTTTCTCCAAATCAGTTCGGGCCCAACTTCCATCTGGCTTTTTTATTGGGAGATTAATTTGCTTAGGTCTTTGTAGATTTCTAGTCGCCTTCCATAAGGAATAATCACGTTCCGCTAATGGAGACAAGTTTAACTTTTCTCTAAATGATTTGTTTTTTAGGTCTACTAATAAGCGCTTTACAAGCTTAGTCTGTTTATTCAGTGCCGTCTTAATTGTCGGATTTCTATACATCTGCCACTGATTCCTTAGTTTCCGTTTCAGTGTAACTTCCCTTCTAATTTCTTCGGGGAAATAGATGATAGGTGCGGACACATTAATTTTTTGTGTGGCAGCCCACGCTGACCGTTGTGTGATTTGAATAAAATATTCAAGTGCATTTTCTATGTGTTTTTCCGTTTTTAGTGGCATTTTTAGGTTAATCGTATTTTCCATTCGTTCCCTAAATTCTTCCCAATTAGTACGTTTATTGTGCAGTTTAGGTTTGCAAATTTTAGTTATTATATGCTCACTGATATTAAGCATTATTGCAGAATGATCCGATGCTAATCCATCATCGTTTCTCACGTCCAGGAAAATTTGTGCAAAACCCTTTACTACAAAGATGTCTAATAAATCTGGAGTTTTTTGTGGGTCAGTTGGCCAATAAGTCGGTTTCCCGGATGAATGAACATTGCTGTGTATTTCATCAACTGCCATTTTCAGTTGATTTCCCCTAGGAACAGTGAGTCTTGATCCAAAATGAATATTTTTGGCATTAAAGTCGCCACCAACTATAAACCTACTGCCTAATGTTTTGAAAAAATCAATGAAGTGTTTTTCTTAATATTATGTTTTGGCGGGCAATATACAGCTGAGGTGGTGAACTTTTTGCCTGACTGTTCTTCAATTACTATGCTTGTTGCTTGTAAATGGCGGAATTGGTATTTTTCCAGTATATAGTGTTTTATATTATTTTTTATTAAAATACCAGTACAACCGTGCGCTCTTCCATCAGGATGGTTTGTGTAGTATGAGTTATATCCAGTGAAGGTGACGTGCCTTGTATTCGTTAAGTGCGTTTCAGATAATAAAAGCACGTCAATATTTTTTTGCATAATGTACATTTGTATTTCGTCGGTATGATTTAGAACGCCATTTGCGTTCCAGATAACTATTTTGAGATTCCTCATTTTTTATTCAACAACGCAGTTGTAATTGTCTGTATAACATTGTTGATCATTTGACTTTGCTGTTGCATCATATCGCGAAATAGCGTTTTTATTTCAGTTAAGAAGGAATGCAAAACTGTTGAGATATCATTGGTATTTATACTGTCACTGATTTCAGGACCTCTACTTATTTCACGTTTATTCCGCTTGCTTAAAGTTTGTGCATAGGTCAAGCGATATGTTGATTCAGAACTGTCAGTCTGATTCATTATTATCTGCTCTTGGTTATCCAAGGAAGACAAGTGACTGTGTTGGTTTAAATTGTTTCTGGTATTTTTCGTTGTGTATTGCTCTTTATTTCTGATATCTTGAAGTTTTTTATAGACAGAACATCCTTTATAACTTGATGGGTGGTCTCCGTCGCAGTTGACACATTTTGGTGATTCATTCTGGTTTTTATCGCAACATGTTGATGGATGATTTTTACCGCATTTCACACATGCAAAAGGCCTGTTACAATAAGTTTTTGTGTGTCCGTATCTTTGGCAACGAAAACACTGCGGAATGACATTATTTTTCCGTGGAGATTCCATTTTCACTTTCATATGAAGTAACGTTTGAATTTTATATATATCGGGATTATTTTCCTGGGGCTCCAGATCTACAAAAAATAATGGTAAGGGTTGTTTGCTTACCCTATGTTTGATATTAGTCACGTGCCTAACTTTATGCCCCTGTTCTTCAAGGGCAGCTTTAATAAGGTTAGCATCTACAGAGTAGTGTAAATGTCGAATTACCACTCGAAAGCATCTCTCAGATTTAATCTGATATGTGTGGTGCTCTATTCCTTCGTCTCTTAAATATTTGATTAGGGTACGGTAACTTTCAATGCCATTTGATTTTACTTCTACTCGGTTATCAGTTAGCGATCTACAATGTATATCATTTGTTGGAATAACGCTTGTGATATCTTTCATCATTTTAGCATAATCTACAACCCCGTAGACCGTTATAGCGGGTGGTTTTAGTTCTTTTTTGAGATCTGCATCTTCCTTCACGCTATTTTCATAAGTTTCCAAGCAAGCATATCTGTTATTATTACGCCTGGATATTTTTTTTTCAAGTTGTTCAGATGAGATGCTTCTAACATATTCTCTCTGTCTTTTTCTGTTATTTTTGACCACTTGCCAGCTGTGATCTTTTTCTTGCTCGATTTCAGTTAGCATTGCTTCTTGTAGTGGGTAGTTTTCCTCCGTTGTAATAGGCGATAGAATATTTGTGTAAACAGGTTTCGTTTCATGGGAGCCTGCCATCACCCGTGTTATTAGCGGTTTATTATTGTGAACATTATGTAACGTTACGTTATCACAGTTTTTAACATTTGTAATATTAGTATGGTTAGTAATATCGTTAATACATGGAATTTTATCACCTGATTGGGAATTATATAGTGATGTTGATGGTATGTTGTCCGCATCAGCAGCAGCAACGAGGTGCGTTGACTGCGTATGTATGGCTGGTTTACGGTTGCGTAGCGGTGACCGAGATAACGGCATAAATAATTTACCGATTGTTTACCGATAAGAGTATACCGCCTACTGGCGTTTCGAATTATTTCGTTTAAACTAATCTGAGCGCGTATAATAGTAAATGAACACGATAAACACAAACACGAACCCGAACGAAACGAAATAAATTAGATAATATTTTATACTCGTAATTTATATTTTGTTTTAGTTTACAAAATAAGTTGCCTAAAATACATATATGAACATAAAAATATCGAAATAAAATTAAAAATCATATTATATACTAAAAATATAAGAAATCATTCGTAAAAGAAATGCGATGTTCCATGTGCATGGGGTTGTGTTACAATTCAAGGTGCGTGTCATGGAGTGTTAAATGACCCTACCGTAGCAAAAATAGGTTATGATGAAACAATGATACAAGGAACACTACTTTGTTAAATGAAAATAGCAAACATTTTCAGACGTTTACCAAATTGTTCTAAAAATTTTTTCCCATTAGTCCATTACATGAACACCAGGCGATGTTATGATAGCTGATAATACATATTAAATTATAATTTATAATGTAAAAGAGGACAAAAAATAAATTAATTTTCTTTTATATAACAAATTCACATATACTGACGAAAGAATATATATATATATATATATATATATATATATATATATATATATATATATATATATAAACAAAAGTTCATTTATATTTCTGACATAGCGACCAAGTCCACACGATTTCAGGTGATCATTTTTTTAGGCTTATAAATTGAGCAACATAGTCTTAATAATTCCATACAGGCTTCTGGGTTCACATTTACAACCGAAAAGTGAGCATGATCTTGCACTTCTCCCCAACTACATTTGTCACAGTCTATCATACCTCATTTTTTGAAATTATATTTAGTACATGCCGTTACGCTACTTAATCTATTCATTATTTTCCACAGCCTGCAATTTAATGGTTCAGCTCAGTAGTTTTATTTTGGTTTACTCAGCATCTCTTCTATCCCACATGTAGTGCTTTTCTAATTTCGCAATACTCTCCAAAAACTAGTCTGACTTCGGACGCGGATTTGCTAATGCATTGCATTCACACGGGGTTGGGGATATCATTTACAGCTTTTGCTTTCCGTGCAGTCACTTCTCGCGTCAAATTTGGAGGGGCGATAGTACAGAGCTAAAATATTTGTTTTAAAATGTTGATTGTACGCGACCGGTAACCAATCAAACCACAATTCCTTTTTTGCATGCGCCGAGTGGTTTCGAATAAGACATGCACGCTCTCTAACAGAGTAACTTTGCATATTAAATTTTTTCTAGTATTAACCTTCAGCTTTGTTGTTTCGCAATGCTTAAAAAAGTTAAAAATCTATCCAGCATAGCTTCCAAATATTTAGAATAATTTGTATGCAGTAGTAATGTTCTTTCCCATATTATCTTCAACTGACGTGTGGCTTTGTCGGTTTCAAAGTTGGAAGATAGTGTTTTCGCCAAAGTGGACCATACACGTCAATAATACTGACGGTATTTATAAATATTGTCAATATTACTTGTCGTGTAATGTAAAATACTGATGTACTGATGAAAAATACTGAAATGATCGCGTTTTTCAGTATTAAGGCATGGTTATTACTATACTGACAGTATTATTGATCGTGTAAAGACAATTCTTCAGTATTTCTTTACTTTGTTAACACAATAATTGTTTCGTGTTTAAAGAAAATATAAAGTTTTTTACTAATTTTAATAAATAATTTATAATAGTAAGTAAATTTTGATTTTTTTGTTCGCAATTACGTGTTTTTATTTTAATTTTTAATATTACGGTAACAATTTTGTTTAAAGAATATACAATTTTACTAATTTGAATACAAAATTAACAAAATGGTAAGTACATTTTTATTTCTCTAAGTTCAGAATTTTATAAAATTAATATAAAATTTTAATTTGTTGATTATAAGTTTACATTGTTATTTAATTGATTTTATACCTACATATTTTGTTATGCATGAAATTTTTTTGATTCAGTTCAATATGACATAATTACTTATTACACAAATGTTACAAAATATGAACGATTGTGGTAGTGAACAATTGGAATAACCAATGATAAAAATCAAGATGGTTCATGCACACTTGCAAATTAAAATTTTATAAAATTCTGAACTTACCATTATTATTAATTTTGTATTCAAATGAATAAAACTATATATTCTTCAAACACAAAACGATCACCCTAATATTGAAAATCAAAATAAAAGCACAATTCCACACTGAAACAAACACAAATTTACTCATAAATTATTTATTAAAATTAGCAAAACACTTTGTTATTTACTCTCATGCTAAACAAAAAACGTTTGTTGTTATACAAATTCAATATCAGGAAAAATAAAACGTTAATATTAATTATAATCTGCATAATGTTTATGTCTTCAGACAAATAATGTATTTGGGTATATTTTAATAGCTTGGATAAATGTACTTTGATGCATATTTTTTTTAATTTGGCATTTTTAAACAACTGTTTGTTATGTAGTGTATCTATTTTAATTATTTTATATATTTGTTTATTATTAGTGTTTTATTTTCCTTGAAATAGAATTTATACAACGTTAATAATGTATTTTTTATAAATTTTGTGTTTTTAAACTGTTTTTTAGTTAGTGTATTTATTTTATACATTCGATACAGTATGCTCAATAAATAAAAAGCAGTTTAAAAATACTAAATTAAATAAACCATGTATGAATATACGTTATTAACGTTATACAAATTCTATTTCCAAAAAAGTAAAATGTTAATAATAAACGAATGTATAAAATAAATACACTAACTAAAAAACAGTTTAAAAACACAAAATTTATAAAAAATACATTATTAACGTTGTATAAATTCTATTTCAAGGAAAATAAAACACTAATAATAAACAAATATATAAAATAATTAAAATAGATACACTACATAACACAGTTGTTTAAAAATGCCAAATTAAAAAAAATATGCATCAAAGTACATTTATACAAGCTATTAAAATATACCCAAATACATTATTTGTCTGAAGACATAAACATTATGCAGATTATAATTATATACCGTTCCAAAACATATGCTAAGGCATCACAAGTATCTAAAACTATGCACTAATGGATGTAGGTGATGTGACAGCTGAAACTTCAAATATTCAAAATTTCTAGGTATCTAACTTTTTTTTTTTTTATAAAAACGGCTGTACTATCATAATTTTTCAAATATTATGTCGGTCAGTAAATAGTAATCTTAACTATCACTTAACTGGATTTCACGTAACAAATTCATATGAGAATAATTTTCTCGTTTTTTCACTCAATCTTTCATCCACCTCTTGCAACGGACGGTACGTTTGGAAATAAAGTATAATAATATTGCTATACATTGTTTCATATTTTCACCTACTTTTAAAGGATACATCTACGCACGAAGAAAAGAATGTTTCGATAAAAACACAAACTACTGATGGGTGACGCTGATCGTGCAAAGGTACATAAATACTGATGAAGTTACATCAGTATTACTGACCGTGTACGGGCTGATTTAGACTCAATTAGTTTTTCTCACAGTATGTATCAATGATTTTTCTACTACTTTAAAAGATTAACATCGTGTGTTAATGTAAAAAGTGCCGCGTTGTGCTACGTATATCATTGGTATACATTTTAAAGACGGCGCCCTGTGATAAGGTGCTATACTTACGATTAAATGCAACTCGAAAGTCTTTTAGTAATATTATTTCCGCGAGCTCCAAGTCTTTAGTTAACTTGTAAATTTTATTTCCAAGAATACAATGCCAGACTGTATTAAAAGCCGAAGGATGTTAATGAAAATTGCTTGTCACATTTCCTTTTTCAAATAAATCTTCTATATGTTGGGTTAATTGTAATATTTAATCAGTGCGCGAATTTCAAGGCCCAGAATCAGTTTATTGTTTTATAAGTCTCGCGTCCATTCCGATTCAGGACTAAATGTTCGAAATTTTATATGGATGACACAGTAGAAGACACTGGTCGATAGTTCTGTGTCATTAGAATCTTTACCTATTATTTTTGTGTGTTTCAGCTATTACATTACCTATAAAAGTGCTTCCATGAATTTTGACGACCACCGACATTTTCGATCTTGCCTTGGCGATAACTTTGTATGTTTCCTGAATTGTGAGAACATCAATCTTAAATTATTTCTTCTAATAATACATTCCTAACCAATCTTATGTTTTTTATATTTTCATAATTCGGACCACATTCGACTTTGTCAGTGGTCAATGAAAATGATCGTTTAAAATAGAGTGAATGCTGTTCGATCGGCCGAGTTATATAATTTACATTTTCTTTTTTATTGTCGCTATCGTTTTCAAGAGCGCCAGCTAATAGCTTTTGTGGAGGCTCATCCTATGTCCTCAATTTCAGGTAATTAACGCTAAAATTTTTTATACCGTTTTTCATGATGAGAAGTAATTATCAAACGGATTACAGATGAACACATTTACCGCTAAAAGTAAATGAAAATTCAGTTTAATGTGGTAAAAATTGGTAAAATTACGTACAAATATGCGACTGTCAAATGAATACGTGACTACCAGAAAACAGAATTAAAATATCCCAAATTATATAATTCGTTTTTGTTTGAACTAAGAAATAACAAAATAATGATAACAAAGAAATACACACATGCACATAATAGCGTTTATGAAATCGATTTTGAAACCAAATTGGAACAAAAAAATAAGCAATTGTATAAATAGAAGAAACATGAAACTTTAAAAGTGGAATAACTAAGCTAAATAAGAAATGTTGAACTTACAATTTATTGATCGTCAATATCACACAAATGTAATCACCTAGCACATTCGTATATTTTGGATATGCATAAATTTATTTAAAAAATTAGTATAACATTTTTTTCTTTAGTTGCGAATTCAGTTATTTTCATTACTCATTTCATCGCAAATTAGATTATTTAAAAAAAAATTAACGTATTCACCAAATTTTTTGTGCTTTTTCTAATTTTTATTCTTACCACTTCACGATTTCCTTTCTTTTTCTTTCACCTTTTACCATAGTTTCTTATTTCCCTACTATCACTCTTAATTATTGCTAGTCGCTGCAGATATAGTAAGAAAAACAAAAATTATAATTTTGGATGTTTAAAAAATAAATTAAATAATAATAATAAAAAAAGAACAGGAATCACAGAAGATCGTGCGAAATCATTATATCATTTAAAAAATCTCAATATATAGAATTAAATTTCTTAAAATTCTACCTAATTTATTTCCGTTGTCCTAATAATAGCATAATATCGATTAAATTTATCTATTCTTCGCCTATTATACGAGTTCGAATATTGGTCAATAACAATATTAATATCAATTAAAAATACAAAAAAAAAAAAATTGGGTTTTTCAATAAATCACATTAAAAATTGAAGCTACCAAGCTGAACACTTTAAAAACGGTTAATAAGCTCCCACAAGTCCATTTGATAATTAGCAAAATTCGATGTTATAAATTACCATTAAAAAATCACACAAACTGTGTAAAACATATGAATTTATTTATAAGTTAAATAGACGTAACGTAAAATACCAAACTCGGTGTAAATTAAAAAATTCATTCGACGTATTCACTAGCATGAAAACATTTTACAGAATAACATTTTTAAAAATCAAAAACTAAATACAGAAAAACGACGTGAAAATAATTTAATATTTACGGGACAAATTAACATTCGGAAAACAAAACATTTTTTATATGTTGATATGTCGGAGAGTAGTGATTTTTACGAATTATAAATAAATCAAACTGTATTCCTATTTCGTTTTATTTTATTTATAAAACATTTTTTGTCAAAGTATTTTAAAATACACAACTCCCCAGTTATCATATCTTATAACATTATGTTATTAATTAGGAGACTAAAAACATAAAATCACGCGATTGAAACTATTTCTCTTTCTTGTTTTATCCGATCTTCGATAGTGTAAAAATAAAGAATAGATGGGTAATTCTAGTTAAATTTAAATGCGTAATTATTATTAAATATTTTTAATTAACTAAGCTGTACTTTAATAATAAAAAAAAATTATGCGGCTTCTAATTTTATATTAAAGATTGTGTTCTCTGTACGGTACATAACATTTTAATGCAAAAAATTATCTGTTTTTTATTATACGGGATATTTAATTTAATTGACGCAGAATATTTCAGTTCTGGAAATATTTATATAAAAACTAGTTACAGATGCAAATTTTCACATGCATTTTCATTTCATATGCCAAAATGTATAATTTTTGTATAAAAAATTCCTATTGTCTGGCTAAAAGACTTAATAATATAATATAAATAGGTGTAAACGTTTATCGTTTTCCTTTTTGTCTTAACGATGTACGATTAAATGTTACATTTTTTATTCTTATTTTTACAAGTTCGAACCATATTGTATCTCAATTATTGAATTAAAAAAAAAATGTACATATATATTCTAAAAAGTTTGATACGTAACATAACTTATTTGAATAAAGATACACATATGCGAGTATAGTCTATCATAAAAATTGTGTCCACCTTACGCATAGTATAAATTAGTATGAAAAAATGTCGCGTAATTTTAACAATATGGAACTTCATCGTATTCTGGAATAACTTCATTGTGACGACCATATAAAGAACCATTAATCTAGGAAAAAATTAAACGAACATGCAGAATAATAACAAAACAAATATAAATAAACTTTCTTTTTTCGTAATCTATGCTTAACTATCTGACGGTGGTTTTTTTTTTTTTACGTATCGTGATCTTCAGCTTTTCGCATTACGTAGCCTATATTCAGTCTTATTTGATCAACTACTTATCGATATTAACAAAATTTTATACTTTGTTTTTGGGATATATTTTTTACTTAAATGTGATCTTATTTTAGTACATTTCAGTTTGAATTATTATGCCGTATTAATTCTAGGTAACACCGATAACACGATTTCCTTATGAAGGCGTGTACGATAGAATGAATGTATTCAATGATGAACATTCCAGTGACGTTGCATCATCCAGATAAATCCACAAAATTAACTAAACTGTAAGCTATCGTGGACGGCGAGTTCCGGTACACGATATTTCGATAAATTATGTTCTTTGACTGTATTTTAATTATTTAATAAACTATTTATTTATTCAAAAATAATAGTTAAAAAACGATTTAATGTAAAAAATAAATTAGGAGCACATGTGTATAGTACCTGACGGTTCGCATTTGGATTATTTCTTATCGAAGACGAATTGGTCGAATTGTCGGATTTATAAATACCGATCAATCGCGGTGCTAAAGAAAACATCGGAGATCTTAACGATATTACGACAAATTGCGCCATTTTAGCCTTCATCTAAAATCGAAGAAAATAACCATTTTGTTCTTAATTTACTTATTCGTAATTATAAAGTACCGTACCATCGAATTAAAAACGAGAAATCATTTTAAAAGTATTCAATTACAATATAATGCGAGTAATAATAAAGATATACCTTAATGTAATGTCCGATTATACAGCTGTTTACTTCATCTAAGGCAGCGTCTATTTCATCCATGAAATAAAATGGCGTCGGTCTGTAGTCGTGTAAAGCGAACACTAAAGTCAACGATGTTAAAGTTTTCTCTCCGCCCGACAATTTCGTTATCTTTTTCCAGCTCTTTTTCGGTGGACGTACACTGCGGATTTAATGATTTTAAATATTTTATTTATTTATATATAATAATAATAACAATGTGTTTTGAAATATAGCGTACTGATACACACTTACCGAGTCTTAGTATGTTTAATTTATACTCTATTCCATTTCACTAATATACGCGCATATAATTTATTTATTCTGTTCTCGACGAGTTCTTTGCGTCGTATATGAGGAAGCCAAACTAATACACGATGCTTTATTACGAAGTTACGTAATTGGCAAACTAAATGTCGTTCTACATCCATCTTAAAACAACAATCTACGGATATTTGACATATTTTCAACAATCTAGGGATATTTGACATATTTTCAACAATCTACGGATATTTGACATATTTTCAACAATCTATGGATATTTTACATATTTTCAACAATCTACGGATTTGACATATTTTCAACAATCTGCGGATATTTGACATATTTTCCCGATGCCCTTCCTCGATTTAACATTAAAACTCTTTCCGGAAAGACACTAATGATTATATCATAATCGCCGTCTGCCTTCGACGTGTACATCATATATTTTTTTTCAATATTCGGTCATATTCATCCTTTTTTAAATCGAGGCTATATAGCATTTCTTTTTTGTGGGAATATAATTTGAGATAGTCGACACTCAGCAATGTACCCTGATGATTTACTTATGTATGTACATCTTATAAGAAGAAAAAAAAAACCCGACACGTTGTAACCATCTTACTTTTTTGGTAATCGTGTAAAAGGTTTATTTTCAGCTGGTCATATTACTTGATGTTTTAGTTCATATCTAATGTAGGGGATTCCAAAATATTCACACAGAGCATGATTATAAATTTACTAGGAATTGATCTGATGTAATTGTTTTTAAATCATTGTATTTTGGTTATACGGGCATTTTTTATTTTACGAAATTGCATAATGTAAGAACAATTTTATAAATTAGTTTATTTGTGAGAGATAAATTGGAGTTTCCCCCAGGCATCCAGTTTAATTTAAGCAATTTGTGTTTTATACTGACAAGTTTAGACCGCGTTAGTTTTTCATCAAGCAACATCTCCAGATCATAATTAATTTTAATTTTTCCTAGTATTGCATTTAATTTTAACTATTAAATATTAGGTACAAAAAACAATTATAGTAATCCCATCCATAAATTACTATGAAGAACATTGGACATTATCCAATATCATATAAAAATGTAGTGGTCAGTCATATAAAAATCGCATGACTTGAACGGGCCTACTAAACTTATCTGTAACCAGAACAAAAGTAAATGATAAGTAGGATGTAATACGCATTTTATTCTCCTTGTTCAATTCTGGACCAAGTATACTATCTTCAAAGTGAGATATCCTCCACTATATCCCAGAAGAAGCAACTTTTATAAATTTTCCTAAAACACAGTCTTTGACACTGCTTGAAGGCATAATATATGTGTATTCTTTATATACGCCGCTTCATGGTCGACTATCAAAAATCTTACAAAGCTTACTCACAAAAGCGTCCATTCGAAGTAATGGAAAACATAATGTTGTTTCAACATACACTACGTAATGAAGTCTTGCAATGAGCAATATAAATCCGATATTGTTTAATATCCCTATAAATTATATTTTTGAAGAAATTATAACACCTAAAGAAATCGTGGTTCGTGCTAAACTAAATTGCAACTTAAGCTCGATCCTAACTTGGATTCGGACTCTTAGCTATTCATGTATAAAGTTTACTTGACGTATCCAACACCTCGAACGAATAAAACACGCTGCTGCTGCAACTATTAATTGGGTAAAGTATTCACAATGATGAAAGAATAAACAAGCCCGGACCTTCGAAGGAAAATAACAAATGGATGGATCGCGTACCACAAAATGAAGCATATGTTTAAAAATAAAATCAACAAGGGCAAAACTATTTAATCAATGTATAATGCCAGTAATGACGTACGCTACAGAAACGTGGTACAAAAAATAATGGAAAAATGAAGAACTGAAAAAAAAAAAAATAGAACGGGTATTATTAGCAATCGGGAGCTTCACGACGAAATAAAATCCGAAACAGAGAAAAACACATGTTCAATAATATCGCAAAAGAATAACAATGAATATGTGAACATGGGGCGGATGTATTGAAATAGAATCTGACGGAAGATGGACAGAAGAACTGGTGATATGGAGACCATAAGATAAACATTAATGGAAGTCTACATCAAATCAGATACGGGCAAAGAAGATATCTTTTTATATTAAATTTTGTATAGACTTTTTATAAAAAATTTAGTGATTGTAAAATACTTTTTTGTCGTTCATTTATTTTTATTTTTAAAAAATCACTACATTCCATAAATTATTATTTGTCGTTTAAGGTCAACAGCCCGTTACAATTTCTTGTTATTATATAAATGTAAACATAAATAAAGATTTAAAAATATAAATATTTAAAAACCTTAATTCGATTCCTTCGGCGAACGGATTCAAAGCATCTTTCAATTCCAGATCAGCGTCACCGCCCAACGTCAACATTTGATAAAACGTTTTCACCTTTTTAGCAACTATATCAAAACCGACATTAAATTCGGAAATTCGTTTATTTTTCGTATCGTCGTACCATTGAGCATATTGATTACATTTTTCACAAATCTGTTGAAACTTACTGCGTTCTCTGAATAATTTGTTTTTCTAATAATAAAAAAAAAAAATTAATAAAATATATCGACAATTTTTTAAAAATCAATTTACAACTTAAATTTGTGTTTTAAAAATTTTATTGTGTACGCCGATATTTCACGTTTAACACGGGTTTCACATCTAATCGTGTTTATAAGTTCAAAGGTGATATTGTAAAAATTAGACTACCTGGATTTCCTTCCACATAAACAAACAAAGATTTGAAAATAAAGTACTGTCGAGATTGAAATTTGTCACAATTAACTATACATTTATTAAAAAATTTTAATTATAATTTACGCATTTATTATTGTATGTATTATTTTTTTATATTTTCCTACAGATTAAACACAAATTGAGATTTAAGAAGACATCAAAACCTAATACATATATTATTTATTAACAACATATAATAAATGCCTTAAATTAAATGAATTATGCACCGGATATATTCAATCTGACAAGCAATTAGCAAATACAAATAAATAGGAAACCAGATATAGGGTGACCCAGAGAAGATGGACGGTTTTGTTTTTTGAATAATTCAAAAACTTCTAGACCAAAATTTTGAAATGAAATTTTATATAAAAATAGGAAACGAGACATTAGCATACAATGATTTGTAGAACAAAATATCGCCATATTTGCAAAATTTTTTTTTTTCACAACGATTTTGAACACTTTTCCGAGCATAGGTCGCTGATCTTTTGAATTTCTTCAGAAACTCGAGTGCTCAGATCTTCCAGATCTCGTGAACGTGTTTCATAAACGCGGCTCTTGAGGCATCCACACACAAACAAAAAATCCAAGAGCGACGGCTAAGCAAAATCCGTGCGACGCGACAATATGCGGTTACTAAACGCTTTTTTTTCAGTGTTGTGGTAGTGTTACCAATTGCGATATTCAAAAAACAAAACCGTCGTCTTCTCTGAGTCGCCCTATATAACATCCCTGCTACCTTAGAAAATTTAAAAATTATATTTATACGTGTAATTAATACTATCGTGAGCTCAATGAGTTAACAATAAAATCTAATTACAAACGATAACTATAATTAAGTATACAACTTTACGATAGATTATACTTTTGCTCTCCTATTATGCTTATATCTGGTATAAACAAAATTTATGTTGCCTCTGGAATCGTAATTTACAATTTTTTAGATAAATTGATTTTCATGCAACAGTCGACGCAAAACTGGCGAGTAACATTAAGTATATAATTTCTAAGCGATGATATGTTTAAAGCTTCATGCATTTGAATAATTTTAGTATACTTGAGAACACTTAATATACACTTTTTACGACCAGCTGTAATTTATTAAAGCTTTCATTAGAAATCAAATACCAAAAATAAGTGATAATGGGACGAAACAACACTTTACATATTGTCTTAATAAGACGAATATTATTAATTTGTGGATTTTAGCAGTTTTGAACATTGCATTTAACATATTTGTGAATTCGACCATATTAGTGCAAATTTTTTAATAATGACGGACGAAATATTGTCATGTCCAACAGAATATTTGGGTTTAATAGATTTAATGTTTATGAAAATTTTACTCAACGTCGCAAAACGAATTTTAGTCAACAGATATTTTTTTTTAACAAAGTCTATTAGTCTGATAATTTGAAATCGGGTTTACATTTCAACAGCAAGTTATCGATATTTAGTAACGAGAAGTTCAGCCTTCTTTATTATCACAAACGTATCCATTCATATTCGAGTCATATATAGGTGAAGAGGCAACATGTTGAATACTAAAATGTTTACAAACTCTCCATAGACTCCTTTAGGCGAGAATTATTGTATGCACGCAATAAGTAATGCACTAATTTGACTAAAAAGTTTAGAATAGTTTTCAGATTTCGCGATGAATTAAAAAATATTTTTTATATATATTTTCGTAACATAATTTTCAAGTTTTATGATAACGAATATATATGGCGGTAATAAATTTCGATGAAGCTGATTAATAATTTTTTTAGTCACAAAAGCCTCAGCTGCTGGTTGTATCAAAATTTGTAAGTTTTTCTAAATAACTTTCTATATATAATTTATTATTAATCGGAATACTTAGGTTGACGTGTTAAGATATAAAGTATTTGAATTCAGACCAATTTGCGTTACGGGTAATCAAAAAAGCCTACATTTCTTATTTGGTGGCCAAGAGGGAGTAATGAATATGGGATTATGATCGGAACTGAGGCGATTGATTGATATAGGAAGCAAGATGGATGCATTTTTACAATCGCTATATCTAAAACACTATTTCTAAGCCTCTAAAGGAAAATAGGTTGGCTTTTTAGGTGCATGAATACTGAAATTACAACGCACGGATATTTCATACAAAATATTACTACCAGCAGTGTTACTGTTGAAACGATGGTACTTCTAGCATTAAGATCGTCTATTAAAATAGCATTACAATTAATATTTATCAAGATATTTTCCTCATAATTAACCACAGATTTAGGTTTATATACAGCAAAGATACTAATACAATTTAACGTAGAAGTTGAAGATGGATTATGATCGTAATTATTATTGCATGTAAATATATTTATTGCTTTCGCTAATTCGAATTTTAATTTTTCACTCTTCTGTATATGAAGTCGCAAGGAAAACTAAAAATATAAATATATTAATATCGAAATTACTTATAACAAATCCAAATTATATTTTCACATTACTTCTAGTGGCGGATTGACAAGGAATAGAATATTTATTTTTATTCGTGGAAAAATATCATTATTGTTATTTTTTCTTTTAAAAAAAAAAAAAAAAACTCAATAAAAATGTCTCCAGAATATAATGTTAGAACAATATTAATCATATACTTGTGCACTTGGATTTACTTCCCAGTTAGCAAAAAAGTTTGTAACCGACTTTACAATTTAATACGAAACATATTAAACAGATAATATAATTACCACATTCGTATATTCGTCAACGACATTTAAATTCGGATTCAACGCGTGTAATGCTGAAGTTTGTTCTTCAATCAGTCCTTCTAATTGATTTATCTGAAAGGTTTCGATCTCTTCGGTAGTGTACGTTACAAGACAATTTAAAACATTTGCATTATTTTCCTGCGCGTTGTCTTCGGTAGATGATCCTCCGTCTGGTGGTATATCGGAAATATCGGGTATAATCTCTAATTTGAGTTTGATAATCTATAAACGATATTACAAATTTAAATGGTTATTACAACTTTTTTTATTTACACCAGAAATTTGTTATATTAATGACTATTCGACTGAAAAAAAAAATAAATGTCGAGTTAATATTTTACATCGTTTTAAGCCTGATAATGATTTATCAGACGGAATGGTTTGTACGCGAATATGATTTATTTAAGAAAAAAAAAATAGTCATTACTACTCATTCGCCATTATTTTATTAATATATACGTAATAATTAGCACCAAATAAAATATATAAACGCATTTAAGTAACTGTCTTGTCATTAGGTAATTAATTTATGATACGAGAGACAGATTTCTATACGTTAATTATATTCTATTTGTAAAAAAAACTGCGAATTGAAAATACGTATTGATTTAATATTTCGGCATGTTGTGTATTTAAACCGTTCGTTAGAAAATTAACGAAAACCAGTTTACCAAAATAGTTATCAGAGATCTTCGATCGAGTATATATTTTTTAAAATAACTACGTAAACGTATACTAACACCAGCAACTTCTTTATATAATAGACACGCTGCTTAATAATCAAAGTCGAAATAATTTAAATCATAATATAGCAAATTTAAAAGTTTATTATATGCGTTAGAGAGCGTTCGCGTCAGTTTAAGCGATATTTAAACGATTTATTTCCGTAATTTTCTTCATACGACCCTTTTATCGCGTAGATCATGCGTGTAACATAAATACACGAGGAGACTCTACTGACGCAATATGCCTCATAAAACGGTTTTAAATAACGTTATTTTCTTTTAAATATTGCCAAAAACTAACGGAATAAATTAATTACGTCATACAAACAATACCTGATTTTTAAGATCGCCTAGGTTATGTTGAAGAATCTTAAGTTCGTTCATAACGACTTCTTTTTCTTTTTTTCCGTGCAATTTTTGTCTTTGTAAATCGTTATATTGAACTTCAATCTGTCGGAAATCTTTCTCTTTTGTTTCAACAATACTTTTATTCGCGTTTAATTGTTCCTACGTAAAAGAATTTTATATATATATATATGTAAAATACACGTGTCATATACAACGAATTCACGCACACACACAACTACTTATTACTAATTTGATTCAATGAAGATATGACCGCCGGAGCAAAAGTATATTTACGATTTTTATATATTGTGCACGATTTCTTTTTATATAGGATTTCAATATTTTAAAATCCTCATTACACAGCGTATATAATTGTGATCTATGTTAAGAATCGTTCTCCAATATTTGTTAAGACAAAAACACATTAACGGTTTTGACCGAAGCGTTTCGCGAAAGTAAAACCGAGTCGGTTTCTGACAAAAACGTTTCTTATGAGGTAAACAGACACACACACACCGGTGAAACCGCATGTCAATTTTAAAACCGACGCGTTTCACGTTTGTATTCATTTAGACGTATTAAACCAAACACGACGTTTTTAAAAGCGATTTTTATTTTTTTGCTGTATGAGGAGCTTTTCTTCTGGAAGTATACCAGTTTTGCAATCGGCTGTTCTTTTTTGGAAATGTCTTTATTTATGTTTATAAGCTGGTCATCAAAAGTAGTTTTAGACATTCTAGTAAAATTAAACAATTTTCTTCATCCTCTCTTATTAGTATAAAAATGCCCCTTTTCCATTCTGCTGTCAACGATTGGATGTATCCAAAAACATCAGAACGAACGTATAATAACGACAAAAGCAACACACCTTCCATATTGTTGAATAAACCAAACTGCACATTCCATATTGTTGAATAAACCAAACTGCACAGTTTAGGTAAATATCAAGAAATTGACAGGTAAGATACGGATAAATGTTATACGATCTCGTTACCAGACATTTTTTTCTTTTATTATTTTTATTTCAATTTTCAGTATGATTTAATCTAAATAATGTTCGAGAACTATAGGTCAAAGACGAAAACAAACACCTGTTTAATACTACGCTGTTGAGATCTGATGGTATTTTATTCTTAAAAAATTGACCTCACCGCCAAATATTTTCGTCACGTATAATTAAAAAACGGACGATAAAATGACCGTCTAAGAATAAAGGTCTAACATTTCTTTTTTCGCAGCCGTTTATAATAAACAAAAAGTATGCGAGACGCGATAGTAATCTTAATGCGCATATACTAAGGAGCGTGTGTGAGATGGAGAATAACGCTATTATCAAATATTTTATAGGCAAACGAAAGCAAAGTGATTAAAAATGACGACTGTATATAGGTAAGATTATGAACGAATTTAACAGATTCTTAACCGAACAGTATAAATAGTAGTTGTAAATAAACGAGGATGAAGGAATTCAATGCGTTAGAAATAGATATGTTCATGTTAGTTATCGATACGCGTGGAGATGAAACACAGTCATAGCTATTCAAGGAGTATTTTGATATTAACCGCTTAACACCGTTAAAATGGACGTATATCTGATATTTTATATATTTATTTAACTATCACTATAGAAGGAAAAATGTTCTCCACAGTATTATACATAAACGCATATAAAAAGTTAAGAAAACACAGTTAGTTTTACAAACACGGACCTTATATTCGCAGAGTTTAACGGTAATATTTTTCAGTTGTGCTCTTAGCTCCAGTTTCTCATTTTCGATAGCTTCTTTTTTGGCTTGAAGATCTTGCACATTTTCCATGGCGTTTAATTTAGTAGTTAATTGATCCATTTTTCTGAAACAAAAATAGGTACGATTAAAAAAACATAACTAACCGAGTTGCACTGAAAACATTTCGAATACACACACACTCCTTTTGTATGACGCTTATTATTAATGTTACATTCTAATTATAAACTAACAAATTTTTCAGTCGATTTATTGCAAAATTGTTCGAACTTTTTCTTCAGCTTTTATCAGTTCGCTGCTGAACGTAGACTGGCCCCAATTGTTTCCAGTTATTAAAGCTATCCTTATCCAATTTTTCCCCGCGGCTCGTTTTAAGTCGTCACACCAATGGTTTAGCGGTCTACCCCTGTTTCTCTTCTTGCCAATTACTTTTGTTTTGATCTATTTTTCAGACTACGTGTCCGGCCCATCTCTACCTTATTTTCGCCATTTGTACCACAGCATTATGAAGTTCTTCTTTCTTATACATTTATTTGGCTTTCGGTCAATTTTATGTTCAATGATAGTCTTTCTTACGACAGTTGGGTCTTCCTTATGTTCATTCATTTTGTATTTATCAGCATACTGTCTCTCCGTATTTAATCGTCTCTGTCAATATGCCGTCTGAACCGGGTGTTCATTATTTTTTAGAATAATTATTTCTAGGATATTTACGGTTATATTATTGCCGCTCCGTTTGTACTTATTTGGTAAGATCATGAGTTTTGTTCTTGTATTATATATTTCGGCGAAGTAATTTCCAACGTCTTCTGTTATCTTCTGCTTTAAATTGTTACCGTTACACCATATCCGAGTTTTATTTTCGTATTTTCTTCCTGTTTGGCAATGCTTTTTAAAAGATGTATGGACCTTTATTTGCTAAAAATGTTTTCTTTATTAGATTGATACTGAACTTTATCACTTCGCATCTGTTTCCTTATTAATTTATTTTAACTTTTATTTCAACAGCGTACCGTAAATTATGTTGTATTAAAAATGCAAAAGAAATTAAAAGGAAACAAAAAAAAAACACAAGATATTACAATTAATAACGAAACTGTACATATTTTAGAAGTTTAATAATAGAGGACGGAAAAAGCACAGCGTAGGATCAATCTGGCTATAAGTGTTTTCATGCAGAAATACGCGATATTAACCAGTAAAAATATGGATATGAAGGTGAAGTAAAGATTAGCAAATTTGTACGTACGGAGTGCAATGTTGCACAAGTCCGAAATCTGGACTAATTGATAAGAAAAAAACTTATATTAAAATTATTGAAAAAGTTAAAAAAAAAAAAGATAACGGAAACCCGTAGTTTATATTGAATACTATCGAAAAAAGAAGAGCCATGTAATGACGGGGCATATAATAAGGAATGACGAAATGCTAACCAAAATCATAGAAAGGAAAACAATACCCGATACAGAAGAAGATCGAGGGACAGTTACACATTGCAAATAATAAAATATATATAACGTACAACGTACAATGAATTAAAAACGCAAGCATGGAACTGGAACCGAATGGAGAAAACGAACCTACAGGTTCAATGATTGATTTAACGTAGTAACTACGTAACAAAAATTTCGAAGAAAAAAATAAAAATAAATAATTAATAAGGAAATTGTAAAATAAATTAATATTTACCGTTTTAGATTTATAATTTCGTTATTTATCGTATTTTTGGCATTTGAAATGGAACGTTCTTCTTCTACCGCTTGATTCAAAAGTTTCTCCGGTTTTTTCAAATTTTTCTCACGTATATCTTTCGTTCGACTATTGGTATCTTTAATTTTGTTTTCCCACATACTCAATTCTTTTTCAATGTCCGCCATTTCTATCAATAGACGAAATAATTATAAATTAATAACATAATTAAAAAAAAAAAAACAGAAAGCGATGATGAGATTCCATTCTGCTATTAAACGTACGGTAGTATTTATTCGCATATTTTAATTATTTGAATACCGTGATTGCGGTATAAAAAGAAAAATTATTAACTACTGCAAAATAATCAACATATTCTGAGAATAGAGAAATTCGGTCAAATAAGAATTATATAGAGTGACCCAGAGACTACAGACGGTTTTGTTGTTCTTTGAATAACTCTAAAACTACTCGTACCAAAATTTTGAATGAAATTTTATTTAAAAATAAGAACACGAGAGATTAGTTTCCAATCATTTGCAGAACACAATATCATTCAAACGTCCGCTTTTTGCAACAATGCACTCATTCAGTCTTTATAAAATTGTCGAAGGCGAACGTAGGTCGCTGAATTTTTGAAATTTCTTCAGAAATCCCAGTTTTCAGATCTTTCAGATCTCGTGGACGTGTTTCGATTCAAAAAACAAAACCTTCCGTTTTCTTTGGGGCACCCTGTACAAGTTAGTAACAAATACGTCGTGTGATATTTCACGCTCATTCGACGAGATTATAAGCCGTTTTTTTTATAATAAATTTATATAAAACCGAAAAGCTCGCAGCACGTCTTTAAGATTGAATATATTAAATATAAAAGATTAAAATGATAAAGAAAAATAACTGCTACAGACATGGACGTTGACGTGTGTCCGCTTATGCAATACAGACATATACAATATAAAAAGGGTAATCAGACAACTTCTTTAAGTACAATGATACACATTCATACAAATACTTACATATATTTATGTATTAAATTATAAAGGTGAAATTTTATTTTTCAATAAGAATTTGATGAAAGAATGTTTCCGCTCAATGATATATTTAAAAATAAAAACGTTTTCCGCGTTAAATTAAAAATTAATTTATTTCCACTCTTTTAAATAATAGCGTTATGAATAAAGATAATTTCTTAAAAACTTTCTATATGTTTGCGATCGTTAGAAACGTGTTTATACGTAAGTTTTTTCGTATTTCTTCGTTTATCTCGATTCATATCTTAAATGTCCTTCATGTTTTATAGTTATAATTTTTTCATTTATTTTATCAGATTTTTTCTTTATTAATGGCACGGTAATAACTTGATACTTTAAAGTAAGCTTAGAATAGTTTCAATTTTAGAATTTGTATAATTCTATTTGCAAGCATTATTCCGTACTTATGGCCGACTTTTTTTTCCCCGATTCTTTAAAAACGGTATATATGAGTATATATATATGTATATATATATATATATATATATATATATATATATATATATATATAAAAAAATCTAACCTTTTTTAGCGATTTCAACCTTTTCTTGTTTTTCTGCTAACGCGGACGGATCTGGTATTAATGTCTCTACATGATTTTTGAGTCGAACTATTTCTTCCTTTAATTTGGGGATACTACCCGTCAAAACCTATTAATAAAAATATCACGACGAATTAATCTATCCTTACAGATTCAAAAGTAAATAACTTAAGAAGGAGGAAAACCTGTTTAGAAAACGATTATTTAAAATAAAACGTTAAAATTACTTAATCTGCAAACACCGATCAAGTACCTGCGTCGTTTTATCTAAATCGTGCATTTCTTTTCTAACTGCCTCTAAACGCGACTCGTTAGAACGGATGAGCGATTCGCACTGATTAATTTCGCTTTGGAAACTGCATAATTCGATTTTGGAGCGTTCCAGTTGTTGTTTCAGTTTTTCCGTATTTTCAATGGGAGCCTGCACGGAAGTTCCCATCTTACTGCATATAGGACGCGATTTACCACCGCCGCTCATCGAACCTATGTAAACGTGCAAAATCGAGGAATTAGATTCGTCAATTTTTATAATAATTCAGAAAAATATAAATTCGGTAATAAAACAAATACGTGAAACGTGAAAATGATAAAGCAATTCTACTTGACGGAAAACGACTTTTCGCAAGCTACATACTGATACTCTCAAATATTTATTAAGCTGTACATCAAAAATTATCGAGGGCATGCCAATTACAATGAATAAAAAATATAAAAAAAAGTAATACATACATTTAATAATTAAAAGATTACTATCACGTTGTCAGATTTTTTTCCCCATTTTTATGCTCACAATCTATCTTAGTAGAAATATTTAAACGGCAAGGTTAATATTAGTCGATTAGTGAACTTAAAGAGCACGACCTAATGTACGTTCTCGACAATTATGCTAATTGATAAACGTCGTATATATGACAAACATCGGTTGTTTACACGCGTCCTTAAAAAAAAAAACACAACGTTCCACGCAAAGATTACGAGTATATAATAATAATGGGGTAAATCACGTTCGTTCTTAATAAATTATGCTATAAAGAATTCTAATAAAACCGGAATCCTATTATCGTCTATAATACGTTAGTTCTTCGCTGACAAAATATTATAATTCTTCATTCGGATAGAGATCTACGTATTTGGTTGTCCGATCGAGATCGCCATGATGTTTTATCCTTGGCGTTGATTGATAAATCTGTTTCCCAAGCTTTTGAAAATACGAATCGATCTTATTTTCCGGTATGCCAAGCAAAAGAATAAAACTGTAGTAGTATTATAATTTCGACAGTAGTTGATATTTGTGACGACGAAATTATTTCACATTATTTTAAAGTCGTTTTTACGACGATTCCTCTTTTTCCACGAGCGGTGCTATAAGGCTGCTGCAGTACGAAGCGGTATTTTCATGTAACGTTAGTGAAATGGATTTCCGCCATTGGAATATAATAATTATTTCTTCATAGCGTGGATAAATTTTAACTTTTTCAAAAGCACGATGAGAATTTATTTTTTCAAAGTCCAGGAAATGAATTTACTTCCGTACATTATTACATTATTATCGGGGTGGTTCCAAGGATCATTTAACTTAATTTGATTAGGTTTTTTTTGCTCGCTGGAATTATTTTTAATTGTTAATTGTATTATTAATTGATTCATAATTTTACTGATGAATACCGGCACTCTCTAATGCCTGAGAAGGGGACAAATTATCCTTTTTATTTAACACTGTGGGAGAGGAATGTGGAATTTCCAAACAACTTTTCCTAACAGGTATATAATTTGTTAAAAATTAGATAATCGACAAATTATTTTTATCAAAGACGTAATCTTCATTTTAACATAAGAGATGTAATTTATTTTAGTTTAATTATCTTATTATTAATTGTATTATTTCCATTACGCTATTCTTATTATCAACGCTTGCAACAGTTTTCGACAGAACAATTTTTTTTTTTTATCCTTTAATGTAAACTTAAAATACTTTTACTCTAAACGGGAATTAGTCGGACTTTGGAATGTACATTATACACGTAAAACATGCCCCTGTTAGTAAAAAATAGATAACAAAATTAGTAGTTGAAGACCGATAAAAAAGGGAACAATTCATCGAATAATGTGCCCGGTATTACGATATATTAAATAATATCGTGGTAGCGAAGACGAGATACAATAGTTACGACAGCGAACGACTTAAAATAAAAATTATTTTTTCGAAATAAAATTTTGTCGAACACCGAGTTGCAAAACTATTAACGATTTCATAAATTGGTAATGTTCGCGAATTTTTCTAAACCTTTAACTAATTACTATAATTAATTTTTATATAATTTCATTTTTTTTTCTTTTTTGTAATACGCATCGATCATTATTATAGGTAACGATTTATTTTCGATACCAACCGTCCATTTCAATTAAATCTCCTAACAAAGTGACCACACGATATTTTGTTGAACCGTAGTAAGCAATCTTGCTGGCTATATTAATATTATCAACGACCAACGTATCGCGCAATGCATGATAGAATGCGGGACGAACTTTTTCATTCGGTATTTCGATCAAATCAAATAATCGTTCCGCTTGCGGTCTAAATTAGAAATTAACGCAATAAACAACGTTGTGTATATTTACAGGATAAATCTCGTTTCAAGACATCCGATTTCGGATAAAATTGAAACTAAATATAACGATGATATTGGATTAAATAAATGTAGAATTTTTTAATGTCGATGGACGATAGCAAGTTCTTTCACTGCTTAGACATTTATTAAATTACTATTTACAGACATAAAGTTCTGTCATTCGTAAAAAGTAATTTGTAAATCGTTACAACATTTAAAAAAAAAATACTCATAACATATATATAAATATTTTTGTACAGATTATTTTACTTTATGAAAATGCCTTAAATTATTTGAATTCGATAAAAAGACAACTTCAGTGTTATTTTACGTAAATATTACGTTTTTCACATGTACAATAATTTCAATCATTATGAATTAAAAAAAAAAAAAGTTTATTCGAAATTAACATTACTACTAACTAGCGCAAGTGCCACTATACATATTAAAAAATATAAATATATTTCATAAAAGAAAACACACTGATGCATAGAATTGTCAAACGAAAAAGATGAAATGTAAATTTAGACTTAATTTTTTTGTTATATATTATAATTTTGCCGATATTACATTGTAACTGGGGTTATAAAATCATTTCGTTTTTTTTTAAATACGTTACGATTTAATTATACAAAATATCAGAACCGTAACAAATTAATTCGATAATACGGTTAAAATACTACTAACACATTCGGTTTATTTCTCATAAAACTGGACATATCCCGCAACTTGTTCAAAGAAACGAAGCCACACTGTCCTACATTATCTCGTTTCAACAAATTAATGCATTTTTTGCTCGTATCATCGGTGTCCACAATGATATAGTCGAGCAAACCGCAACACATCGAAATAGCTACGTCATACTTTTTATCAATAGCACCTAAATCACCCTGAAATAAATAGAAACATCAATTTAAAAAAAAACAACAACACACAAAACGGATTTTAATAAAACGTCACGCTGTCGTACGTAGATTTTCAACATTACAAGATTACCTATATATATATATATATATATATATATATATATATATATATATATATATATATATATATATATATATATATATATAAGTTTACGATGTATATAAAGTTCATTTGTATTTATTTATATATTATTCTGTTTTAATTGTAATATCGGTAAAAAATTTGGCAACCATTTTTTTAAACTTCAGCTTCTTCAATTTTTGTTCGCCATTATATCCAATTTTTTACAGTCAACCATTATATGTCGTCGATCTAGTGTTAAAAGGAAACCCTCGTTTGCTTGACTATCCATTATATATATATATATATATATATATATATATATATATATATATATATACTTATATTTTTCTATACGGGTTCGGAGTTCACAAAGAAACGTATATTGAGGTCGGTATCTATTATACAATTATAATGCTTTCGTCGATCGTGCACATTTCTAGCTAAAAAGCTGAACGGCTACGATCATCAGATTTTTGTTCGCCATTATATCCATTTTTTTACAGTCAACCATTATATGTCGTCGATCTAGTGTTAAAAGGAAACCCTCGTTTGCTTGACTATCCATTATATATATATATATATATATATATATATATATATATATATGTTTATATATATATATATTTATATTTTTATTTATATATATATATATATATATATATATATATATATATATATATATATATTTTTCTATACGGGTTCGGAGTTCACAAAGAAACGTATATTGAGGTCGGTATCTATTATACAATTATAATGCTTTCGTCGATCGTGCACATTTCTAGCTAAAAAGCTGAACGGCTACGATCATCAGATTACCAATTACAGGATATATGCGATTCATGTGAGAACTTTTAAAAATATTTCGAATTCCATTCAATACAGTTGCCTTATTCGTGACCTCGTCGAAGATCCTCGCGACATAATTATTAATTTATTTAATTGTTTTCCTCAGTTTATTTTTTTTTAAGTTGCGAATTTCTTTATTTTTATTTGCAATAAGTTGTAAAAATTCTAGCTCAAAATTACGAAATTGATTTATTACTTAGTTTTTCTTTTAATTACTTTTTATACAAAGTTTCTTACAAGTAATTTTCAATATAATCAGTATAATCTAATCATCAATTAGACGAAACGGAGATGTACTTATTTAATTCGTCGAATATTTGGCGAAAACCACACATAATTTCTGACACACGATAATAATCTATAAAATATTAAAATAATATATTATAATTAGATATAATATAAAAATAATAACACTGTTTCTAATTCATTATCCGATTCCATTAAAATTACAATATCATCCGTAAATTTAATCTTTTTTTTTGTCAGTGTATTTGTACGTCGACTTTTTATTTCAATTCCTTTCTAGCTTTATCGGTTCCTGCAACTTTGTCGAATTCGATTGTTTTACCCTTCCTATAATCATTCTAATTCTGAACTTCGCTATTTAGTTTGTAACGCGATGAATTAATAACCTATTATTTGTACGTTATATTTCGTCGTTTGTATAGAAATTTATTTTAAAATGTACATTTTTAATCTCCGACGAACTTGGCTAAGGATTAACATGAAGTACGTGCAAAATTTAACATATCTAAAGCGGAATATATCCTTTAATATCTATAACTTAAACTAGAAAATATAGATCGATTTAATATGATAAGATTTTAAACTATATCGAATTTAATATTCATTCTAATAACAATATCGAACATTTTTGTTTTCTTTACACAGCCTAACCTCGTAAACAAAAAACCGAAAAAACAAATCTAATTGTATATTACCAAACGTCCGATAATTCCGGGGATTGTACCGTCAGCTTTGCAATTCATAATGTACTTCAAAGTACTGTTTGAAGTATTGAAGGCACGTTTCGTACATTCTTGTTCTTTTAATTTTCCATGTAAATTTTCTACCTGTAAACATTTTTCTTTCTCAATATCCCGCTTAACCGATAATCCATCGCGTAAACTTTTCAATTCAGCGCATTTCGCATTGTTTTCGACTGATAATTCTTCCAAACGCCTATAAAATTATACATAAGTTACATTATGATTTTGCACACACCATAAATAAAACATTCATCGAAAATTTCTAGCACACCAACACAATCTCCGATATATATATATAAATTTATTTTTAATCGGTTACCCCGAGGGGGCATCGTGATCATACAGTAACTGCGCCATGCTTCTCTGTCGTGTGCTAGTCGCACGCATCGATGTAGTGCTAGTCCGCTCCAGATATATATATATATATATATATATATATAAAAGTAAGTAAATAATGTAAATAAAAATTTACTTTTGTTTAGAATTAAGTTCTTCGCATTTTGATTTGTACTGGTCTTCAAATTGAGACAGTTTCTTAGACTGATCTTCGAAAGATGATTTCAGTCGATCGTAATCCAACTGAGTCTCATCGTACTAAGAGAAAAAAAACAAACATAAAACGCGTCGATTAACGTTTAAATAAAGTTTAAAATTAATGCACTCGATTTGATTTTATAAATTGAGTACAAATATAAAATACTAAACCGTTATTTCTCTACACACCGATCTGTTACTTTATAAAGCCGAGAAAATATCCACAAATAACTAAAATCTAGTGCGAAATATAAAAAGTTTTTTTTTTTTTTTTTTTTTTAAATGACACAAACTATGATAACCTCTGGAAATTTTACAATATGATAGCATGGGCTGTGTCTAAAAATATACGAAAAATTTGATAAATTGTGTCTGTCAGTTACGCAATTAAATAAATTTTTAAATAACGCAATTTAATATGTAATAAAAAAGTTTTTTTCCTTTATTTTTGAAACTAATTTTATAAACGATTTCAGATTCAACGGCATTTTTTTTTAAAAGAACTGAACAATCATACTAGAATATAAAATTTGTAATTATAATTTGAAACTCATTATCCAATGATTTATAAAACAGAGATAAAAGTTTACAATAAATATAGGTAATTCTGCGCTAGCGCAGTAAAGTGTATTATCGGTATGGACTCAATTTATAAAAATTGCGTGATACCTTCAACACTTTTTTTGTGCCAGAACTAATTTACAACACAGCGGTACTTCGTCCGTTTATACTTGTATTTAACACAGTACCGCTTTCGCGTTCAAGTTTCTGTATAACTACAATATGAGTAATGCACATGCGCAATATACAATTTGATACACTAACTAACACCATAGTCGCGTATTAACAAACTGTACCATGAATACTAAGTTAACATCTTATAACAATGTGTTATAACCAGAATCAACTGTGCTAATGAATTTTGAAGTAGCTATTGTTCACAATATTAATACTATTTGTATGACATAGGTTGAAAATACCAGTTATATTTTATATATATATATGATTAATACTTACTAATATTATTAATTGTTTACTTTATTTCTAAGTTAATAATTAAAAAGATTTTTGTAGAATTTTTCCTACAAAATAAACTAATGAGTTTAATTATTTTTTCAGTTCGCGTATATTTAAATGATGATTAAGTTTATCGGTTACGAAACTCATAATTTTCAAAACGATAAAACAACATTTACTATCAAATTGTTTCTGAATAATAATTTTATCGACCAATTTTCTTTCTTCTTCTGTCTGTACACATACGTACATGTGTGTGGGCATATATGCGTGAAAACATTTACGTATTTCATTTATTTTTTCTATTACGTTGTATGCGCGATCATTTGCATTGACAAGTATTTATAGATACGTTACACCTATTAGGACTAACATTAGACAGGAAATTAAACTGGAAAAAACACATAAATAATCTAAAAACAAACTGTAATCAAAAGCTAAACATGTTAAAGTTGCTAAATCATTCATCCTGGGGATCCGATAGAAAGACACTAATCCAACTCTACAAAACATATATCCTAAGCAGACTTGATTATGGTAGTATACTGTATGATAGTGCGAATCAATATACACTGAAAAATATAAATGTAATACAAAATGCAGCTTTAAGAATAGCATTAAAAGCATTCCACACCGGCCCCACATCAGCTCTACATGTGGAAGCCAATATTCTACCACTAAAATATAGAAGACAAACATGCTAAAATATTATAGCAGACTACTGTCCACTCCATCCCACCAAGTCTACAATAACATAACAGAAAATTAATTACACCACCTGTATCAATATAAACCTAATGCTTCTAAATCTACAACCGTCCGAATTCATAACCTCTTAGATAGACTTCAATACACCTTACCCAAAATTAGAAAAAGTAACCTACCTAAATTACCCCCATGAACCAAAGTTAATGCAACGATAAATAAGCAAATATAATAAAAATTCAACATCACCGCACACCCTGAAAATTAAATTTAATGAACTTGTCTGCAGAAACTACGGAAACTACACCCAAATATACACCGACGCCTCTAAGACGCTAAACCAAACCACTTCTGCTTACCTTATAAAGGGCAGAACACAAACATACCTCTTACCTATTGGGACATCTGTGTACACAGGTGAATTAATAGCTATATATAAAGCGTTAAAAAATATAGGCAAAGAAAAACACAAAACTAACTTTATAATATGCTCAGACTCGATATCCGCTCTACAACAGATTCAGAAACTGATTAAAAATACTAACTTAGATATTTTAAATATAAAATTCATCATCCATAAACTCATACAGAAAAAAAAATCAAATAGTGTTCCTTTGGACTCCAGCGCACTCGGGAATTACAGGAAATGAAATAGTTGATAAAGCCACCGGAACAAAATCAAAAAACATAAAAATTATAACATCTGCACTCACAAACGATCTCCACTCAATCATAACACAAAAAGTCAACGCTTTATATCAGGAATACTGGGAGACCCAGTGCGCTCACACACATCTATTTCAAATTAAACCAATTTTAGGACACTGGAAAACCACAGAACAAAATAAAAGGCGCAACGAAGTAGCTATAACTAGATTACGAATAGGCCACACCCTACTTACATCATAATACATACTGAACAATACCCCCGCTCCAAAATGCCCAACATGTAATACTCCAATAACAATACACCACATACTACTGGAATGTGCAAAATACGCAAACCATCGAAACCTTCACAATATATCAACCAGTTCACTAGGAGAGAAATACTACAGGATGACCCTCAAAAAATAGACGTTATTAAAATTTCTAGCAGAAACCGGACTATTTAATTCCATATAACCTAACCTTTAGACGCAAATGATGTTAGTAATTGAGCGTCTGTAAATAAAAGAAGGAAAAAAAAAAGTATTTATAACTATATTACGTGTAAAGCGTGTGCATTTTCCATGTTGTAACGTTTATTTTCTGAAGCGCGCATATAAATCGATTTTCTAGTATTGGGCCACGCAGTAATCGGCGTTATTTGTGGCATCGACAGATAAACAATAAATTTCGATACTACTCGGAACGAGGTGTTCGTACAATTTAATTTTTTTTTTGTGTAGATTCTGTTTTAATTTTTCCTACGTAATATATTTTTTATAAAAATTAAATTTTAGTTTAAATACAAGTTATTTTATATTTCTTAATTTGCAAAGGTTATTATAAAGGTACTTAGCTTAATGAATACATTTATAGTTGTAACAGTGTAAAAATGTAATTGTTGAATTTGTTTTTTGTTGTACAATTTTATCGTTTAACGAATAAAAATTTTATACTGACCAAATTTCTCTTTTCCAGTAAAATTTCGTACGTTTTATTTTTCTTCATAATGTACTTGCCCTTCGCGTCATCAAACGCGCTAATTTCAGCATTACAATTCGCTTCGGCTAATTCGACATTTTCTCGCAGTTTATTAATCTGTTCCCCGATTTCCGAAAGTTTAGATTCATACTCCATCTTTTTCGTCTGTTTTTCTTCGATCGACTTTTGAACTTGCTTTAACTAAACAATTTAAAAAAAAAAAAAGAAAGATTTATTATGAACTATAAGTTTATATTTATTTGAATCATAAAGTTAACGATATTAAAATATATCGGGTTAAAAAAAAGTTACCGGTTTCGCTGTTGAAATGGTTTTTGTACCAGCTGAGCGAATAAAAAGAATAATTATAAAAAAAAAACAAAACAATTATGGAAATCTTAAAAAGATGTTCCACGACGTTAGTGTCAAAACGTGTAATGAATTTCATTTTCTTAAACCAGTTTACAACTCATAAACAGCTTTGAACATAGTTCCGCGCGTTAATTTATCTCATCTATCCTAGTGAGAGAACTCAACATATTTTCTAATCGTTTATGCGTGTTTATAGACCGATAATATACACATAAAATACGTGTCATCTATAAATCAGCTCGTTTCAATAATATAATTACGCGGAAAGAATTTTCGAATTTTATGTATAAAAACCGATTTCATTTAATATTTAACGCATTTACCTCCGATTTATACTATAATATCAAATTTTGTTATGCCGGATATTATGGAGAGTATAGGAATTTCTAAGCACCTCATATTTCTAATTAAATTATATCAAGACAGCTCGGCAACTATTCTTATAAATATGATGTCCTCGGAATTCAAAGTGGAATGTGAAGCACGACAGCAATGTCCGCTTTTACCGATACTATTTAATATATACACGGAATATATTATGATGCAGATACTAGACAACTGGAATGCTAGAATCTCACTGACATGCTGACGATACCGCTACAGAGCGGTTCTAAATCAAAGTTGGTAAGCTTCATACAGAGATTGGAAAATAAATGTAACGAGTACGATCTAAGAATAAACAAAAACAAAACAAAGGTTATGATAATTGATCGACGTGGACATGGAAGTCACAAAGAAATAGCTAATTGTGAAGTAGTTTCGTTGTTTGAGGTCAGTGTTAACTAACAATGGAAATCTCTTGCTGGATATAACACGCGGACTAGCCATTACGCGTAGTGCGGTTAGCAGATTATTTAAAATGTGGAACGATACAAGTCTTTACGAAACTAAATTTGATCTTATCCCGATTACAACATACGCTCTTAGCAAAATAGATGCATTCGAAATGTGGACATATAGATTAGTAAGAATTTTCTGGATGGACCGGATAAAAAACAGATTTATACTCAATAAACTAAATATACAGATATCAAGAATAAGAAAGATTTCTAAATTTTTTTTTAGACATATGACACGGGATATCAATTGAAAGTCAAATACTTGGAAAATTAGTAAGATGGGTTGACTAACTAAAGTTTATGACTGGGATGAACCTGCATGAAAAGCGTTGCTAACGACTTAAGATAGAACAGCCTGCAGTGTTAATATTTAAGTATAATAATACCACCACTCCCTCTAGAGAGGATAAAAGGAAATAGAAGATCTGTTTTGCTATATAGTAAATACAAATTTTACAATGTTAATTTATTACTGGAATAAAACATTTAAAAAGCTATTTTCATTTTCATCCTAATTTAATATGATTTTTAAAGAAATTTATTAAATAAATCGATAATAAAACTACGAAAATAAATCTGCACTTAGATGTACGATTTAAACGGATTATCTTTTCTTAACAAGATAAAAACAAATTTTAAAGCGAACTAAATATAATTCTGTTTGTACATATTAAAAAAAAAAAAAAAAAAAGGAATTAAAAATAATTTCAACACAATCGTTAAGTTAAAATATTACGATTACAATTCTCTTACGTTAGTTCGAGCACTCGCGTGATCTTGCTGCAATTGTTCGTGTTTAGCTTCTAAGTCCGGTATCTTTCCTTCTAAATTCGTCAGTTTTCGTTCTAATTCGTTTTTAACCGTACAATCGCCTTCGTATTTCTCCTCTAATTTGTTCACATTTCTACGATGAAATTTGACAGACAAAAATTACGCATTAAATTACGATTAAAAAAACAATTTATTTAAACGTATGTACGCATTATAGTTTAAACGTACTTTTTTATTTCTTTCAACTGTTTATCTAATTCTTTTCGTTCTCTGTCCAATTCCTTCGTATTTTCCTCGTGCTGTCTAAGAACAACGTCTAATTCTTGGCTTTTTTCCTGTTTCTTTTCAACTTCTTTATTCTTTTCGTAACTAAAATTCATTAAAACTACTTGTAATACGTATATAATATGTACAAATAAAATAAATATTATTTGAGAAATATTACAAACGTGGATAAATGTATAAAGATAGAAAAATTAAAAAAGGATAGTAGGCGAAAATTGAACCGTATAAAAATAACAGTAATTGTCGAAATGAATACAATCAAGAAAAGTATGAAAAATATTGTATACAAAACAAGTCTGACCGTATAAAAATAAAATACGAACTCGAAATAAAAAATAAACTCGAAACAGGGTAAGCATTATTCGGAATACGTTTTAATTTTAATTAATTAACCGATGTTTAAAGTGGTGTAGTTAGCCGACTAATATAATGTATTAGAAGTCTCCAGAGGCACCATTACTTTACTGTTATTAATTAATATCGCGCTTCGAGGTCTACACCGTACCCCCGGCATTATTCAGAGATAGAAATAAATTTCAGATATACCCCGAACTGCCAATGTCTAAAGAGATAAGATCCGAACCAGTATCGAGACTCAAATCCAGAAAATCACCTTGGACAATGGATGAATTATTAGCAGAAGATATGAAAGAGTTTAATAAACGGAAAATAATATGGGAAATGAATTTAGAACATACAACAAATTCCGATTTAGTTGTCGATCCGAGGAATGAAATTAAAGGAATGGATTTATCTAGGAAACTATGGAAGACATTCGATAGAATTAGGACCCGACATGGAAGATACAGATATCTAATGCAGAAATGGGGTATAACGACAATTGCAAGACAAACATATATTGGAAGATTGTAGTGAATTTGCACCTGCAGGTTTAACATTAGACGATGTTCACAATCTTAATGACGGTAGACTGGCTAAAAAATTTAAAGTTAGACTTATGATGAGAATTTTGTGTAATTATATATAACCGATGATTATACGATAAGAAGATTTGGAATACGAATTATATGAAAATAAAAATAAGCGGCAAAAGTAAATTTCTTAAATAATTAATCGTATTAACAAGGACAAAATGTAAACGATAGGGAATAGGGAAGTAAGAACGAGGTTTGCAAAATATATTTCATCGTCTTTCAGAAATGCAGGTTGAAAATATGACATTTCGGTAGATAGTAATCGAATATTATACAACTTGCTATTAAATTAAACCGACGGAAACACGATGCGAAATGTCGATTATTTGCCATTATTTCATAGAAACACATCCAGTCGTTCATATTTACATTAAATATTGCAGCTTTTTATTATTTAATCGAGCAATATTGTTCTTCGTCTCAAAATATTGGACAACCAACGTCATTGGAGTCTTGAGCATATCTAGTTCGGATTTAAACTTTTTAACTTGTTCCAACTGCAAATGTCTTTCCTCTTGAAAGGCACGTAATTTAGCACTTAGCTTCGCTAATGGCTCCTGTAAAACATAATTAGGAATAATGAACATTATATTATTGTATGCATATGTTTATAATTTTAATTCAATTAAGTACACCAATCATCATGATTAAGTGCCGCCTCCGTATGCTATACACATTATTGCTGTACAGTTAAGTAGCGTAAAAGGCAATCATAATATGCCGTTAGTGCAGATAGACACACACACACACCTGATAAAGCTGATTGCAATCGCTTTGTTATCACGACACAATGTAGCTCCTTGTGTTTCTGTACTTTACTATACATTGTTACTAGCACGCATATGGTGTTGTGCGTGGTGGCTTGTCATTGCATTTCACGCGATATTAGGATTATTTATATTTTTTGATAATTTTTCATCGCCGGCCGTATTCGAACTCGGTACTTTCCACATAGATGCCCGTGCTCTAGCCACTAGGCTATTCCGATAAGTACATCAATAGACATGAAAAATTACGAACGTTCATGACTAGGGAAGTACACGACACAAAATTGCATTAAAAAAATATTATTTTAATAATTTTAATAATGATTTTTTTATTGTCATTTACCTTGTACCTCGTCGTGCCAATGATGTCCTCTATATATTCTAACATTCCAGGCGGGTCATTCTCATTAACCTTCTTAGGCTTCATTAAGGAAATTTTTTCAACATCACCCTAATGAAAATAAATATTTTTAAATAATCAGACGGCATTATGCAAGGAAAAGTTTTATTAAATACACGATTCTTAAAAAAAATATGGTGTGTTATCAAATGTTTTAGTCGCGTAGCAAGTACAATAAAATCGAAACGATAGGAAATCAAAAGTAAAGTAGAAACATAATGTGTTTCTGATTTAGATGATCGTTGGCCAGCTGCCAAAGTTTAATATTATGAAATATTATCTTTACCACGAACGCTGCAGAATATTTTATTAGAAATAGTACATAAATCTTGAATTACACTTTGAAAATCTAAGATTACGAAAAATCAATACGAGGAAAATACCTAAATTATTGAATTATTCTAATTACCTGCAAGATTAAAAATCGGTTATACATTAGATCTATGCCGTACACGCGTAAATGACGCGTCATTTCTTTAAATGTAACTTTCTTATTATCAATCTTATAGTATGACGACCCATCTTTAAAAGCGGTTCTAGAGACCACAAAACTCGAATTCGGAAGTAATATGTAACCGCCTGATTGCTAAAATAAAATTCAAATATAAAACGTTTATTTTTAATAACCAAATAAACACACCAAACATTAAATTTAAATCTCGCAAAATATGAAATTTTAGGTATAAATAATAAGAAAAATTATACAAAATAATTTAAAATATATATATATCACGTACTGTATCTTGAATTTGTGCAAAATGCACTCGCACCGTGCATTTATCTATTTTTCGTCCACTTGCATTATGTATTAAGGAGCTTAGATCTTTTCCACGTATTTTAGATGATTTGAATCCAAATACGAAAAGCACAGAATCAATAACATTGCTTTTCCCGCTTCCGTTAGGGCCAATGACACAACTGAAGCTCTATAAAATTATAATCAAAACATTTTAAATTAGATTTTGAGATTTATAAAATTTGATTTAAAATTATTCATATCTACCTGAGTAACGTACCTTATGAAATGGTCCAACTATCACCTTTCCGAAATAACTTTTGAAATTTTCGTTTACAATATGACTTATTATTATTCGTGGCTGACCAAAACGGGTATTGGCTTGAATCACTGGTGGCGGTGGAGGAATAATAATATCGCTATCTAAACAAGTTCCACCATCGAAATCATTAATTTCTTCTTCGAATTCTCTGAAATCTCGGACAGATTCTTCTTCTTCAGTGGATCTACGATTTTTTTTGGTCGACCGATTTGACTATCCATGAAATACAATTATGTTTAAACATCAAAAATACGAAAGTTACCGCACATCACGCACAATTACACCAATAATCATTATTTGTAGCCGTAATAAACACTATATCCCTACCATTTAAATCAAAAAAGAGTAAATTTAAAGGAAACGGGAAATTAATCTGAATGGATTAGCACGTCAGTTTCTACTGTGGTCCAAAATTAAGTACTTCGTAACGTTCAACGTCCTACATCGTTTAAATGAACATCAATCTATAAATTGGATGCATATTGAAAACAGAAAGTTACACCCGAGAGCACACAATCACATTTCAATGAAAACCTCTCAGTAATATTTTTATTATATGTAGAAAATACCCATAAGTATTTTTATGAAATTATAAAACCTTATTCATATATGCACATTGAAACATTGCATTGTACTAAATTTTAAAATATACATATTTTAAAAACCTTGTAGCACAAATTAAATGTTTGTTTTCAAAATAAATGTTACTTCCTTGCTTTATGCAAATGCAGTTTTTCACATTGCAATTTCTCCCGAAAATAGTGCAAATTTAATATTTATTTAAATCTTTAACACAATACTCTAAATTAATGAAAATAATATAAATATTACCATTTTTAATTTTAAAAAATTCTAGTAAACTGTAGACACGACTGACAAGACACATAAGACACTACATTACAATAACACAACTACAACAAATGAGCGGAGTTTATAGCCGTTACTTTTATGATGACCTGACGCCTGGAGAGAATGTTCAAATAAACCGATCGGCACTGTCACACCAACAATATTTTATTTTTATTTATGTTTTGTTATATATCTGAAAAATTAATTATATAAATTTTTTATGATCGAACAATTTCAGTGATCTAATTAGAATTATTTTTAATCTGCTTTTCCAGTTTATTTTTAATTCAGTTTCTTTTTTTCAATCTACAAACAAAAATTCTATCTTTTTAGTGAAATCTGGAGAGTTGTATACCCGTACGAAATTTTATTTTATTTATAGTTTATTGTGACAAAAATTTGTTTCAAAATTACGATATAAAATAGTTTCAAATTATGTTTTTATATTATATGAACAGATTAAAATTTAATTTTTTTAACACAAATGTACACGCTGCCTTAAAATAACTTCCTTATAATACTTTCTTCAAAAACCTTGACAAGGAAATAATAAAAAATGTGATTTAAAAAATATAAATAACTTAAAAATAAAATTATGTTATAAAATTTAAAATTTACTTCTAAAATATATTTATACATTTAATAATTTAAAGTTTATACATAATTATTTATTATGGTAATAAAAAAAAAAAACTATTATTTTAGGCAGATAAACGCAAATGCATTTTTTGCAGTACCAATGGCTACGTCAACTACAACTTTTATTTTTTCATCGCGTTGGTAATGATTTTTCAGAATGCATGAGGAAATGACACACATTATCTACTTTTATTTCCAAATTAGGTCTAATTTCCACAATTTATTTTGAACTTCTAACAGGTGGCAGGTTTGTTGCTGATATGCTGATTGTCGACTACTACTTGTTCATTGTGGCTATACTTTCAACAAAGCTTCAGCAACACTTATTCGAAAATGTAATAAATTATTTTCTTTGAAATTTGAAGTATCATTGTATCTGGCTAGAGCAAAGTGTATGCTTTCATCTACAAGAATCTGAATTCTATATGAGCTGAAATAGGTATAGTAAAATCGATGTCGTTGACAAACATCTTGCATTAATACCGCTGTTCCAAACCCATTATTTTTCATAAATTGTTGACGAATTTCAGTAGTTTTACCTTGTTATAATACAAAATTGTATAATATTCCATCCTGACTACATAACATAAAAAAATTTGAATCCCCACTACTTAGGTTTATTTGAAAGACATGTTTTGCAATGTGACTACCTTTGAACGGTGCAATTTGTTCATCTATGCACACATCATAATATCTTTTTACTGACAAATAGTATTTCTTAATTTGATAAAAAACTGGCCTAACTTTGCAACATTTATCACCTTCAGTTTTATCTGTTAGATTATTTACACAATGAAATAATTACGAATTTTTACAATCGTGGCATAATTCATTGTTTCACTAACCACATTCATTTTAAGAGCTATGTACCGATACATACAAACGAGAATTTTAATGTTCCCATTAAAATATGCAGACCAAATAAATTCTATATGCTCCTTTCGGAATAACTAAAATTTGTATCATTACACTGGTGATTGTACATCATGGTACGTTATGCAAATTGAGCTATAAATCTTGCAGAGTATATTTATAAAAAAAAACTACTAACTCTACATCATGATCATCGTAAGGATACAACCCCGACTGTGTATTTACAATAAAATTATCAATGGGTTTTTCTTCTATGACACTCAAAATAACCCTGTTTGATAACATGTAAAAACCAAAATAAGAAAATTGTCATAAAAACTATAATATAACCATTTCGGCTCAATCGTTACACTTGTATTCAGAAAACTTTACAAAAGTACTAACAATACGTGATTTTACAAACGATTACATCTTAATGGAATCTTAAAATTGCGAGCACAATAAAAAAAAATTAAAAATAAAAATTTTCATTAAAAAAAAAGCGATATACATCACTATTGAAAAAAAAAATAAACATCAAAATGCCGTGTTGAATTTCATTTATTGGTTTTTTTGTTTATTATTTACTAACAGTATAGCGACGGTTGTAACGCGTTTTATAAGAATGGATACAAATGTATATATTAAGACATATATAAACAAAATTGAAATGTTCACCGTACAAACGCTGTTTTAATCTGTAATCAAATAATTATCAAAATACAGTGGATTTTTTAGTATAAAACAGGATAATTGTACAACAATGCGGACACTTACCCCCATATCTTTTTTCATCCACTCGTGAAGGATGAAATAGGCCAAAAATTATCTCGTCCAAACAATAAGAAAAATTTTGAAACTAAATATTTGCGTAACTTTAATGGGGGGTAACAAACAGTAAGTTTTTGTTGCTCGGTCATCAGAACTTACATAAATTATTTTTATATTTAATTATCGAATAAACCTTGAACAATTGGTCAAATCGTGGACCATCAAATTGTTTTTAGCTTACATTATTAATGAAGTGAAGAATCTTATTCATAGGTATACAATTTTTAATAATCCTACGACCATTTTTATTCCATCATATTCATTCCCGCTCATTACATAATTGTCTTCCAATATAGTTGCTTATTTATGCTTTTATACCTACGTTGTATTACTGAATAAAAAAATAAACGCCATAGAAAAAGATGGAAATAGATTCACGGAGGGGCATCATCATTTTAGGCCAGACGAATGAAATTCTTCAAATTATCACTTCTTGAAATTATTTTACACAAATTATTTTTAGAAATTTCATATATAAAATAAGAAATAGAACAACTTTTATTACAATTGAACAAATAATTTCGATAGAAAAAGTTACAAACGGCATATGTTGCTAACAAATAGATAATTGTATACATCCTTACTACAATGAACAAACTGAATTATTACTAAAAGTTAATGATAAAATAAATATAGGACTGTAAGACAAAATTAATATAAAAACCTGCAACTGGGAAAAAGAGAAACGGTCAAAATTTACAAAACAATCTCATTGTTATCTTGTGTTTATGCGTTATCTTTTCCGCCTGTACACAGTTGCAAGCATCATAGAGTGGAGGAAGTGCATAACTCAGCTTGGTGTATGTTTTACACATTCACCGCAAACTGTTATCTTTAGAATTGTGAAAGCTGTTGAACTGAACATTTTTATGTCTAACGAGGTAGAAACGCGTCAGTTTGATAAAAAGTATAATATTTCTTTAATATGGCACATTTGAAGAGCGATGATTTCTTGTCCAGACTCGCGTAATATAATTTTTAAGTTTAACGAGTATATGAGAATTCAACAGACAGAGCACATGGAAAGGTTTTTCATGTGACAATCAACACTTTTCATAATTATCTATGTAATATTGGAAACACGTTGTTCAATGTCAGAAGGTTTATTTATAGGAGTTAGCAATAAGTTATCTGCAATATATTTTTAAATTTAACCCAACCTGCATTTTGATAATCTAATTATTTTACTTCTATCAGTTACTTTTGCTTGTTAACATTAATTATAGCGAGGATGGGATTGAGATGGAATTAATTGATACAAGAGATGAAATATTTATATTTTTTACAAGTGCAAGATTTAATTTTTAAGTCTTGTTTTTTTTTCGCCCCCCCCAATCCGGACGTATTGTTTAAAAAATTAAGGTGCAAGAGTATAGAATGGCGGAGGACTAGGCGTACTTAAAACTAAATATACATAGGAAGTGTAGTGTACCTATGAACAAAAGAAAAGAAATACGAAATAAAAGTAATAAAGTATGTGTGGTCTGCCCAATGTATTAATATGTATGACGATGGGACGTTACTTATTTAATCATAATTAGTCTAATATATTCAGCAACTATACAGTACGTGCCACTTACTGCTGTGTTAATTTTCTTTATTTCTACTAATTGATCTCAGGATGAAACTGCTTCTTTTATTTTACTCTTACTCGTAACTTGGCGGAAACAATTTCAGAGTGATATTATCGAGAGCTGCCATTTCTATCTTTATGCATTCATGCCGTATTATATGGACAAGAAATTCAGATATGTTGTATTCACACGGATATTAAAATATTACTACACAATTATATAGAAGTTTTTTGATATTTAGATTTAATTCATTTGCATTGTAATATTCATAATTTTCATAAACGCAATTTGCAGCTTCAAATGTTTCTTACTAGGCTGCAATAGCTAAACTGTAGGAAACACGTTGTGTTTTTATTTAATAGTTCTTACATACAAGCATTAATGTGCATCAACGTAATTCAGGTGGTATTATTATTATTATAATTATATTGGATTAAAACACGGACTTTAAGAGGTTAGAGATAAAGTCGATAATAGACAGACTAAAAAGAAGCTTGTATATAGACGAAATATATAGGACGGCGATACTATTTAAAGAATTCAATTCGAAAAAAAAATTTACATATCTGGAGCATATGATTTAAAATAAGTTGTTACGATTAATCTTAGGAGATCATGGAAAAATACCTCGAGATTACCCCCGCAAATTCATCATATTTTGGAGTGTATTTAGTCGTATCGGAGACCGAAGTGAATGATCCTATTAGCGGCTGAAGAAGGCATAAAGAAGGATAAAAATATCTTCATTAATCTGTTTACTCGGCGAATTATTATACAACAAGCCAGTTGCAGATATTGATAATAGAATTGAAGACTGAAGAGAAGGTGCGGCTAAAAAAAATAAACAATTAACTGACTATATATCAATCTAACCAGTTACGTCAGACGAACGCTGTCTGGTAGTAATTGTGACCGTCTTCGTTAGTCTAAAAGAAAAACAAACAATGACATTTTTGCAGATTAATTATTTAAAAAAAAAATCATTTTTATTGTATAATAAAATATTAATTACATCGTACAAAAACGTAACTCCGAAGGGAAACGTTAGAAATGGAACAAAAATAAATAAACAAATTTAGAAGTTTAATTTATTTTATTCGTTATATATTTCGTAATGTCGAAAATAAATTAAAGGTTTCCCGTGTTAATTTTCGACGACCATTTCATGGTTTTAATTTTAAAAAAAAATAAAACACATAACATTAACTTAAATAAAAGAAAACTTACAGTAGCAGTTCGCGAATCGCGATATTCGATGTTTAAAATTCACCGACGAGAAAAAAAAAGCACCGTTCAAACGTATGCGAAGAAATAGAAAACAAAATATATATCTTCAGAAGGATACTTAAGAATATAATCGAGGAATAATTGAATGTCGACAATCGATATGTAAATTGTAAACATTTTTTAAAAGAAAAGATATGCAAATTAATTATTAGGAGTAACAACATAATTTTATACTTAAAATTAAAAAAAAAAAAAAGTGGTGAATTTTATTAACTTAGAAGTTGATAAAGTACGATACACGAGAAAAAAAAAACCGAAGTAGACGGAGCATAAGTAAGCGTTTGCTTACATTGAATGAAGGAATGATAAATACATTCGAAAATACGTACAGAAATTTTATATTAAAAAAAAACCAACAAAAACCACATAACATCTAATTAATTATTATCCTCGAGCCGGTTGATCAATAGTAATTGTGTTGTTTGTTTATTACATTAAACGTAAAACAGTGTAATTCAGAACAGGTAATTTTTGCTAGCCAAAAACAGGCAAGTTACATGTACAAGAGATTGTACAGCGACAATTCTGGAGACTGGAATAATGTTTATATCTCGGCGTAATATTAATACGGAGACTAATAAAAAACGAATTAAAACGTTAGTAGACAGTGTGTATTATACAAATTGAATGTTAGCGCTAAAATTAAAATTCGTCTTTTTTGGTTGGGGGATTTTTGAAAAATTGTAATTTCGATTATTTGAAAATTTTTCCTAGATTAAACTTCGTGCTATGGCCTATGTAACGTGTTATACTTATATTTCGATCCGATAAATATCCTCCAACTAATAGATGTGGAATGCATTTGGTAACTTTGATCGATACAAATGTAAACTTTTAAACGATCCAGTCTTCGTATATAGGTGTTACTATATCAAATCTATCGTCTAAAAAACCGCAGAAAAAAAATTCCAATCTCAACCAAGGGCTTTAATGGAATTATAACTTGTGGATAATTAGATATCGCACTATAATTCGACAATATATTATATATGTATATATATCTGTGTGTAATGAATCATTTTTGTCAATTAGATTTAGTTTTGCTTTAAATATATGTCTGTCGAAAGGTTTGTAATATGTTTAGTCTCTCGCGTGTTTAATAAATGTTTTATCGCTGATTTGTATTAAAACGTTGTTATTTTAAAATTATAGTAATCGATTGGGCGAACATTTATCGAAAAAGAAAATCCAATTCCTTCGGGCGACTTTTAAAATCGCTTACAAATAAAGTTATATTCATTTGGCGCTATCATACATAACACACACATATATATATATATATATATATATGTGAAGACAGTGTCAACGATATACATACCTCCGCCGCCTGTGTATCTGTAGCACTGCGACCTCTGTCATGAGCATCGTTTCTTACTGCGATTGAATCGGTACAATCGTCTATTTTAAAAATGCCAATTAATCGCGGCGAAATTGTGAACATCGGCAATCTGAGCGAGATTACGATAAATTGCGCCATTCTCGTTTTTCGCTAAATAAAAATATATAAAAAATATGACATTTATTTTTTTTATTCGCATAATAATTCTGTCTTAAACAAATAATATATATATATATATATATATATATATATAACCGTGTCAAAAATATCACCCCATTATCTCTCTTGTACCGATTCTTTCTTATTATTTTACAGCGTCCTAATCGAACTTATCTGTGTTTAATCTACCGAACGACATTGTTCAATAGAGTCATACCTCGAGATTGTAGATACCTATCTATAAGCAAGCCCGGGAGGACTGCGTATTTAGCTGGTACAATCACTAGTACCGTATGTAGTGAAATCTATACGTTTCATTGAAAAGGACTAAGATAAGCGACTTACACTGTAAGGTAAACGCATCGTTGGAGCTCGTAATAAATATATATAAATAGACGTGATGATTTTTTTACATACAGAAAACTTAAAAAAAAAAAAACTAAACAAGACAATTAAAATTAACAAATAAAAATAATTTAAACATTTGACGATCAATTAGTTTTAAAGTCCATTCAATAAATATATTCAGTATTCGTTACTTAAGAGTGTAAAATAGTATTGTAAGCATCTCTGAAACTGAATATATTATAGATCGATCGTTATTAAAGTTATATTTCTTATATATTACTTTTGTTATTTTAAAATCGCCGAACTTTTATATATAAAAAAACCACAAAGCTTTTTAGCTATTAAGCCGCTATCGAGCGTACATTAAAAAATATATGAAATAACTATTTTTTGTTAGTTTTTTACGTTATTTATAACTTGAAAATAACGTAATTGTTGGAAAACTTTGTTATATATATATTTAACAAGTAGTATTTTATACTACTAAGTATAAAGGATTCAGAGAAACATTTGATCAGCCGAGTCACGGTAACTAGAAGTACTTGGGTTCACGCGATAGATGCACAGTAGTTCGAAGGCGACTATGACGTCAGCGGTACCCACACAATGTATCGCCCGTCTTTTTACATTTCTCCTAGTGCAGTTATTCGTGGCGTGATTTTGAATATATACAAATATATATATATATTAACACAATTTGAATTTATAAAAACGTGATTTACAAGTAAACTAAACAAAAAAATAACGTATAATTCGTTTAGTTTGAGCATTGTGTGTGAACCTTTCCGTGTACTTCTAGTTACCGAGGGTATAACAATATTTTAACGTTTTAAAAACGAAATAAAAAATAATAATAGGAAAAGTTTAAAAAAAAAATGATATACCTTAATATAATGTCCGATGACGCAACTGTTCACGTCGTCCAAAGCGGCGTCTATTTCGTCCATAAAATAGAACGGTGTCGGTCTATAATCGTGCAAAGCGAACACTATCGTTAACGAGGCAAGAGTTTTCTCACCGCCTGACAGCTTTTCTATCGTCTTCCAACTTTTTTTCGGTGGACGCACGCTATGCATCGAAATAAAATTACACGTACAATATTGACTTTAAATCAACATAAACTTTAAGGAAGTTTTCCGTCATAGTACATCTATCCTACGATATCCTACGATAGGCGACGCTCTTGTATAAAAAAATAACTATCATCTTCGATCTATCACATAATCCTTGTCCGATTGTTCGTTTCCGAACATTCGTGACTGGCTCATTGTATTATATTTATTATAATTTTCGCGTACAAAATGAGCGGTTCGAATTTCAGGTACTAATTATGCGCAACGCGCGTGCTCACGCTTGCGATTGTTATACTTAATACACCATCAGCTGTTAACGAACAGCTGTCTGTCAGGTTGACAGTTACGTCACAACGACGTAAATAGTACGAATACAAATAAATTACCAAATGTAGCGTAATAATAAACTATATTTCATTTCAATCATCCTCATTAACCACTTCTATGTATGTAGGGTGACCCAAAGAAGATGGACGGTTTTGTTGTTTTTTGAATTATTCAAAAAATACTCGAAAAAATTTTTTGAATGAAATTTTATTTCAAAATAGGAAAACGATAGAGATTAATCTTACAATCATTTACGGAACATAATATCGTTCAGATGACCGCTATTTTGACAATGCATTCATTCAGTCTTTAGAAAATTTTCGAAGACTTTCGAACAAAAGGTCGTTGAACTTTTGAAATTTCTTCAAAAAAAAAAAACCGAGTTTTCTCACAGGTCTTCCAAATCTCGTGGACGTGTTTCGTAAACGCGGCTCTTAAGTTATCCCCACAAAAAATTTTCAAAGCTCTCTTTACACGATCGTGATCGATTCATGCCGAAAATAACGTTCCACGCAAAACGAGCGCTCCTTTTCGTTATAGTATGCCATAATAACCAAAATTAGGCAAAAGTGAATCTCTCGTGTGTACACTAAATGTGTAGCACGCGGTTTACGTTGTAGCAGTGTTACCAACTTCGCTATTCAAAAAACAAAACCGTCCGTCTTTTCTAGGTGACCCTATATATATATATATATATATTTTGTTTTTTGTTTTTCAATCGGACCTAGATGATGTTGGGTTCCAGGTCTAATCAAGATATAAATAACTAAATTAAGAAATACCTTAATTCAATCCCTTCGGAGAAGGGATTTAATGAATCCTTCAATTCCAAATCGGCATCTCCGCCGAAAGTTAGCATTTGATAAAGGGTTTTAATTTTTCTAGCTATCACAGCAAATCCTTCTTTGAATTCTGAAATACGTTTTCTTTTCGTTTCATCGTGCCATTCGCTATACTGATTACATTTTTCCGTGATATTCTGAAGTTTTTCGTGTTCTTCCAGCGTTTTTTTCCTCTGAAATAAATAACAATCAGAAGTTGCACAATTTTTTTTTTTGGAGCGATCTGTTAAAGTTAACATTAAATATTATTAGCGCAGTGGCGACATATACATAAAGATTGTTAGAAATATCCAGAACGGTATAAAAATTGATGATGTTATAAAATAGTTAAAAGTACTAATTATTTCATGGAGATTAAAGAAAATAAACGAATTTTAATTATATTAATCGTACATTATAAAAAGTAAAAAATCACTAGAAAAGTGCTCTGAAATGTTTAGTTACAACGGTTTTACACGCCCGATACAAACCACAGATGACATCGGAAATTTATATACCGCGTTATATGGTGATTTTTGCCTAATTCTACTATGCTGTATTGTCCTCGAAGTACACACACTTGACATAGGTTTTTCTCGTTGGGCTGTTCATAACACGTGGGTGCAGTTCCGTGCGCATACTACCGGCCAACAAACGAACGTGTCTACCACTTATATTTCATCTCTTTCTGAGATTAGTTTTTCTTCTTCGAATTTCTATTGGCGTTTCTTTCATTCGCACTGTTGTGTACATTTTTTCATTGGTTCTCGCCAGTTTTGTTCATAATGACGTTAATATAGGTTGATTTTTTTTTCTTGCTGATTATTTATACGGTAATTTAATTGATCATTATTGTTTTGTGTAAATTTTGAAAAATAAGAATACTTTTTTTTTTTACATGCACCTGTTTTTTTTTAAAAAACAATAAGCACGTTGGCTGTTCGTGAAATGAGTTAATGTAGGTAAAGAAGAGCATTTACTCCAATGAGTAACCTACTCTGGTATAATTGAAACTTTTTTTTTTTTTTTTTTTTAGAGTAGTGCATCCTTGCACTGTCTACGCATAATGCGTGTACAGCTGTGTTACATGCGGATTGACATGATCTTTACATTTGTTGTTAAATCTGCTATATCTAATAGTTGATCGAGTTGTTTTGTTTTAGTATTTTGAAATTTTTTATAATACATTTCTAACTGAATAAATTTTGTACTTATTCACGCGGAAATAAATTTTTAATATATGGGATCGATAATCTAACTTCATAATTTTTAGTTTTTCTGATTGTGTTTTTAAAAGATTATTGTATTTTTATTACACTTTCTCGACTGCAATATTAGTATGTTTTTATTACATTTTCCCCATTTCTATTCGATATGGTAACTTGCGATTTTAGAAATGCTCGAATTGGATGCTCTACGCATTGGCTTAAAAATTATAATTTATTTGTTTGTCGAGAATGGCGATTTTCTTCAATCAGTATGTGATATTTGTATAATTTAATATTCAATCGGTGTCGTGCGGTTAGCTCTTCCAACTAGACGCATTGCAATATATTTTGTCTGCATTACCTTTGCACCTTGTGAACATTAAACCGCATTCACGAGAAATATTTTTAATTAACCAATAGATTATTTTTTTGTTTATTAATAAAAAAGAGATTTTTAATTAGCTACAAAATTAATTTATACTAACTATTTGAATAAAACAAATTACCGTATCCACGAAGGTACCGATAGTGCTTAAAGACGGTTTTAACGTATTCAAATATTCTGTTTTCTGACGGATTACGCTAGACAATCGGCCTAAATTAAACATTTCTATATCTTGGACGCTATATAATCTAATAGTATTATCGGAATTTTGACTGTTGTCATCACCGTTGACTTCAGACGGAGCTCTGTTCCAAGGAATAGATATATCAGGAACTATCTCTAATTTTAGACTGGCAAACTGTAAAGTTAATATATCATAAATTTAATCGATATATTATATATATATATATATATATATATATATATATATATATATATAGGTTTAATGAATATGTCGTGAAAACGTTATTAAAATTCATTCCAACAGTAAAGTAACAAACACACACACAAAAAAATAAGATAAAGAAAATTAACGTAAACAGTTAAGAAAAAACAATTACTTACGCTATTAAGGATTTTAAAGATAATGAAAACGTATGCAATAGACTATTTAAAAATTGACAATAGGCGTATATATAAAAATATAACTGTCAATAAAATTCTTATTGTCAAAATATTCTAGTATGTTTTATGTTCTCTTTACTTATCATATTTTAAGAATGCACGAAGTATGACAAATCAAAAATGTGACACCTATCACACAGGCACCCAGTTCGATGCTTTATATATAAAACTTTCTTAAGTTAACAAGTTTTAGAATTATCTGGATAACGTTAATTTCTTCATCCCTATCTCTAACATGCTACTCTATACACGTTTTATTTATTTTTTTTATTTTTTGGTCAAATATTTGTCGCGTCTTGAAAAGTGACTTATCTGTTTATATTTATTCCAACTATTCATAAATTAATCTGAATACTCTACGTTTATGATTTTTTCTGTCCGTGCTTTTTTTTTATTTAAATTTTTCTTTGGGACCGGATTATCTTCATTTGCACCTTTTTATCCATCGCCCAGGTTTTCGAGCCATCTAGTAATACACTACATAACGTTTTCATCATTTTTTTTTTATGAGTCTCCGTGTTAATATTTCTTGATTTTCGCAATTTTTTCACAGATGTCAATTTAGTCAATCATATTTCTTACATACATCGTGCGCTTTCCGCATCTTATTTTATTAGGTGGCTCAAATGTATTTGCACCTATATTTGTTTTATTGTTTGTTTAATCTATTAATTTTTTACCGTATCTAGTAATGAATGCTTCTTTTTAAAAATGTATATTCAACGTATCTGCGTGTGTGCAAAACGTCCGTAGGCACGCTGGAGATTTATCAGTTATTTAATTTTTAACGGCAAGAGTTTTAATGGTGGAAAACCGACTTCTTTAGTCAATAATAAGGTTTCCGCGATGTTGTACGAAATAATTGCTAGTTACTCGTAATAATAAAAAAAGATGTATTATAATTTTATTTTACAAGTTCGAGTGGTAATTACTATGCCGTCGCGATACTACAAGGCGTAATTTTCGATGTATTTTTTTTTTTTAAAGCTAAAATAAACTTTATATATAATTTCATGAAGAATGGGGCAAGTAAATGTTTTAAAATATTGTAAAAATTACATTAAAGTACATATATATATATATATATATATATATATATATAAAATCTGTTTTTATTTTATATTTTCAATTTATCTATACACAAAAATGTTGGTAATGAAACATTTTAATGACGGTCACTATATAATAATTAAAGGAATTAGCGCTTCGTTATTTCCGACATCGAAATCCGAGTGAAATAACATTAAACCAAATCGGTTATAATCCTTTCTGTTGATACGCCGACGGGAAAATGAAATTATGAAACGTTTCTAAACAATGTACAGACTGTATATAACAAATTAATTTATATAGATTAAAAGATATCACACTTGAACAACTATATATATAGAACATACTTGATTCGTCAGGTCTCTAACGTCATGCTGCAAATTTCTTAATTGGGCCACTATGGTATCTTTCTCTTTCTCCTTGTTTGATTTTTCTCTTAGTATACTGTTGTACTTGCTATTAATTTCACGTAGATCAGTTTGCAACTGTTCCACGGCATTCGTACTTATACGCAAATGTTCCTAAAATAAAAAGGATTATTTAGTAATGCGATGAACACACACACACACACACACGAGCGATGTATAATAGATAGTTCACAAATTTCACAAAATTAATATTATAAACAAAAAATAATTATTAAAGGTTTAGAAACACGATGCCGAAACTTATATTTAAGTTTCTATTTTCTGTCAAATGAAATTAAAATATTTAATTCCAAACTCGTTATTTTGGAGGAATATTAAAAAAAAAATGATAAAAAAAAAAAAAAAGGCAACCGCGTCAATATTCGTAAATATTGCTGCTACTAGTAAAATTATTGGCTGACGATTGATTGAAATGTAGAACAGTACATTTTTGGTTATTAAGACTGTTATCTAAATATTTGTTACAACGATATAAATGTAACATTGGTTGCGTGCATCACCACAATGGGAATAATTACAAAAATATAACAAATAAATTATATGTTACAATACGCGTGAATGTCGTACATAAGAGAAAAAAAAAAACAAATTGAAAAGAAAAATGAACAAACGAACAAATATTGTATTCGAAAAGTTACACATAACTTATGTTGTTAGCAAGTAGTTCATCTCGTACCGGATACATCGTTACCACAATAAACAAAATTATCTTATTATAACTAAAAGTTAATTATGAAATAATTATATATACACATACAATCGCGGACGAAAAATTATAGAAAAACGCGCATCATAAAAAGGGGGAAAAAGAGAAAACGTTAAAAATGTACAAAATAATAATTAAAGTTAAGCGAGGTTATAATAAATTATGCTTAATATGTTTAATACATAAATTCTAGTAATAGTAATTACCGATCGAGGCACATTATCGTGATACAAAAATTTTAAAATAAAGTTCCTATTATATGGTGGTAATTTTAAGTAAACGTGCATTTTATCGTCTTTTGTGTAACGAGGTACGTTTAAAATACATCTTAAACCCCTATTTTGAATGATTTGCAGTTTATTAAAAATGGCTTTAGATACTGAGCTCCATGCTGGACAGGCATAGGTTATTACTGGTCGGATTAATGACTTTATCATCTTGTTGTTAATAAGTGGGTATATTGAACAGATGACTTTATTTGTCTTAAGACTAGTATTGTTCACGTGTTTAGTAAACGTCAATCTGCTGTCTAAAGTAACCACTCAGATAGCGTACCTGGTCATACTCCAATCTATTTGAGCATCATAGGACATAATAAAACACCTGTACATCTATCTCGAATACACATAATTCAAAATAGTCTATGCGATAAATGTCAAGAGGATATCAACCATATCATACGGAAATGCGAGAAGTACAAGAAAAATCAAAATAATATGATATGGGAATTATTAAAATACAAACACACACTCCTTCTAAATATAAAATCAATAATAAGTGATCCAAACAACGAAGATCCGATCAAAATCATATATAAGTTTATAGTTCATTATAACATAGAAGTATAATAAGCCAACTATTATAGCTAAAAACAAGAAAATTATCGTAGTATAGATGGCCAAAGCGACCAATGGTACAGGGTGATCATCTTATCAATAGACTACCAGGAGATCGTTATCCCTGGATAGTCCATTTAAGGAACGACTTATTATTAAATGAAAAAATAACAAACAGAATTTTATCGAAATAACTTTAAATAAACAAGTACACGCTGTTAAGAGAGTAATATACAAAATTAAGTTGTATATATATATGACTTAAAATAAATAAATAAATACATAATAGACGATTGCGACTATGTTTATAAAATATAAAAGGTACGTATAAAAACAGATGACTGCGATTAAGTTGATAAAGAATATGTCATGCTTATATTCGGTGTACATAAGTTTTAGTCACCTGGGATCAAAATAACCTATCATTTTAATGATTATTATGAGATAAGAAATTTCTCATAAAGCTTCGGTATGTAGTCTTCGAGGTAAATGAGGTGAAATGTCGGAAATTTTAGTATGATGGGTATTCATTATGAATCGGAGGTATTTATTTTACACGATCTGAAGTTACTGAGACGTGGAATTAAAAAAAAAAAAAAAAAAAGTAATAATTGATCATTATAGAGATTTGTATAAAATTAGTTTATTGAGCGAATTAAACAATATGCGTCGCAATGGAGATTGTTTTGTAAGCTTTGGTACTTTATATCGGTATTGAAATTATGTCTTGATCGAGAATATCTTTAATATTTTAATAGGTTGTAGAATGATTAGGTTTAAAAACTAACTGTTAAAATTTATCTGTTCGAAACCGACATGTGCTCCGAGTTGTAACAATATTATTTTCTCCACTGCTTTACTTAAATTATATAAACTAATTCGTCGTGCGTTCTCTATCCGATAATGAAATAATATTAGCAACTTTTCACTGTACGGGGCGCGATAATTAAATTTAATGATAATATCGATTAGATAATTAATTTTTATAATTTCTTTTAACGCTAGTTTTTTTAGGATTAAGCTGAAGACTCTATTCCCGAGCAGTGTGTCAATTTAAATGCGGATCAAATTTGATGTATTTATATCGTGGTGACGTATCTAATTGTATAATTTGGTATTGGATTTCTGTATGTTCTCACTATTGTTTTAATTTGTACTATCTCGATACGTTGATATTAATACGTTGCTTAAATCTACATCAGACTAATTATGAGCCAGTTCTGCCTCATTGTCGTGTAAATATAACCTTTTACTTTATTCTCATTATGTGTTGATGTACGTTATAGTATGTTGCCAAATTAAATATCATCATCATCAGCATCACGTAGCATCTCCGGCCAAGTAGGTTGCACATCAATAATGGTAACGGTCGCTCATTTATAGTCTTCTTTCTCTAGTTGTATTGATTACATTGTATGTTTTAGCGATTCCTGTATTTGTCATAATATATTCCAATCTTTTCTTTACTCTGGTTGATTTTCCAAGTATCTTGCCTTGTACTACCAACAAAAATAAGTCTTCCTCCCGTAATTTATGGCCGATGTATTTCCTCTTTCTTTGTTCAATATCCTTCACGATGGACAGCTCGTTTACATTACATCGATTCCGTACTTTTCTGTTCGAAACTAAGTCTGTCCATGATATTCCGAGTAACTGTAAGTTCACATTTCAAACGCGCCCGCTCTTTTTTTGCACTCGGCATTCAATGTCCACGATTCGGATGCATATTTGAATACGGACCAAACATAACATCGCGTAATTCGTTTTCTTAATTCTAAGGGCATTTTACGGGTTTTCAGTACTTTTTCCAGATTATTAAAAGACTGCTTCGCCACGGCTATTCGAGTTTTGACTTCTGTTGTATCACGACCGTTGCTCATAATTACCGCTCCCAAATACGTAATCTGTTGTACACTGTCTATTTGTTTATTGTCAATTTTAATACTTATCACATATTAATAATCTTTGCTGTATTTATTTTCTTTCCATATTTTTTCCTTTTATCAGAATTAAATATATAAATTATGTATATATTTTTATTTTTAACAATAAAAAAGTAAAAATCAGCCTAGCAAAAGCCTTATTATTGTAGATCTTCCTATACAGTGCGACTATAAACTAGGCGCATTCAAATTCTGAAACTAGAGTGTTAGAGAAGTATGCTACGCACTCCGGACACCGACAAGAACAAAAGTTATTTCTGAAGAAAATTGAAGAAACAAGGCAACTACTAACAGAGTGTTTATTAGAACGGGAGGTTTTTTTTCGGTCATTTAGTTCGCCAAAACGAAACTGAATCAGGCACGGAAGAGAAACTAGAAGGAAAACAAGAAAGCAGCCGTTTTGAGATGGTCGGAGGTATAATAGAATTTATCGGGAAAAGTAACAATGAATGCGTTGACGAAAAATCATTAACAAAAGCAACCTTTCATCGTCACGATATTCCCACTACAGACGATACGGATCAAAGAGGACGAAATATAGTTGTTTGTTTGTATGTATGTATAAGAAGTCATAAATATTAGAATTTTTTTACCTCGTATTCTTGAAGTTTCTTGATCAAATTTTCTAATCGGATAGTCAGCTCAGATTTTTCTAGTTCGATGGTGTTCTTTTTCTTTTGAATATTTCCCATAATTTCATCTTTAACACGTACCTTATTACGTAATTCGTTTATTTTTCTGTAACAACAAATATCTGAAGAATCATCAATAGAACAGACGCAGACATTTTGCATATTTACAAAAATATTTATTAATAATTACAATTATTTAGATGGAAATAAAATCGGATCTTTATTAAATATTGTTTCTTGTATAATACCGAAATGAATTCGTAGCTTTTTCTTTTCGAGAAAACATGTTTCATATTTTAATGCTCCGTGGTTCGTATCAAATAAAATAATCCATCGGGATTTGAACGTGTCAATAATAGCGAAGACTAGATACAGAAAATTCCGCAACAAGCTAACCTCAGCAATAATAATGTCCTTATATCTTGGCAGAACATCAATTACCAGGCAACAGAAGATTAAAGCGCCGCTGGCCTCGAGATATGTTGAACGATTAAAATGTACATTGTTATCGGGAGTGCGCTCGTTTGAATACGCTCCTCCTTACATCCTCGATAAATGCTCATTCAGCGAGCGCACTTATTGTTTTTCTAAACAGTTTCGCGTATACAAAAAGAATTAAAAAAAAATCTGTTCTGAAAAAACAACAATTAAATACGCGCGATAGAAACTAATTAATGTCCATATACCACAGAATTCGAAGTAATTAATTATATTTATATTTTTACTCCGTTCCAACTATAGTATAGTCGAAGAGTAGCATTTCAATTATAAAATTATACATTATTAAAAGTCGAGAAACAGAAATTAAAATTTAAGAACGATTTCTTAATATTTCAACGTTCAATGTATAAAAAGGAAAAACTAAGCGGAAGTTTTTATGAAAATTTAAAAAAACGACAGCAAACGAATCGAAATATAATTATACAGTTTCGAGAAGTAATAGGAATATATTATAAAACTTAGTTCATTTTAAATGATAAATCTTCCATTTATATCTAGTTCGACGTTCCGGAATTCAATTGAAACAAAACTAAATTAAATAATGAAGACGGAGAGTTTAAATTTTCTATTACAATATCTAATGAAGCAATATATATATAGCTGGGATTCTAAGTAAATAGACTTAAGAAATTAAAAGTTAATTTTAACGAAGCACAATTCATTTTTGTAATATAGTAAAAAATATTACATAATAATAAAAAGAGACACATAGAATTAAGGATAGAAATATTTAGTAAAATAAGTTTATAGAGAACATCGGGATTTTATCGACAATATGTAATTATACGTTGTATTCAGATGCATATACGGTAGATAAGATAACGAAGTTCGCCAGTATGTATATAGTAATTATTACTACAAAGTAGCTACATTTCTGATACGATTAGCAGTATTATTATTATTCAAAAATAGACACGAATTGTGAAGTTATTGAAGTAGATTTTATAAAGCGCTATCTACAGAGTTTTCATTTGACAATGTATGCCGTGCTCCCATTTACGCCGGAGCTGTGTAGCTCAAAATTTAATTCCGCAGTGTGTAAAACTGGACTTGGTTAATTATAAACGTCGGCGTCGTCGTAAAGGCTTCTTACGTCTTGAATAAGAGTTGAGAAAAAGAAAAAACGGTTTTAATAGCTTTTGTTTACAATTTCAAATTAGTACAAGGTGGATGCATTAAGTGGTTGTGGGTGTGTTGGTGAACTTTTTTTTTGCATTTTTTTTTTCATTGTTTTAGAATGGTATAAGTTAATCCTAGTATAATTCGCGTTCGTTTTTTTTCACTCTTTTTGTAATCTAGCTCCAAATTTTTATTTTCAACTGTTATTCTTAACTTTTAATTTTAATCTTCGTATTTTTACTCAATTCGCGAAACTCGTTATTTTGAAAATTACATCACTGATCTCAATTATTTAAGTTTACTATACTGCAGTGGCGTTCATACAAGGTATATGTATAAATGCAAAATGTAGCAAAAATATATATCTTAAATTTAAAAAAAAAATCATTTTAAATGTTTAGTACTTCCCACTACTTCAATAATAAATAAGTAATCATAATTAGATCCCCTAGGAGAAACCATAAAGCGGAACTCCCTCATCAGTAGCTGACTTATGTAGAATCCCTAGTTCTTATTATTAAAATTTTAATGTTATAATTATATTTCCAATATTATTATTATTAAATGTTTTAATAAACACATAGTTAATATTGGTGTAATATTTTAAATAAATTTATTATTATTATTATTATTATTATTATTATTATTATGAAGCTGTTGGTTAGTAGAGGTCAACGAAACATGCACGATATTTAAATTTGTAACGGTTTCTAGAGTCAATAATCGGTCATAAATGTTATACGATGAATAACCAAATTATAAGAATAGTATTTCATCCTAGAGTAAGGGTATGACAACGAACATCATCGGTAGAATCCCGCAACGTCTAGTAGTCTATCGATCGACAGGTCATATATTGATATATTTATCATTTTCATTTATTATTTATTTATTTTACGTGTAATTTTTTAAATAATATACGTATTTAATATAAATACTTTTATTTTCATTTAAAATTAACAAAAATTGAAGTCGACCACGGCTAGTCGAGGTAAATTATATTTATCTAATACAGTAAATAAAAAACGTCGATTTTTATCTTTTAACTCTTCGACACTTGACGTGTTAATATTTTTACCATCCTTCACTAAACACATTCACACACGCATTACGATAATTTACTGACGAATTTGGTTAACTGGTTCTATTTAGTTGCCTGGAGAAATATACGTGAAGAATTTTATAACTAATTTTTCTGCAATATTCTCGTTTTCTAAAAATTACTATAAAAGAACAAACTTCTAACTCAGAAATCGATAAACAAATTCTTATACTTAGGTTAGTGGTGTGATATAATCGACAATTATCTAATAAATAAATTGATTTTAATTATAAAAATCATCTACCTTTCGCACTTCCTAATTTCGTTGTCAAAAATTTTGTTCTCCGACGAAATCGACCGTTCTTTTTCTTCGAGCTGATTTAAAATCATCTCCGGATTTTTCATTACTCTATCGCGTGTATCGTGTATTCGCTTATCGGTGTCGCTTATTTTCTTCTTCAGATTATTTACTTCATTTTCAGCATCTTTTAAGTCTGCGAAAAAAATTAAAATCTATTTATTACAACAAACCAAATATTTATTTATAATAAACATCCGGACAAAAAGATCACAAATTCAAATGAAAAAAAAAAAGTCAACGGACGAACAAAAACAGAAATTTGATTAACACGTTACAAATAAATGACACACACACATATACGCAGACAGACGTACACAATACACTCGCATATATAGGTACAGTAAGGCTACATATTATGGCGAGTTTTGAGTAAGGGAGTGTACGTTAGGAAATGAAATATAATAATTAAAATTTAGAATTTAAAATAAATATTTGTAATAAAATACGTAAAAAGGAATATATATGTGCATATGTCTCAGTTATTCGTAGCATAAGGTGACCTATAGAAGACGGACAGTTTTGTTTTTTGAATAGCGAAGTTTGCTACAACGTAAACCGCGTGCTACAACACGTATAGTGTACACACGAGAGATTCATTTTTGTCTAATTTCGGTTATTACGGCATACTATAACGAGAAGAAGCGCGCGTTTTGCGTGGAACGTTGTTTTCGACTTGAATTGATCACGACAGTGAAAAGAAAGTTTAGAAAAGAATTCAAAATTACATTATTTCTTTTTTGTGGGGATACCAAGAGTCGCGTTTACGAAAGGTATCTGGAATACCCGGATTTCCGAAGAAATTTCAAAAATTCAGCGACCTATGTTAGAAAAAGTGCAAAGGCTGAATGAATAGTAAATAGCCGGTCATTTGAACGATGTTACGTTCCACAAATGATTGAAAGCTAAATATTTTTAAATAAAATTTCACTAGAAAATTTTGACGGAGTAGTTTTTGAACAATTCAAAAAAAAATAAAACCGTCCATCTTCTGTAGGTCACTCGATATAATACAGTAGTTGATCGACGAGTTTTATTTTTTTTTTTTTTTAAAGGGGGTTGCCTTTACAGCTTACCCAACGTGAAATTATATACATTTACAATTTGAACTTTATTAAATATGAAGAAAATAGATTATCGCGCGAATATTATATAGGCAGATGCAACACACGAGTCCTATTTATAAAACTTAATACATTTGTTACTGTACGAGCATACAAGCTATATTTATTTATCTGAGTAGTACGTGTATCTTCAATGCTTTAGGTAAGAAAAACAGGGAGATACCGTGGGTTTCCCATTATTATCTAAATTATCGTAATTAGTTAAATTTTATCGAAACATCAAAAGCGAATACGTCCGAAGACTTTTAATTTGTTATTTATCGATGAATTGTGAATCAAACCTTTCTGAGCTGAAGTAAGTTTTTCATGTTTTTCGTTTAACACAGCCTGATCGGGGACTGATTTATCCAATTTTTTCTTCAAGGACACTATTTCCATATTCAATTCGGGTATTTCCTTGGATAAACGCTACAACGAAATAATTTAAAATTTATTAATTATACGTCGTGACAAGAAATAAATACGATGAATTAAACGATATAATATATAGTCCGGATTCGAACACAAACACATGTACGACACAAAAATCGATAATACCATCGTCAAGCAGCATTTTATCGATTAGAGCGAAAAAATATCGAGAAAAAGTATGCCAACAAAAAAGAAAGTTAAAGTGACGCAATGACATCTTCTGTACGTCTTGAATCCACACATAGCAATGACGTAACATTTTACTTGCCACGATAATTTTTCATTTTCTGTTTTACTCAGTTAATTATTTCATTATTGAATAAAAAATTACGAGAAACTTATTGAATAGCGTATAATTACGCAGCGCTGTATGTGAAGTGCAATCCAAAATCCCAAAATAAGCAATATGCTGTGGACATTAAAGTGGAAATGAAGAAAGATAAAATTCGTCTTCTGTTAACTTTTTTTTCATGAACAAATTCCTTCTTCTTCATCTAGAATCAGAGCAATAATCTAAACTTTATCATCAGAAAATATTTTCAATTTGGTTTGTGGGGTGCGTTTTCACTTTTCTACAGTACGGATGAAATACTAATTATTCTAGATGGAACCTCGTATTAGGTATGGTACTATCACGTCACGGGTATATGTGATCAACTAAAATAAAAGTTAGTTAATTCACATCCCGTTTCGAGTACGGAACTGTCACGTTACTCGTGTGTATGAATTAAAATATTTCGAAATTTATTGCTTTTCTATCATTGGCTTCGAATTCAAGGGATAGTTTATTTTTCTAAAAAACAAAATATATATATATATATAAATCCAACTGCATTATCTCTAAAAGAAATAATATAGAATAATAAGTACATATATACGGTAGTAATAATAACGCAATAATAATAAACGCAACGGATATATATACAACGAAGCGTATATAATAGTGTGCAGTATAAAAAATATTATAGAGGGACGAACCTGAATTTATATTTCTTTAAAAATAATAAATAAATAATGATAATTTATAAAATTATAATAATGTATAAAAAATAATAATAAAAGTACATATCTTAAAAAAAATAATATTATAATAATAATGGCTTATTATTATTTTTAATAATTCATGGAATATTCTAGAATAATGGTACTTCTGGGTAACTTTCTAGAAACATACAAAAAGCGTTTGTACAGAGATGAAATTCTATTAAGTGGTTCATTCAGTTGGTCAAATGTTTAAGTAATAATTATGAAATGATTAAAATAATTATTTATAATAATGTTATAAAATATTAATTCACGTATTTTACAAAAATTTATATACGTCAGTATAAATATATTAGTGAGTTTATTCAATACAATTTATTCATTATGTACACTATAACATATACATGTGTGAAGGCTGTGTAATTTTTAATACAAATATTCCTTTTATAGATTTCGTGATTAGGTACATATATTTTTAAATATGTATGTTTGCGATGTCGTCTCATCGCGTTAAATAGATATTGCCTACCAAAATATTGTCTAATAAATATTACTTACAAATACTGTTAAATGTGATTTTTAAATAAAAATTAATTTTTTATACTTATAAAATTATAAGCTTTAACCATAAGTAATTTATAACGGGGCTAGAGGAGTCGGTATTTCTGAAATATACGCATTTCGTACATTTAAAACGTCATAAAAGACTGTTTAATAATTTAATATTAATTTAATTTAAATATAAAAGTTACTAAATTAAACCCCAACAACATAATTATATATATATATATATATATACACATATAAATTTATATATATATATACACGAAGAATTAAACTTGAAATAAAGTCGAGACCAAAGTTATTGATTCTGAGGCTGGGAGACGAATAATTTGAGAAACGAATTATTTTACCTGCGTATCTACTTCTAAATGTTGTATTATTTTACTCGTTTCCAACAATGTTTTTTTATGAGATTCGATCAAATTAATATATTTCGCTTTTTCGTAAGTGATCGATTTAACTGAGTTTTTTAATTCATCCAGTTCTTCTTTTAATTTGTTGGCATCCTCTGTTGGAATTCGGACGGCGGCACCCATTTTTCCCGATCTAGGAGGAGTTTTACCGCCGCCAGTCATCGAACCTGTAAATAAGAAATATTGAAATTGAGATTATTACATGCCGCAAACTAAATATCGATAATAATATAATACCGGATAAATTTATTATTATATATGTAATAACGAAAAATATAGGTTATTAGCTACTAAGTTTAGCAATATATAATAAATATTATTAATTCGTATGTTTTGCGGTACGAATTAAATTAATTATTAACTACATTACAAATGTTTATAAATCAAAATCTAGCTTCTCGATCCAATCTTTCGCTTAGTCAGTTAGCTGCGAGATCTGTTGTCAGCTATTGTTTAAAACGCGTGTTCGACATTTTGTCAGTATGAGATCCATAATAAGATTTTCTTCAATACATCGCGTCATTCTTTATCCCCCATTTATTCAACAACGTTTCGCACCTTTCACGTTGTTCCGTCCTGAAGCGATTGAATCGGGTCCATAATTTTCTCCGGTAGATCAAAACCTGATGGTTTGTTGCATGGGTATCGGATTACGTTTGTCTAGATTTTCGATCACCAATCTATGTCTCCAAGCTTGAGTTGAATTTACCCTCGATTAATTGTACCGAACTTTTGTACGCCACCTTTATTTATTTGAGGCAATCTACTACGTTTGTATCTAGATGTATCACGAGGGTTTTGTTGCTGATATACTTTTCCCATTTTTTTCCTTTTTTTTTTCCTTCGGATATCAGGGGATATTATATTACTTGGAACGCTGGAGTGCACTTTATAGTACCAGTTCTATTATAATTGCGTTGAGTACAACATCAATTAACGCGAGTATGCTTATACTTAGCTGGGAGCTGGGTATTCAACGACAGAGTAGGACGTTGTTCCTACCAGCTTATATACGTATATATAAATATTTAGATTCTTTTTAGGATGAATTAAGAAATATATTGCATACTTATGCATTGCGTCAGGACCGTATTATATTGAACAAAATGAAACACTGATGATAATGATATACATTCACGTTGACACACGCGTCAGTATACTTGTACATTATATTATTGTGTACACCATTTAATCTAATCGTCATTATTTCGAAATGAATGTTGACAAATTTAATTTATAAAATGCGATTATCATCGTATATTAATTACACTTTCATTTTTTCTAATTGCGTCATCGGCGTATAATCTAAAACAATAGAGTTTGTATCTCTAAAATAAACAATAGTTTAAATATTTTTTCTCTTTTATTATAATTAATATTAATCCGTAATATAACCAAACATTTATAATAATAATTTTATATACACACCATCCATTTCGACTATATCACCAATCAAAGTGACAACACGGTATCTTTTTGTACCATATGAAATCTTACTAGCTATATTGATATTATTAACAACCAAAGTATCGCGTAGTACCGAATAAAATGCCGGGCGAACTTTTTGATCCGGTATTTTAATTAGATCGAATAATCTTTCAGCATCAAGTCTGAATCATAAACAAAAACAAGAGCTTTACAAAATATAATTTTCATCGAGAAATAATAATATTCCAGAGATTTAAAAACAAATTACAAATGAGTTTTACACTATTTTTGAACGGGCATGTTTATTTTAACTACTTTCAGTACGTATATACATATATACATTTCACTGTTACTATATAAGTATTTTTTCTTAAATTACCGCAAGAACGACTGTTTACAATTTAATTTACCGATAAATTTTTAATTATTAATTTTCTGTTTTTATAGTTCCCCAAAACAAAATTGAATAAAAATATCTATTAGGCTATTTAGGTTAAGCAATCATAGAATGAAATTAACCTCTTACGAACAGATTATGGTAATACAATAATAATATAATCAAGAAACCAACAAATATACAATTAAAAAAGTAGATAATTTCAGGACATTAATACATATATACAGTTATAATTCTAGCATACTCTTTTGTAGAGCTACAATGAATAAATCTGATATTGACATTATTAATATTACAGCACGCAAGTGTCTAAGAAAAATGCATTATCCGAATATCCGGATTGAAAGGTATATTAAAAGAAATTATAAAAGATTAATACAGTTTGCGAATCGTTAGCGCCATATTATGATTGCTTTGTATACTACTTACACTGTACAACAAAATATGTATAGGTAAGTAGTCGCCTACCTGAGATACGGAGACGGCACTTAACGATATCGATAAGCGCTCATCGAATTATTTAAAACAAAAATATATCAACGAATATGTATAAAAAGAAACATTTTAAATACGTAGAACAGAATAATTTTGTTGAAAATAATCGATTAAAAAGCAACTAACACATTCGGTTTATTCATTATAAACGCTGAAAAATTCTGTAGTCTGTCCAATGAGATAAAACCACTTTGGCCGACATTATCTCGTTTTAATAAATTTATACATGTCGCGCTAGTTTGACTTGTATCTACAACTACAAAATCGAGGAAATTACAACTCATCGTAATGGCTACATCGTACTTTTTATCGATGGCGCCTAAGTCTCCCTGTAATACACAAGACAAAAAGTATGATGATGTCAACAGTGGAAAATGTACATTTTTAAAATGACGTAAAAAACGACGTACGATTAAACGAATTATAAAGTTAATTTTATTATTTTCAAATTTAATTACGTACATTAAACAAAAAACGAATAATGACGTAAGTAGTTTAAAATTAATAATTATTTCCCTTAAATATATATATATATATATATATATATATATATCTGTATAAAGTGAAATAACCGGTACTTCAAATTGCTTACATATGTGCATATTGGTATTTTATTTCAACAATTAGAATTTAAAAACTTCTTTTCATATTTCAGCATTACAGCAAATTTGAACAAACGTTTAAATTTTAATCCGATAAGAAATTTTTTGAGCAACTTTGGATACATATAGCGGACCCGACAAACGTTGTCCAATACACACGTCTTATATACGTAAATTTCAAACTTTTTTTTTTTAATAAGTTGTAACAATCTGGATTGTTTTTATGAACATTTTTATTTTAAAAAAATTATTACGTACCAAATTTTAGATAATTAATGTATAATTTTATTTTTTAATATACTTTTTTTTCATTTAATATTTCTGATAGATAATAATTTAAAATAGAAAAAATTTAAAAATGCGTTACGAAATCGATTAACTACACGAATAAATTTTTAGGTTAGGTTGGTTCTTAATCAACGCACGTGTAAATTTGATAGAAAATCATGTTAAATACTCACTTCGATACCGCCTTAAATTTGTAAAATGTATAGTTTTTTATGTAAAACCCCTTATACACTAATTACAACTTACGGTAATATTTCAATTAGCACGCGATTTATTTTAACGCGATAATAACGCAAAGTTAAAAAATTTCCTGAATCGGAGGAGTGGACAAACTGAAATTAAGAGAAAATCATTTTGAATATTCGACACTGCGGTGCAGCGCTGTTTGCCGGATTCAATGTAATCCATTCCGAAATTAACAAAACAATTTATAAATAAACGATTATTTAAATATAACATTTTTAAATGGATATTGTGAATCTAAACCATTCTCGAATCCACTGGAACACACACAAAAAATTTCATCAAAATCGGTCCAGCCATTTAAAAGGAGCTCAGTGACATACGTTACTAAATTACAACGGCTTGATGTAAGATAGATCACTGATATCGCAATATTTTGAACGTATATTTAAAAATCACATAACAATTCAGGACAGCGACTCATACAAGCTCGGGTAGCCATTATAACGTTAATTCGAACTTAATCGAAACAGAACATTTACAACGTTTATCATTATACGAAAGGATTTTTATTTTTGAAAATCATTACCAAACGTCCTATAACACCGGGCACTGTGCCGTCCGATTTACGATCTAGAAGATATTTTAAAACTCGGCTGGACATATTCAAACTGTTCCTCATATTTTTCTGTTCGGACACTTTGGTGTTTAAATTTTCTAACTTTATTTGTTTATCTCTATACTCGTTTTCATGATACGATAGTTGTTCTTCGAACTGTTTTATATCATTTAGTCTCATTTCGTTTTCAGTTGAAAATTTTTGTAAATCCCTAAAAATAAAAATAGATAACGTTTTATATATATATAAATAAAACCGAGTCAAACTTAGGTGTAGCCAATAACGTGTACTAACATTTATATTTTTAAAATATGCCCAAGTTGAAACAATATTTTTAATTACAAATATTAAACTGATCTCTATATTTATTTTAAATACTGGTTCCTATGAAGAGATATAGATAAAAACAATTGTACCTCGGGGCCCAGGAAAGAAGTGAAACTTAAAGACGTTTCCGTCCAAAAATACACTTATTCAATAAACTCACGATTTCGTACAAATTTCACAAAAGAAAAGGCGTGGTGATGATTTAAATGTTTTCGTTCTCAAATCTACGTCGCACATACATCCTTTGTGTAGCGCAGATTTTAACGAAATAACGGATAGCCGTGCGCGCATGCGCAAGGGAAATAATACGAACAAGCAAAAAATTTTCACGCGTATATATATATATGTCTCTACTATTATTTAACCTATATGCTGAACAAGTCGTCAAACAAACCATAATGTACCACAAAGATTAATGATAAAATCATTAACAATATCCGTCCTGCAGGACACAATCGTATTAGAATCGCCGAGACTTACAATGGTTGTTGCAAAAATTTAATGAAACTGGTGTGATCTATGGCCTGCATATAAACGTAAAGAAAACTAATTGGATGGTGATAGACCAACAACAAGTTCATGATCTCGTTATAAATATGAACAATGAAAGTATCGAAGATTCAAATATCTGGCTTGTTATATAAATGAAAATTTATATATTGATGTTGAAGTTAAAGCGAGATGCAGTTACGCGCGAACAGCTTTCAATAACATGAGGCATTTATTATGTAATCGATCACTTAGTTTTAGCATAAGACAATAAATTGTTCGCTACACTCAATTTTGTTATACGGAATCGAAACTATGCCTTTAAATAAAAAACAAATAAATCGGTATGAAGCGGTGGAAATGTGGCTTCATCGAAGGATGTTGAAAACCCCTGGACGGCCAAGATATCAAAAATAAAGATGTTTTAAAGAAGGCTAATCCAAATAGAATATTAAAAATTCATATTATACAAAGAAATGTATCAATTTGGCCACATCATCAGGGCCGAAAAATATGAAATACTCCAGATGATAATACAAAGAAAGATGGAAGAGAAGAGAAAACAGATTGGCTGCAAAATATTATAAGCTGGACAAACAAGTCTTCTATACAGCAATTACTGACAGATGCAATACAACGCAAAGTCTGATCAACCGATTAGCGATAGTGTCTACGTTCTGTGAAGAGTATGGCATGATAATGATGATGATGATATATATAATTTGTAATTTAACATATACAGATGATACAGTTCTATTAGAAGCGAATGTACTGGAAATAGCAACATTTTTAAAACGAGTAGAACATGTCAGTCGAAAAGCAAATCTAATATTGAATCGTTCGAAATGCACCATAATCACCGTTGATAGGAGTTGGAAACTGCGTGAAACATTTACGTCTATAACTGGCTTCGAAAAAAATAGTTTAACCACATATCTTGGAGAATGTATCACAAGCAATGGAAATAATGTAAATTAAATTAATAGACGAATTAGCTAAAAGTGCCATAGGGAAACTAAAACTAACATATGGAAAAACCATTCTATATAGATAATAACTAAGAAGAGACTAATATTGAAACACTAACATTTTCGATAGTGAGCTACGTATCTGAATCATGGACGCTAAACAAAACTTTATGTCGTAAGTTAGAAGCGTTCGAAATGATGTTATAGAAAAATGTGAAATTACACGCATGTGATGAATGTTATTAAGGCATTTCCGAATTATTAGTGACAAATTTTAATATATATTTTTATAGTCACCGACACAATGCAACAGAAAAAAAATACACACACACATAACATACATAATAATATGATTACTTACTTCTGTTTACTTTCCAACTCCCGAGTGTTTGAACTGTACTTTATTTCTAATTGGCTAATTCGACTAAATTCTTGATCGCGTGCATTTTTTATATTATTATATTCAAACATGGCACTAATGTGCTGGAAATAACGCGACAAATTAAGGTAAATAATCAACATTTTCACTGTCACGTTATATATATATATATATATATATATATATATATATATATATATATAAACAATTTTAGAGTAAGGGGTGCATTAGTAAATAAAATATAATAATTAAAAAATAAAGTTTAATAATAATATTCATAATAACAGAATACGTAGAAAAATATATAGGGATAAAGGTAGGTCTAGAATATTTCTCATATAGTATTGTATTTGATTGCCGAAATAGGTGAGGGTAGAGTTAGAAAATTCCCCGATAGAACATAAATAATAATAATAATTACACACGAGAACATTTAATGACATTTGAAAGAAGTTCAGCCAAACGTATCAATAACGAATTGTTAGGGAATTTTGTATACCAGAACAGATAACGTGTATAGCAGTTAAACTTTACTTTCGCTCCAGTTAGTTAGCTAGTTACTCGTAAATATCGTATCGTAGCGATTGCCGAAAAAACTTTCGTTAAATATTATTTTAGGTACTAGAAACTCGCGTTTTCGTACTTACGTCTTAAGTAAGACCGTATGAGGTAACATTTTTATAAATATAGAGGATAAAACGTAAAAATAATCCGAATTTAAAATATGTTTTAATATTTTTCGAATAATTAAAAATGTTTTTTAAACGGAAAATTTTCACTCGGTAATACGTACGTATAAACTGGTTTTTTAGCTGGGCGTTTTAGTCGCACACTCGTATCGCTATTTCGCATTTAAGAATGATAATAATACTAGTCGAAGACAAAATTTTAAAAATATTTTATTAAAAATTATGGAATAACGAATATCTAGTGTAGAATAGTAATTTTACTGATGACACTTTGTAGTTATAAAAATATTTAAGAATACTTATTTCCAATAGGCCAAAGAAACAAGGACTTTGAAATAATAATAATAATACTACTAAAATAAAATAATTATAAATAAGTACGATCGATTTTTTTAAATAATCGCGTAAAATCGTCGAAATAGTACGGAAATCCTACCGATAAAGGAACGGGTATTCAGGTCGTACTCATATTATTTCAATAATTTTGTATGTATTCATTCACTGTACGTTTTATACGTTTTTAAATATTTAATTCATGTTAATAAAGTCTAGCCAACTAATCTAAAATTTTAATTAATACATAAAACGATCGCGTATATTAGCTGATCCCACATTTTGTATATATTAAAATTAAATAATTCTTTGTAGAGAGGAAATCAAAACTAGAATTAAATCCATTCAATAAAATACTATAAACTTGCCGAGCACAACAAGGAATTTAATATATGTATTAAGACTATTACGTTGTAAATTTAGCTAAGACCACAACGGGATAATAGATTAACCGTAATTTCGTTATAAATTTGGCTCCAGGAAAATTTCTCTATTTTATATTTATAAATTTAAATATCATTTTACTTACCAAATTATTTAGTTCCATATACTTCGTATTTGCTCGATTCAGCATATCAACATATTTGTTTTTAGCATCTTCGAAAGCTTGAACTTCTGTCAGATAACCAGTTTCTGCAATTTTCAAATTTTCATCCGCCTTATTTATTTCTTCCATTATTTCGGTTAATACTTTATCGTTTACGACTATCTTCGCTTTATTCTCGTCAATCGCCTTTTGTAATTGCTCTAACTAAGTATAAATTTTATACGCATAAAACAAACTGAAATTAATGAAAAATTAATATAAATGATACGCACAACAACTTTTAAATCGGGTCTGTTTTTATTAATGTGCACCGACATTTGTTATAAACAATATCATAAAATATCTACACGCGCACACGTGCCTAACACACCTACATGCAATAAATCACTGTGTAGTAAACGAGAAAAAATATGGATTACCATTTTAAAAATTAACATATATATATATATATATATATATATATATATATATATATATATATATATATATATATATATATCTAACATAACAGAGTAAATACTAATTAGCTTTAATTTGGCTCTATAAAATAAAATTATTGATCACTTTATGAACAAAATTCACAACGAAGGACTTCACGAAAATCACTAATATGTATGCACTGCTAAAGTATACGCGACAATAAAACGTATAGTTCTGTTCTCGAATGGTTGCATTACATCGGCATTATTTGTTTATCTAGTACGACTCTATAGCCATCAACTATAAACACCGGTTGTAATATATGTTCAAACAGTGGCGGATTATTATGAATGACGATTTTTGTTTCACTCCGTCTTTGCAATAATTTCTGTTCATTTTCTGGTTTGGACCGTTTATATATATACATATATATATATATATATTTTCTTTCTTTTTTACATTTTGTTTATGAGAAAATACTTTCCGTAAAAAGAAAAACGATTAATAATGATGAAAAAACAAATTTAAAGTTGACAAATTAATAAATCTGATAAATATTTGTTAATTGTCTTAAAGATGATAAATTCTATACTTATGCACGTACTGCTACACACACATATATATATATAAAAAATCGTAATCGGTTATATGAATGCGATTCTGAGCCGTGAAATGAAGCACCAGTTGATGGACTGCGTGTACCCTTAACACGCAATCGACCACGATTAGAAATTTAAATTTCTTATTTATTTTTATTTTGTAATTTATCATCAACTATTATTATTACTATTTTCGTATAAAGTTTATACATATACATAAATTTCGTGATCGATGCATATTGAGAGGACAAAATTTATTAGTTTATGGCCAATTATATAGGAAATAACGAGATAACATATATACACACACACACACATTATATATATATATAACAAAAAACATTCGAAATTATGAGGTAATATTGGGGGAGGGGGGAATCGGTGCACCGACGTAGATGATTGCGACCATTCTGATTACTCTCGATGATAGTAGCAAATTTGGTTCAATGATATCAATTGGTGTGTGCTAGACCTCGATTCTTTCACGGAGGTGATAAAATTTATTTTTTCGAATATCCACTGACTTCCAAATCGATATTACGATTATTTTATTTTTTAAATTACTATAAATTATCAAATCGCGTTTGTTTTTGTTTTTTAAACAGAAAACTTGAAATGTACGCATAAACATAAAAAACCGACCATCATTTATTCATATAACGCGGTTAACGTAATAATATTAACTGAAATATTGTAACGACTAGTTTTTTCTTTTCACTTATATAATTTTTTAAAATCCGTCCGAATACATATCCCCGATTTACTTAAGTAACGTTGATCAGAGGAAATAATTTTCAGAAAGAGTAAGAAAGTATCTTTAGTCTAGGTTATCTTGTCCGCACGTATTTAATTATAAAGGCCAGTGACACGCTATCAACTGTAATTATTTAAAGATATAAAAACTGTTTCGCATTATAATCAAAAGAAATCTTTCTCGTTTGTTAATATTACAAAAGTTTAGTTTTAGATTATTACCGTCGACGAATAAATTCAAAATTTACTTACCTCGGTTTGTGCATGCGCGTGATTTTCTAACAATCGATCTTTTTGAGCTTCTAAGTCGGAAAAATGTTTTTCTAAATCTTCTAAAGTTCGTTGCATTTGATTTTTAGTAGAACGTTCGGTCTCGCATTTCTCCATTAATTTATCGGTATTTCTGAATTCGGACGTAATAAATTAAAGGAAGAAAAAGATTTATTTCAATATAAAATTCTATAAATCACGAATGATTTATACGTACATAAATATAAGTATTCATAAACTTACATTAGCAGCTAAATACAAAACAAACGACTGTACAAAACCCGATTGTTTATAATCAGAAATTGTAGAATTAAAAAATAAAGTAATAAATTTAAAATAACGAAATAAAAATTGTCTTTAATTTTGTAAACTAACTTTCTAGTTTGCTTTAATTCTTTGTCTAATTCCGTTCGTTGATTATCTAGTTCATTCGCAGTTTCTTCATTCTCTTTTAAGGCATTTTCTAATTCTCTTTTTAAATTCTGCTTTTGTTCGATTTCACGTTCAACTTGTAACCTAGTTTTAACAAATGTAAAATACACTCGTTGTAATAAAAATAAGTCAAGCGCCGATTTTAACGTATATAAAATATATATATATATATTTTTAATTCACTTTTCATAATCTGTCGTGATCGATTCACGCCGAAAATAACGTTTCACGCAAAACCTGCGCTTCTCGTTATAGAATGCCATGCTAACCTATTTGAGACGCGCAGATAAAAGAAGTTAGCGAGAGACATGTATTTCTAGATCTAAAACAGAGATTATAATAATAGACCGCAAGATCAATTTTAGTGACACTAATCTCAAAAGAGTGGAGAAAAATAAAAAAAATTGTTCTTTGACAGAAGAAAAACAATCTGGTTGCTTTTGCAGATGACTTAGCATTACCAGAAGAAAATGTAGAAGATACGAAACGACAATTAGAAATACTAAACAACGTGGCAAAAGAAGTGGGATTGAAAATCTCTTTTAAAAAGAACAAAATTTATGACCAGTAATTGTGTATTGAAAAAATAGGAAGAGTGATAAAGTTTAAATAGCTCGGGGAATTAATTCAATTTACATCCACGGATAAAAGATCAATCGAAGAACGATCACAGAAAATGGAAAGGGACTTTCAATTAACCAGGAATATTTATAATAAAAAATCAATCTCCCTTACTGCAAAAATTAGACATTACAGCGCACTTATTAAAACACAGAGTTTATATGCTGCAGAATGTCTCACAATGGATTATCGTAAGGAAATGGAAAAAAAAAAAGATATGGAACACGTGAGGATTTCTAAGGAAGATATAAGATATAAGAGATCGAAATAAATTTAAACGGAAGATCAGTTCGTTCGATGGGTTTGTAGAAACCATAGTGAAGAGGACTGGGAACACATGGGCGGAGGAAAGGAAGCAGAAACATTCCGAGAAAATGGAAAAATACTGAGCAGCAAAAAAGGAAGAAAAAAGAAAAAGAAAATATAAATTGAAGTTATGTGTGTAATGTTTCTGTAATCCTTAGCTGGCCAAATTCGAAAAAGAAAGAAGAAAGAAGCTAATAAAAACATTAATTCTCACAATTTTTTCTTATATGCAGTCGAGGTGTGAACCATTAAAACAGTGGATAAATAACGCATTGGCGCATTTGAAACGTGGGTATGACGACGATCGTGGACTGAAAAAAGAACAATCCCTCGATACAGACAGAGTAAACGAACCGATAGAATTACACAGATTGACTGAAAGACGGATCCACAATTTTTATGAATGTAAGAGGAGAAAACCTAGAAAAAATATTACCGCTTGTACGCCTGGTGCAAGAGTAAAAGGCAACTTACTCGCTGGACTAATGGTTTGCGGAATCAATGGAGAACACTCGCAGGTCATAACGGTTAGAATTAACTGCATATAAAATGGAATACAATAAATTAATATTTCATTTCTATACCGATGTTTGTCGTTTTTTTTTTATTTTTTAATTTGTATCAGTTCATTTTCTTACGTTATATACTGTTTTAATTTTTCTAATGATTTAATTCTTGTTTGCACAAACAATACTAGTCACCGCTACCAGAACTAACAAATAAAAATATACTAATATCAGATTTGAAAAATGATTTCTAGTTCACCGAAGCCAACACATTTAGTCATATTGTCACTCCGAATTATAAACACGTTAATATCGTTCGCTCTTCTGAAAGCGGTTTTGATTTTCTTACATTAAACAAAATAAAATTCGATTCACGACGAGGTTGTAGGAATTGAGAAATGTAATTTCGAAGCAACAGAAAGAATTTTCTACGTCTTTGCATATCCATCCAGATTTAGTTATTTTAATCAGATTTCGTTCCTATGATGGACGATCCAATTTGAGCACGTTCGTAACTTTCATTACAACACAAAAACGAATGGCATATCACGTTTTCTGTCATGACGTTACATACTATGTCCATTCCATATGATAAACCTTTAATTATTAATGCATCGGAACCGATTAAAATAAAATAAACAATACGTATACACATAAAACGTGTGTAATGATACATTTTTCTTACCTTAGATATTGAATTTTTTGATTGCTAAGTTGAGTAATTTCATTTTTTGTAGTCAAATAATTAACGACCACTTGCATAGGTTCCCTCATCATATTCAGTTCACCTTTCAATCGTTTTGTTAGCTCTAGCTGCACGCGTCTTTTTTCTTGAAGCATGCGTAATTTCTCATTAAGTTTTCTTAACGGTTCCTATAAAGTATTAGTATTTTAATTTTTTTATATAATGTGGAATGTAGTGATTTTTTTATAAAAAATCAATTGAAAATTAGTTAAATCACTAATATTTATTTTCTTATAAAAAACACAAAGCTTTTCGGCATTTACGCCATTGTCAAATGAAACATTTTAAAAAATCAATTATCAGATTTTTAATATTTATTTTCATTTTACTTGTAAAATTGTGTTTTTTAAAAAAATTTGTGTTCGTATATTTTTATATTTTATATTTTACTTTTGGACATCATACATCGCAACAGTAAATGAAAAATTTAAAATTCCGCCAGTATACAACTTTTACAGAATCCGGAAAATAATATTGAAGAAAAAATTAATATAAACAAACAAAATTAATAAACAAATATATTGATGTTAAATTTCAACAAAACAAAAAATAGACAGAACAGAAGCAGAACAGCATTTTTGGAGTATATTTTCACAATCACCATCACATATTTTTAAGTAATTATATTTAATTTATATTTTTAAAATTATGATTTTTTAAAATGTTTCACTTGATAATGGCGTAAATGCCGAAAAGCTTTGTGTTTTCTATAAGAAAATAAATATTAGTGATTTAACTAATTTTCAATTGATTTTTTTATTAAAAGTATTGATGAATTTATAAAATAGTAATACGCCAGAAAATTATATAATCGCTCAGATTCGGGTTCAACGTTATAATTAACAAAATGTCTTAAACGTATACAATCGTCTTTTAATTCAAACTATTATTTCATAGATTTAATCAATGTGCTAAAAATGTAATTCTATAATGGAGCAATTACTAATTTTATCGAAGATGCAATAAAAATACAATTTGTTTGAAACATGGACTCTCATAAAAACCCGATTTCAATTAAATTAGTAATAGTTGTGTAAAGAAATAAAAAACTGATAATTGAAACTTATACATAACCGTTATAATCGATAAAATGCGCTAATTAACAATTTCAGTTATTTGGTAATTACCATCTCCAGTTTTATTCGAAAACATAATATTATTATATAACTAGAAATCAATCATGATTATCCTTAATGTGCTTACTCTGTTATATATTAAAAAATATGTATCAATTAAAATTTTTCGAAAATTCATAAACGATTAGATACAACAATTTCGGAATAACCGCGTACAAAAAAGAAAAAAAAACGATTTATTAATAAAAGTAAAACGATATATTAATAAACCCGAGTTTACGTTTCAAGCAACATGCCCATCATCAGAACTAAACTGAACTAACCCTGACTTAACAAGCTACTACTTTAACTATATAGAAAAAAAAACCTACACTATATCTGATTGATTCTCAATTGACCAATCACCATTCTCCATGCTGTGTCAAGTCGGAAGCCATCCTATTTGTCAAGTTCTTGAATTTTTCAATCTCTAAGGCTTACTTAACAATTCTTTTACCCAACCTATCTACTTTCGCAAGACCTGTTGTTTCTTCAAACATTATTACATGCCTTGTAACTGTTTGATGTTCCGCCACAGCTAACTTTTTGACACGCCCATACTTGCAGTCCGCTACATGTTCCTTAATCCCTACAGCAACAGGTCTGCCATTTTGTCCCACATAGACCGTAAGAGCATGGTATTCTGTACACACCCGCTACTTCCCTCTCTGGTATAACATCTTTTACATTTTTCAGCAAATTAACAATTTTATGATATTATTCCTGTACAATATTCTGTCCAAACGATGTAAAATTCATAAATATCGAGAAACGTATAAAAAATAAGTCAGATGAATTCAAACATGCCGTGTCGTTGTCATTATGTTATAGGCTGAATTTAAAAAATATATGATATTAAAAATTTTTACACAAATAAGTGCTATATTTACTTACTTTGTAACGCGTTGTACCGATAATATCTTCAACGTATTCCAGCATTCCTGGTTGGCCGGTTTCGTTTACTTTTTTCGGTTTCATTAAAGAAATTTTTTCCACTTCACCCTGGAAAAAACAAAACAAATTTAAATATTCTTATACAAACATACACCACACATATATATAATAACGCGAATTTATCTATAACATTAAAAAAATAGTTGAATAGAAGTGAGCATATTCGAGTCCAAATTTTCGAAAACAAAAAAGCTATAAAATTATGTAGTCACGATGTAGATGTAAATATCGGGGATATTTATTCGTATTTATCCGAAACAATTTAAATTATAGGCAACTGGTCAAAATATCTTAACTTACAACTAAATATATGAGCTTAAAAAATTAACTTTCTGGCAACCACAGAGTCTTAAAGATATTTATTTTGATGTACTTATATATTTTATATCATTGATTATAATTTTCATTTTAATTCGACAAATAATTATTATTTTTTTTTTATTTCTTTAATGTGTTACTTATTGAAATATCGGATACTATGTTTCTTCTGGCACTAAAGTATTACATTTTTTTTATACGCCAATAATCTACTCACATTAATGTTGACATTTACTTTCTATCTATACGCAATTCTTTAAAAGGTGTCCTATTCACTCCAATTACGGTTTGTTCCTTTTTTTTTTTGCAAAATAATTCTTTCTTCTTCGGCTTTTTCAAAAATGTCTTCCTTTAGTATTTAGTTTACACGCGAAATTTGAATCATTCGTCTAAGGTATGAGGTTTCAAATTCTTATATCCTTTTCATATATCCTTTTACACTGTCCACGTTTTAGTCACAAAGTATTGCTGCCTATACGTAAAACTTTATATATATAACACGTGTGTTGAGTGTGTGCACAAAGTTATATCAATTAACATCCAACTACCCGCGCGGGAACGCTGGAAGAATGGTGCAGAAACAGGTTCCGTACATCAGCTGATGTAGCTAGAAACGTGATCTTGGTCTGGTATTGTGTGGGAAAAACGGATCTAACTAATGACGCTTTATTTTCTATTATTGTTTGAGTAGTTTGTACTTAACTACGTTCCGAAGTTTCTATTATTTTTTTACAGAAAAATTATGACTCATCTAAAATCATAAGTACTACAACGTTTTACCTATTACTTCTAACATCACGAAATTTTTAGAATATTTAGAAAAGGGTCCAACATAAGTTTAGTTAAAATTTGAATAAGATCCATCAACATTTGCGGGTTTGATAAATAAGTGGAACGCTGGCCGTTACTGGGGTACATTTTTACCGCAGAAATATTTATATAATAAATTCGTTAAAAAATCTAGTAGCATTTAGCAGTTGAATAAGTTTGTTCTTATCATTTTTTTAATTTTTACATTATGGAATCATTTTCCAGTATATCTTGGTTTATTAGAATGTAATATCGATATTTATCGATACAGTAACAGTATAGGAATGTAGTACGGAATTACTCATTTTATTTCTATTTTCAGTAGATAATTGGTATAAATCTTGGGTTTTAGTACATCATGTAATTTTTCATTGTGAAAAAAGTTTGCTTTGTATTTCCTAACTAAGACTGCTCGTCCAAAGTGAGGGCAGCGTGTCAAAAATGCAACGTAGGTTTATGCGTGAAATGTTTCAAACCTTACTCGTATTTGGTTAGAGATATATGAGAGAATGTATGAGGTAGGTATATTTTTTGTCGGTAGCTCTAGATGTAAATAATAATAGTTTGTAGTAATAAAAAAGTAGGGGCAAATATGCTTTGGAATGCATAAGAAAATGTGTTTCTTTTTCATTGGTAAGTTCGAAAATTTTCAAAGTAAAAATAATTATTATAAATAGGCATGCTCCTTCGTTATTGTATATAGTAAATAGTAAAATATACACCATTGTAAAATAATCTTTCACTTTTTTAATACATAAAATAATAGGTATGTAAAAAGATAAGACATCAAATATTAAAAAAATATTTAAATACGTTTTAAAAACATTGCCTTTTTGTTTCTAATTATTTTTCCAGTTTTTAATTCAATAATCGCGGGAAATGCATGTAAAAGTATGTTAGTAGTAGCATCCAACGCTTCCCTCTGGGGGGAACACCTGATTCTGAAACGTGTGTAGGTTGTATCAAAATTTTTACTTAATATGTTTTTTCTTTTTCTGACTCCAGTTAAACCCCAAATCCTGAATTTAATAAAAAAATTAAGAAAAAAAAAAAAAAAGTCCTGGGCGCCGAAGGGTTAAGGATATTCAAAAATAATTACAACACTGACTGCGTCGAAAACGAATTAGACATTTAATCCTAAACTACTTGTATCGATCATTGATAAAAAAATTTGTTAATAAAATAATTGAAGAATATAGTAAACTAAGAACACGAACGTTAACAGAAAACTATTGAAGAAATTAAGCGTTGACAAATAAATTCTCGAATATTAATCACATAAATCAACTGCTGTTAAATTACAAAACATAAGAATAGAAATCAGATAAGAACATTTTCGCAAATTACACCTTGAATAGATAACAGTGGACAGAAAGTTCGTCAATTTACTTCGATTTTTTCATTACAACGTGAATGTTTGATTAAAATGTAGGCGTAACAGTTAAATAAGGTCGTGCATATAATTACGAAATAAAATAATTACTTGTAAAATTAAAAATCTGTTATACAGAAGGTCTATGCCGAACAAACGTAGGTGTTTTATGATATCTTTATAGACAACTTTTCTGTTATCAATTTTATAAAACGATAACCCGTTTGCGGTGACCGTCCTAGATATTTTAAATCTCGAGTTAGGAACGATCGTATAGTGCCCGGATTCCTAGAGTAAACATAAAGAAAATAAGGTTCATTTAAAAATTACCGTAAATTTATATTAAATTACGATACTTTGATAATATTTGCCGAATTAAAAGTCGACTACTAAAAAATAAATATGAACACCGCTGCAAACTTGAAAGTTTATAGAGAATATATTGACGTAAGTAATTTTCGTCAAGAAGGGTAGTAACACTTTTTGAATATGCCGACGTATAGTAATTTATCATTATATACCCAAATTTTTTTACTCGTCAGCGTACTCTATTATAAATCAAAAAGAAAATGTCGATTGAGTTGCCGCTTTCAAGTTGACAAAAACAATTGACGCGATACTCTTACAAATTGTCAAACTTTTTAGTTAACTGACCATTAGTCTGACAGATATCTATCCTGTTTTAGATGAGGTATCACAAGGTTCAATGTTAGGAACCACGCTAAATCTGTATACCACATATTTTCCACTAATCGAGAACATAATTTTGCTGACTATACAACTCTACTCTCGTGTGACACAGATCCTAATACCGCCAGTAGTCGTACAGAAAGCGCTAAATAAAGTGAATAACGGGTTCAAAATGTGGAAAATAAACAAATCTGTCAACATGCAGTTTAAAAATCGACAATGCAGTAATGTGCATGCACTTGGACAGGCGACACATCGTTAAAAAAGGAAATTAACCTAATATCCGAATTTAGAAAATGAATTAACTCATAGACAGAAATCGAATGCTCTGACACTTAACAATAAACGACTGATGTGTCTATAGAATTGAACTGTGGAATTGTACTAAAGATACAAATATTAGAATAATACAAACAGCTCAAAATAAAATTTTAAGGAAAATTACGAACGCAACCCTAGTTCATAATTAACGCAACTCTACATATGAGGATTTAACCATTCCGTCGGTGTCTGACATTATAAAGCAATATGCCCAAAGACATATAGGTAACGTTGAGTCTTTCGAGTCCTTTCAAAATTATAAATTCATTCTACGAATTACATCAGTGTCTGAAAAATGAAAGCTGGCTGTTGGCTCTGTCTTCAATTCTTCATATCTAATGATAATTGAGTTGGTGAACTAATATTTGAGTCTTTGTATTTTTTCATATAAGAGGCATAACAATAATTTGATCTTGTTTATTTTGTCAATGTTGTATTTGGTGTATCAATTATTCGTAATACGAGTTTTGTTTTTTTACTGTACTTGTATATGCATACAGTATATTGTATAATTGTAAAGTAAATACGTTTTAATCCTAGCTGGTACGGTTTTATTGGTAAACTTTTTACATGTTTTGATCATACTTTATTAATTTAAATTGTTTTAATGTTATTAGTCTTACATCTAAACTAAAATTAATAAATCAATTTGTAGTAAGAAAAAAATTAAAAACTGGTATTAATTGTGGCTGTTCTGATACAGCCACAAGTATGGATTGTTGACATTAAATTTGTATTAAGAACTTCAGTATAGTTTTAGTGCCGTAGAAAATATACTACTGTTAAATCTCGTTTTCATAAATTATCCTTTCACGTATTATAATAACCGAAAACATTACACTTAATAAATGTTGAAGTATAATGCAGTATTTATGGTGTATTGATTAGTTGAAGCGTATAATGTGAAAACATATGCAAACTATTACATCATTATTTTAATACAAATTGTTATTAACATTTATCATATATACTTATGATAAATGTTAATAACAATTTGTATTAAAATAATGATGTAATAGTTTGCATATGTTTTCACATTATACGCTTCAACTAATCAATACACCATAAATACTGCATTATACTTCAACATTTATTAAGCGTAATGTTTTCGGTTATTATAAAGCCCCTTTCAACCTTATTCACATTATTTAGATACTGCGCATTAGATTTTTAAAATACTTGACAACAAACAATTTGATTTTTATGTACACACAATAAAATTGTTTGACATATATATATAATATTCATGGATATACGAGGAAGCATAATATGCGATATTTTTGCAAAGTGTTCAAATGAACGTGCTACATGTATCCTCTGTTCCAACACATTATCATCTAAAGGATTTTCAACCACTAATTTGTTTCGTCATATGAGAAATAAACATCCCCACATTAATTTAAAGGAATTCCAAAAAAAAAACCTTTTGTAGAGGAAGAAGCGGATATTGATACTCCCCCCAGTAAAGAAGGAAAATATAAATATAAGTAGTATAAATGATGGTGTAGAAATAGTACTACAAACAACATCACCTTCAAATAAACAAGTATCGATGGAAAAATACATAATGAAATCGATGTGTGGAAATAGAAGGCAAACTTTGAATGAACAAATATCCAGAATTATTGTAAAATCATACAATCCATTTAGGCTAGTTGAGGATGAGGAATTCACAATTTTTATTAGAATGTTGAATCCATTATACGAACTTCCTTCAAGGAAACATATTTCTAATGTTATATTGCCTTTATTATATGAAAAAAAAAAAACACAAAAATTAAAAAGTTTATTACATAACGTTGATTATGTATGCATTACTATAAATGGATGATCATCAATTAAAAATGAATACTATTTAGGGATAGTAATACATTTCATAGACAGTAATTGCAAGTTATGTACATATTGTCTTTCATGTGAAGTATTAGAAGAAAATTGCACTTCTCAAAATATTGCTAATAGATTAAGTGAAGCTGTACGAAAATTGAGTTTATTTATACAATAACCATACACTGGTATCTTTCGTTTGGGTTCCCGCCCACGAGGGTATTCAGAGTAATGAAGTATGTGATCGGGCTGCAAAACTTGGTGCATTGGAGGGTATCCTCATTCCAAGGGTTCCCTCCTCCTGTTTAGTAGCATCCGCTCGAGCAGACCTTCTTCATCGATGGAAGTCTATGTTTTGTAAAAGACGGTTTAACTTTTATAGATCCATCCAACCTAACCTCCCTTCCACAACCATTCTCGCTCTTACGCCTCCTAAAAATCTCTCAGTTCGACTTTTCTTTTCAATCCTGGTCAGACTTCGTTCCAACCACAACTGCCTTCCTAGCCATTTGTACTCTATCAATCTCACTCCATCTTTATACTGTCCTGTGCATGCGGGAAATATAGCCGATGCTAATCATGTGATTTTTGCTTTTGATTTGTATACCAGAGGTTACCTTTATCAAAAAAATTTTACAATTAAAAATTTACCCCCCACTACTCGGTGGCTTACTTATTGGCCCGAATAACAACGGCCACCTACGTCTTTATTTCTAAAATTAGCCTTTAAGTTGTTTTTTCTTTTTTTCATTTCTTTTTTGAATTTTTAATAATGCACACAATGGGTAATTTCGGTTATTAGACTTAAGCCCAATTATCATAAATAAATAATAATAAAAGCTGTATAGAAATGGGGCCTTAGTAATAAAATAGCTGCATGTGTAACAGATCATGCAGCAAACATGGTGTCTGCTCTTAAACTGTTGAAATGGTGGCATGTACCTTGTTATGCTCACACAGTTAACTTGATTGTACAGAATAGTTTACAAACTATCAAACAGACCCGCGAAAAAGTAAAAGAAATAGTAGAACATTTTAGAAGGCGCCACAGTGCAAATGAAAAATTAATAAATATTCAAAAGCAAATAAGATTTAGCCAATATATACATTAGCAATATTAAATTTAGAAAGGCTTCCACAACTGAACAATTCTGACTGGGCAATAATTGAAATAACTTCCCAAATTTTATCTGTTTTTAAGGATGTAACTGTTGACATGAGTACGGAAAAAAATATTTCATTGTCAAAAGTTCTTATTAATCATTGTAATGAAATGGAAAGACAGCAATGTGAAATTGTGGACATACAATTTTTAATCAGAAAACCAAGAATGTGCAACCAGGTTTCAAAAATATAATCAATTACATATAGCTTTGGAAGCAACTTTCTTAGATCCTCGTTTTAAGCAGTATGATTTTGATAATACTGAAAATTTTAAAATTACTAAAGAGACGATTATAAATAAAGCTAAATTAGTAATAAGAAATGAAGTTGTACAAGAAAAATCTCTGAAACATGCAGTTTTTGATCAAATAGTTGCTGGTGCTGTGCGGTCGGAAAATCCTACATCAGCCAGCATTATTGAAGTGGAAAAATATATACAAGAATGTTTGTTACCACGCGTGAGGGACCCATTGCTTTGGTGGCAAGAAAATAAATGTGTGTATCCACGTTTATTTCAATTAATGAAAAGAAAATTATGCTTACTTGCAACGTCTGTACCATCAAAAAGATTATTTTCTAAACAGGGACATATAGTAACTGAGAAACGAAATCGTATTAATTAAAAAAAATCACACACATTAGATAGTGTTTTTAAATATGAATTTATAAAAATTATTCATTAATTTATATTTTAAATTGCTAAAAACTTGATCTTTTTTTTTTTTAACCATCAATATTTGTAAAACTTTGTACATATGTAAATATTTAATGCATAAGAGTGATTTTGATGAAATATAATTTGTATTACGTAATATAATATATATAATTATTTATATTATATTATTCGGGCTATCAAGAAATTATATGTTAAAATATAAAATGTTCATATGTTAAAAAATATAAGTTGTTTTCTATTCTAAAAGAGGTATTAGAGCTATTATTATTTTAACAGCACAATTCTCATGATTGAGAATTCATTATGACAGCATCTACAATTCAGGGAAAATGTTTCAGTTACACTCCAAGTCCTTGTGTTTTTCAATTACTTTATGTGCATTATTTGTGAAAATTCTTAATATTTACTATGATTGCAGTTATTTATAAAAGGTAAAGTCTTGATTAAAGCCCATGTTTAAAAAATGAATGTTATACAGACACAATAAAGATTCTAAAAGTATTGTATATCTAATGCCCATAATTTTAGCTAGATAAGAATGTAACATCCTACCGCATATTTGTTGCAATTTAATTTTTATATTTCCAAAAAGATACTATCAAAATATTTATTTTAAACCATTGAAATCAAATCATTCATTTTAAAAAATGCACAAGTCTATTTAATGAAAAATTCACATACATATAAAATTCAATGTTAACTATGATAATAGGAACTTTAGAGCTACAAGCTTTACAGGTGCACTATAAATTCTTGGAGTACATAATTTAAACTTTATTAATAAAAGAAACTGTGTATGTTTATTTTAAATTAATGCAAAATGTGATTTTAAGGTTATACATAATTTTTTTTATAGTGTATAATTTGAATTTCATTATAATAAAAGGAACTTTGTATATTAATTTCATATTTCATTTTAAAAGTATGCAGTAAGTTTTAAAAATTCATTCGATAAACATATTTGTTCAAATTTATGGATATTTAAATCAAAATAATATACATCACCGACTATGTGCATAATTAAATGATAGCAAATATAAAAAATCTTATACACAAAATACATTCATCGTTCATGAATCACAGGTAAAGAAAAATTAAAATACAAGCAAATTCGTATCTTATTTATACGTCGTGAATTGACGATTCAAATTGTATTAATTATTTGTATTTGCTCAAATATAAACACAGACATTAAAAGATTCATATTTTATATAATAACTTTAAAAACAGCGCATGCTAGAGCAATGTTATGAAAACCAAGTTTTTATTAGATTAAAAAAGAACAGATTTGGGCATTTAATAATTTATATAACACAAATGTTCATAATTTCAATTTGGTTCATGAACCTATAAACTTCAGTTTATTATTTATCTTTGTCAGGTATATAATATGTTACGATGTCTTAAATACGTAGACAATAAATATTTATTGTGTCTAATATTTTTTTAGTCTATAGTTATTCGAATCCTACTTATAATTTTTTTAGAATTAGAATACATTGTGACATAGTCATTCATTACAAAAACCACGGTTTATTAGACAATTTCTTCTTGAGTCATCTTCAAAATTATTTTCAATTACGAATCAGTAGTCATCGTACAGAATACAATTCACTAAATTCTATGATCATAAGGAATCGATTCAGTGAATCCAGTCATTCATTCTTTAGCCAACGCATTGACACATACAATTAACAAAATGTAATTATTCATGAGACATCACAATTGTAAATCCGTTACGACATTGGTGCGACAATTTTAAGAAACTTTTGAAACAGGAGACAAACTTGACTGCGAAACGACAGCAGTTAATGTAAAAATATCGAAAAAACATATGATTCACTTTTTAGTAAGTTCATATTATTAACGAATTAAACAAAAATTTGTTGATATGAATAACACATTTTAAAAATTGCAGTAAATAATTTTCGTAAAAATTTAAAATTATACTTTTGCGTTATGGTTCATTTCCTTTACTGTGATCAATAATTCAGTTCGTCCAAATAGTTTCTTAGGAATTTTTCATAATTTAATTTTGTAAATTTTAAGTAAAAGTACTTACCGTATCTTGAATTTGTATAAAATATATTTCTACTGTGGCTTTATCTATATTTTTATGATTGTTGGATTTGTGAATGAACGAACGCATATCTTTACAACGTAATTTAAATGCTTTCACTCCAAAAACGAACATTACCGAATCTATGACATTACTTTTACCGCTTCCGTTTGGACCTACAACGCAGCTAAAACTCTGAAAATGAATAAATTAAATTATTTTAATTCCGATCATTTTCATTAAGATTATTCACTATTACACATTGTCCGAATAATATACCTTATGGAATGGCCCAATTACGACCTTCCCGAAATAACTTTTAAAATTTTCATTAACGATGTGCGTAATAATTAGCCGCGGCAGACCATGACGTGTATCCGCTTGAATAACACGTTGAGGAGGAGGAATAAAAATATCATCATCTAAATGAATTCCGCCTTCATTGTCATCGTACAAATCCTCATCAATTTCGTTAATATCGGCTATATTTTCTGAGCAACTAGCTGACTGGCATAACTTCTTCGCTAGCCTCGACTGAAATAAATAATTCATGCGCATTATATATATATATATATAATAAAAAAAACTTAAATGAATTTTTACAATTTCGTACTCCTACATTGGTTTAACTTAACCTTTAATTATTTTAGACACGTTTTAAAAATAATTTATCGCATATTGTTAAAATCTTCTCTTCGTAGTAATCAAAGTTCATTGTACAGATACATAAATGTATCTACGTACAAATTCCATTCAAGGAGAAGAATTTATATATTTTTAAATTTCTCTATCCATACACATTTAAATAATAAATTTCATTTTGAACCCAATAGTTTTAATTAGATTTATTAATTTTCAAAACACTAGTAATACACAAAATGAAATAGAAACAAAGAGTATTATTAAATATAGCATCGCAATTTTACGATAAGGGGTAAGATTTCTTTTTATATTTAATTATATTTGAATATTTTTATTAAAAAATATTAACACCAAATTAATATTTGTTTCCAAATCGAGATCGTGTTTACAGAATATTCCATTTCATAATGATACTAAGATAAAGATTTACACCTCACTGCAGTTAATAAATCAGTGCTAAAAATATAGTAAAAAAAAAACTAAGCATTAAGCTTTACGTTTATTATGAAAATAAATTTCATTAAATTTATTTTCATAATTAACATAAAAATAAAAATAAACTTCATTAATTGCGTTGTATATTTCAATTCAGGTTTTGGTAACTTATAAATATTAAGGGTTGCTGACAATCTTTCTAATTTATAACATTAAAAATGGAGTTATTAATCGCGATTTTTAAAAACATAAAAATTACATGATATCTAACTGAACACACAAGTCACCACTTGTTAGTTTTGAAAAACTATAACAATGAATTTATTATTTTAATATAGTTCCTAAGTTATTATCAATAACGTAGTAATATATAAAACACGCTAAATTATTAAAATATATATATATATATATATATATATTTCTTTAACTTCATTAGCTATGTGAGAACAAAATTGTATGAATTTTGGAAATCATTAATAAGGAATGTACGTTAACATACGTCATATTTTATAGTTATGGAAAAATATTCTAACGTAAATTAATCATAACATTAATATAAATTCACTATGTATAATTTCGAATGAACAGTTGATTATAACTGCATTTGCAATATGATCTTAATATTTTCATGAGTTTGAATGCATTGTCAAAATACTATGGGAATCTCAATAAATTTATATTTCTATACGTACCATTTTAAATAGAAATAAAATTAAATAACTAAAAAGAACAACTCAATAAATCTATGAAATTTGATTCCATATTAACGAAAAACCGAACACAAAAGTCTAAAGAAATAAGAAATAAATTATTAACTTAAAGCCAATGGTTTAATGTTGTAAATCCCGATATCAGTGCAGCCAGAGTAAAGTACAACATTCTTTACTCGATATTTTCTTGTAATATCTCGAAATAATATGAAATTTACATTTTTTTTATTTCTAACCGTTTCAGGAACACCCATTATGTGTGCAAAATGTAAAATTAATTTATAAGGTAAAAATGAAACACATTTCTTCTTCTCTTTGAATTGTGTTATCTATGAACCACGTGAGAACAACAACCCTTTTCTTTCTTCCGGGTATATGTACATAATTTCACTATGCTTTTTCTTTCTATCGGCCGTCCACTTTTGCCCAGTTCGGCGGTCTTTAATTTTTTTTTAAAAATCCAACCAATATTTTAATTTTATTGCTAAATTCTGTTCTTTTATCTATCATTGAACTATTTATTTGCACTTCACTGAGATCCTGTTTTGTGATGAAAAACCACCTCAGGCTGGTTTCCAATTTATTGAAATGGTAAAAGATTCTTGTTGTTAACCTGCTATCGTGTATTCTCTGGATAGGTGTGTAAAATGTCAATCTTCTTTTCCTCAGAGTATCGGATAGTTTTTCTACTTTTTCATATAATTATTTATTGGGTCTGTTTCTAAACATTTCCCCTTCTTTTCTTGAGCCAAGAATTTTTCTTATAATCTTCCTTTCCTTTCTTTCCAATGTTTAAATTTTTCCAATGTTATTTAGTTCTAAACATTATATAGACACTCCGGTTTATTAGCTGTATTGTAATGTCTGATCTTAGTATTTATTCATATGGATTTTTTGTTGTATATATATCGTGTTAATTGGAAAACCGTTTCCATTTTTTGTCCTCATTTTCAACCCCTCTTCATCCAATCCATTTTGCTGAATAATCTCGCCTTAGTATCTGAATTTGGTTACTATTTCGATTTTTCTGTATTTTGTACACATATATCGAAGCGAGGTTCCAATGTTTGTCATGTTATTGTGTCTTCTTGAAGGAAATCTGCAGACCAGTCTTTTCTGCTATTTCTTTTAGGAGGTCAATCTGTTTTACCGCATATGTTAAGTCTTCTGAGAAAATTGCCAGTTCATCTGCAAACGTCAAATAATAAGTGACAATTTTTTCCTTTTTGTATCCCAAGCGTATCTGCTTATTTATATTTTCCGACTCCAGTAATATTGTTTGTTATATTAATCTCATTGATTTATCATCTACACCAAATTCTTGTAATATCTCCATTAGACTTTCTCGAATGCTTTTTTAATGTCTACGAATACTATAACATATGGTTTACTTCTGATCGTTCTGTTTCCGATTATTAGTTTTAAATTAAAAATTTGTTACGCGCAAGATCGATTTTACATGAAACCTGCTTGGTATTCTCCAAGTATTGTTTCTATTTTACTTTCTGTTCAATATTTAATAACACCTTTGAAAAGATTTTATACGCTACCGGCAATAGAGATATTCCTCTATAGTTATTGATCATGTTTTTAATGAAGTGGGTGTATCAGCGCACATTTCCATTCCCGTGGTATTTTCTCTGTTTTCCAAATTTCCACTAAGAGTTTTGTTAATTTTATCTCCATTGTTTCGCCAGCTGCTTTGATTAATTCTGCTCCTACTGAGCCTTACAGATTTATTATTTTTAATAATTGATATTATTTGCTTAATGTCTTCTTTACTCGGGGGATCTACGTGTGTTTATTTTTCCTGTGGTATGTACACTTGTAGTCGTTCTTTAGGTTTTAAAATATTCTCCTAATATCTTGCAATTGTCTTTATCATTAAGTGCTAGGCTTCCATCTGGTTTTTTAAAACATAGACTGGTTGCTTGATATCCTCTTATTCTAGACTTAAATACCAGTTTTATTATTTTGAAAATCATTTTCTGTTTCCTTTAGTTGGTGTTTTCAAAGTTTCTCCTAGCATTCCTAATAATTTTTTCCGTTAGTTTTCTTGGATTTCTGAATTTCTCATAAGCAGAATTCCACTTTTTCCAATATTCTAGTCTTTACTTGAGAGCAGTTTTTGCTCATTCCACTATCTGTTTTTTTTTTTTTTTTAATATTCAGTGGAATTACTTGTTTTGCTGCATCCTGTATTCCTTCACAAATGCCACGCCATGTTTCTGATTTTATTCCGTTTATTTTCTCACAATATTGGTTTACTTTCTCCTTATTTTCTTCCTTAAGCTTATTTAGATTGTATTTTTTTGTTTAGGAAATGTCCTTTATTTTCTATAATTACCTTTCCTCTTCGAAAGCTATGGGATGTATAATTGTACACAAATATATACGGATGCCTTAAGGCAACTTATTTATAGTAAATCGAAAACCTTTGGCAACAAAATAATAAAAAAATTGTTTTAAAAAATATAATTAACTTAAATATACAATTATGTTATAAAATTCGAAGTATTACTTCTAAATTTTTTTTCCTTGTAATAATTTAAAATCTATACATAATTATTTATTATGGAAATAAAAATTATTTTTGGCAGATAAACACAAATGCACATAGTACGTTTTGCAGTACCAACGGCTATGTCTATTACAACTTTTATTTTTACATCGCGTTGGTAATGATTTGTTCGGATGTATGGGAAAATGTACCACATTATCTACTCTTATTTCGAAATTAGGTCTAATTTCCGCAGTTTGCTTCGAACTTATAACAGGTGGAAGATTTGTTGTGATGATGGTCGACCTGGACTTTGACTTTGTAGCTCTACTTTCAAAAAAGCTTGAGAAACACATGTTCGAAAATTTTAATTATTTTCTTCGGAATTTCAAGTGCATTTCAACAGACTACAACCACGCATTTGTCACACTAATATAAATGGGACGATGAATTAATTTTAGGGGCAATTTTTCGCACTTCATATTTACCCTATATAATGAAATTAAACAGTTGAACTTATCAACTCCACCCATTGCAGAGTTGTAGTACCGGATAACTTGAGGTATTTATATAATTTCGTATTGTTTGTTTTCCTTCGAACCGTGTCGGATATACCTTTTCCTACATAGTTAGATACCATTGTTATCACGCGGCTGTCAATTCATTGCGAACAATACCATCAGTGGTCACTACATTTTTTATACAGTCGCGCTTAGATTTTATATTTTTAATAGCATGAATGAAGGATTCAAAAACCGATTAATCCTTCCAGTTCCGACAAAGTGAATGTCTTTATCTGCAAGAATTTGAATCAATCTATATAAGCTGAAGTAGTTATCACTTGAACCAACATCTTGCATTAAGTGTAATATTACCACTATTCCAAACCTATTATTTTTCATACATTGTTGACCAATTTCAGTAGTTTTACCTTGATATAAAGCAAAATCGTATAATATTCATTACACAACATAAAAATTTTGAATCCTCACGACTTGGGTTTATCTGTAAGATATTATTTTGCATCATTTATGCACACATCATAACGACTTTTTACGAACAAACAGTATAATCTGATAAAAAACTGGCCGAACTTTGCAAAATTTATCACATTCATTTTTATCTGTTAGATTGATATCAAGTGACTTTTTGACAGCGCAGGTAGTATCATTAATATTCTTAAACAATATAAAATTAATTCATCGTCATCAAGCCCATTATTAGTTATTTTACATATAGATTTGCCTTTGTCTTTGCGTAGGTCACTCTGCTGAGTGCAATATATTAGAATGTAGTGTCCTACAGGGATCCGTATTTGCTCGCACACTCTGGAACATTTTATACTTTCATTTACTACGGATGAGTTTAGCTCATTAATTACCTTCTATGCAGATAATTTATCTATTCAATTTCCCATCAACAAATATTATTTTGAAAAATGCGGAATGTAGTTATTTTTTACTAAAATAAAAGAAACATATTTTATTTTTTTGAACTTATTTTGTTGTTGTTCAGTTTAACAAATATTACGATGATAAAATAATAAAAGTTGTTTGTAATCATCTGGAAAACACTATTAATGACCTCGGGCTTTGTTTCTAAATGTTAAGAGCAGAGATTAATTCGTGGGGTAAAGAGACTCAATCTTGTGTCTCTGGACAACCTGTCTCTCACACTAAACTATTAAATTATTTAGATATTATTTTGGATGATAAACTTACATTTACTCTACATATTAAATAAGTACTAAACATTATAATAAACTTTAAAAACTACAACCTAACACCTATGATCTTATCTATAAGGATAACTTTAAGGATACATATGTGTACGTACATATAAATTCTTCATAATTTATAAAATTTTGTATACTACTCTATACTATCTATAAGGAGCGAGTCACTCTGTATAAGGTATCTCATGTAGTTTCATATAATACATTTTATTAATGAAGCATGTTTCGTCGCTTGCTTAGTCGTCGATTATATAAATGGACTTCATCTAGTTTCTGTTGCACCGATATATGGATTTGGAAAACGGCAACTAAATGAAATAACAGACGAAGCCAGGAAAAGAGAAATTGTTGTACGCCATCTTTTAATAAAAAGATGCCACCATTATGATGAATATATATATATATATATATATATTAATATGTGCGTGTATAAATATATTCTTCATTATTATGATTATCTTTTTATATTTTTCCGCGTAAATTTTATATGTAGGAGCAATAAAAATTTATTATGGATACTTCAAATTTATGTGAGTTATGACAAAAAACATTTCAATCGGCAAATCACAGTAAATATTTAATAAAATTTATATATTTATAAAGTAGGGAAACAATCGATCTTTTATTTTCCGATATCGTTGTAAGAGTAGTTGTTATATGAAACGATCATGTATGTCGCGAAACAAATCACAATCCATTTCTTTATCAGTTCTAAAAGAAATTTTTAGCTTTAAAATTACTCAGAACAATTAGCTTACTGCTCGCAATTTCGACCGATTTTGTATTGTTTTATAATCTGGTTTTATTTGGAACAAACGATATCGAGAAATTGGTCCGTTAAACTTTTTTGGAAAATACCACGCTTCTTCTTTGGAAGGACCTGGTTTATAAAAGCGTTAAACCAGTTCCTTCCAAAGAAGCGTGGTATTTTCCCAAAAAGTTTAGCGGACCAATTTCTCGTCACATGATTACAACATTAACTCGGCTTCGTTTAAATCATTGTTGCCTACCTGTTCATTTGCACAGAATTGGAATGGCCGAAACCAGCACCTGCTCTCACCCGGACGATACCGATATGATTCTGGATTCGAATCATTTGTTTTTTAACTGTCCGTCGTACTCGGCAGAACAATCCCGTTTATTTTCTAAGCTGATATCTTTAGGTCATCGGCCTCCTTATATCTTAAGTTCATTACTTTCCTCAGATGATGCTTGTATATATTATTGTTTATTTCAATTTAATTTAGAATGTAAAGTTACTTTATAATGTTAATTTTTTTTTGGTTATGTTTTATGTTTTTCATGGACAGATTGGTTAATTCCAGAGTCCAATTTATAATAGATAATAATAATAATAATAATAATAATAATAATAATAATAATAATAATAAATTATATATTTATTTAAAGACGCTCGACTTCTAGGTAATTTGCGTCTACGATACAATACAATTTAGATAATTATAGATAATTTAGTAATTGAATGATAATATCTTCTACAAGTAATTCTGCCATATGTACATCGAAAATACTTACAGATAATTCTATAGAAATTAAACGGAAAATTATGTATTCTATAAGTTTACATAGTTCGGTGAATATAAAAACAATTCCTAGAATGGTTTTATTTCCTGCTGATATTAACTGATATTGTCGCATAGCTAAGAAAATTAGTTCAATTACAATAATTAAAACGTCAACTGCAATGTTTTAGGTGATTTTGTGACGTAATGTAATCAAATTATTGTCCACTATTTCGTAAATATCTCAAAATTTTTAACAACGCTTTCAGTATCTTTGGCGACGACACTCTTGTAATTTTGATAACTCGCTACAGAACTCTTTAAAAATATCATTCAACGAGATATAACTTTTAACGTCAGAATATAATTCGTGAAAATATTTTCTTCAGTCGTCTCAGCGATTTCTTTCTATTCATTTTTTAAACGATTTTTACGTGGATATAGACGAATATTGAAAAAATATTTCACTTTTTCCGCTTTAAAATTTCTTTTAAGATTGTTTTCATTCGACGTTAATGTTCAACAAATTGTCTACTAATGACCGAGGATGTTCAGGTCGAAATTCGGTACTAAAAATGAATGAAAACCTTAAAAACAGATCTACTCGAACGATAAAGACGATAAATCGAGAATTTTGCCTTAAGAATTGGATGTGCGTTTAGCCATTAGGAACGAGAAAATTCGAAAACGGTTATTTATATACACGGACTATAATAACGGTTTATAAAAAAACACATACAAAAACAAACAGTATGTTATTTCAATTTAAACGTTACGATTATTTTGTGGCTCTATATACATTATAATTTAAATAATAAAAAATACGCACGAAAACAAACCATATGTTATTTCAATTTAAACATTACGATTATTTTGTGTTACATACACACACACACCGACACACACACATATATATATATATATTATAATTTAAATAACGTATATAAAGCAAGTAAATAAATAATTATTTTATCATATTCGAAAAATGCGGTTTTATAAGCTATTGAACTAATGTGAAAAATATATCGAACGCAATTTAAAATTCAGGCGCTTACGTTATACCGGATAATTTGAAAATTACGTAGGATTTTATATCATTCACAAAAGGAGAATTCGTTGTCATGAATTATTCCGGTAGACAGAATGATGTGAACTAATTAGAAAATTACGGATTTCATTTCATCCGCGAAAGAAACATTTATTATCGCGAATTATTCTGATAGAACTATTTAAAACGTTTATTTCTGAAAATTAACCCTTATCAAAGAATATTATTAATTTTTTCGAAATACGAACGGTAACGTCAAATAAAGTAAATTTGGTTTTAACTGTTAATAATTTCGGACAATTAAAAGGAAAATATTTCTGTAGTGCTTCCTCGGTAATACATATATATATATATATATATATTTATTTATTTATTTTTATTTAAAAATTAAATAAAATAAAAATACTTTTGTACGGTACCGCAGTATATGTATTTAATGATTAAAACAGTCTACTAATTTCACTAATTACGACATCATCAGACCGTTTATTTTGTTTACCAACGGTTAAGTTTATAATTCGTTAGTTTTTTATTCAATCCTGAGTGAAACTAGTAAACTGTTTTAATTTTATATATATATATATATATATATATATATATATATATATATATATATATATATATTCACACGCTTAAGATATTTGAACGTATACTAGATTGCCGTTTACGGGAAGTTATTCAAGTTAACTAAAACCAACGTGGATTTGTAAGGACGTGGGACAACGGATGCGATCCATATGGTGCGTACACTCGTAGAAAAGCACCAGGAAAGGAGAAGTCCAATCCACATAGCCTTTCTAGATTTGGAAAAGGCTTATGACAAAGTTCTGCATGAATTAATTTGGAAGACGTTACGCATGCACAAAGGTCCCAGAAGATTATTGTATAAAAAAGTTACCAGTACTGTGAGATGCCCGCTAGGTACTCCACCGCTTTTTCAGATTACCGTTGGGGTGCATCAAGGCTCAGCTTTATCGCCGCTACTTCCTCTGTATGGATATTTTGACAGAAGATATACAGATCCCTGTACCATGGACATTACTATATACAGACGATGTCATTCTGGCAGATAAAAGCAGAACTAATTTAGAAGAGCGGGTGCAGATTTGGAAAAATAGATTACAGGATAACGGGTTGAAATTAAATATCAGGAAAACTGAGTACATGGAATGTGGAATACGCACAGATGAATCTATAAAAATAGATAATATACCATTAAGGAAGGCCGTTAAATTCAAATACCTAGGGTCAAGTATTACCTCCGGCGGGAGATATACAATGCGACATCGGATCCAAATAGCGTGGATGAAATGGAATCAATTAACTGAGATATTCTGCGATAAAAGGATTCCGATACATCTTAAAGGGAAGATTTATAAGACAGTTATTAGACCTGCTATGTCATATGGGGCTGAGTGCTGGTCGACGACTGCGAAAATGGAACAAAAGCTCCACGTGGCTGAAATGAAAATGCTACGCTGGTCACTCGGCTACACACGCTTTGACCATGTCAAAAATGATGACATAAGGGAGCGTATAGGCGTTGCACCTATACCGTCGCAATTGCGAAAAGCGCGTCTCCGATGGTGTGGTCATATCATGAGGAAAGATGACAGAAGCCCAGTAAAGACGTTAATTTAGTACGACTCCGGGGGAAAGCGGCCATAAGGTCGACCAAGAAAACGATGGATACACTCTATCAACAACGACATGATGGAAGTTGGTGACAATATAGAGGACGTCAAGGATCGCAAGAAATGGGGAAATATATATATATATACACACTACGATACCACGTACCTAAGGATAATATAGGGTTTGTGACGTTAAGAGAAGAATTTGAAAAATCATTGGACGAATTGAAATCTAGAAAAATGAGTGGGATAGATAACAAAGAAGAGAAACTGCTGCAAAAAGTAGGAGATAGAACAAAAGAGGCAATGTTTAACCTGATGAACAAAATATATGTTATAAACCAAACATAATCAACAGTTTAATCACTAAAAGTTTTTTATTGCAAAGCTTTTCGACGGTTACGTCATTTTCCAGCATACATAATAAATATTACATATTTGTAATATTTATTGTGTAAATTCATATGTAATATTTATTGTGTATGCTTGAAAATGACGTAACTGTCGAAAAGCTTTGCAATAAAAAACTTTTAGTGATTAAACTGTGTTATGCTTTTGTTTAGTTTATAATTTATAAAATCACTACTCACCGATATATTCAAAATATATGTTGCCGGAATTATTACGAAAAATTTTTCAGAGTGCCGATATAATTATAAATGCTCAAACTTCCGAGGAACGTAAAACCTTAAGTACGCTACCACATATTTTAAAAATGTTAACAAAAATTATATATCGCCGTGTACAAAAGAAGATAGAAGAAAATTTGCTGGATGAGCAACTTGGATTCAGAAAAAAAAAGGGCAAGAAAAGCAATATTATCATTACGATTAATTTAGGTGTTCATTGTTTTTACTGATATTGAATAACGTCAACTGAAATATTTTTCCCCCTATCTCCTTCTAATCTAGAAGTGAAGTGTCTAACCCCCCATCTACTAGATGTAATGAATGTGAAAAAAAATACATTTTTTAGAAGTAGTCGGCCCAGCGACACAACTTCCAAGTTATGAATGATGGCAGCCCGAAAACAATATCTGAAGTCGGTAATACGTTTTCTCTTCAGCATTATAATCGTCGAATGAACTTGCAAACTTATTGCCAGCGGATTTTCGCGAAATTTCGCCAGGTAATTGCGAGCAGCTAGTTGGATTACCTGTTCTACATATTGTATCTGAAGATTTTTATGCAATTATGGAACGTCAGCTATCCTTAGTAGTATCTTATTCTGATACCGCTGTATTTTTTTAATGTTACTCTTAGAGGAATATCCCCATAGCTCTCAGCCATATAGCCAGATTGGTTTAAGTATCGCATTGATGATAAAAGTTTATTTTTAATATCTAGTTGCGATCTGGGCTCGAATAACCACTTTAATTTCACTTTCTTGATATTTAATTCAGTCCTTTTTGCCGTTATATGTGACGACCATGTTAAAGATTGATCAAGATGGATTCCTACGTATCTAACAGAAGAGTTTTTAGGTATTGTTGTTCCACTTATTGAAACTTTATATTTTTTGAGTTCAATTTTTCTTTTAGTAAATAATACATGTTTACATTTAGCTTCGTTAATTGCTATTTTCCAAATGCTGAACCATTCAGCGGTCTGGTCTAGTACAATCTAAGGATAACGAGTGGATGCACTAGGACACTCATGTGAAGCTAGTATTACCGTATCATCAGCGAAGGTTGCTATAAATGTATTTTCTGGAATATCTCTCGTAAATACTGAGTAAGGAGTGGCCCCAGCTCCAGCCTGAATTTTATGGAGAGATGATTGACAATTATTAATTATTAATTGAAAATATCGGTCCTCCAAGTATGATTTCAAAATATTATAATATTCCAACTCTATCAAATGTTTCATATCGAGAATACGACGGAGCAACCTTTTTTTTTCTTCAAGACACTGTTCAATTTGGTTTACAACTCGATGAACCTGCTGTACAGTCGAGTGTCCAATGCGGAATCTGAATTGATGATTCGGTATTGTCCCCTCTTGATCAATACTTTTCTGAAGCCTTTTTTGTATTAATTTTTCAAAGACTTTAGAAAACACTGGAAGTAGTGAGATGGGTCGATAAGATGTAATATTTTCTGTGGGTTTAACTGGTTTTAATATCATTTTAATATTAGCACATTTTCCATAGTATCGAAACATACTGAAGTCTTAGCATTGCATTATACACTTATGTCAGAAATACTAGTGATTATCTTGGAAGTTGCTTAAGAATGTTTGTAGTAATTAGATCATACCCCGGTGCTTTTTTATTATTCAGTTTTTTTTATTATGGCTCCTATCTCGATTGGAGAAAATGGTTTAATTTGTCTATTCATGGTTGCTGAGGAATGTTTGAGATAATCATGAAATTTAGTTTCAAGATGTGACCTAATGTTATGTGACTGGAATATGTCTGACAGATGAATAGCGAATATTTCTATTTTGATTTCGTCGTCTATTGCCCAATTTCCGTCATTTGTTTTGATCGGATCATTTCTATATTTTGGGCGATTCATATATTTAGTTGTTTTCCACAAGGAGTTGTTAATATAATGTTTTTTTTTTTATTATTATTAAATGGGGTACCTTTACAGCTTACCCAACATGATACTGTGGGGGCCACCCACATCTTAATCATACATGCTGACTTCTCTAGAAACGTCGCTATATGGGGGAATAATTGTAGATTATCCAGATGTAGGAGGGACGATACATTATACGGAGGTGTAATACTCGAAGAACGTAGCAAGATAAGGTAAAGCTCCGAACGCAACGGCGCTACAGCAGAACATTCAAAAAAGACATGATCGGGGTTGTAGACTGCCTGTTCAGAATGGAGGGGACAGAAGGGACTTTCTCTAAGCTGCATACGGAAAAGACGGTCAGACAACAAATGATGTCCAAATCGCAATCTGCTGATGAGTATAATTCCCTTATGACTAACCTTCTTAAAGAGTTAGAACCAAGGGAGTTTGGGGAGAGACGGCTGGATGTGATAGTAACAAGTGAGAGGCGATTGACTAATGCTCAGTGTACATTAGCTCCCAATGACCCCTATGCTCTAGCTGAATAAAGTGAATAATATCTTTGTTAGTTATGAAGGACTAGACGACACATCTTTAGCCAATGAGTCAACAAATTCGTTGTCTGGAATACCTCTATGATCCGGCACCCACAAGACGGACACAGATATTCCCACACGTTCCAAATTATTAAGTTTTAGCAAAACTAAACCAATTAATGTATCTGACACGCTACGTTTATTGTCTACAGCGTCACCACGCTTTTTGAATCGGTAATAATAAGGTAATTTCCGTGAAGATTTAAGTCCGGTAGAATCGACAAAGCTTGTAGTACTGCTACACATTCTGCAGTAAATACTGAACATTCTTGGCATAATTTGTACATGTTACTAATATTGAGAGCTGGAATAAACACTGCTGTTCCTGATCCTCGAGTTGACTTTGATCCATCCGTGTAAACAAGGGTGTGTAGTGGAAACATTTCTGAGATAATACTATTGAAAGTGGCACGGATTAGTGTAGAAGGATACAGACTACAGTTTTCAGGGAAAAAGGATGAATTTTGTTTGTTGAAGAAGTAGAAATATGGTACCATAAATTGAAAAGGAGCTTGCATGCACGTGAGACGTGCACGAAACTCCTCCAACCTTGTTATAAGGAACAGAGCAGAGGCATTTTTCTATTTGAAAAACCCCAGTTAGAATGGATATGACGGAACGTGTTAAACAAAGGGAAGCGATCATTATTCATCCTTCGTATCAACAGTTTCAGGTCTAAATAACTCCGTCTAAGTTGTAAGGGTGGAACTTTGCACTCTGCCATTAGTGCTGATACCGGAGTACTTTTAACACCACCAATACACAGCCTGATGCATTCATTTTGCACACGATCCAACTTGCCTAACAATACTGTTGACGCGGTTCCATAAAACATGGAACCATATTCCAGTTTAGTTCGGATTAGTGATTTGAAGAGTAGTAATAGGACCATCGTGTATTATGCAAAATACGTAAAATGTTAATAGCGCGATTGATAGTTGTTAATAGTTTATCAATATGTGGGCGCCATGTTAACCGAGAATCCAGAATAATTCCTAAATAGCGAAATGATGAGCAGAAAGGAATAGCGCCTCTTTCCGTTGTAATGAAAAGGTTATTTGGGTCATGTCGGCGATATGAAAAAACTACTGATGCACACTTTTCAACACTAAGGTTTAACTTTAAGTCAGAAAGACAATGTTCTATTGTAGTAACATCAGCATTAATATTGGACATGGCAACAGAAAAACTCGAAATGTTAAAAATCTTGAAAGATATACACGTAGATTACAGAGACCGAACGATACTTTTCCAACTATATACAAATTAAGAAGAAGTAACAAAACAAAAAAGCCAAAGCTAAAATAAAAAAGGGTACAATGCTTTTTAATATATAAAAAGAGGAATCGATGAAAGCTTTCGTAGAAAAGGAAAATATGGGTATTAAGATCAATGTAGTTCAGTATAGCGCCATACGGTATGCCCATGATATTTCTCGGAAGAAAAGGACTAATTGCAACAGTATCTCAATTATTTGAACGTGCAATTAATGGAAAAATGTAGAATGAAAATAAATGCAAATAAAACAACAGTAACGATATGTGCAAATGACATCGCAAAAATAATAGCCCTCAATGGAAAAAGAATATCTAGAGTAAAAGAATTTCCTTATCTCGCCAGTTTAATAACGTCCGGCGGAAGAAGTGAAAAAGAATATAAAAACGCGTTTAATAAAAAGAGACCGCTTATTATATGGAGAATGTTTCATTTCACATAAGGAAGCTGTTCATTAAAATTTTTGTCCGGAGCGCTGTACGGCTGTGAAACATGGACTTTACGTGAAAAAGAAAGATTAAAACTTTAAGCTTTTGAAGTTTGGTACTATCGAAGGATGCTGAGAATATCGCGGATGGACAAAATCACAAATAAAGGAGGTATTCAAAAGAATAGAAGAACAACCATTGATAACAAACACGATTGAAAAGAGAAGAGTATGATCAGTCATCAAATCGGACATTATAAATGGCTAAAAAATTTAATAGAAGGAAAAATAAATGGAGAAAATTAAAAAGAGGAATACCAAGAACCCGACTTATGAACGACATAATAAAAGAACGAAGTTATGTGAAGATAAAAGATGCTGCTTTCGATATGAAATTATTTGTTTAACCGCAGGCCATATTGCCCACCAACCTATTGGTTGAGGAGAAATGATGATGATGATTGTGATACACCGTATAAAAGTATTTTTATTTTATTTTATTTTTAAATTAGATTATTCTTATTTTTAAAAATAATTACTAGTTAACTCGTCCATCATTTTACCGACAGTGAACTATAGTCGAAAATATTACGCTATAACGAACCTAAAAGTTTAGTCAAGGACGATTTTACCGCTCGAATTAAAATCATATTCAAAGTTCGAAGCGGATAATTTTTAACGTAAATTTATAGTATGGTAAAAACTAAATATTTTGAAAAAATTTCATAAAATTCCGCTTCCTATATTTCATTTGTTTTTCAGTTCGTCCCTTGACATATCGCATCTATCATCACTGTACTCTTTTTGCTTTTTTCGTATTTCGTTTTTCGGTACCTATCTTTGCTATATCATAATAATATCACGTATCGTACAACACAATCAAGATAAACACATACACACACGCACATATTATACATATATATATATATATATATATATTTGAAAATGATTTTTATGGCTTATTCGTTCGATAAACGATTTATTAACGTGTTTCAAAATGTTCGGTTTTTCTATTTAAAAAAATATATACATACGTATGATAAAATAAATTATTAGGCATTTTTTTGAGTAATTTAAGGTATAATTTTCCTATTATTCTAATAAATTTCCTCAGAGATTCAGTGTCGTTAACACGAGCTAATTAAGGAAAAAATATATCACGATTTAGCAATATAACAAAAGTATTAAAACCACCTCACAAAATAAACCAAATAAATAAATAAATAAATATATGTATACACATAGAAACTTGGTCATGAAAGCAGAAAGACATAAATAAAGTAGAGGCATTCGAGTTGTGGTGTTGGAGAAAGTTACAGAAAATTAAATGGACTGACGAAGTCAGCAACAACTCGGTACTGAACAAGATTGATGAATAAAGAAACATACTGAAGAAGATTAAACAGATTAGGCACAAATGGATTGGTCATATATTACGGCAGGATCAAAATATCCTAAAAGAAGTAATGGAAAGAAAGATAATCGGAAATAAACCACGTGGGCAACCAAGAATAATCCTGGTGGATACCATACTGGAAGATGCCAGAACATCGACATATGCTGAGATGAAAAGAAAAACAGCTGAACGGCTTACATGGAGGCTGTTGGTGCATGGAACGAACCAGCCTACGGGCTGATACACCGATGATGATAATGAACAGTGAACGAAAATGACTTGAGGATACTTATTTTTAATTTGCGATTGAAGACCGTTATGCTCACCAACCATCACTTGTGCACCGTCATAAGTTTGAGCAATGAGATTTTTTTTTCACATTTAAAGTCTTTTAAAGTTTCAGTAAAATTTTTTCGGCTAAATACTGAGCACTCCGATCATTACTTATATTCTGAAAATGTAAAAATCTTTCTTCGACATTACCAGTCTTTATTACGTATCGAAATACAGTTGATAATTCAGATTTTGTAGCAACATCTGTTTTGTCATCCTTTATAACTGACACAAAAATGAATTTGATAGTTCAATTTTTATTTCATTTATCATCGCCTCGGAAATGGATGTAGTCATTTTGAATATCAGGCGATAATCCAGAAAAAACTGTTGAATTAGTCAAGTGATTTTCTATGTCACTATCAAATTCACTCAATTCTTTTAATAATTCGATATAATTTCCTCTGTTTATTGAATTTTCGTATTCATTTGCACTCTAGAAGCAAGTTCTTCCTAAAAAGCACGCAACTTTGATCACATAACTAACAATTTTTCTATTCTTTTTTTACATTTTCATTATACATTTGAACTGATAAAAGGAACTATTCTCTATAACCGTTTTCAATACGAGTTTATCCAAATTGTTTAAGCTGTTTTAAAGAAATAATGCGGTTAACAGACAGTTTATGTCGTTCCTGTTCTTTATGTAGATTATTTAGGTCATCAAAGCCACTTGCGTTCCATACATTTCTTTCTTGATTAAATAAAAAGAAATACCGACAAAATAGTTTTTTATTTTTTTACAACCGCATAAACACGGGATTTTGTTAGGTATAAATTTGTTTGAAAATGGCGATTAAATGTTTTATGTCCTCTTGATTTTTGTAATAAAATTTTTTACACCAGGTATTGGTCTATCATTTTGAATAATATCAATTTTTTCTTAAAAATTTAATGCACTAAAACTAACCAATAAATGTTTTTCAATAAATTGCATTTGAACAGACAGGTGCATTAGTAGTTGCCGTAAATGGAGACGAACGAGCCGGTACAGTTTCTTTTCTAGAGGTATCACAGACCGAGACGCGTAGCCGATCAACGCTTCCAGTTCCACTATTAGTAAACATCATAGAAAAGCAATCAAACTAAAACGTGCTGCAACTACAACAATACCACATGAATATACGCAGCATACTGAAGGGCGAGTATAAAAATCACGTTGTTGACCAGTGTATGCGACAAGAAAAGTGCTTTGCTCCTTCGCTTCCAGATCGACATGCACGCGTATCTTTTCTTCACAATACACACATTTATGCGACCGCATGTGTGTATCTGATTTCGAACGCAGCAGAACCTGGCGCTTCCAATTGCGCGCACAGCCTTTTTTAGTTATCACTAATAGATGCAGATAAGATGCTAGAACTATTAGGAAATACGTCAATAGATGAAGGAGAACTGAGGTGTATCAAGAACTTGTACTACCACCAGAAATCCAACGTACTGGGAACAGAAGAAACAAAAGATATAGATATCAAAGGTGGTGTACGACAAGGCTGTATCTTATCACCTATGCTCTGTTTAATATATAGCAGCGAACCATATCTAGCTCACAAGAAAGTGTACGAGTCAATGATAAATAAAATTAGGTTCGCTGACGATACCGTTCTTATAGCCAGTTCAAGAGGACTGAAGAAACTAATTAGAGATGTACAAAGAAGCGCTACGCAGATGGGAATATTCAAATAAATGTAGAAAAAACAAAATATATGGAAATAACTAGATCAGAAGAAAATAATACAGACAGAATAATGATAGATGGAAAAAGCATAGAAAAAGTCTCGGCTTTCAAATACCACGGAAGTTGCGTGAAAGGGGGAACTTGGATGCCGAAATCAGATGTAGAATAGAAATAGCGCGGAACACATTCCAACAATACAAAAGTGTACTATGTAGCAACGATATCAAATTAAAACTGAAGCTGCGGATAATTAGGTGTTACATATGGGCAACACTGCTATATGGAGTGGAAACATGGACACTCACAGCAGCTGCACTACAAATAATCACGGCGTTCGAAATGTGGGTATATACGCGTTTGCTGAAAGTTAGCTGGACGGAAAAAATAAGTAACAAAAAGATACGACAGTGTTTGCAGAAGGAATGCGAACTACTAGCAAATATATAAAAACGTAAAGTTCGATATCTAGGATACGTCTTAAGGGGAAACAAATACATGTTGCTGCAAATAATATTGCAAGGAAAAATAGCAGGGAAAAGAAATCGGGGTAGACCGAGGTTATCCTGGATGCAGAATATAAAAGACTGGACGGGAATCGGAGAAATAAGAAGACTAACAGATATGGCCAGAGATCGATATGCATGGGACAGTTTGGTCGTAAACATCCGCTGAGCGGATATGACAAAAGAAGAAGATATATTTTCTGTTTGCATGTATCGCACTACCAACACTAGCCTATCAAACCACGTTTTGTAGTGTTAGGCGCGTCGACTTATGTACATACGTAGGCTTATTCTTATATATATATATATGTGTGTGTGTGTATTTATATATACACCCGTGTAATAATTAAAAAAAAAAAACTCAGCCGAAATTAGTTAAAACGTCTTTAAGTTTCACTTCTTCCGTGTGCTCTCCGGGGCGCAGATTTTTAAATTTACAGATCACGTTCGTTAGTTGAGTTACTATCTCTCAACTCACTTTTTCAATTCCGAAAAAAAATCTTGAGTACGCATTTGTACACATACATATACACACTAACATATGATAAATCGAACGATATGTTGGAATTATTTATTTGGGTAAGAATCGTCAAAAAATAAAATTCCATAATTCTTAGCTATAGTTCCAATTAGAAAAATAACTTATTGGACTAAAATTATATGTCGTACTATTGTTTCATATCGCACGCATACGTACAGACACTCGAAAAACAACACAAACACAAACACGAAAACTTATTTCATTACGAGGCGTCAGTAGGAGATCCTTCTAAAAAATAAGTAATCATGTCACCTTTACCTTTTACGTGAATAATTCCGCGACAAGTAAGCGGATAACCTCGATCCTTCAAAATATCGTATACCTCGTGAGTTACCTAAAACAACACAAATATATTATCGCTGAATATGAAAGAAATTTGAATAAAAAAATTACACGTATTTTTTTTTAATCATATTTAAAGATAGTCGTAATTATACGACGAATTTAACAACGCAACTTATTATAGTTCTGTAATATTTTAATTCTTTCTGACTATTGCTTTTTGGCATTGCAGTGTTATTATTTATGAAATCTCCAATTACATATTGTAGTCGCTGGGAGGAGAATTTGGACCGATTGTAGCGCACTACGATCTTTACGGTAATATACTAGTTGATCACTTGACTATTTCAATATTAGATATATACTATTCTTCTATTGATCTTTTGGCTTATATTAAATTCGACCGACTGAAACTTGTGAAAAATCTGTATTTTCGACAAAATCCCACGGTTCTGTAATGTCAAAATGGATATGATCAAGTTGCGATATTTTATTACTATTATTCGCCGACTGAGATTTGGCAGCAGCGTCTTCGTGCTTATTTATATAGGATAATTTTTTTTTTAGTATTATCCAAATTGTACGCATCTAACAAATATTCATTTTTGTCGCCGATGCTGATCATGTTATCCTCTAATATTCTTATTATAGTCATTTTCGCACGATTTTTATCAAGCTATTCTTTTGCTTAATGCTCATTCTCCTATAAAAAATTGCTTCTCGATTTAAACATAATGTTCTCTGATTTAAGGAAGTGCGGATGTGGTCAGCTCAATTGCCTCTTTAGTAAACAGTCAAAGCTATCGGTTGAGAACAAACTGTTATTGTACAACTCAGTCATAAAACCTATTCAGATTTATGGCATCGAACTGTATGGTACTGCTAAGCTAGCTAACGACTCTGTAAAGTCAATGGAATCGAAAATCTTACGTCAGATTATGTATTTTAAATCAATCTATACGTTTCGATTTGTAGATACCAACTTTTTCAAAAGTAGCCAAAAAAAAAGGATACAAGCTATTTTTCAGCAGACTAAGAAATGCCGCTAACCCAGTTATTTTAAAACTGACAACTCGTAATATATCACACGTTCCGTCACGTCGGTTGAAAAGAAACTGGCCAAGATTTTAATCTGAAAACTTTTTTCTCTTCTTAGTCCACCTACATACACCCTAAGTTGTCGCCAATGGACCATCAACAAGTATCTGATTCTTTTCTGTTCATGAGCATTTGCTTATTGCGCTATGTGCAAAATAAAAAGAAAATGTTAAAACTGAGAAACCTATACCTTTCTCTTTCTTCTTCTTAAATTTCATTATGTACTTATTTTTATCTTCTCTAAGGGTGGTATTGAGTTTCCCTTATTCATTTAATAGAATATAATGGAACGGTCTCTTTATTTTTGTCATCACGCGTGCAAAATTTATACATTTCGAACGGTGCAACTATTATTAATAAAGCTGTTTTTAAATTGGATACGTTCGGAAAAAAAAATTACCTATATTCACGAGGAAACGAAAAATAAGAAATTATAGCAATCGTCGAACTGACAAAACTTTAAAAAACACACAAAACAAAATAAAACAACCTGAAACGGATAACAGAAAAATGAATGGCAAACATGTATGTATGTATATGTGTGTGTTTCCGTTCGTACACTCTAGTTTAGAAGCGACAAAACAAATCGATCGTAACAAATTATGCGCTTTAAAATATTTATAGCGAAGTCGCTGCAATTTATTTGGCAAATTTATCATTTGAACCATTTGCATAAATCGTATAAAAAATTGGCGTAATTTATTTTCCAGTTTAATATTCGAGCGGGTTTTTTTTTTGCAAAACTATTTAAACCGTTATAAATATATATATATATATATATATATATATATATATATATATATATATATATATATATGTAAAAATTATTATTCACTAAAGACAAGCCATGACGGTGCAGCCATTATGTCCCGTCAGTAGTAGCCAAGTCCTTGATATTTATTAATATTTATTTATATTCAAAGCGACTGTATACATTATTCATTATAGATGTTCTCGTTTCTTTTGGCCTCTTGTTTGTAAGTTTGTCCTCTGTTATATTTTTTATAAAATTATTACGTCTTATCACATGCCCTAACAGTTTTATTTCCTGCTTTTCTATATATTGTACTTTATTTTATTTTTTATGTTCCTTGTAGGATTTCTTTGGTTGTTTCTATTTCTTTCCAAGACGTTGTCGTTATATATTATATATATATATATATATTTAATCCTATATCGGTCCATTGCTGGACGTAGGTTCTCACCAATCTTTTCCATTCATTTCGGTTCTAAGCTTTCTGGATTCAGTTCTTTCCCGCTACTTGAATTATATCGTCATACCAACGAGTTAGCCGTCTGCCAATGTTTCTTCTTTTATGAATTGGCCACCATTCCAGCATTCGTTTCGTCCATCTATTATCCTGCCCTCTGGCTATGTGCCCTACCCAGTTCCACTTCAATTTGGCCATCTGCTCGACCACATTATGAAGTCCGGTCTTCTTTCGTATCCAGGTATTTCGCTTCCGGTCGGACCGTCTTATATTTAATATTACTGCTTGTGCGCTTACTATCCTTCTAATGTTTGTTTTTGTGGTCCGTGTTTGTGAGTCATATGTAAACACCGGCAGCACACACTGATTATATAATTTACGCTTTAAACACATTGGTATTTCGTAGTTTTTGAATAGGTAACTTAGTTTCCCGAAAGCTACCCATGCCAACAATAATATGCGGTGAACTTCTGTCTGCATCATCGTTTTCTTATCAGTTGTAATTTTTTGTCCGAGGTACACGTACTGCTATTGGATACTATATTTCGGAATTAAAATGGGACTCTGTGGGTATAAAACTTTATTGAGAATATTTAAACCACCTGATATTTGCAGATGATGTAGCACTAATAAACACTAGTGTAAAAGAGCTTCAAATGATGTTAACGGAATTAAATACACAATCAAACAAAGTAGGACTCAGAATAAACTTACATAAGACCAAAGTAATGACAAATACTCAGAAAAATGTCCGAATGGAAATAAATAATACAGTAGTAGAAATACCATATATATGGAGAAGAATGTAATAGCAAAAACGAATTTTTACAATGATGTTTATCTACACACGCCCGTTCTCGTCAAATCTTATTGAATTCGCGAAGCTGCTATTCGATTAGGAATAGATAGAAATATTAAACACCTGTATTTTATCTTTAGCGCTGGTTGAATCCATGCGACTGGCCACATTCACAGCGTTTCCCCAAATATCGTATTGCGGTTTACGAGCTCCGATTACACCCGCTACGACCGGTCCTATATTAATGCCTACAAAATTAACCAAAGAAATTCTGTTAATACGTACAGGGAACAAATTTTGCCGGCGATTGATATTTGTAGTTTTACTCTCAAACGTAAATCTAATTTAAAGCTTACAACTAACTTAAATATAGTGTGATGATTTACGTACGCATTTGTTATCAGCGTTAGAATTTTGTTTATTCTGTAATGATAAATAAACGTTATTATTAAAAATATTAAAGTAAATTAGGTGGGCATCTCAATTTTTAAATTAAATTTTCTAAATTTTGTCGAGTAAATTTCATTTAGAAAAAATATATATTAACTCTGATATGTTTATTCTTTTTTACGTCGGATTTAATAAATACATACTTAATAATTTAATAGTGTCCCGATTCATTCGTCGGGATTTTTGATTAATATACGGATAATTACGTATGTAGTTTATTAAAGCTAGATATTTTATGCGGTGGTTTCCACGTTTTTCCTGTTAAGTTTATTGAACATTATACCCTGTAAACTGTTTGCAGTTATAATTTGAAATATTTAAAAATTCCGTTTTATTAATTGTCGCGATTCAGTAGTTTAACTGTTTTATATTTTAATAACAGGATAATAGCGTATGAAATTTTTAAAACTAACGTATTGAACATTTTTTAAAAATAACGATTTTATTTATTAATTATATAATTTTTTAATTTCCTTCAAATTTGTGTAATTAATACTTTTTTTTTTTTTAAAAAAAAAACAAACAAAATCTACCGACGATTTAAATCGAAACATTATTTTAATTCCTAATAAATTACTCTTTTGCTGTGATCTTATATATTTTCTTTTTTCTTGGCGAAAAAAAAGTTTTAATAATTTTTTTTTGTATACAATCTGTTCGTTTGAACATTAAGTAGCATCGCTATACATATAGATTATGATGGAACGCTTCCCAATAGCTGCCATTCCATGTTTATATATTATTGTTTACTGTAATATATTCAATTTTATAAATTATTATTTACGGATTGAATCTGGCTAAGTGGCTTCAATCGTCTGAATCACACGCTATTCTGCGAGAGATCAACTGCTAACGGATTGACGTGGTTTTTGAGTCGATGAAAATGCCTTCTTACAAAGGTTGCAATTGCTTCTTTGATCGTTGAAATGCGTAGGTCCTTGTGTAGGTCATCATTGCGAACAAACCATGGTGCCGCTAAAATATCTCGCAGGACGACTGGAATCTTTGTATAAATTTTAAGTTTGAATTGCTTGCTGTTCCCCAGATTTGAATACACCGTATATCCACACGGGTTCTAAGATTGTTTTATAAAGTAATACTTTATTTTCAATTGATAATGGTGACTTTTTATTCATTTACCAATGCATGTTGCGGTATGTAATGTTTAATTGCTTCCGTTTTGCAATAATATGATCCTTAAAGGTAAGCAGCTGGTCGAGGTGTAATCCAGTTTTAATAATGAAATCTCGGAAATGTTGCGGTATAAGCTAACAGTAGCGAAATAATCAAACGATAATTAATCATTCAACTATATCGCCGACAAACACAAGCGATGAACCGTACTCTTCAGGAAATAAGTATTCTAACTTACACGGTCACGTTCATAATGATTAACCCCCCAGATATGCCCAAAGACCTTCCAGAAGGTTGAGCACAAGAGTATTTTAGTTTTTATTTTCGATAACACTGTTTAATTTTTTTTATTTATGTCAATAGTCAAACAGCAGCCTATTTTATTATGCGAAACCAGTTTTAGTGTTTCGTCGCATTACGACGTGTTCTATAAAGTTTCATAAATAACATTTTTGAAGAATGGGACAAGTAACACTGACCTTCTCGCCGACGGGTGAGTATTAATATAATATTTATTATTTTTTAAACCTATGATTAGTTATTTTTTTTTAATCAATACAATATAATTAACGCGTGTATAGTAATATTTATAATGTTGCGATGTTGTTTTTAAAGCGATTTTTCCAGAAGGATGTTGGGCATGCACAGTATACATATATTTTATATATATATATATATATATATAATGGCGCGTTAAGAGGTAGGGGTACCTAACCAATTAATATTAATTATAAAAAAGGAAAATAAAATGTAAAAATAAAATATTCTTATAGTCGAGGGTATTTAAAGATATAATAAGTCGAAAATCGGGCTACCTAAGGACATTCAAATCGAAATCTTTACCGAAAATTCTCCGATATGTAAGATATAACCAAATGATCAGCATAATGATAGATAATACAAATGTGTAGGTTATATCGTCGTTATGCTGGGCGAATTTTTCAGATATGAGATAGACGAGTAAAGCAATCAAGCTAGTTTGTTAACTTTAAGATATTCGCATATACTGGTAAGATAGTCGTCGATATAGTCATCGTCACGTAACAGGATCGTAGTCTTTCGTCAAAATTATATTATCGCGTGTTAATCGGATAAGACGTAACGCGATAGACGAGGTTAACGGTTGTATATATATATTTATGTAAGACGTAAAACTTAAAATTCTAGTCGCGATGAATACATAAAAAAAATTTATTAAAATAATATATATACCAGTATTAAATCTTTTCAATAGAACTATCTAGTCAGTTAAATGCTGAGTTAAAACCGCGATTTGTAAAATTGGAAATGAAATAAAGACTGAAAAGAATCGATTAATAATAATAGTAATTATAATAATAATATTAAAAAATCAAATACGGAAATCAGGACGATATTGGAAGTCCTATATAGGATGCGCTTTCGTCATCCAGCATCACCATCCGTCCGACCTGCGGTATATCTCAGGTCGTACGAATTTTTTATTATTATAATTTTAATATATAATATGTACATATATTTTTATTTAAAATTATTTTATGTAAATATTATTCATGTTTTATATTTTTTATGTGTTATAAATATCGTAATTTACTCGTTTTATCTATTATTTATTCCAGTTTAAAAATTTAATAAAAACATCGTTGAAAAAGAAACGTAAATTGAAATATCTTAATTGCAGTAGTTGGTCGCTTTATTCGTGATTTTAGATCTGATCGAGATAAAATAAAATAAAAATAAATTAAATTAGAATCTCATGTAAAATATTTCAAATCTTAACCACCGAGTACATTATAAATTAGCTACCCCTCGGTACGTTATAACTTGGCGTGTACGACGGGATAAGAATAATAATACTCTCCACTCATATAGCAGAACGTTATAATATATATATATATATATATATATAAATAAATTTTTTTACTAATAATTTTTGTCTATTCTATATTTTCATACTAGTTTCGCTTGTATTTTGTTTACACAATCTAAATTTATTTATTTTAGGAAACGGAATGCCCTTAATGAATTACTTGATATCTTGAAGGAAATTTGATATTGCACTTTTACATCACCATTAAATGCTGTAGATGATATTACAGATGAGGATTCATGTGAAGAAGATGAATTGCAAATTTACCTACTAGCTAATTAGCTGCACCAGCATTAATCTCCAGCAAGAAAAGCAAAAAACTAATTATATTATATTTCATTGATGCTAGTCATTTTCGTAATAAAATTATTAGTGTATGTAACTGTTTAATTTTGAAATCACTAATATAACTAATCAATTATTGTTTAATGTTCGATGATTTTTATATTAAGGTATCACCTGATGAACGACTGTTCTCAGCACCATCTGATATGCGGTTCTCAAAGAATTAGACTTATGTAATACGGTGATTATAATAGTCGGCCAAATGTTTTCGTTCAGATGTTGCATGTTTAATATTTTCGGACTATTCGAATGTCAAAAGCTTTATTTATCGAACTTCGCATATAAATTGTTGGAACATTAGAGTCGTTTGTTAAATTTAACAATTAAGATAAAATAAATATCTAACGAAACTTGCGTAAGTTTCAAATTAAGCTTTTAATATTTTTTCTCATAAGAAATTATATAAACGAATTCTCGCAAAATGAATTGGACGAAGAGGCGTTGAAAATTAGGGAAGAAAATTACAAACGGTGTTTTACAATATACATATATATATATTTGCATGCAATCTGTATTTAATAACAATAAGCAGCAGTGAAGACATGTTGTTATTATCAAAAAATTGCGGTATCATCGACAAATAAGACGGTTGTAGTATCGTTATTTAACGGAAAATCGCTGGAGTAAATCCGATATAATGTAGGGGCTAGAACACTACCTTGGGGAATTGATCGGAAATATGGATGACCGTGAACCGTTGAAATTAATTTGAAAATATCTCTCCGTGAGATAAGATCTTATTATTTGGAAATACCGATAAGGCAGCTTAAGTTTTATAATATATACAACGAAAAAAATCAATATCAATGACAAGGGGTCAGATATTATAATAGAGGTATTCAACCGGAGTTTACAGGCAGTCGAATGCTCACAGCTAAATAATTGAAATATCGGAAAAAAAGGAAAGAAAGACGGTACGAATAAATTTCGGCCTAAAAATATAAGAGATGTTCAGAAACAGGTCCAATAAAGAACTACGCGGGAAAGTGTAGAAAAGCTATCGGACGTCATGAATAAAAGACGATTGTCGTTTTACTCGCGTATTCGCAGAACCAGTAATAACAGACTAACGAAACGAATTTTTCAGCGTTTCGATAAATTAAAAACCAGCTCGAGATTCGGTTCTAAGGATCTCGATGAAATGCAAATGGACAATGCAACGATCGATGACGGAATAGAGAATTAGAAATAAAATTTAAACAAAAAATCCGTGCCTCGGGGCGCAGGGGAGAAGTGAATCTTAAAGAGACGATATAATAAATTTAATATATTAAACCCAACGTGGACATTACGCACAATGAAAAGATGTTTATTCGTACAAATTTCATAAAGAAAAGGAACACACTGTCCGCTTTAAGTTGACGTGGCGATGACTCAAATGTAATTACGGATAGCCGTGCTTGCATGCGCAATAGAAAGAATACGAATTACTCGTATATATATATATATATATATATATATATATATATATATATATATATATATACGCATGTCTGTCATAATTTCTGTACGTGTTTGTACGTATGTATGTAAACTAAATATGTACGTATATGCGGAGGAGTCCGATTATACCGTGATAATAGGCGTGCCTATGTGTCTATGATAAAGAATATGAATCGACTCGCTCGTTTTAGGGGTTAACTCCCCATATACAATGCGCCAATAGAAGTTTCAAAAAATTTCGACGAATTTATAAAGGAAACGAAAGTAATAGAACCGGATGAACGAACGATGAAAAATCATATAATGAAACTACGAATAAATACTGGGAAGTTTCTCCATAGATGACCATATTAGAGAGAGAAGAATTATAACTAGATCGAATAAAAGGCATGAAATGATTCGCTTTAGAGGTGAAAACATGCAGTAATATTTTGTGCACAACTTTAATTTTTTTTCTTTTCTTTTAAAGATGACTGTAGATAATTTTTAATGTGTTATATCCGCAATTACTCTCGTCATTCCATATTTCTTGTCGAATATTTTTAACAAACGTTTTTATACGTTAAATTTGTTATTAAATAATTGTAGCAATCTGTAGAGCGAGTGATGAGCGACATATACGGAAGATTTTCTATTCTGCTAATAATAATCAAAAGTAAGCGCGCAAATCGAATTTCCTTCGAATTTTTACTACTTTATTCACTGGCGTAAACACATTCGAATAGTTAGTTAATTAACAGCGCCTCGAATAAACAACATCGTTATACATTATTATCATTATTACGATGTTATAATTAAATTCGGTTGAATTTGTAATAGCGTATAGAATATTTTCTTTTAATATAGTTTCGACGTATATTATAAATTTATAATCTATTAACACGGAAATGTGTTACAATTTTTTACTATAGGAACGGATTTGTTAACGTGAATTATTACGTGTAATAATTTCGTTAATCGATTTAGTAGTTTCCTCGTTAGCCGGCTAAACAGAAAAAACCGCATTCGATCGTCGTTAATAATCGTGCGGGCGGTTTCTAAGTTTATAACACTTACCGATACGCATGTAGAAATTATTGAAAGAATGCTCATTGACGTAGGCTAATTGTTCTTTAATTCTCAACGCGTAATCGGCCATTGCGGTTACGTGTTTTAAACCTCCTTTATCGCAAGTCGCCTTAGTCAATCCTGCACAGAAATAAAATTTTGTATTTGTCCGCGTTATCGAAACAAACAAAAAAAACAACAACATCCAAAAACCGAAAACAAACGTTATCGGGATATTTTTGAGGAAATTGACAACGTATATTTGTGATAAATGTTATAATGATATATACACTCATAATCACACCTCATGTATGTATACACACAACAACACAACAACACTCATACGACATAATACAATTGTTTTAATACTACTTATCCCGTCAAGCTTTCGCTTGTCGACGGGTAATTACATTTCTTATGATTTAATATTATACATTTACACTTAATATAATTTTTTATTTTGCTTACATTTATTATATTAAAAAGATACGCGACTATATTTCCGATTATAGAAATAAATTAAAACGCTCGCGTTCATCCGTACCCGGGATGACGTCTATCGTTCAATTTTTATTTATAACTGCCGAAATTCATTTTTAAAACGTTTCTACTCGGTTTTCAATTTATCATCATTTACGATTTTTTCATACGATTTTGCAAATGAGCTAGTGTAGCCGCCCTCTCGGACACTCGCCAAAAAGAAAATCGAAAAGAAGTAAGATCCGGGACCTAGTGTAGGAGATGAGTTGAATACATCAACGGATATATTTCCCATACGAGAGAAGACATCGATTTAATTAGACTAATCAATCGACGTAGATACGAATTAGCGGAAAAAAATTGTTGTTTAACATAAGCAGGAAATTTCGAACAAGGCCAATTTTTAATTTTATCTTTATTTTATCGAGTAATTAGTAAAGTACCGTCAAATCGAAAGCCGGTGGGGAACGTTATCTAATCGATCTTGGTCCATTAGACGGCTGATGAAACCACCGATCCTAAACAAATCAGTACGCAGCGGGCTGCCGTTGCATGATCCTAATTACTTTCACAGAACGTCGATATTACCGATCAATTTAGCCGAGTTGGATATCTTTATTTTTTTTTTTTACAAATACATCGGTAATATCGGAGATTTTTTATTTTAAGAAATTTTTATATTATCATCCATTCGTACATCTCGACGGTCGCGATCCATTTTAGTAATAAATTCTCTTGATGTTTAGAATTCGGTTTTATTGAAATATATCCCGATACCAACAAACCTGCAACGGTCCACGATTATAATTGTACAAAAGGAACGGTCGATTTTGTGGATCAGACGAGCACTTACAAGACGGTAGCCCGTGGCATTATTTCTCGGCGAAATTAATATGGGAGGCATAAATGCGCAAAACTATTTTTCTTCAATCAATCCGACAATAAAACTTGCGCTAACTTTATTCGAATCTATGTTGCCTAAAGATGTTGTACTATTTTCGTCAACTGATTATAGCAAAAACGAAACCAACAAAGTTGAAGAAACGCCTTCACGTTACTCGTTGTGGTTCTGGCGAAATCGTAAAAACTGGTATCGGATGTAATGAGTGATAAAATTGTTTTTGTCGAAACTACAGTAAACGGAAATGCACACGATATCATACGTTTCATACAATTAGAACATAGGAAACTTTGAGAAAATACATATTTGGAGAATATACAGCAGTCACCCATCGCTCAGTATTATCGCTTACAAACTGTTTCTTCTTAAATTTGCATGATTCTACACTTTTAAGTATTTTTCTAAAATACGTTTTAACTGCACCGGTAAATGGAACAGGACCACGAGAAAGACAAAGACGGTGGATGGGCACGGTAACATCACTAAGCGGTCAAACTCGAAACTAATGAAAACCGGACAAAATAAAATTCGCTGGAGACAGCTAGTACACGATGCGATACACAACAAGAAGTCACGTATAATAATAATAATTTTAAGAACATTAAGCGTAAAGGAATTAAACTTATCAGCAGATTGCGATTCGGGAAGCAGGTCTTTTTAAAAATAAACGTCTTTTCTTTGTTCTAACGACTAAGTCATTTTCCTTTCGATCAACTTTCTACCATCATCATCATAATCATTTTCCGGATGACTTTAATTTAATTTTAGATTAAAATTTTGATAATGTTACCCGAAGCGGCCATGTAGGTGGCGCCGGTAGACTTAATCTTTTCGATGGACGAGAATTTTTCTTCTCCTAAAATTTCGTCGAAATCGGCGATAATTTCGTTCAGCAATCGTAAACATTCGACGCCTTCGTTATTAGATTCCAGTTCGACGTAAAATTCAGAGAAATTCGGTATGGACGCGAACATTATACAAACGCAATCGCATTGTTCGTGATATAATTCCTTCGGAGAAATCGAAAACAAACGGAATCGATATAATTTCGGTATATATATTTACAATCTGTACATAGTGCAATAAGTAAATATGATCAAGGAACAGAATCAGATACTTGTTGATGGTCCATTGACCACAACTTAGGACATAGACGTGGAGGAGGAAGAAGTTTTAAGATTGTCTTTTGGCCAGTTTCTCTTCAACCGACGTGATGAAATGAAGCGAGTGGCAGATATTACGATTTGTCAGTTGTAGAATAGCATGTTGAAAAAGAGCTTGTATATTTTTTATGGTATCGACTAAATTCTAAACGGCCACGAAACCGATAATGTAAAAAGAGTTACGTAAAATTATTTTACGATATTCATAGTACGCTAAAAAGTATTTAATGAAAATCCTTCCCATCGCTACTTATGGATCTGAACCCTAGACGTTGAAAAGATCTATGCGACAGAAGATAGATACTTTCGAGATGGCAGCCTAATGAAAAATGATGAGAATATCGTGTAATTCGAACGAATAATTCTATATTGCAATACAGCGTGAACGCCTTAAATTTTTTGGCCGTATCTTTCAATGGTTTAGAGAGACAAATTATTAAAGGAAAGGTACTAGGAAGTCGGAATCGGGGAAGACCTCCCTTACGATTCCTTGATTACATCATTAACAAAATTACAGATAAATGAAATCAAAGGTTAAAGATATAACTTAGCGCGGAAAAAGATTTTTTTGTTTTTTCTTGACCGCATGTGTTAAGTCACGACATCTGGAATCAGATTAACCCATATGATACGATGGTTCATAATACAAATGTCTTATCGCGGGTAACGGATGTATAAACAGATATTTAATACAATATACGAGAACTGTTAGAAAATTGTCTTAATAGTTAAGTAAATACGGATTAGATAACTTAATGAATAAAAATCATTAAATCTATTATGGCCTACTCTGATCTTTGCACTAGCCCATTCAGAGTTTGGCTAAAAAAAGAGAAAAAAATTCCTAGTGGTTTATTACGGTGTATTTATTTTTTTTCTCGAGTATTTCGGCGACAATTTTAGCGAGCTTTTGGAGTTGTTCTTGATGACTTTCGGAAAAATCTCCGTTGATATATTTCTCTCTTTGATATTATTAAAACTTTTGCATACTTTAAAAGTGTGATCGGGTGAATCATCCGCTTCTTTACAATCCCTGCAGAAGCTGTGATGACGTATTCATTTAATTGTTTATATTTCATATTTAATTGATAATTTATAAACAGAAGAAAATCGAATTAAGGCGTTTGAGAAGCGGTTATGACGTAGAATGCAAAAGATTGTCTGGACGAAAAATGTAATAAACGAAAAATTTTAATTAAAAGATTAAAAAGAAAAAGCGGAAGTTAAATGAGTAGGATACTTGTTTCGAAACAACAAGAATAGTACAAATAACTGAAGATAAAATCTAAAGCAAACGATGTAGGAAAACGTATACGGAACAAATAATAAAAGATTGCAACTAGCTGTAGAAATTTACAACCGAAAAATCAGAATTTCCATTTTGACTATCGAGCTCAACTCGCAGTTTCGAAACAATTTCGTCAATTAGCAGATTCGAAAACTTACGAAATAACGTCATCTTAGCCGTCTTATAAACCGAAAATTCTAGTTCGTCGTAAATTTTTCCAGATCAATCACGTGATCACTGCCTTCTTGGGTAACAGTGTGTATTGACCGATTGAAACGGCTTCTTCAGAGTATACAACCTTTGAAAAGCACGCCGAAAGAAAATTCAATCCGAATCAATGGGTCACCTATAAGTGTAGCAGATTAGAAGCGCTACTAGGAAGTTGGTATATATTATTGTACACAGTTGAAAATTGCTCTGTTAGAAGCTCCTCTATTTGACGCTGCCGGTCTGTTTATTTGAAAACCAAAACGGTCGTATACCGTAAAATTTAAGCGGTTAAACATGGGCAACAAGCAAATCCGAAGAAAATTTCTTCTCGAATCCTTAATTTCTCGAATCGATGGGTCACCTATAAGAGTAATAAAATTATTATCAAGCGCTATTCTATTTTATGTTGCTCGATGCTAACAATATTGACCTTGCATTAAAGTTCACAATGACCATCACAGACGCATCCAAACCGTTTTAAACGTTTTTAAACGTCTTTAAACTGAATATGAAAATCGAGAATAAGCCTGACAAGTGATGTGCGTTATATCTATACTCGGGACATACGTACGTAGTAATTATAATATGACATGAAATTACTTACGTCCACCTGTTTATCGACGGATAAGAAATGCTCGGCAACGTGTATGGGTAAAATATTATCTAGCAATTTCCGATTGTAAGCTTCTAAATGTTCCATATCTTCTTTCTCTTCTGTAAATTTATAATTCGGAACGAATTTAAAATACTATTTTTAAATCGATTACATCAATTTTTACAAGAGAAATTTTAAATCGCGGGAACACTTATGTATGCCCCTGAAATATCGAAATCAGGTAGATTAAAAGTTACGAGAGAACTATGTTTTCGTAATTGTATTTTAACGATTAAAAAACCGTATGACAAAAAAAATTTGTTCCAAACATACATACGGTGGATTGCATATCATTTACGTTTAACTTTTTTAATGTCATCATCATCATCATTTTGTTGCGTTTCCTTTCAGGAGGTTGCGCGCCAAGAACCATTGACCGTCTTATATTTTTCTGTTTCTAGCTGCGTTTATTATTTCGTACGTTTCATTAATACCCAGATTGGTTGTTATGTACTTCCTTTCTCTTGTTGCTTTTCCAATTATTTTTTTCCCTTGGTACATTAAAAAAGTCATATTTTCCATCTGTAATCGTATACTAAGTTCAGCGTTATTAACATCGATTAACCCTTTCAGTCATACATTATAAAATCTTCACGTTAAATTGTAAATTTTATAAGGGTGTTTATTATACAATACTGCCTCTTGAATGAACCTTAGATAATGTTTTACGAACATTAAAATTTCATGTCCCACACAGTGGACATTGTGACTGAAAGGGTTAATTAGAAATTAGTTAAAATTTCGAATACTTTCACGCTTGTCGAAATAAAGTCCGGTTAGATACGTGCGCAATTATCGTAAATTCTGTAGAGTAAGATGTTATAAAGCAGTCTTTTAAACGTTTCATAATTTAAGACGAGGTCCTAGATAAATGTTAATTTATCGATAATTATATCTGATCGTATTTGGAAATTGGAGGAACTAAAAAAAAGAAATTAATTTAAAAACATTAAAAATGAAAAATAATTATTTTTATCTTATAAATTTTCGAATAAACAAACAAAAAAATTACAAAAAAATAAAACAAAAAACAGGTTATTCTAAAAACATTTGTTCGTTTTTAATAAACAGCGCGCTAAAACATTTCTTAATTCGATTAATCTGTAATACCTAACAAACAAAATCGAATACTCACTAGATATAATTACGTCGTAATATTTTTCGTCGTGTTCTAAATATTGTTAACCATTTTTATTAGAAAGATGGAAAATTATTAGATATAAGTACGAAAGTCACGAGGTTAATTACGTTAAATAACTAAAAGTAATCGTTTCTGGCGAGTTCTCCTAATTTTCATTTATAATTTTCGAACGCGTAAATGCATTTGTATTGCAAATCTTTGGCCTATAGTTGCCAAATATTAGTACGTGCCGAATTTGCTAAAACGGAATAGAGAGCGTAACAGCAGCGTGCGATTTGTGTCACCATTCGTCGGAATTGTAAAATTGTAACTCGAAAAATTCAACTATTACTAATAAACACGGCGCAGATAAAATTAAAACTACAAAAATTAACGATTTCGAAATATGGACGCAGAAATAGTCTCGAATTTCCGTCATCTTTAGATATTAGGAGGCTATGTGAGAAGCGACAGAAGATAACGATCACACGAGATAGATGATACATTGAATAATCAATCAATGTTGTAAATCGAATATATATAGTCAATCATTAACACTTTTTCAGTCACAATGTCCGCTATACGGTACGTGAAATTTTAACGCTAACAAAATTACGTATTTTCCGTTTGACGTGATTTGTCTCAATTTTAAAAATAACATTCGAATCATGAACAATAACGCCAACGTGTGTATTGTTTTTCTTTTTCATTATTATTATCATTCGCAGCCCTTGTGGATATTTCGTGGATATTATTTTTTGTATAATATAAATAATTTAAAAATAAAATGTTTAATTGATTTATTGATTATTTCTCACGTGCCGTGTCCAGCAATAAAAGCTAACAGCTGGAAACTATTGTAGATTGTTATTATAACATAGAACACAATAATTTAATGTATCAAACTAAATAATCGGGAAACCGAAAAAATTTTTTATTAGAACCGAAAATGTTATTTTATTACTGCGTTTGTACATAATTCTAATTTATTTAATAAAAATTTTAATTATATTCATTTACTGTAATGCTAATGTAGAAATACACTATTATTATTATTACTATTATTAGTAGCGTAGAATAAAAAAAGACGCGTGTGTTTTTTTGTTTTTATAACTATAAAACTGGTACATAATAATACCTGTAGCTTGCAATTTCCAGAGAAAGTCGAGTCGGTAGGTAGCTTCTGTTTGTTGACTATGAATCACAAGAGCCATCATTAAACCAATTAGTACAGTGGCCATAACCACGTAGGAACTGACGTCAACATTATTTGTAAGTCTACATACACATATATATATGTTTCAATAATTTGTAAAAATAATAATTAACGCTAATAAATAAGAATATTATTACCAATATGACGATATAAACTGAACGTACATGTTACTGTAATAAATATTACGACTTTTAATCAGATATTTTTTAATCTTTCAAACATAAGAAAAACAAGAACGCCAACGCATCTATATAATGATAAGGTATATATATATATGACAATAACGTACCTGTAATGAATATATAGAAAAGACGTAGCGAGATATCCTCCGCTAATGACTAGAAGTAAACATAATTTAACCACGCTGATCAATACTTGATAAACGGCTACCATCAACATCACCAGCACGATACAAGCAGTTGTATACTGTTTTAAGTAAATTTTTAAATTAAATACGTATCTATCGCCAAGAAAGTATAACAGATATATATTGATTGATATAAATACGCAATTATTAAAGTACAATATATATATATGTATATTTAATGCCAGTTTTTCAAATAATTACCTAACCCTACGTATCACAATGTTTTCTAATTTCAAAATAACTGTTTTTTTTTTCTTCTTCCAAAGGTATATTTGTAGCGCACGCTCGGTGATACATTTTGAAAATGAAATAAATAAAATAAAAAGATTCTTTACACCTTATCGCAGTTGTATTTTTATAAGCACGGTCGACCAGCCAGTTTCGTAGGCTATAGATCATCAGGACTAAATGACAAACGATGAAACTTACAAGTAAAAACTTAACCTACGAAGTTAAAAAAAAAAATAAAATAAAATAAGATATTCTGGATTTTTTAAATCACATATACACACAACGATTTCTTTACCATACATAGAAACCCTGTTATGTTTGACTTGAAATTTCACAGTAAATACTTTGCATCTAATTTATCAATTTTATCACACTCTCAACCGAATATTTTTATTTTTTATTTTCTCTCTCGTGATTTACTATTCTATTTCCGAAAAATAAAATAAAATTATCGATACCATCGATATTTCGAAATATATAACAATTTATTTAAATATATCTGTATTATTCTTGAACCGGTTTATTTAGTATTGGTAAAATATTTATGTTTAAATTCAGTTTTTAAAATCTAGACCGACCGTATATCGAAAGTAATATTACTCATCAACGCTTTAACTAAATTCAAATCGTTTTTATTTAGCAAGGTTCGAGTAGGAATAAATAAATCAATACTAATTAAAAAAGAAATTATCCATAAATACGTATAAGTAACAAGGTAGGTAAAAAAAAAGATTTCTATTTAATTAATTTAGTATAAAGTGATACTACATTTAAGGAAAAATTTTTTTTTAAACTGGCTTAATATATTTATTTATTATAAGTACCGGAAGATTTAATTTAAGCGTGTATAATAATTACGATCGTCAATTTTTGTTAATAAATGAGAACATCCCTTCACCGGTTACCCGTCACGTAGAAGTCGTCAAGTCAAGACACACACACACACATTAATTAAAAGAATAGAAATATATTTAACAATAATATCGCATATATGCACATAGTACACTATATTGAAGCTGCGTGCAAATTGTTATTTTTATGTTTTAAGAGGAAAATATTAGTTGAAATATAAAGGTTATCTGTCGACAGGTAAAATCAACGGAAACCTGAAAAGGGAAAAGAGGATTTGTTCTAAATAATAATAATAATAATAATAAAATTAAATTAAATTATAAAAACAACGTTTTCGAATTGCGATTATTTATCTAAATGAAATAATTATGTCGAATTTTTTCAGAAAACGATTTATTGAATTACCTTCAAGAATGTAACTTGTTGTTTTATTAACCATTGATAAAAATGTTAACGATATCAAAACAACTTAAACAAGTACATAAAGCCTATGATTAATTTTTTGAATACTTTAACAAATTATCAGATTATATCCAAACCTTAAACGTCATCCGCAACTCAGCTTTTCGTCTAGTTGCAGTAGGATTTCCTAAAACTCCAATCGTTAGTTTACTAACAGAAACGTATACAATGGCCAGGCAGGCGTTTGAAAATCTAGAGAAAGATGCAATTAGAAATAGGAAAACGAATATTACATTGCTACGTTTGGTTCGTGTTAATTTATTCAGTAGAAACCTGGACAATAAATTGCAGATTGCGAAAGAAGAATCAACGCCGTTGAAATGCGGCCATATCGACGCATGCTGAGAATTCGTGGACAGATAAGGTGACCAACCGAAAAGTGCTGAGTAGGTGCAATGTCAACAAGTTGCAATTAACGGACGACATAAAAAGTCGTCACGATCGTTTGCTAAGTTTTTTATATAATTGCTTCTGACTTCACGCCGTTATATACACTACCACGCACATATTTCGTAGCAAAATGCTCTGAAATAATTCAATTCCACTTCAGAAATCTCTTTAAAATCATACAGAACACACAAGTCGCCCTTAATCCATATTACCACACAACAGTAATACCGCTATGGGAGCTGAATCCGATAAAGCGTGACCTTCGTATTTAAAATCTGAATAAAATTAAGCAAAATATTTTAGTGCGCACTTTTCGTTCAACTGTTTTTCATACAGATGTGTGTGTTCAGCTACGGTGTCTTCGTTAACTAGTAGTCACTATTCGTAATTCGCTACCGCAATATTTTACCGTTCTGTCTGTCGAATCCATACGACACATCCTTCTTAGGGCATTGTCTGTTCGAATTAGCTAATAGAACATAGATATACGATGCGCATTAAACAGTACGCAATAGTGAAGAAAATTATCAATTCTTCAACGAAAAGTTCACAAAAAATTTGGTTCCACTTTATATTGGATCCTATGGTAACGAAATAGCTTCCTCACCAGATTTTACGAACATAATTGTTTTCCTACTTAAAACCTAATATGTTTTTCCTCTCGTACCTCTAGCTATTAGTAGCTGCTCCTAACACGTTAATCTAATTTAATAATAATACTAATTAATAAACGGCAATGATATTATTATTAATAATAACAACGACAAAGATAAACGTATTTTTCTCGAACGTGTACGTAATAATCATAATTGATAGTAATCGTAATGACAATATTAACCTCGATGATTTTCATACTCACTTTATATAAAGTTGCACTTTCTTCAAAATCGACGAACGTAATAGCGGTTACGTTATTCGTATCTAGAATTAACGAGGACGAATTTGGACTAATATTTACGATATTGACGGTAGTTGGACACATAATTCCATAATACACCTACGGCCATACGTATTACAAACGTTAACCGAATTTAAACTTAAAATTTAAAACACAATACACGCGTACATATATATATATATGTATACGTACAAAATATTATTTATGAATCTATCAACCGAAAGTATAACAAATTTAACGACGATAATAATAATAATAATAATAATAAGTTTTGAAATAATTTTAATCGATACGAAGGTAATTTCGATAATAAAGTTCCAAGCGGATTTTCTCTGCGATTAATGCCGTCCGAGACTTCGGAACTACATAAAACAAAACATTCAAAAACATCCACGTTCGACATCTGTCTTAATCAGAGATGAACCGAAAGAAATTACGACTTTTTACAATTTTTTCGATATTTACAAATTTTCAAACTGCCATATATAAAGGATTATACGGATTAAATGATAAAAAAAAAAATTTCTTCGAAACATCGAATGCAGAATTTTCATCGATACGGTAATTTGTGACCGGAAAAATTTTCCTTAGTCGAACCGTCGCGCGCGCAGAGTTCGCTTTGATACATTTAAAATGATTGCAGAACAATATCAAAGATTGTACACAAGCAATTTCCCTACACGTGTATGTATAATAGATAACACATATCGAGAGTAAAAAGAACGAAATGGATCTCGATGTAACGCTTCTTCTTCACGTTACGTCATCTGCAGTCGAAGATCGACGATCATCGTAGCTACTAAATATCTCTGGACTCCTGTTGCAGTTGAGGTGCTGATATCATCTTCTCATATCTGCTGCCCAAGAAAGTTTTCGCCTATCAGGTTTTCTATGGTCAATAATTTCACAATACAAGATCGAACAGGTGATATTTTCTGGAAGGGGTCTATAGTATTTAACTTTCTGGTTCGGACGGTATATCAGTTTGATTTGACATTTTATTCAGCACTTCTCTATTGGTCACGGTATATAGAGGTATGATATTTTTGGCATTCTACGATAAACGTACATCTCAAAAGGTTCGATTTTCTTCTCCAAGGTTTTACGACTTTCCACACCGTATTATTGACCACGTGTAACGTCGGCGTAAACGTATCCGTAGTTGTAATTTCAAATCATTGCGCGTCATCAAGTTTTTCATGTTAAGAAAAGCTTTCGAGAAACGTGCATAAACATTTATTGCGATATATCCTTTCTGAACTCTCATAATAAAATCGTTCATTATAAAACTCTCGTACGTCCAGACAATAACTTACGCGTGCCCAGTATGACCTTCTATTTAAATTCAGCGTATAAATAACGCCAAACTATAAAAAATAGACGCTTCCGATGCATACTGAATAATACGAAAAAATCTCATTTATACATGAAATGACAGACCAAGCCTATCTGAAGATTTATATACTAAATCTATCCGCTAAATGGTGTTCATCTCGCACTAATCTATAAATTAGGCCTCTTTATAGATTACCATTCGAGGCGACTAAAAACTATGGTATAAATCTGGTAATTTCTTCGAAGATCTTAGCAGTTAATAAGTCCAGGAGCTTCTTATGGTTCGTAGCTTTACACATTCTTAATATCTCGTGGTGATGTTGGTATAAACACTAAAGTGTTTTTCACTTGAAGTTAAAATATCAATTCTAGGATTTGCAGTAAAGATGTTGACGAGGTGTTAAGCGATTTATCATCCATTATCATTCCCAGTTAATTTCCTTACGGGGTGATCTGTTTTTTTTTTCTCTCTTTAAATTTCTCGTTGCCTTCCGTAATGAGTAACCATTAGCTGTGGGGAATAAAGAATATACGTGTTGATTGAAAGTAATCAAAAAAATGTTAAAAGATTAAATTTGGAAAGTAGAATTAAAAATTGGATATATTTTGTTTTTAATCGTCGTAACGTTCGTTTCAATATCGATTTTTACGAGCTTGTAAAGTTCAAACTAAATATAATTACGATTAAGAAAAATGTTACTTCCAAATTCTTACCATGGGCGCGAGTGTTGAGAAAAATACGACAACGACAACGAGAGAAGCTAAAATTTGAGCAGCCGTTCTATTTCGATGAATCACCGATGAAACAGTTACAAATGCGTTCGATAATCTCTGAAACAAAAAAAAAAAAAAAAAAAAAAATTAATAAAAAACTTTTATCAAACAAAATTATAATCCGCGATAGCATCGATTTACCGCCTATTCAGTTTGTCTACCAGCGTCAGCAGCAATACGCTTCAGGTTCTCAGTTACAGTTTGCTTCATTTTTTTTCCGGATAAAGTCATTTTATTTTAGTACGATTTGATTCGCATTTTCATCACTTACGGTTCTTTACGATTACAGGTACGTGCATAAAAAATTAGTTGCCGTGATGATCTCGAAACCAGTGCCAGTTTTTACGCTATTGAGTTAGCTGAAGAATAGAAGAATGCAGACATATCAAAATGAAGTGTTACGAATGATAGATGGAGCTACCTGGCATTTATCTAATTTACACAGGGACTTCAACATCGAATACATAAATAAATCATCAAGCGATAGAGTCAAAAATTTATCCGAGCTAAAAAATCATAATAATCGGCTGGCAACAGGAATTATTCAAAAAACAGATAACCGCAGAATATGATCGTAAACTATAAATAAAAATTCTTTTTCCAAATTAGCTACTTCATGAGTGCGTGTTCTTCACACCATTCAGTTGATGACAAAAATATCTTAAAAGTTTCAGATTTGAAGCGAAGAAAAAAAAAAGAAGATAGATGTCTTGAACCTCTTATAATGCGTTCATCACACAACAGGTGGTGTCGTTCAAACGGAGTTCGGAGTAGTTAGCAATTGTTTTATTATTGTTATTATTATTTCTTGTCACATCTTGTTCGAAAATATTTCGATATGTTAAACGTTTAAAAATAAAACCATTAACGTGACGAGTATGTTTTTACTTACTTTTTTGTGTTTTTCACAAGCGACCAAATTACAAAGCGTTAAAGTTATCCAACTGCAAGATAAACTGTATACAAGAATTGGAAATCTGAAACCGATTAAAATGTTTGCAGAACAATATCAAAGACTGCACATAAGGAATTTTTTCCCACTTATATGTATAATATTAGCGCGTATAAAGATAACACATATCTAGAATAAAAATAACAAAACGGATATCGGTAAAGCTCAATTTAATTTTGATAAGAAACATAAATAAACGTTTATCGTGATATGAACTCTCATAATAAAATGATTCTTTATAAAACTCTTGTACGTCCGCTAACAACTTACGCGTTCCCAGTATGGTCTTCTACTTCAAATTCAGCATTTAAACAACTCCAAATTATACAGAACAGATGCCTTGTATATATATATATATATATATATATATATATATATATATATATATATATATATATATATATATATGTATTCTTCATTTATTGAATCGACAATTAAGTTTACTAAAATATTTGTGAGTCGATAGAGCGTTTAAATTATATCCGGTTGTATAGTTAATCTTATTCGGAATAATTAAAATTTAAGAATTTTACTGGGCGATGTAGGAAGAACGAATGTAGTAAAACTAAGAGCATTTGGTACAGGCCCGCCACCTGAAGTGAGGATTGTCCGGGACAAAAATAAAATGGAAAGAAATAGGGTTAGGATTACTTTAAAATTTAAAAAAAAAACATATATATATTTCAATACAACATTTTAAATATTTTTCAGAATCCACTAACCCCCGGCTCATCTACAAATAATTAAGTAATAATGATAATAATATATTAAAAAATTTAATTTATTCAGAAATTAGCACGAATCGAATTAAAATAAACTAAATTATTTTATCGGATGTTAATTTCGTAATTTTTTTAATAGAAATTTTTATTTTTTCTGAACATACGAAATCGAATGCTTTAGGTTTAATTTACGCCACGATTTAAAAATTATTTTTATCCTCATAATAATCAAAAATTAGTAAAATTAATTGAAAGTAGATAATACGTATACGGCATTTCAACGAGTGACATATTTTCCAAAATATTGATGTAATCTAAATAAAAATTACGATACTAGAGGAATGGAAAACACTATTTCTTTTTTTTCACCATATATTTAAAGGAATTATTTATCATACATATACATATATGTGTATATATATACATATACGTATATATATATACACACCATTCAATGTAATTTATACCGGGAAGGAATCATGTGACATCAACATGAAATCGTATGGACTACTTTTCTCCATTATTCTCGACATGCTGTCTTTTTCGTTGTTGCAAGCAATGTGAGTCATTTTTTTTTGTTTTATTTCATGTGTCCATCGAAACGGACACCTTCCTCGGTTTCTATATCCTCTTGGTATTCCTTGTATGACAGTGTATACGAGTAAGCCTGTTTTCCTTGTTATATGTCAAAAAAATTTTACTGCATTCCTGTGAATTCTAGTTAGTAAACAAATTTAGACGTTCAGATCATACAAAATCGACGAATTTGTCAAGTTTGTTGTCCAAGGTAAGTGCCTCCTATAAAATCCAGATTTCAAACGTTCACCTAACACCTGTACGTTTTATACTCCAGTTTTCTGAAGCGTATATTGCTATTGGAAAAATTAAGCTGTTGATCAGTTTCACCGGATTTTGTTTACTAATCGCAGTGCTTTTCCAAATCTTGGTTAATTTTGTTATATATATATATATATATATATATATATATATATATATATATATATATTTTTTTTTATTCGATTTTGGCCTTCTAAGGACCACGGAAATATATATATATATATATATATATATATATATATGTATATATGTATATATATATATATGTGTGTGTGTGTGTGTAAATCAAAAATATCTGTGTCCAATATTTATTTTATTTAGACAGACGAAAAAATATATTTTTCTCAAATTTGATCTTTTTAAATTTTTAATTGCTATAAAGAATGATTAGTCAGATTTTTGACAATTTTTCGTGCGTTAGACGCGCTTACATTTGTATCGTCGTTCCCTGTTTAACTGAATTCTTTAGACATGATAGAACTCCGTATACCTTGCAAAAATCTTTTAAAATATACGAATTATACGAATTGAAAAATATTATGACGATTGTCAGTGATTAAAAAAAGTACTGTACTTTCGCATACAAAAGTGGAACATAATTAAAATTACTCTTCTACATAAAACCACCTGGAGACTAGTTTATTAATATAACTTTTTTTTAAAGGGAATCAAAAATAGAATCTCTGTTCATTCGATTTATATTTACCGCGTGTTACATAATAAATAGTTTTAGTTTTTCCACGAATGAAATTTTTAATAATGTGCTCGCTGTCTGTTGTTTTGATAGTATGTTTCAGAAAATTTTAGGAAAAAAATTTAAATAATTATAGAATAATCAGATTATAAGTTATATTATAGGTGAAGATTTGACTTGTTCGAAACTAGCACGTATAATCGAAAGAACTTCAGCGTGGAATAAAATATATTAAAATTAATTTTAGGACTAGCAAATTTTGTCGCGCAACTTTATTCCGAATCTTCAACGTCATCTAGATCGCATTGTTAGTTGGTCTAGTCGTCGGAAAATCAAGTTCAACAAAGACAAATCGCAACACGTGGTATTCACTTTGCAACACGCAAATTCGTTCCATCGTGCTTATATTGCAGGTCAGCAGGTTATTCCACAAGCTAACTCGGCAAAATATCTTCGTATGCACTTAGTCTTTCATGGAAACCCCGTGTAAAGATGAAGTGCAGGCAGATCAAGAAAATAGTATCCACGCTGTACTGGCTGATAGGACGGCGGTCGACTCTCAGTACTTATTGCAAACACCTACTATACCTGTAAATTATAATGCCAATTTGGACGTATAGCCCTCTGGGGCTGTTCAAAGAAGTCTAATCGGCAGCTCGTGCAAGCTCGATAAAACGTAGTTCTTCGAGCTATCGTAGATGCCTATCGATATTCTCGTGTCATGATGACATCCATCGCGATATCAAAATAAAGTTGGTAAGTGAAGTGATAGGCGATGCTGCGACGGCGCACGAACGGCGTTTGCAACGACGTCACAATATTGAAGCAAGACGGCTGTTAGACACGGAATCTGATACTCGGCCGTTTGAAACGGCTGAAACCGTACGACTTGGTTTAATATTTAGAAATAACTTATATATAAATATATGTTAGAAGCCTTGCTCGCTGGAGCTACTTCAAACCCGTATTATATGTTTATCATATCAGTTTTAAACATATACCGACATATTCATTTTAGACTTAAAATCGTATTAGTTCTAATACTCTAAAGAGTGTTTATAAAAAAAAAACAAAATATTCCAGATTATTATTATCAAATCAGAGACAACAGTCACGAATTCGATTGAGCCGTTAGCCTCATTTGAAATATTTCTAACGTGAAAACCGGATGAACATTAAAATACAGTTTATCTTTTCGATCGTTTCATTTGAAGAACTCCTCGTCAGATTTAAACGTTCGAGATAATCGTGGTAATTTTCAAATTAGGAAGGAGTATGATTCTAAAATTAAATATTTTTCTTCTCAATTCGAAAATATTTATTTTCGATTTCGCGCGATAAGTTCTATTCGTTATCGTTTTGATATATTTTCAGCATTTATCGTGCGATATTATTATCAAATCGAATGATACTCTTCGTTTGATGAAATCCATTAAAATAGATCGAAAAAATACGTTCGATAAAGATATTTTCTAGCGGTAAAATAAAATAATTTTCTTAATTATTATTAGCTTTTAAAATTTTCTTATTAAACTCGATTTACGAATTATATAGCGTTGCTTGTCTAGAGACGGATTTAAATCGCCAACATATTTAAAGAAATACTTACATTGGTAACATAACGAGTTGAACGATAGTAATTGTAAAGAATACGATAGTCGAACATAGAAAATACGTTGACAACATTCGATCCGGTACCTTTATATACTGTATTAAAAAAAAACATAATAAAATAAAGTACAAATGCAATAACGATAATAATTATTGCGCCAATAAAAGTAATATAATAATAATAATGATAATAATAAATAGATAATAAATCGTGGGTTTTTCTCACGCGTTAAGTAATTATTTAATTGTGTTTTTAAATTATAATTAGAATATTTATTGCACTCACACTCGATGATTACTATAATTTATACATGTCTCTCTATAACTTGATAATGTAGTCACACAACGCATCTTTCTTCCGCACCATTTTCTTACCCCATCATTATATCGTTTATGTGGACCCTAGTCATATTGGTCCCCCCCAATAATGAGGCTATCTACCAAGCTGCTAGATAAGCTTCCTCGCTCCATCCGTAATTTTATATTCCTTTTTTTGCCAGTGATATGAAATCCATTCGGAAATATCTTATAAACAAACCCTCTGGAAACGATTATAGAGCACAAACCAATAAAACCACTTCTTTTTCGAATTCCCATTTTTCTGTTCCCGGAGGAAAAATATAATTTTGGCCAGATCTAGTATTTTCTACTCTCGCTTAATCTATTGCAACACATTTCCATTTTGTCAAAGTTAAATTATTGATTTCCCACATATTAACATTTTGTTTTTCCCCACGTGTCATTTAGAGCCTAGACACATTCTTATCTCTTACAACACTCTGCCACTTTTATCAGAGTTCAATTGTTGATTTCCCATATATTAACATATTTTCTTTCTCATGTACGTAGAGCCAAGTACTGCCTCTCCTGTTTCGTATCTCAACTATGACTGCCTCCATTCTCCTTCATCATCATCATCATCATCTTGTAGCTTCTTCTTGTCAGAAGATGGCATACAGCAACATTGATCTATATTTCTCTTTTTCTACCTGATTCGATAATTTCTGTCATTTTCCTTGTATCGAAGCTGGTTATCATCATCTCCAGCCGTTTTCTTCCTCGCGTCTTCTTACCTTCTACGTTTCCTAGAACAGCCATCGTAAATAATCCTTCTTCTTTTATTTTGTGCGCTAGGTACTTTTTCTTCCTCTTTTCAATATCTTCTGCGACGTTCATTTTTTCCATTCCACACCGTTGTAGTACTTCTTTGTTCGTTTTCTTCGCCGTTCACGGTATTCGCCACATTCTTCTTAACGTCCACATTTTAAAAGAATTTAAACGTTTAGTAAGCACTGCGTTTAGGGTCCACGTTTCAGATGCATATTTTAGGACGGACATGACATAGCACTGATTTACTTTATATCTCGGCCGTCTTTTTTTGAATTCTTTTACTGTATCCACCATCTCGTTTCCGATTTTTAATTTTAGATCTACATTGTTATTTGCCTTCGTGAATTTCATGGTGTTTGTTTTTCCAACATTTATTTTCATTTCTCCCCTCCTTGATTTAGCCTGTTGAGCATCATCTGCATTTCTCTAATCGATCCAGCCAACAGTACTCTGTCGTCGGCATAGCTTATGCATCGTATTTTGCGTCCATTTATTTTGAATCTGACGTTGTCCATATTTGCATTTTTTATAATGTCTTCTGAATATACGTTGAATAATCTAGGCGATAATGGACAGCCTTGTCTTACTCCTTTTTCTAATGTAACATCTATTACCACTGCATTCATCCCCTACTTTTATATTCGCAATCTGATTCCAGTATATGTTTTTGATTAGTTGCAAGTGTTTGTTGTCTATGTTGTCTTTCTGGAGTATATTTACAAATTCAGTGTGCTGCAGTTGCACTACAACTTTCAAAAGAGCTATTGCATCTCTAGTGCCTTTGTTCTCTATGAATTCATATTGCGTATCGCTGAGCTGCATGCCCAATCTGCGTTGTATCCTATTGTTTATGATTGGCAGGAGTATTTTGAGGCTATAACTCATTAGTGCAATTGTATGGTATTCGTTGCGTACCACTGTCCACTGAAAGCACACTTGAAACAGGCTGAAAACAACACAAGGATATTTAAGGTGGACGGCCTTTAAGACCCTCACAGGAATTACATCAGTTTCGCAAGCCTTTCAATTTTTAACACCCGAATGGCAATAGGGCACTTCTTCCATACGACAACTGTTCCATAGAATCCAGCTTACCACCAATATCAGTGACCGACAAAAAATGAATAAGAGTCGTATCGCTGCTAACACTCCGCTCATCCGAACCTGAGTCAATAAATCCTGGAACACAGTCTGGAATGAGTGAGTGCAGCAAGCGAGTAAGATTTTTCTCAATCGTTATTATTTCATACTTCACGGCGTATATGTATCCGCGCAAAATCCTACTTGCCGCACTGAAAGGATTCTGTCAATTCGTACACCCAACAAATTCTCTCCAGGAGCTGTCAATCGAGTATTGGCTATTTTGTAGGCCTGAAACTTTTCGTCTGCTGGATTTTCTGAGCTCATTGACGTTTACTTCAGATCGATGCAACAGCCCATGTCCATTAGGACTGTCACTGGATAATTAGAACCGGGTTCTTTGAGGTATACAAAATTCATCGAACATATGGTCTGGTGTGTCATAAATGCGTCATCTCGAATTGTAGGTAATCGGAGCGTGGTCATGAAACACATTTAAAGAGTGAAATTTCCAATTCCGAATTTCCCGAATCAGTGGGACATTTACGGATTCGCGTCAATAATGGACTGACTAGAAGAATTAGAAAAACTTGGTGCACAACCAGATCATTAAGACATGCAACCATGAAAACCAGAATTGTATGTAGAAAGGCCAGGACATACCTAGGATTTCATCGATATAATTTATACGTTGAAAAACAAGAATCGATTAAAGAAGCATACTGACGAATATGTGTAGATGTCGAGACATTATAACAGTTTGGAAGCTCACGTGTGCATTGTGGATATATATGTATATATATATATATAACTTTAATCCGCGCGCTGAAATGGAAGTGAGGAGGACATGTCATAAGATACAGAGATCCGTGGTGGACGAAGAAAATAATGGAATGCATCCTGGCGTACCGCAAGAGAAAAAAGTCGCGACCGTTTACACGTTGGGATGACGACTTCAAGAAATTCCTGGGATCCAGAAGCGCTCTGTATAGATTGGCACACAACAAACGCAACTGGGAAAAATTAGGAGAGACCTTCGCTCGAAAGGGACTAGTATGACTACATTCGAAATTAATTTTATAAATTGATTTTAGCTGTAACAGATATTTATAAATTGTCAATTTAGTTATGCTAAATAATGGTTATTATATATATATATATATATATATATATATATATATATATATACAAAATTAATATATTTCCAAACGATTAATTAAAATTTTATATAATACACGATAGTGTACTAACTTTTTTTTCGATGTCCGGATTACGAAATGATAGTGTAAATGGTCGACAATATTGATTTCGAAGTCTGTCTATACTGCGAGCGTCTATAGCACGTAATAGATATTCGTTAACTTCGTCTTTTAATTCTTCGTAATTAATGCTGCATGGTACATACAAAAAAAACACAGTCATTACCAATTTCGATTATTTCAGTTTTATAATTGTATACAGAGTTCTTCTAGTTTTAAATCGTGACATATATTTTAATTCATTTTACTACAGTAATAATCAATATCGGTAATGCGATTTTCTTCGTGATATTAATTATTATTTCGCAGCGAATGATTGCTCTTACTTATTGGCAGTGCGATGATTATGCGGATTGTGTCCCATTATTCTGTATTCTTTCGATACGTTCCCGTTCTGGATAAAACATCCTCCCGGTCTTTTAAGTTTGTTATGCTAGAAAAATAAAAATAGGTTAAGAAAACGAACGTTAAAAGTAAAATCCAATAGCTCAATAAATATCTCCCGGTATTTCGTCACAAAAACGAATTTTTAATACCGAGATTGTTCCTTATATTCTGATTTCTTTTTCTCGTACGAATAACGCTTCATAATGACCTTCTCATACCATCCATTCAAGAAACTTACGCTGAACAGTACAAGAGATTTTTCGATAAATTGCAACCAAACATAAGCAGAATGTATACGATCGCATTGCCGGACAATCCCCAGAGACGATTGAAAAGAAGAAAATGGTGCCGCGACGCCCTTCCTATTACATAAATATAACAAATCTGATTCAACGTGATTTAATCTTATCCTCAATCCTCCTAGGCTAGTCGACTCATTGGAGTCGTTGGTCTAATACTTAATTCTGCCTTTATTGTTGCCTATTCTCCTTCTACTTGCTTTCCTCGTCTTAATTTTTAGCACCGTTGGTTGTGGTATTTTATACCGGTACAACAAAAAAAAATAAATATATATATATATATCAAATATTATTATTATTATTATCGTGCTCAAGGCGCCGTATAAAAAGTAAAACATAAAAGTTCCGTTCGTTTGTCTGTACGCGTATATATTAAAAAAAAAAAGTGTCACTTTGATAATTACGTTCTAAAATTATTTGTAATATGCAAGGGATTTTTTTAATAACCTCAGTAATATCCTTCATTTTTAAATGCGGATAAATACAGATATATATAAATGCGTTCTTAGCACGTGTACTTATAAATCGGATATCGTACAGATATCCTATTTTAATCAATTTTAATCGTATACGATTCTGGTTGAGTCGGAAAAAGAAGTAACGAATTAACACGTATATGAGCGATTATTTTATTGTAGCGAGCCGTGGATATGGTTCGCGACTCCCGGAAACGTTTCGAGTCTGCTCTGTATGTAAAACCGGCGAGTTATCCACCAAATATTAAACATGTGGGCGAAACATAGCAGCCTAGTCCCCGGGCCTAAGCATTAAACGAAATTAAAATTTATCAGATAGAGCGGTAAGACGAGTACTTCATTAGGATCGAGTGGTATTCAATGAAATGATATTAGGTAAAATCGAGTCGCAAGAAATCCAACTCCAGACGCGATCTTTATAACGAAGGAGACGCAATTTTAAACGCGAAGATATTAATAAACAGAAATTTAGAATACTCCCGTTGAAGACATACCAGGGAGCTCCAGTTCGTAATACTTTGTTATGATAGGTCTAGATTCTTTTTAAGTTGATGTTCAAACCACATTCCATAACTCAGTAGCATAAAGCCATACCAGACGTAGTTAACAAACGAGTATTCCGAGAAACGTTGAACTAGTATGTGTCAATCGCAACAAGATCGAGGTCAGACAAATGTCGTCATCCCGCGTGCAATAGTCGAACGCATATCGGATTTTACGTAATGATGTTATTCACTGCGATGTTCAAAGTTCGCCAAAAAGTCCGAGAAGCGGATTTTTCAACGCGTTAATGTGGAAGTCGTTAAACTTTTTAGATATTCTGCGCTTTAAGCGCAATAAATTGCGAGATCTCTAATCGTCTACTCTACTTAATTATATTCAAGAACTTTTAATTGAAGAGCATCACACTCGTTCGTAACATCTAACAAGGTGTAAATCGTGTTAGGTGGTAAACTACCTGCTATACAGTTATAAAAAATCAATTGAAAAATTAGTTAAATCACTAACAGCATTTACGCCATTATCAAGTGATAACAATTTTTTTTTAAAAAAATCATAATTTTACAAGTATAAATTAAAAATAACTACTTAAAAATATCTGATGGTGACGGTGAAACTATGAAATGTTATTCTTCTTGTCTGTTCCGTTATTAATTTATTTTTTGAATTGTTGAAATTGAATATATTAACATCTCGATATATTTATTTACTTGATTTTGTTTTTTTATTTATTTTCTTCGAGATTGTTTTCTGGATTCTGCAAAAGTTGTATACTGATGGAATTTTAAATTTTTATTTAATGTCGTAATGTATGATATCCAGAAGTAAAATATAAAATATAAAAATATACACAGACAACAATTTTTTAAAAAACACAATTTTTTGCGTTTTTCACAAGAAAATAAATGTTAGTGATTTAACAAATTTTTCAATTGATTTTTTATAAAAAAATCACTACATTCCACATTATAAAAAAATACTACACAGTATTTAATACCTAATTACGATTATAACGGAGGCATATTAGAAAAAATAATTGAACGCCAATATTAAAAAGGCGAGAATCCGCGTAGTTTACGATATCATATTGTATGTGCTCTATAATATGAACATAAACATATATGCTCAACAACATTGTCGTTTATCCATATGAACGTGTATATAACATAAAACATACAAAGACAAGTATCGATAGTTATATTTTTATATTAACGTGATAATATAAGTTGCGTGTGAACTAGACGAGAATGGAAAGACGAACGACCGCATCAATCTGAAAAACATTTATATATATATATATATAGTATTATACATCATCTATGTTTCGCTGATGACATTGTGATCATAGCACAAGCTAAAGATGAATTTGAAAATATGATGAAAGAACTGGAGAGTGCAGTTAACAATATTGGTTTACAAATAAACCCGGATAAAACGAAATATATGAAACTGATCCAAAATCAGGACAATGATCACACGCGCTATGAAATATAAATACAAGTGGAAGTATAGAAGAAACAGACCAATTTACATATTTGCGTAAAGTTTTTCCACCCGGTAAACGAGGAAACAAATTAGAAATTATGAAAAGAATGGCAAATGGCTGGATTGCATAAGATAAAACGTAAACACTAAAATTAGTCCAGAAAACAAAACTAAAATATTTAACCAATGCGTGATTCCAGTACTAACGTACTCTGCAGAACTTGGCCGTTAACGAAGGAAGTAATAGGAACATTAAGAAAAACAGAAAGGCAGATGGAACGAGCTTTGCTTCGCATAAAATTACGAGACAGAATTAAATTAGAATATATCCGAAATAAAACAAAATTCGAGATGTAGGGATAAGGATAGCATTGAACAAATGGACCTGGGATGGTCACGTCGGTAGGCAAGAAGACAGACGATGGACAAAAGAACTGATCCAATGGAAACCATATACTGTAAAACGCGCACAAGGGAGACTATTTAGAAGGTGGACGGATGTGAAAAAAAAATGAAAAATCTTTATTATATTTTTAAACATAAACCGAAAACAATTTTCTTTCATAACTTAAAGCTAAGTACCTATACATAAACCTTAGCAATTCTAAATATGTATAATTACAAAACTTATAGTAGACTTTGAAATTACTTTAGAAATAGTGCAGGAAAAAATGAAAAAAACCCTACAAAAAAGACACACCCTGAAGGTAACAAAAATTAAAAAGTCAATAAATCAACAAAACGAAAAGCAGTGTTTTTAGACATAATTTAGCTTAAAATATCTGTACTTAACAATAGGTTAATAATTACAAAAATCTATGTTTTAATCTACGATGCTTATACTTAGTATAACGTATGCGTAGATGTTCCATATTGTAATTTCCTATTACACGTATTAGTTTATTTTGATGAGTTTTACAGTTTTCGTAAAATTTTTTTGAGATTTTACTAATAAACGAATGTATGTAAGGGATATTTAAATGATCATGTAGATTAGAAAGAAATTGTGACAGTCTTAAGGAAACAATAGCTTCGTGAAACGCAAGATAGGTATCGATGGTGAAGATTAGGGGAGGCCTACACCGAATCAATGATGTAACACAGGCTTTGAGATAAGATATGCTTCTGCAGACGCAGAATGTAAAATTTATATAAAAATAAAATTTTTATTATTTTAATATTTGTACAAATAAATTATTATATAAATACGGTAACTTTTATATTAATTTCAATAGTGTGAAATGTAATGATTTTTACAAAATAAACAACAAAAAACCCGTTAAAATTACTATATTTTTATACATAAAATGACCACAACGCTTTCTGAAGGCATTATTGAGTGGACGTAAACAAATAAAATGAAAAATATATACACTTTATTACAAAAGAAAAAAAAAACGAAAAATAGAATAAAATGTAAAAAACTATTTAATTTTGATGTACAATATTACAAACAAATAGCAATGTGAAAAACCGTTATTTATAAAATAATCTGATAGCGAATGTGGTAAACAATCAACAAATAGGCAATGTAAAATTTATACATAAACAATTATAGTAGATAGTTGGAAAAGTTAAAACTTACTGTCTAATAATATAAAAAGTGATTAAATTTGTACTTTACTTCTTAAAACTGATTCTTCTACGAAATTGAATTCAATAAATTATTTTTTTAATGTTTTCTTTTATTATTTCCGTTTTTTCTAGCAGTTTTATTTTTTATTTATTTTTTTCTGCATGTACAACTTTATGATTTTGGTGAATGTTATCGATTTTTAAATTCTTTACAACGTTTTCTAAATGACGACTTTTCATCATTGTTCATAATATACGAATCTAAATGTTCTTTAAATCTTATTACGAATTGTCTGCCTACTCCACCTATGTTATCTTCTTGAAAGTGATTAGAATTTAGTTTATATACCGCCGAATTTTTAATTATATTTTTATTTTGACGTTACTAATTATTTATAGTGTTTATGTATAAATTTTATACTGCTCATTTATTGATTGCGTTGTTTACCACATTCACTATCAGATTATTTTATAACTGTTTTTTCACTTCGCTATTTTTTGTAATATTGTACATCTAAATTAAATATTTTTTTACAAACATTTTATTTTATTTTTTCGCGTTCTTACTGTTATATATTTTTTTATAAATTGCATATATTTTTCTATTTTTTATATGTTTTATGTCTACTCCAGGCGAAAAGCTTCGTGGTTTTTTTTATATAATAATTTAGTGATTTTAACTAGGTTTTTGTTTTTTTGTGGTTTATTTTTATCTTAATATTTATACAAACGAATGTTTATGTATAACAACTGCCATTTTTATCTTAATATTCCTAGAAATAAATGATTTTCGAGTTCGTTATAATAATTAAACAAACGAACCTCGTATTGTGTTTCGCGATCCTTTGCGAGTATGCGCGACTATTTATAATTAGTTTTCAATTAAAAACAAAAGTAGCTAATAGAAAAAAAAAAACACGTTGAAAGTTTTAAAAATTTGTTTTATTTTTATTAATACATTTTTAAGTTAAACTTCAGTTTTTTTTTTGTTTTTTTTTTTTTAAAACAAGTACCTGGTTACACATACGTCGGAGTAAAAATTGAAACCATTTAAAAAAATTAATCGTTCGAAAAAAAAATAGATTTTAAAAACTTCTAATCGTGTACGGAGAAACGATCGTTTTGTGTAATAAATAATGGCGTCCCGAGATCGTTGATATTTGATCTGTGTCATAAATCAGAAAAAAATAAAATGTCAAAATTTCGGCGTCGGCTTCCTGATATATTATCGTATACGATTTAGTAATAATTGACACATTTCGAAATTCCTGTTTTCCATATCGTTTGTAACTGTCAATTACGTCATCTTCAGCAATTTGACTGGAATATATGATTTCACAAAATCGTCGCCGCAAAACTGATACATCTCGTTTATCAAATCGATAAAGCCGAGTACGACGTCAATGTATCATATCGGTGCAGAACGGCGTACCGTAAGCTCGAGCGTTAGAATCGCGAATAGGAAAAATATTGACAATATGAACGTTCGTGAATTAAGTATTGTACGAAAGTTAATCTACGGTAATATAAGTATAATTGATACAGGCTGAAACGAAATTATAGAAACGATATATATATATATATATATATATATATATATATATATATATTTATATAATATTTACATATATATGTGTGTAAATCGCTGAACTAAACGGCTGGACCGATTTTAATGAAATTTTTTGTGTTTTCAGGTGGATTCGAGAATGGTTTAGATTTATAATTAAGTCTAATTTAAATTGTTTATTGCTACGAATTTTTAAAAATTGCCAACTTGCCACCTTTGGCAGGGCCTAGCGCATGGCATAAATATTTTAAAACGATTTCGACTCCGGAAATAGCAGTAAGATCTACCGTATAAACCGAAAAAACCTTGCGTTTTTTAAAAAAAAAAGTCACTGATTTAAAATCAGGGAAAATAGTTTAAACGAAAGTTATGCGGCATTAAAATATGCGTCTAACGATAGTATAATCGTATTTTTATACCTAATACACATCGAGAAAATTAAGGTTAAAGGGTTTAGGGGTTTTGGGCCGTTTTTAAGACTCCCTACGATAGATAGGGGCTTCGGGTTAACGTTAGACGAAATTAGACGTGATCTATCATTTATGTAATAACATAAATTTTACTCCTGGTAACGAGAAATTGCGAGTCCAAAATTGGATTTTTGATAGGCCGATTCTACAATGTTTTTAGCACGGTGATGTGATATATCTTGAATATACACTAGACGTTTGGTAATATATATATATATCTCCCCCAGGGGTACTTTCTGGGATCCGGAGCTCTAACCGGAACGGGGCGCGTCCACGGGTGTTGGATAGTGGAATGACCAGTAGATATACTGGCCAGCTGCGAATAACCAATAAGCAGTCGCGAACCAAGAGCGGCTACTGGTGGAAAATCTCATGCAGACGATTCCAGTAGTGACAGGTTTATCGGCAGGAGGAGGTGGATAGACAGGTTGGGAACTGTCTACCACATTCCTGAGATGGTCGATTAAACCTTGGCGAGTTGAGGCCGCCTGTATAAATATGTCTCACTTGCTGTTCCAAAAGCAAAAACCTCGCTGCCTTGCGGTCAGGATTTTGTCCAAAGGCTAAGGGAGTAAACCCTAACAGAAAATCATGTGGAAGGCAAGGGGAAACCACCACATTATTTCCCAAGTAAATCTATGCAGTGTCAAGAAAATGGTATTGGTGCAACGAGATCTGCAACAACTGTGAAGATGTCGAGCCCGGCAGGAGAAGAATGAAAGGGGCTTCCCAGGTCGTCAGCAAACGAAACCCCCCTACATAGGATCGCAACCTGGAATATACGCACAATGGTACAAACAAGAAAATTGGAAAACATAAAGAGAGAAATGGACCGGCACAACCTTCAGATATTATCAGAAACTAGATATAAACTAGAAGGAGAATTTAATAGTGGAAACTAATAAAACAGTCCATTCGGGAAGCAAGGATGGACAAGGTGGACTTGCCTTAATTATGGGAAAACTATTCCAAGAAGCATTAATAGATATAAAAATCATTAACCATAGATTTGTAGTAGCAAGGTTTAATTGCAAGTCGGTAAAGGTGTCTATTATTTAATGTTATATGTCTACTACTGCTAGCTCAGAAGAGACAATAGAAGAAACATATGACGTTTTGGAAAACATCATATTAGGAGTACCGGCAGATGATAATTTAATTATAATGGGCGATTTCAGCGCGATAGTTGGGGAGAATCGCGATGAGAATACGTGCGGTAGTTTTGGACTTGGAAAACGAAATAAGAGAGGACAACGATTAGTAGATTTTTGTACAGATAGATTCGTTATAACAAATATGTGGTTCAAGAGACACAACCGCAGAAGATATACATGGAAAGCTCCGGGGGATAGGAAAAGGTGTCAAGTGGATTATATTCTGGTGAAGCAAAGATACCGGAATCAAGTGAAAAAATCGATGGCATACCCAGGGGCTGATGCAGATACAGATCACTAGCTTGTAATAATGAACACAAGATTACAGATGAAGAAACATAAAAGACTAACAGTTCTTCCAAAATGGAATACAGGAAAACTGAAAGACGACATAATAAGTAATATTTTTAAAAATACAACAGAAGTTATGCTAGAAAAACTAGATAAGAAAAATCAAACAGATAACGAAGATATTAATGGAAACTGGTCAATAATAAGAGAGACCATCAGGTCCGCAGCTAAGGAGACACTTGGTGAAAAGAAGAGAGAAATACTGAAACCATGGATTACCAATGATATACTTGAAATAATAGATAAGAAACGACGTTATAAGAACGACAAAACTAACCATGGGCAAGAAATCTTTAGACAACTAAGAAATGTGATATTACGGAAATGTAGGAAAGCGCGAGAAGACTGGTGGAACAAGCAATGTAAGGAAATTGAAAACCTGGAAGGCAAAGGACGCAGTGATCTATCGAATAGAAGAATCAAACAATTATCAAATCATATATCAGAGTACAGATGTAGGACACTAATAGACATAAATGGGGATGTAATCAGTGATACTGCAGCGAAAGCAAATAATATGGCGAAACTATGTTGAAACACTTTATGCAGGTACGACAGCATGGACTCCCCTACAGCACACTGATAATGAAGAAACAGAGAATAACCCAATACTGTATGAAGAATTCGAATCTGCACTAAAGTACTTACCATTCCAAAAAGCACCCAGGGATGGACAATATACAATCAGAACTTATAAAGCGTGCGGGAAGTGGTGTAAAAAACCGACTGTATGAAATCATTAATAAAATAATGGAAACGAATCAATGGCCGAAGGAATTTTGCATAACTACACTAATCCCAATACCAAAAAAATACATAGCAAAAACTTGCACAGATTACAGAACAATCAGCCTGCTATGCCATGCATCAAAAATCCTACTGCGCATTATAAAACAACGAATATCGACATACATCAACCGATACTTAGATGACAGTCAATTATGTCCACACGGGACGCAATCACGATCATGCGTGTCCTGGGAGAACGTTATATAAGTCGAGGAAGACATATGTATGTATGCTTCGTAGACTATGTAAAGGCCTTTGACAGGGTGAACTAGGACCAGCTGTTTCCGCTTCTTCTGCGCATCGGCTGTCCAAGTACGATCATTAATATCATTTACCAGCTGTATAATAGTCAACAAACCGTAGCTAGAACAGTAGATGGTGAAACAGCACCAGTCAAAATCAAAAGAGGAGTGCGACAAGGTTGCCCATTGTCACCGGATTTATTTAATATCATAGCAGAGCAAATTCTACTTGAGGTCTTTAAAGATACAAGATATGGTGTAAAAGTAGGAGGACGAAACATACGAACTATCAAATATGCTGATGATTTGGCCTTATTAGCAAATAGCCCGCATATGCTTCAAAAAATGATAATTAAAGTAAATAAATCAGCAAAAAAGTACGGAATTAAAAAGACCAAAGTAATGACAATAGGGGTAAAATCGCAACAAATGAATATGGTAATCGACGGAACAAACATAGAGCAGGTTTCATCATTCAAGTACCTGGGAAGCACCATTACTGAAGATGGGCGTAGCTCCCAAGACATACGGGAACGACTTGCCATAGCGAAACAGGCTATGCTGAAAAAAATAAAAATAATAATCAACAGAACAATGCCCATATAGCTGCGAAAACGCATTATAAAAACATACGTGTGGCCAGTAGCATTTTATGGATCGGAAACATGGACGTGCACAAAACGAGAAGAGGATAGGATAGAAGCATTTGAAATATGGTGCTGGAGGCGGATGGAGAAAATAAGCTAGACGGAGAAAACAAAAAACCAAGAAGTTTTAAAACGGGTCGATGAAAGGCGGCAAATGCTGAACCAGATTAAAAAACGGAAACTATGTTGGATGGGGCATGTGTTACGACATGGAGGATTGCTGCGAGATGCAATTGAAGGATATATACCAGGAAAACGAATAAGAGGTAGACCACGATTAAGCTGGATAGACAATCTGAAGAGGGATTCCGGATTCTCCAGTTACTCGGAAATGAAAAGAATGGCCAATAACCGATACGAGTGGAAAAAGACAAGCATAGGGGCGAACCAGTCCGCGGACTGTTGCACCAGATGATATATATATATATATATATATATATATATATATATATATATATATATATATATATATATATATATATATATATGTCCCTTGCCGGCGAAATTCGTATCGCCCGAGAATCAATAAATGTATTGACATATTAGCGGAATTAAACATGGTTTTTTATCAAGTTTAATAAATCTACAAAAATTAAAAGGTGTCGGCATATCATTTAACTTTGTTTACAAATTTGTTTTTTAGCTTTTTTGTATAATTCCTAATTCCTTAATTATCTTGGAGAAGGCAATGGCATCCCACTCCGTATAACATCATTGCAAGAATGTGAAAAATTTTTTTATGAACAGAATGCGTTTTGAATCACAAATTAATCGAACTGGAAGTACGATGCAAAGTCAGAAACGAATAATATTGCTAAAATAATCGTTATTATTAAGCCGGGAATCTTTGAAAACAATTAATCAAAGACTGAATACATTAAAAGGAACAACTTAATCCGCATCATCGGAATTATTAGGAGGCAATCTTGAAAATTATTTAAAGGAATATGTCGCATTTTAACAGCGAGAACTGAAGGAAAACGGAAACGTTGACGTCATCCGTGCAAAAACTTAAAGCGAAGAAAAAAATCTATACAGTAAACAAGAAATATGTAAATAGTGCCTTGAATGCTAGCCCATTTTGTATGTAAAAATAATCCCTTTTTCTGTTAGCGACTTTTGGTTTTCATTAAAAATTAACTACAAATAGTCGCGCATACTCGCAAAGGATCTTGTAACGAAATACTCGATTCGTTTGTTTAATTATTGCGTACAGGAGGATGGGTATTTTCTTTTGTCGAAAAAATTAAACAAACTCGAAAATAATTGATTTATATAAATATTAAGATAAAAGTTATTGTTTTACTTAAATTTTTTACATTCTGTCTCCGCACGCGTACATACTTTATTCATAAATGACATATAAAACTCAGCAACGATGTGAATACTAAAAAAATAGAAAAAAATCACGCTGAAAAGAGGGATCGAATAAAGCGAGTCAATTTCAGCTAATTTCTTTATTACAACGCTGAAAAGTACGTTCAAGAACCTGCAATGGAACCCCGTAGGTATAAATGTTGCACCTACGTTTTGTGAATTGATAAGGGATAAGGCTGACGATTTAAAAAAAAAAAAATGTAAACAGATTTATATCAGAGGCCACAACGAATTAGTATATTATTAGATGTACAGGAGTTAAATCAAGATATATTTAGGTCGAATAATTAGCACGGATAAAAACGCTACGCGGACAGGAAAAACAGACAAATATCGATCTCGTGGATTGCAATTGAAATACTTAGCAATTATCATAAGGAATGAGGAGATCTGTATTTCCTTAAAAAGGAAAGTATACAACCAATGTATTCTGCCGGCGGTGAATCACCAGGACCATATTCGGAAGACTTATTGTAACACAGAGTGCACAAGAACGATTGATGTTTAGCTGATCAAACTAACGGATCAAAAACGAAACACACGGATTCGACAACAGACAGAAGTAATAAACGTTACATTACGATTAGGGCAATAGAATTTAACCCGAGCAGCGCATATAGTTAGAATAGATAATAGACGGACCAACCGGATTACAGAGTTGAGCCCTAATGAATGACGGATAGTTATATACTGTCTAGGTTTCAGAATCTTAAAAGCAGATTGACGATACCGTTGATTTTAGAAGTCTAATTTTAAATTTCCTATTTATTGTTTAATCGCGCTAAATTTTTATTAAACTTCCCTTGCACGTTAATTTTGCGTGCGACGCCGAATTTCTATTCTCATCCTCCCATTATTACGTATAAATTAAATACGTAATTGGTTATTTAATTGTTGAATTTTTTTTATTTTCCGTACCATGTACTGCTGCAAAGCCTGAAAGCACGGAGTCTATTATTCCGTTATTATAGGTGTGAAGATAATTTAGTGCGAACGAGGAAAGTTATAAGAGTATTTTCATTTTTAGGTAAATGCATTTCATTAAGTGTATTAGGAAACTACAGAGAACAGTGGAGCAAGATATGAGCTATAGCGATTTGGACATTACAGGATGAACAAGTAGGAGGATCGGTTTTAGATAGGATATAAGAATGAGATCAAACGAGTGTGACCTGTGCGGACACGAAACAGCATCACTCTTATCTTGTGCGAATGAACACGTTGAATAGGCCAGATGCCACTATGTTGAAATAAACCGGAAAATCTGGCTGTTGCTTGTTCCTTAAATTTATGGAACATGAAGTGACGCATATCGGAACATGTTGCTGGAAGTAATTCTGCAGAAGACACGAAGGCGGCTTCTTTCGCAGCTCGATCTGCTTCTTTATTCCTTCCATATCCTCTATGTCGACGAATCCAACGAACATGGATCCGCAGACTTTGCTTACTGAGATTGTAGAACTATTTTTCACATTCAATGGATGCATACATCCGGGATTTTCTTTCAGCTGTTTGATGGAATACAACGAATCTGTCACAATGACAATTTTCTGCTCATTTTCAAAAGTGCAATTAATATAGCCTGCAGAATTGCAAATAGTTCACATGATATAGTACGGTGGAAGTACGGACTATGTCATCATTATACACGACAGCACAGCCAAAGCGATCTTGGTTTTTTGATCCAACTGTATATAGCGTATTGAAAAGGTGCTGTATTGAGAAAGGAATTTATCGATTTTCTGATTTGTTTTATGATAAAAACGTAATTTTTAGATCCGTTGATTATCATCATTTTAAACTAATTAATCGTTAAAAACTTTACTAACTTGTTTTAGCCTTTGGAATATTTTCGATGCTGGTCGCTATAGCATACCGAAAGTTTTAAAATTTTCTTTTCACTAATCCGTCCATTCTTCGATGTCTGTTTCCTCGCTATATTCCAATACTGTTCTCACAATTTACTCTGCGTATAAACAGAAAAGTAACGGCGAGTTCTTACATAATTTCTCTTTCCACTGCGAAATGACTAGATAAATGCCCCCCGGTGCTCCTATTTCATCGAAAATTAATCATAGTTTCTTCCATTTTACACAGTCGAAAACTTTGTGATAGCCTACAAATACAGAATTACTTCCTTCTTTTTCGATTAATTTCCGCAGGCAGATAATCTGCTGGCTTATACTTCATGATATTACTTTATTCCTAAAGGATGTTCTATTATACTAGACTAACGATTATTGTAAGCATTATTTTGTTCTCATAATCAGCTGGCTCGCACATCAGCTCTTCATTAAACTACTTTGTCCCTGAAGAATTGTATTTTCTACTAAAGTGTGCAAACGACTGACTATTGCTCGCCTCCAGTTCTCGAGATTTCGTGATTCTTAAGATGTTTCATTGCATTCTCAACTTCGGTAAATTTCTAATTCCTTTTTTTTTTCTTTTTTTAGTCCTAGTCGTATTTAAGCAATTTGCGGTGTCTATTACTGCATTATACAATTAACGCAATATTTTCTCCATACACCGGCAATTTCTTCATCGCTTGTTTTCAGCTCCCGGTCATTATCTTCCCTATTTCAGACATATGGAAGATATATAGTTGGCATCCTTTAATTTTTTTTTTCTTTTTTACCCCAGAATTTGTTGTTTTCTTCGCTTTGAGTTTTTGCACGGATGACATCAACGTTTCCGTTTTCCTTCAGTTCTCGCTGTTAAAATGCGACATATTCCTTTAAATAATTTTCAAGATTGCCTCCTAATAATTCCGATGATGCGGACTAAGTTGTTCCTTTTAATGTATTCAGTCTTTGATTAATTGTTTTTAAAGATTCCCGGCTTAATAATAACGATTATTTTAGCAATATTATTCGTTTCTGACTTATTAATTTGTGATTCAAAATACATTCTGTTCATAAAAAAATTTTCACATTCTTGCAATAAATCCATCATCTGTTACTTATTAATATGTAGTCAATTTAATTACGATATTTGTCGCTGTACGGTGCTTGAGAATTGTCTTAGTAATGCTTAGCTGATAATCGATAGTAAATTAGATAAGTTCTTCACGTATATCTTTCCAGTATCAAAAACTTCTGTTAAATGATTATCGATTGAGGCCTTCATTTGTTCGTTTATCATACTATCTTATTCGGAGCATTATAGGCCAAGATTTCATTTCGAATACGTTCATATATCGCTTATCTGAATCGTTTATTATTCATGTCGCAGAACTGTATATAAAGGTCGAGAACATTGAGGAACGAATAAGGCGCGTTTTCGCGATATTCATATCACGCCAAATACGCTGCAACCTGTTCACGACATTCAAAGCGATCGCAGTTCTTCTACTTATCTTCATGTTACATCGTTCTTTATTATTGTTTCTGAATTCGAAAAAATATTCAATTTCGTTGAAAATATCGTACCAATCTGTTTGTTTTCTTCAAAAGTAAAAGCTCTGTTTTTGCTTTCATGATCATCATAATCTTTTTAGTCCACGTTCATTTAGAGTCCATACTACTTGTTTAATATTGATTGTAAACTTCTTTAGGAATCCCGTCAGTTCTTTCCGGGATGACGCGAAATTTTAATAACGCACCCCATTTTACATTGTGCACATATATGTATACATAAGCGATGACAAGATACAACCGTGTTTAACTCATTTTAGCATCCTTAAGTATAAAGTTGAAATTTGTTTATAAATGTGAACTATGTTGGAATTATGTTCGTACAGTAACTAAACAAACGCCCTCTTATAATTTATGAACGCGATGTATACATAGTACTGATTGTTGACTTTTCAAGTTAACTTTTAGAAAGTGGTTCAGTGAGCCTTTTTCTGCGATTAAATACAGCTTGTTCTTCGGGCATTTGACGGCTTAAGCTTCTAAACGTTCGTTCATAATAAGGATCAATATTTTGGATGCATGCGTATAATTTTTGCATATTTCGGTAGATCTTTTTTATGTACTGATATTAAGATCAACGACATCCGTTGTTTCCCATACGTTGCAGCACAATTTATGCAGTAACTCAAACACTGTTTCAAAAATAATATTTTCAGTACTCCCTTTTGGATCCGATCCACCCCACTGCTTTCCTATTTTTTAGTTAATCGCTTACGTTGCTTCTTCTCAAGGCATGAGTTCTTGATCGAAGTGTGGAATGTGTCGTTGTGCTACCAATATTGTAGGGATTTTCACAAAAATTACCGCCATCATTGTGTTATTTCGCCTAGTAGCATCATTCATAATTCCTCATGATTTCGGTTTGAAATCCTTTGTGATTATACAAATTTTTCAAACATATCTTTGGATTTAGAATTTTTGTTTTCATAACACTTATTTCCGTCTTTTTACAGGTTTGTCTCCGCACAAATTGTCATTCAGTTTTATCGTGAGTAATTTTTATCCGTCTGATCGGCCGGTAAATAAGTACCGGTTTGCCAGGAAGTTTAAGTCGAAGAAGGAAGTCTCGTAAATCCTTTTCAGGCTGATGATGATCGTTAGGCGACGTCCGATATCAATTTTGCTAGTTGACGGCACGCGTTGAAAATATTGTTCGTTTCTTCTATTTATTTATGATAGCTATTATTATTGCGGTAGATAAGAGATATAGACCTTCATTTTGACGAATGTATTTTCTAGTTCATCGATTTTGATTTTATACTTCGAACGAGTTTTAAGTAAATACCGTGAGCCGATATTCCGTTAAAACAGACGATAATAAACGAAATATTTACTTAGCCGAGTCTGTCGAAGTTCGCTACGGACGAAATAAATAGTAAAGTTGGTACTTTATATAGAAGTAAAGTACTTCTTACACTGTCAATCTACGTCTACGACAGCCGGTTCGATTTTATTAAACGACGGAGACGACATATTCAAAAGAGAAAAATGTGAATATGTCATCCAAGTGCCGGCTCGAATTTAATAAAAACTACGCCGTAATTTTTTTACAATTTTTTTATAACACGTACTGAGAACAAATTTGTCGAGCGTGATATTTTTTTATATAAAAAAAAGCGCGGTAAAATCAGAAAAGTTTTTTTTTTTATTATTTTAATTTCTATTTTCTTCATTTTTAATTAGAATTTTTTTATTTTCGAAATTGATTTTATTGTTTTTTGGTTTTTAACTAGAAGCTGTCTAATTACGGCTGCCTGAAGATTTTACCTCTACTACCCGTTTAGCTCGTGTTACGATTCCACGCTGGGGCTATATAAAAAAGGTAATTATCTCAGTTATGACTTTCATTCGCAGTGTTCTTTATTTTCATTTATATTCGTTAATTTACACCTAGCTAATGTTTTTATCGGTAAGTTTTCTAAATATGTTTTCAATAATTTGATACGATAAGCATCTCGTCCTGTGTTGGTGCTTAAATTTAATCACGTGTCGTTTATATTAAGTACGTAGGTTTAATTTTGTCGGATTTCGATCGAATTATCTAATAAGTATCGTTCTCTAATTTTACGCAACTATCGTTATTTCACTTACGGTTTTCATCGCGTTGAGATCTCGCTACAAGATTGTTCATATATACTAAGGAGCGTTCGACAACGGTCCGAACGATTTTATTTTGATTTCTCTGCAAATAATTACTCTTTTAGCACAATCCCGTAATTGGAAGTCGTATCGCAAAAACTGATTTCAAGAATTGACGATATAGCAATTTATTCTCGATAGATATTTCCGATCTTTCTTTTAGAAGTTGAAAACAACATTTGTTTCCTGCTAATATTCAATATTTTATTATTCTATACGTTTCGTCCGTGCGAATTGCTTCTATAAATTTGTACCGAGATATTGCGGAAGAATTATAAAATCATTCGTATTTATTTTGGCTTGCTGACAGATTTATTTTGTTCGTAAAAATTACTCCAGCTGATTTCACTTCGTTCATCTTTAAACATTTATGTAACATATTAAAAATTATCTAAAAAAAAAAAAAAAAACTGTGTTATACAAATAGTATTACTTCGAGTTATTTTCTTCATTTTATACACTAATGCGTATAATTTTGTGTTAAAAATTGAAACGTGTGACTGAAAATAATATTTAATATTTATTGAGAAGCAATCTTCCAAGAAATCCTAGATGGAGAAGATGACATAAAAATAAATAACGAATACATGTCTGAATACCTTATATTCAAGAAATATAGCATCTTCCGCAGCTAAAGAGAAGGCCGGGTAGAAGGAAAATGTTCTGACTCGGATGTGCCACATCGAACTACAAAAAAAGCTGTAAAATCAAAATCAACAATGACCATGATGATCGACAAACTTCGGACGGAAACAGCGAAATGAAGAAGAAGACTTTCATCGTGTCCGTTACAAAAATGTAATCAATTTTGTTTTATAAGTCAGTCTCATTACTACTTACCGGACATGCAGGATATTTTCGAAGATGAGCCTTATAAATATACCACATTCATATCTATCGTCATTCGAGTATCACCATTTTCTCAGGTTAACTTAGCACCGTCCTACGTTAGTCATTCTATTCAAGGATTAGATCTGCTCTGTTGGCTAGTTTTTCCTGTAAACATTCATTAGTGTTACTCAATTCGCCCCGTGTACAGTTTTCTTCTGTTTGTAGTCTTTCTGTACATTTTACAAAGCTTTTCCGGGATAAGTCTTCATTTAATAGACTTTTAGCCATACGTGGGGTGTTTTTTTTTTTTCGTTCATTGCCTATTTCTTTTCCTATTTGATGCGACTTCCCGCCGTATGTTTGTTGGAGCAATTCCAGCTAACTTATGTATTTTCTCTATATTTATAGGCTTTAGACATCCAGTCACAATTTTGCAAAAAGCAGTGTGCAGCCTTTTTGTGTAAGTCGATCGGCTCCATGCTGGAAATGCATATTCCGCTACCGAAAAGCATAATGCCGAAACAGATACCCGCACAGTTTCTGGGTTTGCGCTCCCAAGTGTTGTTCCTACACAATTTCCTTAATATCGAGTTTCTGGAATTAATCTTTTGTTTAACATTTGTACAGTGTTGTTTCCAGGTTAAAAGTAACTTCAAGATATCTAGGTGTAGCGAAATTTTCTAGTCCTTCTCCGTTCGATTGAATAATTAGGGTTATTTTTACCACTTCGTTTCTGAGATGGAATACTTGCGTCTTTTTTTTTTAGATTAGGTTTCGGCTTATTTCCGGCGTAACTGTCATGACGCGTAAAGTTGATGCGAGTTTTTCCTCTACCTTCTTAAAAGTTTTTCCCCGTGCTGTAATGGCTAAATCGTCTACATATGTTTTTGATTTCCTTCGAGAGCGGCTAGTATATACGTCGAATAAGATCGGAGCCAGAACACTCTCTGGGGGTAAAACATTATTCTGACGTTTTCATCCGTTTTTTTTTTCCGTCCATCGACACATAAAATCAGAGTAAGACTGAAAGGAATATAAAACAACAACAACCAAAAGCTAATATATTTAAAAAAAAACCAATATATAAATGACTTACGTAGGTGGTGACGGGTGTTTGTATTTCGGGCGGAACGATTAGAAAGGTTTCTATGTTATGCTCTTTTAAGTAGCTATTCCTTTCACCGCCGTTTCCAGGTTCGACATTGTACATTCCGTTTAGGTACTTTAAAGTTTCGTTCGTTATGTGAACACGTCTGAAAAAATTAAATTATTCCAGTAAATAAATTATTTTCATCGATGAAATCTTAATAGCGACATATAAATATTAATCGGAGGAATAAATAAAAATGCGACATTTTTTACGTTTTTCGTTATTTCAACATTAATTTTTGTTATAAAACGATATTTTTGTATTTCTTTTTATATAAATTAATTTGTTTGTGTCTTTGTTTTCTCTTATTTTTACTTTATTAAAAAAAAAATTAAATTTTTTTTACGGTAATTTCATTTATATTAACGACCGACCTAACGAATTTCTTGATGCCGTTTTATCGTGGACTATAAATTATCTTCCGATCGAACAAAACATCGTAAATTACGTGTATCGATATTTTCAATAGCGTAAAGTTAATTTTATAATTATATAATTATTTGTGCAATATACATTTACTTCAATTAAGCGAATATTTGTTCTTTAACTATTCCTTATGGATTATTGTCCACATTGTTAGATATTAAAAATCCGAGATAGATTGTATCTCGTTCTTTACTTAAATATAATCTTGTATTTTAGAATGGGTGCGGAATTTTGTTTTGCCTATCGATCGCTATTAAACTGTATTTAGATCGATTTAACCTTTACTGCTTGGATAGCGACTCTATACTCGCTTAAGAAATTCCCCATAGAATCGTGTCGTCACAGACTCGTCGATGATTCTCTGTATTCTCTTTCCATCAACGGTGATGACACTTCCCTTTCAATTCTCCGGAATTTATGACTATCCATTCTTCTCTTACTGAAATGGTTCAAATTTATCATTTGTGATATATTTTGTAATAATTCGACAAATCGCGCGCGACGATCTTCAGTCTAAAATATGGCGAATTTGAATAAATTTGAATTAAACTGGACGAGTTGCTGGCGCTTATTATCATCTCACACGAAATAAATTCAAACACTACGCAGTAGGTATCGCGTTAGACAAAAAATTAAACACCTTAATACTGTTCTTACAGCTGAATAGAACATTTTTCGACATATTCAAAAAGTTGATAATTTAGAATTGATTTATTTTATATTAAACAAATTAATTATTAACGATAATTAACTAAATAATTTATAGTAACGATATTTCTTTAACAGTTCGAAATTTCATTATTTTTTTCTTTGAAGTGATTATTAACATACAAGCAAATAAACATGTCGCCCGACTTAGCGTTCATATGAATCCACTTGCTATCGACCTGCTGGATAACTCTGGCGAAATAAGCCTTTAGACCTTGTTTAAACATTATAGCGTTTCGAGGGAGTACTGTTGAGTACTAACCCTCCACAAAACACTTTATTCGCTTGCATCAATCACTTGATGACCATCAAAGTTGGTCAGTTATGAAGAAGAAGAAAAAAAAAATATTATTATTACGAATTTTACTTTCTAGCATTTGTATTTATTTAATCGTTACAAATCTTACCCCGGCACACCGCCACTTTCCATATTATTAGCTAAAGTAACGTCATTGGACCAAACGTCAAATTGCCATTTTCGAAGACCTAGTACACCGCAATGTACTCGACCAGTGTGAATACCAACACGCATATTCACGTTTACACTCATAACTTCACGTACTAACCTACAAATATCGAAATATCGATAATATTAAATATACGAGAGTCATTATCCGGCACTTACGATATTAAAAAAAATATATACGTGTTTAAATTATTTATTTTTCACGATTTATTTACCATTTTCTAACACTATTACGCGTTCGATAATAACGAGTAGTAACTATCTAAAACTACTAACAAAAACTAACTAAATATAAGTAACTAATTTACAAGAAGCGAATAAATTGCTTTCATAGTATAAATCTGATTAAATTTGTTCCAGTGAAATCGACTTAGCAACTGAATGCTTCGAACCGACTAATAAGTCCATAAACAATTATTTGATTTTCAAAAAATCATTCGATTTTATTATGTGTATTTTTTTATAATTTTTCATTAAAGTAATTTGTAATTTGCATTATTCACTACTACTTTTCAAATGTTTTACACTTCTTACTACATTTGAAAGATCGCGCATCTTATATTATTTTATATGTATTTTTATGTTTTAAAAAACCTGCTACGAGTTAGGATCATCGAATTTAAAACAAATGATATTTAAAGTACAAACAACTATTTAGACTAAAATTTTATTATAATTAATTGGAAATAATTAATGATTTATAATTAGTATATTACATTGCAACATTGCATTTGGGGAAAACATTGAATGTATCTGTTATATTATGTGAAACAAATGTAACTTTAAAAAAATCGATTATTCAGTCGATTTTTAAAAAACGATATCGCTAATTATTCCATCATGACAAAAAAATATATATATATATGTATATATATATGTGTGTATGTTTAAACAGAGTGAACCAAAAGGATCAAATATTCCGCTCCACTTAACCACGAGCTTTGTATTTTATGTCTTTAATGAATGAGAAGCAAGTACTACCATTTGGTTGACTCGATTATATATATATATTATATGATTTTTAATGTTTTTCCATAAATATAATTAAAATTAAAACAATTCACGGTCAACCGGAAAATATAGAATTTTGTTAGTATTTAAATTTCACGCAACAAATAGTGGACATGGTTTATTTTATTTATTCGTATGTTTCCGGGTATAAATAAAAGCCGTTTACTACTTAATTAATTCTGCAGATTAATATCTGCATTCTAGTTATCTTCTATAAAAACGAAGTAACCTGAACTTGTGCAACTGATTACTGACTGTGCCGTCAATATCATAGGCCTAAACGAAACAAAACTTGGTCATTTTTATTCTCTTAAATTCGGCGACTTTCTAATGTACAAGAGTGATTCCAGAATAAACTCAAACATTATCCCATTTCAACTCCCATGCTGGATGAAGTCCAATTTATCGTATTTCTTTAATTATTATCAATAGTGAATGCGTATATATATATATATATATATATATATATATATATATATATATATATATATATATTTATTTATTTATTTATTCGTATGTTTCCGGTTACAAATAATTAATTCTACAGATTAATATCTAGTTTTTTGATCCATGATCCATTCTTTTGCTTGATCAGTTAGCTCCGCAATCTCTCTCCAACGTTATTTAATGCTCGCAATTGATATTCCGTTAGTATACGATTGATTGTTTGGTTATTATCTCCGCAGTCGCATGTTGCGATTGTTCTTGATTCCCCATCTGTGCAATATTTTTCCACGTCTTCCATGTTCCGTTCTAATGCGATTTAGTCTAGTCCACAAATTTTCTGGTAGATCAAATCCTGGTGCCCCTAGGCTCGGGTTTTTGATGAGTTTTGGTTTGTCTGGATTGTTATCAGACCAGCTGTGTGTCCAAGCCTGAATGAAATTAATTGAGCCGCGAATTTATGTCTAGATGTTTCGTAAGGGCTTCGTTGTTATTATATTTCATCCATTCTTTTACTGGCAGCCATCTTTCTTCGGATATCCGGTGGCAGTATATTACTCAGAGCTGGTAGCCATGCGACCGGAGTTGACTTTACAGTATCAGGTTATAATTCTCATCACTCAGTTGAGTTCGACGTCAATTTTCTTAAGGTGGACGCTGTTGAGCCATACTGGAACTGCGTACTCCGCCACTGAGTATACTAAGGATTAAGCTGACGTCTTTAGAGTTGGTGTGGAGGCTCCCCATGATGTTCCTGCGAGTTTTGTGTATGATATTTGTTCTTGTTCGTATTTTTGTAACCGTGTTTTCAATATGTTTTCAGTAGGTTAGTTGTCTGTCCAACGTAATACCCGGGTATTTTGACGTTTCTTCATAGCGCAGTTTATAGTCATCAGCCGTTACGTTAATTTTCTTTTTTGCGAGATTGGTGGCTAGATAGAAGTGTATATGGTGACGGAACGGGTTAAACGAATATAGTTACATTTGAATTGTAGAATTCTACGTAGTTTCTCCAAAACATTCAATAACTATCTCAGTAATAATGGCATTCGCTGTCGTTGATGATTTATTCGTACATTGTCTCATTTTCTACGTATAAATATATATATATATATATATATATATATATATATATATATATATATACATATATATATAAATTGATTCCAAATAGTGAAGGATTTCATATATTTGTGTTCTTTAATATCCAGCGACGGGTATTGTATAAATGACATTAAAAGAAGGATTAACACGAATCGCGCTGCAGTTCATAGGTTAATATATGGAAAGTTCCGCAGATATCGATGACCACTAAAATCCGGATTATGAAGTCGTTAGTTTTCTCTATTTTTAAATATAGTTGCGAATCATGGATGTTGATAGAAAAGAAGAAAAGGAAATGCAAGCTTTCTAGGTTTACTGTTGGCGGAGGCTGTTAAGAATATTGAGGACCGAAAAGATCACGAATAAAATAGTCTTGCAGAGAGTAGGCGAAAACCGTAGTTTATTGTCTGCAATACGAATTTCGTCCTATTTGGGTCATATTACCAGACAAAATGATCTGCAATTAGAAAAGCTAATATTGGAAGCCAGATCACCCGGTAAAAAAAGACAAAAAGGAAGGCTACATAGAAGATGGTTAAAAATATAATATTGAATTTAATGTGCCCAAAAATAATCACATTAATAGCACGCAACAGTTTGGCAATGGACAAACGTCAGTGGAAAAAAACCCGATTCATAAGTTAATTGGATTATAATAATCACGACGTCCTATGAGATATAACGACAATTCATTATTATTATTATTATATATGTATATACATATATATATATGCGTGTGTAAACAGAGTAGGCCAAAAGGACCAATATTCGGCTTAATTTTCAAACTACAAACTTTTTACTTTATGCCTTTAATGGACGAAATCACGTACTACAATTTGTTTGATTCGATTATATATTATGTGTAGTGGCCAGCATTAATACACTCGTATACAACGTTATATCAACACAGCATAAACGCATCGTACACATGTATATAGCGATCAGCATTAAATACATTCATTTACGACGTTATATCAGTCCTTCTTTCGTGTGTGTGTGTGTAATTAATTTAATGGTACTTGCGCTATAGCATCGATCATGTCCAGTCCCATTTCGACGCAACAGACAGCATGATCCGGTCTGGGTTCTGGTAAACCGGAAACGCAATAATAACAGTCTCCTAATAATTTAATTCTCAAACAGTGATGTTCTTGCGCCAATCGATCAAATCTGTAACAATCGAACCGGGCCGTTATGAAACAACACAGAGAGAATTTTACTTTAACCGCATAGGCCGAACCAAGGTAAACACGTTTTAAAAACCGACTATTCGATTTCGTTTTTAAACTAATTAAAATATAATAACAATGATTATTATTAAATCGAATCGAATCGTTCTTTATTTTATTATTATACAAATTACCGATAAATTAATATAATTAATATACATATATAGAGGTGTATACATATATAAAATTGTAACATATTTAGGAACACAATAGTGAAACGTTGTATAACGGCATAAACTGATTTTAATGAACGAGCAAATGAATTAGGAAAAAAAAAAACAAAACACAGAGTGCAGTTGTATGAAAACAGATAGAACATAATAATAACCCCATTATCATTAAATTACATTTACCTCCATGTATTACGTACAAGGTGTACAGGAATAACGATAACAATAGCAATATCGATAACGATAACGATGCCGATAACAATAAGGATAACGATAAAAAGTAACGATAACAATAATAATAATAATAATAATAATACTAATAACAAAAACAACAATAATAATCCTGATCATCATCAAACCAAATTTACTTGAATATAGTATACAATATTTCAAATTTTCCAAGGTATTTACAATTATTTACTATAAATATCTTAGACATATATATATATATATATATATATATATATATATATATATATCCATTGAAATACATTCAACCGTATACACGTATATACAATATAGATAATTATATACATCCGTCAATACACAATAAACTGGCATAAATAAATAAATAAGTATACATATCACACATGGGCGCCAGCAAGTAACATCTACATAATACAATCTTTATGAAAAATACACGTCCCAGCATATAATCCAATTAAGCTTCGTCATTCTAAAAGAATTTCTAAGTACGCGAAGTGTCTATATGGCGCTCTGGACTTTAATGAAATATGGAGTTTCAACTCTATGTACACAATTATACTATTTTATTAAATAATAATAGAAACAATAATAATAGCAATAATAACGGCAATAATAATAATAATAATGATAAATAATAATTTCCCAATTACTCACACTAAGCCATCGCTATAATAAATATATACGAATTACGACGTTGTAGTCTGGTGTTCCGTTGTGGCGCGAACATGCAAATAATTAAGTATATATTCGAAGTGTTTTATAATTTTCTTTTTTAATACAACACCCGGAATGGATAGCCGTTTCATGATTTAAACCAAATAAAAAGTACTCATACGTTAATTCAGGTAACAAACTAATTATTTATAAAAGTATTATTATGCCGAAAATGTTATACGCGTGTCCCGTATGGTCTTATGCAAGTAGTTCTAATTTAGGTAAATTACAAAGACTTCAAAATAAGTGCTGTAGAATAATACTTAAAGCCCCTCTGTACAATAGAATTGATAGTATGCATGACACATTGAAATTATCGTATGTCGAGGATATTATTATCCAACGCACAAAGAGATTTTTTGAAGGTTGTAAACTCGATCAAGATCCCATTATTAATAATATTGGCGATTATAATCGTACTAGTTTACAATTAAAATATAAACGGTACAAACATAAGAGGATAATGCCTTACTATAGTACCAGCGTTTTTTATTCTATTTTTATTTTATTTTTATTTTTATTATTACTTTATTTAGTTTTTAGCATTCTAATAATAAGTATTTCAGGTTTTGGTGGTGGTTTTTTCCTGAAATTATATTTTGTTTTGTTTGATAAAAAAAAAAATTGTATAATTATCTATTTTGTTATTTGCACGTGGTATGATATGTAATTTTTCGATACACGTAGTATACTAAGTTTGTTGTTCATGTAAATTTAAATATTGTAAATTACACTTTTACTTACTTACTTATTTAGCATAACATGCGCAGAAGTATAGCCCAACGGTTAAATTCTGATAATTATATTAATTGGTAACGACTAATTGATGAGATTTGATGCGTTTCAGCCTTCTGAGATGCAGATGACTAGACAAAATGCCTCCGGATTCGGATGGTAAGAAAGCCGTTTCTGATGCTGTCGAACATGATCATATATATTACATCGTTGACCCACTTGGTTTTGGAGATCTGAATGAAGTGCATCATTCCAACGAGCATTACTGAGGAAATTTATTTTGAGCTGTTTGAATTACTTTTCGATTCGATGCTTTAACACATCGCCATATTCCGGAAGTCCATATTGGACGTTTAACACTTTTACATATAAGGAGCTTGTTCTTTAGCTTCATTTTAGATGCAAACGGTATTTTACGCGGTTCGGTAATGTATTAAATAACGGGTAGTACGTATAAAAAGTTTTTGCACGTTTGCGTAGAATTTGTTTTTAAGTGAAACTTCTATTGGCGCGGTTTATATGAAAAGTTAACCCCCAAAACGAGCGAGCGGAAATAACAGACGGATATATATATATATATATATATATATATATATTATAAACCATACAAAATCGTAACACAGTTTAAAAAACTTTTAGTGATTAAACTGTGTTATGATTTTGTATGTTTTATAATTTACTCCAATATATTCAACATTAGATATGTATATCCTATCAAACCACGTTTTGTTACGCCAGGGTGGTCAACAAAGTTACGTATATGTATATATATACATATACAAACACACACACACATATATATATATACATATATATATCCCGTTCGCATGTACCTTGCTACCAACACCCGTCGTCCAACCTCGTTTATACACATAGGTAGGCTTATTATTTTTATTTATATATATATATATATATATATATATATATGCGTGTGTGTGCGTTTATATATACACACACTCGCGTAAAATTTAAAAAAGAACTCCGTATCGAATTTAGTTAAAATATCTTTAAGTTTCACTTCTTCCATGCGCTCCGCCGAGGCGCAGATGTATTTTTATTATTAAAACCGGAGACGCATTCGTGCTTTCTTTCTGCACCGTTCTCGTTATTGCTCTATCACTCTCAGTACTACTTAATAAATATTTTTCGCGAGTGAGAATATAAACCGTAGTAAATTTACTCGATAATAGCTTGTCGTAATTAAGGCATTTTATTTAATTAATTACGATCTACAGTAGGTGGAAATTCAATTACATGATTTTGAATGATATATAGTTGATTTAAAACAGAAACTCCACACCAGTGCACAATTCCGTATGTAAGAAAGAACCGGAATATACAAAATACACAACCTACATGGATGGTAATATGGGAATTTGTATTTAAGATAACAAAATAGGTAATTCAACTTTTTGTAACTTTGTTCTATATACAGTAGATGTTGATCTCACGTAATAATAATAATAATAATAATAATAGTAACAAATATTAATAATAATCAAATTATGGTCATAATCATAATTTTCGAGTAATTAACCGAATAATTACCAACGTATAATATAACGAGTGTATATAAAATTTTTGAGATAAAATTATTTAAAAAAAAAATCGAGTAATTGTTTTCATAACTTATTTTATTTAAAAAAAAAAAATCATTTTCCCACAGAGTTACAGTTGATCTGTGTTTAATTTTGAATATCGTTAGACGTCGTAAGAAAATAAAATTATAATTTATATATATATATATATATATATATATATATATATATATATATATATTTATATGGAGATATTAATGTAAATATGCATTTAAAATTTAACTCTTAATCCCTATTATTAGAACCGCGTCAAGGAGGTACGTCAAAATTAGAAACGTAAGTAATATTTTAGAATTTCGACAGTAAAAAAATAATACTGAATATACAATCGAAAAAATGTTACAAAATGTAGCCGTTTAAAACTAAATTTAAAAATTTCTTTTCGAAACGTCTTCGTTATCGAAGGAGTAGTGTTGAAATATTTCACAGCTTCCATCTACAGTTATTAGTCTCGGGATGAAAAGGATTACCTCCTGTTCGTTGCTAGCAACCATCCATTCGCGGATATAGCAGAACCGCGGCGTCCTTCACATCGCCGTACTGCGTCCGTCAGTATAGTTTTGGTGCAACTCGTGTATTTCGTACTTCAGGAATTACCCCACCGATAATTTTTTCATCAATTTTATTAGCTCATCTTTTCTCATTCATATATTTTATTCTAAGCTGTCGACAATATTGCGTGTAAAATGACCTTTACGAAGTTAGCCACGTCTCGAACAACTCTTATCCGTTGCGGTTTTATTTAACTTTCAAATTTTAATAGCGTGATAAAAATATAACACTTAACTATTCTCCCAACGTAATTTCGAGGTTAATAACTTCGTGGAAAGGTACTTAGTAGTTTTTGGAACGTAAAAAGCGTCATTTAAAATTCTAGATTTTATCGTCTATTCGTAGGATTCTGTGCTCGAAATTTTTATTTCTGTCAAACTATCATCACTTTTGCTTTTGCAATTAAAATTAATAATGTACGATTATCGTTAAAAATTCAGTAAAAAATAAATTTTCCGCTGAGAGCCGATTTTGATAAGGAAAAAAAAAATACATAGAATAATGTAATTCTGTGACAAATTTTCCAATCGAAATTACGATAATTCGATGGAATACCCCATATTATTATATCAAATTCGTAATAAATTAAGAGAGACCTAGTTATCTTATTAGGCGTTACATAGCAGACAACTTTAACTATCTGCTTCATGTTTTACTACTTATATTACGTGAACATAATGTTCTGTATTATTACATTGCCACAATTTTATTTAAATTTGAATAAAGCTCAATTCTCCTACGATACGTCGTAGAATTTTCACTAATTCATTACAAATGGATGTTGCGCCGTTCGTACTACTTACACGAGTATACTTTCCAGGTTTGTCTTGTTATAAGTTATGCGCGTGTGTCTGTGTGTGCTGTTGTATATTTCGGCGTGTTTAACAGTATTTACGGATGTATATTATGAAGACGTAGGTATACATACGTATAGAACTATCGAGTTTACATTGTAGGCACAAGTGCATATTCAATCATTTTGGGTTTATAAGTATGTATGAACGTGTATATATTTCTTTATGCACATTTTAATAGAGCATAAATTTTCTATGTGTGTTCATGTGTTCACTATTTTACGTTTTACCGATAGACTTTATTTACTGTTTACGGCAATTTTACATAAACTTCGGTTCAACCTTTCAACCTATCAATTCTTTTGTGTACCAATACTCAACCGTTGGTTCAAACTTTAAACCGATCGATTCTTTTGTGTAGCAATACTCAACTTTTGGTTCAACTTTCTTTCGATATAAATAAAATACGCGTTATTATCATTATTTTTATTCTATCCGTTTTGAAGTTCGTTGTAAGAACGACCGAACTGTAATAACATCCTTGCTAAATTACTAATTTTACTATAGCGTACGCGTGTCGTTCTAAATTTACATATCGCAATGTCGCGTCGTCCATAGAAAAGAGTTTGATAATCGTCGTAATAATGGAAAATGGACAATCGCTATTAATTTATAATCCGTTATCACCGTACGAATATATTTCCTATAATATATCTTCATCAGGCGATCGTTAGTATTAGTAGTAGTTATACCGCTTAGTATTGGTAGTAGTAAGTAGTAGCCGCTATAAAGGAATATAAATACCGTTGGTGGGTCGCTATCATTAATAAACCGAAACAATAATTCCCTTCATCGTATTGCGAATTTCGTCTTTAGCCTTTTCATTGTCGAAAGTTTACACACAAAAAATAATATCGGACGACCACGTCATTCTCGGACAACAACAATAATAATAATAATAATTTGCGTGTAAAATTCAACAATCTTACCCTTCGTAATTATTTATTCGAATAGCGTAGACAAATAACATAGTATCGTTAGATAATAAACAAAGAAATAGTACTAGGTTATTGAAGAAATTTGAAAAACCAATAAATTTTAATAATAAAAATAAAGAAAGTTCTAGATTATGCAGGATTTAAAAAAAAAAAACAGTTTTTTTTTTGTTCAAAAACCACATTTTGATCAAAATAACTAGGAGTAAAAAAATTTGTTTGCGGAATGCAATATTTTTCGAGAAAATTAAAATTTGAAAAAACTAGATCTTACTGTAAATTTCGATTTTGTCAGTCATCCGGGTAATGTGACATTCACCTTTTTTCCCTGTAATTCTATTTCTAACTAGCCGAAATAAACCTGACCGATTCTAAACTAACCGAATCTAACCTAACCTAGCGGGGTATTTTGTTATTCTCGTTTTATCCTTTAATTCTACTTCGGCGAGTAAGTTTACCTATTTATAAGCTCATCTTAAATAATTCTATAAAAACAATATACGATTTTTCTTACATAAACTAGAATTCAGCCATAAAGTTCAACGTTTTATCTAGTAATCGAATAAAGCTATCGCATTTAATAAATAAGAATTAAAGCATTACTTAGTAACGATCTATAGCCGGTATTTATTTTAATATTGAAAAAATATTTCCGAAATAATTCATTAAGTATCGACGGACACAGTTCCGATGTTGTAAAATTATACACTATGTAGCATAATTCAATGTCGCGAGTATCCGCCTATATATATATATATATATATGTAAATCCGTAGTTCTACGATATCTACGCCATTTCGTCACTACTTAAATATATAGATTAAAAATGGGCCACCATCGTTTCTATAACGATATTTTGTCTTTGCAGACGAGTAGAAAATTGTAAATGCGTACCACGTAATTCCGCAATGCTCTTACTACAGCCCTCGACAACACCCCGACCTACTTACCTTTTTTTTTTTTTTTTTTTAATATAATCAACTAACTTCTGGCCTCATTTTACTTCTTATGAATATTAATATATCGTGTATTACTATTAAACGCAGTAATGTATATTCAATTCTACACCGCTTTATTACGTCGGATAATATAGCTTTAACATTTTCCCTTAATTAACGTTCACTCTATAAACAGATGAATTTACACTACTATATATATTACATATACATATAATTATCATGTTCATTAGCTCGGTCCGAGTATCGAGAAATTACGAATTAAAAGTAGTTTCAACTTTGTCCACCATACGTTTCTATTCTCCACGAGTCTTATAGCTTGCTGGAGCGATATGATTGCAATTAGTTTATCTGTTTTGCCTTATACCAACCCTTCAAGAATTAATTTTTCCATTCCGATGTATCATGGGTGCGAAATACCTCATTATGCGCTGCATTACTATATCTCGCAGGCGTAGATCCGATCCTATATAGTTCAACACAGAGAGGTTGGTTCGTTTTTCTATCCACGAGATTCGCAATATTCGTGGCCAGCAGAACATCTCAAAAACATCAGTGCGTTGGATATCAGCTGTTTTTAATGTCCAGCTTTCCGCAGCATGTAGAAAAACGGAGAAAACTAGAATATTCGTTAGTCGTACTTTTGTATTCATTGAGATGTCATGACTTTTCCATATCGTTTGTAATTGGCCGCGTGTCAATTTAGCTGTTGATATTAGGTTTTTAATTTCATCCGCTAGATATACAACACACACAAACATATATATATATATATATATATAAATAACAAAGCACCGGGACCAGATGGAATTCTAGTAGAGATGATTAGACACTGCGGAAGTCTGATTTATAAGTATGATTTGCCAACTTTCTAATCGATACTTAAAGCTACAATATCAACTACATGGACGGAAGCGGAAGTAGTCCTCATACATAAAAAAGGCGATATGTAGAATCGGAACAACTATAGACCGATTAGCTTACTATCGCAAATATATAAGCTGTTCACCGGTGTGATCACAAATCGAATAACACAACGAATAGACTTTAGTCGGCCGAGAGAACAGCCCGGTTTTAGATCAGGGTTTTATTCAAATGAACACTATCACAATGTTGATATAAAAGTGCGATGAATACGACATACATGGTCTTTATAGACTACGAAAAAGCGTTCGATTCAGTAGAGGTCCAGACAGTGATAAATTCGTGAAATTATATTGGAATTAATAACAAATATATTAAGATTATTTCGAACATTTATAGCTCTGCTACAATGCAAGTAAACTTATGGAAGAAAACAAAAAAAAGATTCCAATAAAAAGAGGAATAGGTGATGCAATTTCACCGAAATTGTTTATTTCCGCATTGGAAAATGTGTTTAAAAATTTAAAGTGGAATGCGAAAGGTATCAAAATTGATGTTGAATATCTAAACCACTTCAGGTTTGCAGATGACATAGTATTGATAAGTACGCAAAAGAATTACAGGCGATGGTAACAGACCTAAATCTACATTCCCAGCAAGATAGGGTTAAAAATAAACCTAAAAAAAAAAAAAAATAATGACTAACACAGGAAAAACAGTAAAAATAACAATAAACTCGGAGGAAATAGAACAGGTAGATAACTATATATATATTTATGGTAACACGATACAATTCCAATTACCCGAGTGGGCCGATCTGTTCTCGAGGAATTCTTATGTATTATCAGGAAAAAAAGATAAATGAATAGTATTCCTCTTGAAGACCCAAATTAGGCAATATTATCCGATTATTTTACATTTTCATTCATTCTATTCTACTCCAATCCTCTTTCATTAATTTTTTCCTTTTTCACGATCGCTATTGTTTATGACAGGAAACTGTCGGTACAAAGAATAAGAAAAATTCATAAATAAATAAAAAATTGTGTAGTTCTGTAAAAACTGAACTGAAAAAAAAATATATATAAAGAATAAGGTGATGATAGTAATAACTACAATATTCCTATTATATTGACGATAATAAAAAGAATAACGTTAATAAAATAATAGTAATAACGAGAACTATAATTGTGTATACCCGTGAAAATAATATATATAAAAAAAAAAGTTAGATGAATAAAAACTTCATATAAAACTTAATTAGGCTGCAACAAAAATTGCTACCTTACCTCGCAAATAGTTCATTCAGAAGACGGACAAGTTCTTGAGCGGTACATTGATCGGATAAACTTGTGAATCCGCAAATGTCAGCGAACAGTATACTGTAAAATACGAAGCGTAGATTAAAAAATCGGACGCATAAAAGAAGTATAATTTACTTGTCGCTGATCAACAAATTCACAGTACTCGTACGCGAATCTGAAAATCGGATTTTATGCGAAAATTGTTAAGTCTCATATTTCCTGTGCCATAAAAATTCGATTTTTACATAAGTCTTTTAAAAAATCTTACACTATATGGACGACAACTACTGATCAAGAACTTTGTACATATTCCGATTTATTATACTAATTGCTCGAATTATGTAAATGTAAAAAAAAACAAAAATAAATTGACGAATTAATTTTTCTTATTACCGGAACTGAACTAAATCACAATCTTCAGTGTCAGTTCCTTTCAGAGTCACTTCTTAATTAGAACTTAATATTTCCAGAGCTGTGATTGGATCTTTTGCCATCACCTGGCACTCCTACTATGCTGTGATTGGCTTCTTTACTGTCAGATGAAATTATTTCTGTGCTATGATTGGTCATGCTATTAGGGGATATCATTGCACTGTGATTTTTTAACTACTATTTCCTCTGGCTTCCAATTTTCTTTTATTAATTATTAATACATTCTTTCTAGAAGTCAATATCCATCTTCTCTATTGAACATGTTTCTCAATTTCAATATCCTCCCGGATAATTCGTCTTCCATACTTTTATCATTGAAATTAATACACTTTGTTTCTTATATATATAATTTTACTAATGATACATCCCCGTATCATATCCTCGTCGTGCGCCTGGTAACACTTTCAAGCGGCTAAGAATATGGGAATCTGTTAACGAACTTGTTAATTAACATCTCGCTATTTTTGGTACAATGAAGCAATTTAGACGTAACCGAAACAGACCTTCTCAGGGCTTTTTGATGGACAACAACCTCCTCCGAATAATACAAATCAATGAAGAAAGCATAACTCATGCGAAGAAGGAAATATTAGAAAACCTCAAAAGGCACAGGTACTATTACTGCAAGAAACTAATTCTGCAGATGACCGATGGAACCCGAAAATAATTAGTTTCGAAGTGGCAGCGGCGGGCATCCAATGGGAATTTATCCGTGCAAAAGGCCTTATGGTATATCAAGAAGCAGAAATAAAAATCCCGGTTCTATCCATTATAAATGTTTATAAACCTTCAAACGTAAGATGCAGTCAATCAGTAATCGAAATTACAAACACGAAATGGGGGATATATATCAATTTGGTGACAAAGTGTTAGAATGGTCGGGGATGGAAAACTTATTTTTGGTTCACGATTCCAAACAACGCGGGTCATTGCACTATGCACGCTGGAACCAGGACACCAATCCGGATATGTTGTTTATTACGTCCGACCAAAGCGGCAGACCAGCGCTAGAAACTTCGCGTAAAATCCTGGCGAAGTTTCCAAGAAGCCAACATAGAACGGCTATGATTGAAGTAGGTTTCAAACTGAAACTAGTCGACACAATAACCGCGTTGGAATTTTAAAAAAGCAGATTGGGTTGGCTTTACGAAAACCCTGGACGATAGCGTTAGATGGATTCCTTATACAGTAAACAACTACAACGCCCCTAACAACATTCATTGAACATGGATATCAACTCAACAAGAAAACATCTGTAGCTTACGACACTGTTTGGCGAGCAGGACTGCTGACAAAGCTCCGTGAGATAATTCCTTGCAGAACTACAAATTCGTTATTCAATGAGATGCTAAGCAATACGAAAATAACAGTTAGCATAGATGGGAAGATCAGTCGACCAAGAATACTTAATAACGGCCTCCCTCAGGGTTCTGTGTTTTCTCCGCTACTAACCCTTATTGCGAAAGTTAGCCAACAGATTGTAAACCAGACAGATAATCGCTAACATCCATTGAGGATAACCAGAAGAAGAAGAAAACACAAACCTTAGAAGTGACAGCATGATCGAGGTTATTGTTTTTTGTGTATAATGTTCAATACCTTTATTTGATAAAATAGATAAAAAAGCGTTGACAACATTAATAGTGTTAGTATAATATTACGTAAGAATTACAATTTCTATTTTTACGTTATTCGTTAAATTGCTATTTATATCAGCGATAAACGTATTACAATTTTCAACGAGTACACCTCGAGAGATAACAGGTGGATTTTACGTTTATCATTATTAATAATATCGACATTATATTTATTATTAGCATAAAACTGTTCTTCCTAGCATTAATAGCTAGCAGAATTATTTTTTCGATGAGGCTTCGTTAATAGCATCTGGTTCAAGTTCAAGTTTAGAATATTTGTAATGATAAATTCATTCGTACTCGTTTTATTTCATAAATAGACACACGGAATAAACGTTTCCTCTTATCATCGTATTAGCTTGATCAGCCGTAGGGCGGGCTAGTAAAGTAACGCATTGGTATAAACGTAAAACAGCTTCAACAGAACAGATAACTCCAAACAACACAACATTAACGTAACGCAACGAGAGACAAATAAGATGGAAAAATTAAGTTTGTTTAAGGAAAGTGATTGCTTTATGTACGGAGTTGGAGGAATCATTAAACGTTAGGACACGACTAGATGGAACATTGAGAATTAGAGAGAAACTGTCTTTAAGCATGTAACAAATATGGTCAGTCGTTAGGCTCATTTCGCCATACAGCAACTTCGAACAAAATATGTGCGGAAGTAATTGCAGTGACGCGAGGTAATTGAACAGGATGATTAAGTTTCTTTGTTGAAGATGGTGTAAAGAATATTGAAAGATTGTCTGTTGTGGAGATAAAACTTAGACGGTTGTCAAGGCGGTGTGAAATAACATTGTATTAATGGACTATGAACAACTTCCTGTATTTTTTTTGTTTTAGACTCGTAGCGTTGGATATAGTTAGGATACTTTTGGATGACTTATTGAAATTGTTCGAAATTATATATCAATCGATCTACCAATTACATAATTTGAAATAGGAGGAAAGTAAATCATAATTTGTAACTCCTTTAGAAAAAAAGGGATAAGGATTCTTATTTGATTTCTACAGATCTTAATGTTGAATTAATATAAACTAAACAAATCAATATAAATGACTTACTAGTTGCGGGAAATAAAATCGTAGGTGTAATTTTTTTTAAGTCGTTTACGACAAACATATACACACTCCGTATATAGCTAAATAAACCCACGCTCGCACGATGTCTGTAAAAAGTTTGGATTACCCACGTATACGAAGCACAAGAAAATGAAACGTGACCGGAATTTATGGAAAAGGATAATAATCTGGCCGAACTGTAGCGCCTATCGACGATGGTTATTAGTACATTTACATAGTTCAACACCAAAGGTACTTATTGGTCTTATTATATATATATACATATACATATAGGAATATGTATATATATATGTATATTATAGTACAACGTTTGAAATTACATAGGTTTGAAAAAAGAAGTTAACAACACAAGAATAGCGTCCTAAATAAACACGTATTTTGGAAAATCCGCTTCAGATGAAATTCGAGAATCGAATTAAAAATAAAAAAGCGAAGATATAAAACAACTCGGCGCCATAGAAAAATGGAAAATAATTCGAAACGTGCAAAAAGTTTCACAATCGTTCGAACACAGGTTTGTAAAAATCCCAGAATAAATATATACGTATGTTTAATTTTCGGAACAGATTAAACAATATGTTAGTAAATGAAGAAAATAAGATAGGAAGCTCGGACAATGATTGGAAAAATTGTATATTACGAATTTAATAGAAGTAACGTTAAATCCAAAAATGACTAATTCACAACGAAGTACCCGTAGAGACACGAACAACACACAAACGCATATATACATATTTTTTCATATAAATAATACACTATTTTATATTTAGACGTATAGGCACTTGAAAATCACGAACAATTACATTTTCCTATGAACAAATTAAAAACTGAATTTTCTAAAAGAAAAAAAAAATGAAAAATATTATTATGTAGTACTAAAAATATAAAACTATACAAAAATTTCGCACTTAATAAATCTAAGTATAAATACTTATTATAAACCAAACAAAATATAACACCGTTTAATCACTCTAAAAGTTTTTTTTGTGTTTTTTTTTTTATTGCGAAGCTTTTCGACAATTACGTCATTTTCAAGCACGCGCAAATAAATATTACCCTATTTATTTGCGCGTGCTTGAAAATGACGTAATTGTCGAAAAGCTTCGCAATGAAAAACTTTTAATAATTAAACCGTGTTATATTTTTTTGTCTGGTTTATAAATACGTTACAAACATACACAGCAGTACGTACGATGGTGTCATTCAATTTACGAAAAACGTTGATCAAATCGAAATTTACTTAACGAATTTCCAGTAGCATTTTCCGAAGTAAGTTTTAATCATAATTAATAAGATTCGTTCTTAATTATTTCGGCACAGCATTTTTATAGACCACAGCACCGCCATAAATCGCTTACATACAAGAATCCGTGTTTTATTAAAACGTGGAACAGGCGTATTACCCCCACACATCTTGACGTGGTATTTACATCGTCGATCGATATTTTAAAAATTTATTCGAATTTCTTAAGACCAAGTTTAAAAACTTCATTTTAAGAATTTTAAAATTGTACGAAAAAAGGTCATTAACCGACGAGGGATACATTTATTTTTTATTTATAAATTACAATAAACGTGACATTTAAATTGAATAAATATTTTGTTTAGCCATCTTCGCGACCGAGAAATAAATATCAAATGTCACGCTTTTACGAATTATATAAATTGTAAGAGAATCAGCGAAAAAACTTAGGTTATTTATTTACAATTTATAAAAAAGAAAAAAAAGTCGCTGAACCCAAAATTTCTGTACACTAATGGTATCAGATCTACACGACAATAAAAGATGTAAACACGCGAATGTAAAAAACATATTTTGTCTAAAAAATTAACCCCGGCTATATAAATTCCATTTTAAAATATTAAAAACCCTCTTAATTATATAACGAATATGTCATTTCATTCCGAGTTTTTTAACTAGGACATATTTTTAATGGCCATTTTTCTGTTATTTATATATAAATATATATATATATATATATATATATATATATATATATATATATATATATAGTATATTTATAAACGTATCCTGTATATAGAAGTTTTATATTTATTCCTTTTATCTAAAAACAATCTTCAATTTATTATTTATATACGTTTCATTTATACGTATAACCTAAATATCAAAAAAATAAAGTGTCAAGTCACGCCGTAGGAATATTTTCGTTTACCAGAATTTCTCATTTACGTTCGAAGATGATAACGTAAGATGTCACTCGAATCAGACGAATGGAAAAATCAAAATTTTCAAAACTGAGATTTTTTTTTTTTTTTTTTTTCGTTTCTGTTTTTTACCGCATTCACCATCAGATTATTTTATAAATAACCGTTTTTCACTTTGCTATTTATGTTTTTTTGGACGACTCTGGAATATTTTTAAAAAATGAAACATTCTGCATCGAATAAATGCGTTCTTTTTTACGGAAACAGAAAATTTCGTTAGCATCCCAAGTTTACGTATACCGTATAAGAAGCGTGCGACTTGAAGAGTAAAGATGTATTATTATCAGATCGAAAAATATACTCGCTTGAGGGGACGCTAATGAATAAAGCGTCGCAACTCTTAAAAGGTTGAAAATAGCGATATTGGGAATATATCATTTCAGCGGGGAAACGATCTAGTCTAATTCGGAGTTATATGATATGAGAAACGAATAACGATGATAATAATAATATGCTAATTGGGGGTTTTCCTTATATATATATATATACATATTAATGTTTTTTTTACATATAAATGTGTACTGTTAGTTTTTTAAAATATTTATATAATATCAAAAATTGTAAGACTAGCGACCTTTTCCCCCCATTATTAGCTTCTCAATGTTCTCCAGTTATTACATCGAGATATAATGTAAGCAATAAAAAAGAAAATCACTAAAATAAAAAAATCACAAAGCTTTTCGGCTGTTAGGCCATTATCAAATCAATATTTTAAAAAATAAAAAAAATTTAATTTTAGATTCACAAAAATCAGCAAAATGGAAAACAATATTAATAAAAGAATCTGATAATGAATGTGGTAAACAACATAATCAACCATCGGTAACATAAGTGTTTTTAGATAAACAATTAAACAATAAAAATAAACAACAAAAAAGAAATTCAAATCAATAAGTTTTTTTTAAAATGAAAAATCACAAAGCTTTACGGCTGTTAGGTCATTATCAAATGAATATTAATATACCTATATCTATATATATATAAAATGAAATAATATTAATTTCAGATTCCAATTTACAAAAAATCAGCAAAATGAAGAATAGTATTAAATAAAACAATCTGACAGCCAATGCTGATTTTTTGTGAATTGTAATCTTAAATTAATATTTTTCTATTTTATATATATTTTTTAATATTCACTTGATAATGACCTAACAGCCGGAAAGCTTTGTGATTTTTCATAATGAAAAAACTTTTAGTGATTTTAATTTATTTTTGTTGTTTATTTTAATAAAAAACACTACATTCCACATTCTTCAAATGGAATAGTCAGTAAAATCTATACATAAACAATTAAACAATAGACTATTGTTTTACGCAAAAACGTTTATATTACTGATCGTTGAATGTGTTATTTACCACATTCGCTGTCAGATTGTTTTATTAATACTGTTTTTTGTTTTGCTGATTTTTGTAAATTGTAATTTAAAATTAATATTTTTTCATTTTATATTTTTATTTTTTTAAATATTCACTTGATCCTAACAGCCGAATAGCTTTGTGATTTTTCATAAAGAAAAAAAAGTTAGTGATTTTAACTTCTTTCTGTTGTTTATTTATAAAAAAATCACTACATTCCACATTCTTCAAATAACGATCACGGTTTCACATTTCAATTTATTGTTTTCCTTTGGTCAAGATATACTTCTACTGTTTCCGTTTAGTGATCATAATCGCTTCCACAAATTTAACGGCATTTTTCGTTTCTACCACTCATCCGAATCAATTTTCGTAATCACTACACCTACACATTCGCTGCAGTGAATGTATACAGTATATATCATTATTTGCAATTTCAAATTTTTTCAGGTATATTTTCCGTGGCCAGTTAAGAATTACGTTAAAAAGAAGCTAGTGTTTATTTATTTAGAAAAGTCTGTTATTTATGTTTAAAAATAAATTGAATGTTCTTCTTCCAACTGATCATATTCTTCTTGTCATTTGTTAATATATTTTAAGTGTATTTCCAACTCCGTTTCTTTTTTTTGGCGTCCTTCATTTCATAAGTTTTTCAACATGAAGATCTACATGCATCATACCCGCTTTATATCGGTTGCTCCGTAAGACACTGTTCCATATGCCTATTAATATTTTTCTGTTCTTTCTTGACCTTTTTTTTTATCGTTTTTTTTTAGTTATTTTTCGGAAGTATATGGATCGGAATAATGCATTGTATAGTATTATCCCTTTGTTATAGAATAATCTAAAGGTGTTGTTGTATAATGCGTTAATTTTATAGTAATATGTTTTAATAACCTGTAGCTGACGTGTGCACTGTGAATTTCAAATTTTCATCCAGTATTATCCCGAGATATTTCGGTTCTTTATTAGATATTATTTTTTCATTGTTTATATTCCATTATTTGTTTAATTATTTCATTACGTCAAAATATTGCATTAGTTTTTGCCATTGTAAGTTTAAATAATCGATATATATATATATATATATATATATATATATATATATATATATATATATATATATATATATATTACGACTAATAATTAGTAATTATACGTGTATAAAATATTTGGTTCATTCGCTAATTTCTATTATTTATATATATATAAATATATATAAATATATATATATAAATATATATATATATATAAATATATATATAAATATATATATATATATATATATATATATATATATATATATATATAAATATAAATATATAAATATTGTTTACCTAAATAAATACAAATGGGTTATCTCGATATTCGGATGTTTATAGATGTAAATTGAAAAAGTTCAACGCTATTTTATTAACGATAATAAAAATAAATATTATAATTAAATTAAATATCTATCGAAATTTATTTAGTAACGAATTAAGACCGAGGCTTATTCTTAATATAATAGGAGTTAAGTTGTCTGGTTGCGAACTAAAATATCAATCCCTTAGAAAGTGATAATATAAAGGGACGAAGGTAAAATTATTACGGGTCTATCTATTCTTATCCCGTGTGTTAACAGTAGGCAATAAAGCACGTAATCCGTAAGAGACAAATATTAGCATAAATTAATAATTCATACATGCACATCTAATTTATGTGCATTTTGTATATATATATATATATATATATATATATACGAACAAACCCACATAAAATACACACACACTCATATATATATATACATATATATATATACATATATATATATATATATATGCACTAATGCATGTATACGTACCTTACGTTTTCATGTTTCTGAATATAAATTTTATGAAACATTGTATCTTTCGGTTTACCGGCAATGTCTGCTTTCATTTCCATAGCCACATGACGAGGCAGCACGGATAATAATAAACGTTCCTATAAAGTTTGAAATAAGATAAACGTGCAAACAACGTACTAAATTATTATGCGTGTGTTTTTTTTTGGGTTTCTTTTCCTTAATTTTATAATTAAATAATAATGATAATTAAATTTTCAATTTAATTTTAATTACATTTATTTCGATATTACTTATCATTGTACAAACATTACATAAAATAAGATAGCATTTAGAATAAATGAAAAACCTAAAGTAAATATTAATAATAAAAAAAGACCTGAAATTAAATAGTTTTTTGTAATAACCGACTATACGCAGTACTGCAGTACACAAAAATTGCAAAAAAGAAAATAACCATTTATTTATCGTTAAAATTTCGTTAAAAAGTAACGTTGTACGTAATTAAATAATAGAATGAAAAGAAAATATCGTACACAAAGAAAAATGATATGCGCTTAGGTTATTAGGGGAGCGTAATGTTATTAAAAAAAAAGGGCATTCGAAGAACACGTGATCAGGATTGCAAACTGTACGTCCTGCATGTAGAGGACAGTAAGGAGTTTCTCTAAACTGCATACGGAACAGATGGTCCGGCAACAAGCAATGCCCGAACCGCAATCTGTTGATAAGTACAATTCTTCTCCGCTTAATGTTTTTAAAAAAGTAGAACCATGGAAATCTAGGACGGTTGCAATTGATAGTATACGTAGTGAGAGGCGACTGCTGTATACACTCCACATATGTCTGTTCTCAGAGTTTCTTACGTTCCGACTGTATGAAATATATGAAACTGAACACCACACCACTAGAAGGCCCACCTTTAGGTAACGAATCTACAATTTCATTGTCGGGGATTCCTCGATGTCACCGGTACCCATAAGAAAGACACAAGTATAGCTTATATTAAGGGGGGGTCACCTTAATGTAATTTGTACATGTATAAAACGGAAGCGGTAAACTCTTTATTTTTTTCTTCTTCTTTATCGAATTTGGCCAACTACGGTCACACAGAGGACGTAACTTCCAATTATATTCCTCTTCGTTGTCTGTTTGTCTTCTTTCATCAGCCTATCGTATTTTTCCAGTCTTCTTTGCTTCGCTTAAATTTATTCCTGTCCTTTGTTTCTTGTTCAAAGATGTTCATGCGCTATTTCTTCACTTTTATAATCCACGGAGAGTTTTCAAGTTGCCGTCGAAGAAATCTAAACGTTTATCCACTCATTCGAGGTAACCATCAAATATTCTTTTCCCCATAGTGTCGCTGATTTGTTCAATTGTTTTGTACTTCAATTTCCATTTTTTAAGGTCTTTTCTATCTTTCGCATTACTCTTCTTTCCTCGTTAATCAAGTTATCCATTCCTTTACAGGAATCCACTGTTAGACAATCCTGCTGCGTATAAACTTTGCGTTTTGATAACATGCTGTAATTTTTACATTAACGAATATTGATTTTTTGTTATAAATGGTTCCGGTTAATTGAAAGGTCCGTTACATTTTTTTCTCGATGGACGTTTTATTCGTGGATTTAAATCTAATTACTTCTCCGAGATATTTAAATTATTCGACTTTTTCTATTTTAGAGACAAATTTTCTGTTTCATTTTTTTATTTTTTAAAAAAAGAGATTTTCTGCCCCACATTTCTCGTCATATCGTTTAGTATTTCTAGTTACCGTGTTGCATCTTCTACACTTTTTGCCAGTAATGCCGAGACAATCTACTCTACCAAATTGTTCTTTTCCCCATCGAGTACCACTTTTTTAATTTCTTCTCGTTCCCCGTACGTTTTCTCCATCGCTGTATTACTTTTTCCCAAATAAGTTGAATAGAAGAGACGATATCATCCTGCTAACTCCAGTTTTCATTTCAAACAATACCGAGACTAGGCCTTGGAATTGTATTCCTCACCATATATTTGTTAATGTTACTATTATTATTATTCCTATTATTGTAATTATTGTTGCTACTGTTGTCATTTTTCTTTCTTCGAATTATGGACCACCTGGCAAAATATCTTCACGATCGTTGTTTGTTCCTTTTCCTTCGGTATTTCTTCATCGCTTCGCTGTTTTCTCTTCCTTTCATCAGTCCATTTAACACCAATTCACTTTTTCTTCAAAGCTTCTGAATCGGCACCTATTCTTAATGTTTTCTTCCGTGACGTTAATTTGCTCAAAATCTTTAACTTCCCGGAACCAGGCAATTTGGGTTCTTATCAAAGTATGCGAAAATTCTCTTCTTATTAACCGTTCCGTCTACATTTTTTTTAAGTGACCATAAATTGTTACGTTAAAATTTAACGCGACACATAATCTCGTACGCACATAACGTCAGAAATCGCGTTGATCTTGTATAACCGATAGAAGAAATTAGGGAAAAATTAATATCGGACCCGTTTTCAAGCGTCAATAAATCTAACAAGATGAAACCGACGTATGTAAATATTCGAATATTAAACGATTTTTTTTTTTTAATTAAGTGTCTTCTCCGTATCGGAGACAAGCTATTACATATATATGGTTGTACAGCATAAGTAGAAGGCAATATTATGTGGCGTTAGCGTAGATAGACACAAGCAAACGGAAGAACTGATTGTAATCGTTTTGTTCTCACGACACAATACAGCACGCGTGTTTTTATAGCGTACTAATGGTGTTGTGCGCGGTGGTTTGCCATTGCCTTCCACATATTAGGATTATTTTATTTTATATTTTTTTTTTTTTTTTTTATGATAATTTTTGCGTCGTCAATCGTATTCGAACTCGGTACCTTTTGTATAGAAGTCCATGCTCTATAGACTATCCCGACGACATCGACGCGTAGCCTGATAAATGTACGGTGTATGCCTGTTTAATCGGTGTATGTGTATGTATTTATGTAGCACGAATTTATGTATGTAGGTTAGGATATTCTAAATTGAATAAACTTAAAATGGCCACGCAGGGCGTTGTCGAGTGTGCCGGGGAAATAAAACTCGAATTAAAAACACTCGACAAATGCGACGACAGTGACTAGTGCTAAACTTTTATTTCATCCGACCAGCATGAAGGATTAAAGAAATAAATGAAAAGGTCACGTTAGAAGATTAACTACCACAAAAATGCCACTTGTAAAATTTCTCATTCGATGTCGCCACAACTATTATCACAGATCATTTGAAAATTCACTTTAGCTAAATGAACAACAATTTTAACAATAATAATGATGATGATGATGATAATAATAATAATAATATGAACGGGAACTGCGTCGTCACTAAACATTATTACGGTAGGGAATGGTGTAAATTAAAGGCAAAAGTTCGGTCAAGCGTTAACAATCAAGAATGTGGTATGTTTACATAAACTATAACGTGTTGAAAATTCCCCCATTGTTCCTAACGGTTCAACTCACTATTTAAGCTATTCACCCTAATAATACACTCATATATACATTATATATATATATATATATATATATATATATATATATATATATATATATGTATGTATTTATGTAGAAATAAAATTTACTTACAGGGAAATATGTTAACGGATGACTGGGACTATTATTCAATTAACGCGGATTAACAAACTCCGAAACTGTACAGCGTTAGTTAGATACACCGGTCGTATATTGAAGCTGATAACGTGTAAATTCCTCAGTACTATACGTTCTCAATTTCATCTTCCACATCCGGATCTCTAGGGAAAGGGTTTTATCGGTTTATTGAGTCACTACTTCTCGACACAAATTACCCAACACATAGATACTCGCTTTCGAAATTACCGCGCACGCAGCCCAGACAATGATTAAACTTATACGGACGTTCAAATCGTTTTGCGAATACAAGTCTGGCTGTTGTGTATAGGGGATAAATGTTAATTACGGAAATTAATTCGATAAAAATAGATAGCGTATATCGCATTTAATAAACACAGTTTACTAGTTTCGGGTGGCAACATAAATAATCGATCGGATTCTTTAACGTCGGATTATTCCTCTCTATTATCCGATAACTACGGATCACAAAGGAAGCAACTTCAAATTATATTCCCTTTATTGCCCGATGAAACTTTCTACGAATGTTTTTCTCTTTTTTCAACCCGTCCGTGTATTTTTCCAGTCTTCTTAGCTACGTTATTCTTCAAACGAGCTGATGTAATCAACAATTTTTTTTTACGCATTCTTTTAAGACGACCGTAAAGTATGATTCGTCTTTTATTTAAGGCGAATTATTTTTTTTCATAATCCGGACGAATAATAATTTATTGTAAATTACGATTTTATCGCTTATTTCGATATTCTTATATCGATATTTGTCCACGAACAAAAGAAAAACGCGTTTCTACTGTAGGGTGTTTTTCTTCCAATAAGGGCGCATCCGTGTTGAAATGGAATAAAATAAACCGTGTATATAGGCTGACCTAGAGAAGTCGGATGGTTTTGTTGTTTTTCTAGTAACTCCTAGACTACAATTTTCGAATCGAAATTTTAATTAAAAATAGGAAACCGACAGATTAGCTTACAATCATTTGTGGAATACAATATCGTTCAGGATACATTTGGTCTTTTTACATTTTCAGACTTTTTCGAACATAGGTGGGTGAATTTTTGAAATTTCTTCAGAAATCCGACTTTTCAGGTCTTTCAGATTTCGTGAACTTAAGGTATCCTTATAAAAAAAAATCGGTTTTTATTCTTTTCGAAACGCTGCACCGTCTCGTGATCGATTCACGCCGAAAATAACGTTCTACGAAAAACGCGCTCTTTCTCGTTATAGGATGTCATAATAACGTGGACAAAAATAAAAAAAATCTCACGTAAGTAAACTAAACGTGAGTAGGAGTCTTACCAACTGTTTTATTCAAAAAACAAAACTGTCCGTCTTCTCCGGGTCACCTTATATAAATTCTTTTTCAATTTCAAAAGCCCCATGTCAGCGGAATATAACTGCGTTCAAATCTTCAACCGCGACATTTCGCACGAATCTGAATAATCCAATTATTTTCGATGAGATTTGACTGAATTTGAGCGACGGAATTTGGTAATGTTAACTTTAACAGGACTTACCGACGTACATATTTGCGGCTTCAGGAAACTTCATAAGAAAAAGTCTAGCAATGTCGGCGGCTAATTCACATCAGCACTTCGATAGATATAGATCTATGCTCAAATCGTTTATGCAAGAATATTCATCACGGCGTCCGCCGTGTGGCGTGACATTTTGGTATTTGTAACAGAATAATAAACAATTGATAAGACACGCGCGAATAAAACAATATCGCCGCTACAGGCTGCCAATCCAGTTATACACAGAATTGCTATTTATAATTTTGACCTAATAATAATAATAATGATAGTAATTTTTAAAACGAAATAATACATAAAACATTTCGCGTACAGAAGAACTACTATATGATCTGAACTCTAAAATATGGATCATGCGATGGACAAAAATTAGCGGAAAAAATATCGCGCGTGTCAGAACAATATAGGGAATTCGACATTTTAAAAACAAATCTGCAAAAGACAATCACAATGACAAGTTGCATGAGGAAAGAAAATATATTTCGGGGGCATGTATCGCGAGTAAAAAGAGAAGTAATAAAGTCGACATTAAACGAGTATTCCGGTATGCGGAAAATTCGGTAATTTAAAACGAGCCGTCATAAAGGAATTATAAATAATAATTCGATCGATCCAACTGATTTATCAATTTTAAAAGATTAATTAATGGAGCAGAATTAGACCTATAGGGGGAAAAATATATAAAACATATCTTATCGTACGTTATGATGAAGAAAAATTCCATCGAATAAATCAAATGTACAGGCACCATCGTGGAAGAAAAAAGCGTTATTTTATAATTGTAATACCACGTACCTGCTTTTGGTTTTCCCTTTGAGTCGTTAGTCTAGCCTCAATACACTGTCTTGTTTCGAGAAACGCTCTTCTTTTAGCCAGTTCACTAGGATAATGAGTCATTATTCCAACTATATTTGTACATACGTAAATCGCTACGTTGCACAATACCTATTAAACATGTAAATAATTAATAATTTAGTCACACATTTATACATATATATATATATATATATATATATATATATATATATATATATATATATATAAGCATTTTAAAAAGTTCGAAACCAACAATTCGGAAAGCGCGTAATTTTTATAGTAAAACACGTTCATTCATTTACCTAAATAAATAGCGCTTTAAATTATCAATTTTATTTATTTTTTTTTAAATTTACTTGTTACAATCTTAACGTACATAACACAGAACGTATCTTGTTACGTGATACAAACGTGTGTGTGAAGCAGTTAACCCAGTGGTTAAAGCTTCATAAACTATCAAAATGGGGAGTATTTTATTCAGATTCTGTTACTGACAGCATTTTATAGTACGGGATAAAATATTAAATTTCTTCGCTCACGGTTATAACACTAATTACAGAACGTTACAACGACCATCTTGACTGTTTCCAATCTTCAATCGTAGTTCGCGCTCATCCATCACGATAGGTTTTGATGATTCGTTGTATTTTGATAGTTAGAACAGTTTTGGTTTCAAGCATAGATTTTGATGATATCGATTTTCTCGCATGCTTTCTTAAAAGTCTTATAAATTCTACGAATTTCGGCGGATATTATTAGACTTGATTCACACTATAGGCACTGCTCCAGTAAAATCTCAAATGAGAAACAATGTATATAACATTAGTAAGTATTTAATTTAGTTTTTTTATACGTCGCTGCGCAAAAACGTTTTAAAAAATTTTCAACATGACAAACGTATTACATGAAATAAATGCAAATTTACATAATTTTTAATTTCTAGCGATTGATTTATATAATTATTATTAATGTAAACATTTAATTTATCTCTTCAATTTAATTTATCCGTCGCTGTACAAAACCGTTTTAAATCGTTTTAACGCGACAAGTGTATCAAGCGGCATTAACGGAAATTTAAAAAAAATTTTTATTAATTTTAAATACGAAGAAATAAACATATTTTTTATTGAAATCAGAACACAACCGAATTTGATTATTGACAGTTCAAGACTGACACTTAAGTCTGACCGTCATGTGAGCGTGATGGTACCGAGACCGGATCGTGAGCGCAATACCTATAGTGTGAATCAAGCCTTATTGCAGCTGTAGCCCGTTTTTTCTTTTTTGGTTCAGCATATTGTTATTTTAAATAATAGGACAATTTTATTTTTCTATTACGTTGTTGAACTTTTTATCAGGAATTCAGTACGCTGGAGGTAGTAATGTTGCTAACATCTCAACCTAATCGTTGATAATAGTTTCTATTCCAAGTTTGCTTAGAATTTTAATAAACGTAACTTTTATAATTTATACTATTGAAAACAAAATTCATAGGAACAATTGATTTTCATAATACATAAACCACGTTAACGAAACACGGTAAAAATTATATACTCCAACTAATGATACGGAAATAAAGGTATAATATACAATATGAGAAAAAAAATATATATATGAAGAAAATGTACAAAAATGTAACAAAAAATGTTAAAAAAAAAATGATATTAGGTAATTAATTTTTTCATTATATTCTACTTAATAATTCCTTATTTATGTCCTCTCGTATTTCTATAACGTCATTTCTATTATGTTTACTAACGTATTACTATTTGTACATTATTATTTATAGCTCTTAGTCAAATTTTATTTAATAGTGTTTAATTTTTTTTTTTTTTTAAATGTACTTCTTAAAAGATAAAATATTATACGATTTATTCTAGTACTGTTCTTTTATTACGTAGTGAGCATTTAGTTTATTTTTCAAATTGTTCTATACTCTAAAGATATACTTCTTCTTCAACGGTATATTCATACAAATAGATCGTTCCCATCCAATTAGATTGTTTGCTAGATCTAAGAAAATACCGACATCTTTAAGATCCATCCTTATAACATCATGTTCCATCTTTGCTTTGGCATTCCTACTGGTCTTTTCCAAGGAACTTGAAACGTATGCGCTATCGATATCAGTGAACCAGTGCCATTATGTTGAGCGCTCGTAGCACATGCCACGTTAGTCGGCTTTAACCGAGTTTTCTTACGATAGGCGCAACTTCTATTGCTGCGCGTTCGTTTCTGATTCGATCGGATAAACGGATGCCCATTGACCATCTTAACGTGCGCGGTTTTTTAAACTCGGATAACGTTATCGCATGCATCATATTTCTTCTAAAAGTTTCTAATTTTCTACTATAGATTACATCATACTCTTCCCGTTGATAAATTCCCTATCATATTTATTTTACCGCTTTGGTTAAAATTTTAAATTTCGGCAACTAACGGCTTACCTCGCATCAGTACTTGAAACTAATTTATCCGGAACCTTCTTCTGTATTTCTTAGAAATATAAATATTCTTGTAACCACATTTAAATACGTAGATCTTCGGATTCCATTAAATTCTTTGTGCACTTCTCATCGGATTCATAATAACAACTCTTTTAACTTTCAATTACAGATTAACGGGTTAATTTTGTGCTTAATTTTACAGATAAGTTAACGTTAGTCAACTTTATTCGAACATATTTCATTACCACATCGTCAAATTACACTACTGTTTTCACGTGTCTAATTGGCTTCGATAAATGCGTTCGGATTATGTTTCCTCCGTTTAAACTAAAACACGTATAAAAATAAACTTCTCTAATTCTGAAGTTTATTTCTCTTGTTTCGTTCCACATTTCTACTGATCTTCAAACAGATCTTACGGTAGTATAAAAGTCTTTTTTCGTGGAAAAAACATACACTTTTAACGGTACGCAAGGACATGCTGGTAGCATAATATATAAGGTGATCCAGAGAAGACGGACGGTTTTGCTTTTGAATAGCGCAGTTGGTAACATTGCTACCACGAAAATCGCGAGCTCCAAGTTTCGGTGTTTATAATAGAGATTCGTTTTTGCCAAGTTTCAGTTATCATGGCATCCTATAACCAGAAGGAGCGCGCGTTTTGCTACGTTATTTTCGGCGTGAATCGATTACGACAGCGCAAGGAGAGTTTCGAAAAGAATTCAAAGTTCCGCGGCAATTTTTTTTTGATAGGGTATACCTTAAGAGCCGCTTTTACGAAACACGTGTACCAGATCTAGAAGACCCGAAAATTCGGATTTCTGAAGAAATTTCAAAAATTCAGCGACCTATAAAAGTCTTTGAAAATGTTGTAAAAAAAACTGAATGTATTGTGGCAAATGGCGCTCGTCCGAACGATATTGTGTTCCACAATGATTATAAGCTAATTTCTCGTTTTCCTATTTTTAAATAAAATTTCATTCGAAAATTTTGGAGTTATTCAAAAACTGTAAAACCGTCCGTCTTTTCTTGTTCAATATCGGTGCAATCAGCTGAAGAAAAATGTACCGGATGTAAACAACCTCCTCCTTAATCTCTAATTCATATTTCGAGTAATAGCCTTATAGGTAATAACTACTCGTTAAAAAAAAACAAGAGATTTAAAAATTAAAAAAAAAAAAAATGAAAATATAAGCAGGGGAGAGAATGACGATGAAACGCCGATAAAACAAAAATTAGTGATTTTCTCACATTCGAAACTTCTTAAGAAGGAAGAGAATTCGACGTTTATCCCGGAGGAGTTTATGTTACGAAATAGCTTTTGCTAACTATAATCAAAAACAAGACTTCTCAATTCCCGCTAGGACGTTTTAATGTGCAAACAATACTACCTGTTGGTCTAAATGGATTTTCCACCCTTTCCTCGAACACAATAACGCTCCAGCGGACAAGAAACTCGCTCCATTCGTCTATCTTCTAATCTCGGGGGGGGGGGGAGGAAAATTAAAATCATCGTTTATTTCGAAAATGAAATTTCGATATCGTCGAAAACGTCTTATTAGTAAATTATACGAATCCCGGAAGAATTTGGAAATCAAGTGGCGGCGCATGGAAACGTAATAATATTTTACGAAATACAAAACTTACACACATATATAGGTATATATATATATATATATATAAATAAATCTAAAAGCGAATTAAATGCCACATCTCCCTTTATTTATATGTATAAATATACGATAAATATCATCATCACCATAATTGGTTTCGTCGCATAACTTTTCCATACAAAATGGGTCAGCATTTAAGGTACTATATACGAAGCAAGTACTGTGTGCCAATGATACGGAGTAGATGCGCTACTTGCCGGGAACTGAAATGGACCTGCGGTCACCAGGTTGACAATCGGGAGATCAATTAACTTTACCACCGCACGATTATTACATACATATTGTCGCGTTGTAAATAGTATTCAGAAAATTAGACTGGAGCTCTGTGCGTATAACAATTGATGGGAAATACCACCTAATATATCATTTAAATAAAATATAAAATAAACTTGCATAAGACCAAAGTAATAACAAACAATCGAGAAAGCGCACGAACGAAAATAAATAATGCAGTAACTAGACTAGTACGTGCATTTCGCACAAAAAATTACCAATGACAAGAAAAAAAAATGATTTAGACAGAAGTACATCGCAGAATATGCAAACGTGGACTTTCGCAAAAACAAATATTACAAGAATATACGGCCGCAAACAGCTCAAGAAAGATTGATATTACATATAAGACGGTTCGACCGGAAGCGAAATATTTGATGGTTGGACTTTGCAACGTGGTGGAGCGGACGACAAAACTGAAATGAACTTGGCAGGCATATAGCCAGAGGAAAGGATAACAGATGGACAAAACGAGTGTTGCAACGGTGACCGTTTCCTCAGAACATTGGCAGACCTCCGACTTGTTGATATAACTCAAGCAGCGGGGAAGAACTGGATTTAGAAAGCTCTAAACCGGAACGAATTGAATAGATTGGGGAACACCCTACATCAAGCAGTGTACCGATATATATATATATATATATATGTCGTGGATGCGTAGTTGCTAGAATGATCGACTGTCAACTCAACGGTCGGCAGTTCGAAACCAACACGCGACATAGAAAGTTTTTCATCATTATTTAATTCTTAATTATCACGGAGAAGGTAGTGGCACCCCACTCCGAATAACATCATATGCGCGCGCATCTGTGTTGCATATAAATAGTGTCTTGAATGCTAGCTCATTTTGTACGTAAAAATAAACGTACAATAGCTAGTCACGGCGTTCGGAAACGAACAATACGATGACGACGATATATATATATATATATATATATATATATGTATATATATATATATATATATATATATATATATAAGTAAATATCTTGAAGTGGAAAATAAATTGTTCCGGTAAAGACGATATCATGAACTTGTTCAGGTAAATCCTTAAAAATCTAACACGTATATTCGTGTATTTTTTTAAATATTTCAGTGTGGTTTTTACATAATGGCCACAAATAAAAAAAATAATAATAATTACGTTACGTATGAACCGGTTATTATCTTTAAAAACGAGAAGAATTAATGAACGACTTGACTTGGGTGTCGAATAATATTCTCGGAAATATAAAATCGTAAAATCTAATTAGTCGATCGGAGTATAAAAAACTCAAAAAAATAAGTATATTAGAAATAATAAAGATAGAGTAATTAATAAAAATATTACTATATCCGCAATTCGGTTTTAATATTTACGAAATCTTTACGAGGAACATGTAACAATTTTTTTAGAAATAGAAAGTAATTAATTTTATCGAAGGTCGCACAATAAACCGCGGTTAGGCGTTCAAGGTTTAATGACACTAACACATTTGATCGGTTTTCAGTGACACGACACACGTATACACTTAATTTCTTTCACCGGTAAAAATCTTCACCAAGACGAAATAATCATGCAAAATATCGATATTCTGAAGCACGGAAATCGATGAGAAGTAGTTTTGTATATATATATATACGTTTCAGTTTGAAATATGAAAATTAACATGTTGTTTGCACCTATGGTGTGCGGACTTTAGCTTCAGAAAGGAAACTTTTTGAGTTGGAAGAAGAATTTAGTAAAATAAAATGGGATATAATCGGCTTAAGCGAAGTGCGCAGAAAAGGCGAGGCGAAAGTGTCAGAAAGCTAAAGTCACAGGCTATATTATTTTATGAAGGGAATTCCGAATACCATCAAAACGGAGTAGGATTTTTAATAAATAAGCAATGGCATAATAATGTAAAGTATGTCGGTGTTACAGACAGAATTGCATAATACTTCTGTTCGGTAAGAATGGCACCCTAAAGATAGTGCAAATATATGCTCCGACAGAATCACATGCAGACGAGGAACTGGAATGTTTCTATGATGAATTAGAAGAAACGATAAATAGAGACAGATGTAAAAGCACATTGATAACAGGCGATTTTAATGCCAAAATTGGGACTCGACAAGACATACGAGAAACATCGGTAAGCATCCACGGAGTAGGTAAAAGAAACAGAAGGGGAGAAATGATGGCAAGCTTTCTCGAAAGAAATAAGCTTTACTGTATGAATACGTTCTTCAAAAAGAAGTCGAAAAGAAAATGGATTGGAGAGGTCCACGTTTTGAATACAGGAATGAGGTTGACTATATCATCTCTGAAAACTCAAACATATTACAAGACGCTACAGTGTTGAACAGTGTTAATAACGGCAGCAACCGTCGATTAGTTAGACTTATATTAAAGTTCCAGGATGTATCAGTGTTGAAAAGAATAAAAAGAAATAAATTAAAATTAGTTGACCCTGATAAATTAATAATAGAAGCGAATATTAAGAAGAACTAAAATTACACATACAGAATTCTGAAGAAATTAAAACACTGAAAATAAATAAATAATTGGACTGATTACTAAAATTATGAAAGATAAAGTTGCACCATGTATACAAAAAAAATGCAAATAATAAAATAAGTGATGCGACAAAAAATTTAATGGCACGAAGGAGGAAAATGAAAGTGGATAAAGATAAAAATCAAACTGAGAGGGCAGAATTGAATAAATTATTTAGAAAACAATTGAGAACTGATATACGTCAAAACATTACAAAGAAAATTCGCGCGAAATAATTGAGCATAACAGAGCGCCTAAAAGTATTCCTTACAGACAAAACTGAGAACTATCCAAAGAGGTAGAAAGATTCTATGCAGATCTCTACGACACAAAAGTTAAGCCCACAGCAAAAGATAAATTAACGATAAATGAAGATACGGGAAACTTACCGCATATATCAACAAGTGAAATCAAATACGCTGTGAAGAAAATGAAAAATAACAAAGCCAGCGGACCGGATGGTATTTATTTCGATGCCACCTACTGAGTTTCCATTATCACATTTTGTTTCCACTCTTTAACCCCTTGTTCAATATAATATATATACAATGGTAGCTCATTTTGTGCGTAAAAATAAACGTACAATGGTTAGTCACGACGTTCGGCAACGGACAATACGACAACGTCGATAACGACGATGATGACATACCGATATCATCGTATTAGTCGCATATCCTATTCAGAACAGAGCATACAACATATTATTATATCCCATGTCATAATTTCAATCTTTGGTCTTTCTCATATATCGTTCAATTTCGTGATTAGACATTACATTCGCGATTAACATTTCCCGTATTCTCTTATCTCTGGTTGGTATTTTACCTTTTACAACGGTTAATAACAACTCGTCTTGTCGTCCGATCTCGCAAGCAAAGATTCTTACTTTTGGCTTTTTCAAATTATACTATTTATTGTTTCTCCTATTAATTCTTATCTTTATTGACGTGTCCGTGACATTTTCAGAATCGTACGTCATACTCATTGATTCTGATTTCCTTATCTACCCATAATTATCAAAGTTTTCCCGTGCATATTTACACCAACATATATATAATTCCATCGTTATCAATGTGGATCTTTTTATATTTAGAGTGTGGGTAAATTTCATTATTTTAGTTTAACCAGCCGTATTTATTTTATCGATTATTTTCGATATATATTTTCGATATATATTTTCTTTTGCGGTACCTGCATAATAATATTTGTCTATCTATTTCGTCTATACCAGTATTTTTTAATGATTTTCTTCGCATTTATATGAAACAATTTTCGGTTTATGGAAACATCAAAAGGATATTAGAGATGTTAGTAATAATTTTGTAGTCGCAAAAGGTTCAATTTTTGGACCGGTTTTAGTATACATTCCACAGATTTACCAACACTCATGTAGGCTTACGTTTGTACACTCACGCGGATGATCTACTCGTAATATATAATGCTCATTTATGTTGCAAATCGACGTTGTCGTCTCGGTATTTCTAATTGTAATGAAGTTATTAAAACCAGCAATAAATGTGTTAAGTCCCAAATTTCAAATTACCAAATCTTCAATTACAGCAATATCTGGGCGAGATTAACATTAAAATTGATAATCATTTGTTCAATTCTACTGATTCACATAAAATATTTAGGTTTCGTTAGAGATAATACAATAAATATTTTACGTCCCAAAATGGAACACATGATTCGTAGGGAAGGTTTGAATGTAACAAGTGGATTTCAGATTACAATAGAAAAAAAAAGCGTACGTAGACAAACGTTAAGATGATGGGCTTCGGATAGCGGACGGGTTCCAATTGGTTGCGATTAAGCATGAATAGAACGGAATGGAAGAAAACGTGCCAATTATATGGTGTGTTCATAACGATGTCTAACTACTATTATTATTTACAGGTGTCCTGTATGCATGCTTATACGTTATATAATATTGTGAGTATATTTATAGGTGGGACGCCTTCGGCCGATATTTGTCGAAATAAAGATTTTATTTATTTATTTATTTTTATAGATAATACATTAAAACATAAAAAACATATACAATATATATATATAATAAAGTCGACAAAAAATATTATACATTTAAAAGACTTGGAGGTAAATTATGGATACTTGACTATAAATCTAAGGTAATTCTGTATAAAGGTTTAGTACAGTCACTATATACATATTGCATGGTGTCTGCTTCAAGCATTTAACTAAAGAACAAATGTATAATGTAATTTTTAACTGTTATAAATTTCTAATTGATTTAACTTTTTCATATATTACTGTTTCTAATATAACGTTATACACTATAGCACGGACCTTAGATATTAATCTTTACGTTAAAAACAGATTTTTAAGCTTTAATGCTGAAAAAAAATAATGGATTATAAGTAAAATAACTCTCAAACGATGTGATGTACGAATTTTAAATGAATTTAACGTAAGATACAATATATTAACAAAAGATGAATTAATAAATAAACCCACGTAACAAATCGTTTTAGAAATAAAAATATTATAACAAATTAATAGATGACTCGGACACTTTCTGATCACGGTTCTATCGGATATTATGTAAATAAATTAAGTATAATTGTACGGATAATAAATGTTACAAATGCAAGAGAAATGAAATAGAAAATATATTACCTACGGCAGTGAATGAAATTATTTTATCAAACCAATTTCCGATTTTTATCACGGAATTATTTATAATTAGCATATATATATATACATATATATATATATATATATATATGTGTGTGTGTGGGTGGGTGGGGGTGTAAACGAGATAAACAATTATTTATAAGGATAATTAGTAATAAATAATGATTATACCACCAACCGGTTTGGAATGTAAGGAATACGACTCATCCGATCGCAACGTAAAATATAATTGTATAATAGAGAATACGGCGCCGACGATAATCGATTGTTGCAATCGAACTGGCAGTAAGCTGTAACTGATGTATGTAAATAACATGGTCGGCGACATCACTAAATGCGGCTTATTTAAAGTGCTCAGAAATAGTTCCAACAGCAAAAATGTTAATAATATGGCGTGTGATACCCAGAGTAGGTACATCTCGTTGTGAGCTGGACGAGTTAATATGACGACTAGAACTGTAATAAACGGAAAAATTGTATTAAACGAGCAATTCTTGTACATATATATACATACACACTCACAGTCACACACACACACAACACACACACATATATATATATATATATATATATATATTCTGGTATCTCCGAAACAGCTCTAACGATTTAGATGAAATTTGTGTAATTATATATTTGCAATGTATAGAGAAATTGAAGATGTCTTGTATAGAAGTTATGAATTTTAAAATTTCAAGCCGGGATCCGCAACCATGACATTGCTCTGCGTCCAATTCCACGCTTTTCTCCTTCCGTTTTACCCTCCAATATCGAAGGTAGTAATGAATATTTTTCTTCACATAGAATGTGTCCAGGATAATTTATCTTACCCTCTTTTATGTTTGCAATTAGTTGTTTCTTAACACCAGCCATTTCGAGAACCGTATATTTTTTTAACTTTTACATCAATGAGATATCTCTAATATTCTACGAATGATTCGCATTCCAAATACTTCTAGACGTTTTATTGATCGCGCTTTCATTGTCCAGTTTAAGCGCTAGAACGTTTTACATTCATCGCCTACATTTACAAACAACACTTAAAACTCTTTTTTCTGGTGTTCCGCAAGGGGAAGTATTTTAGGTCCTTACCTATTTTTAATATTATTAAACGATTTTCCTAATATACCTTTTTATTCTGACAATCTGGCGCTATTTTGCACATCGTTCAGAACTGATACAATCTACAATAGGTTACAAAAAGAGGCAAATGCTATTTACAAGTTCTATAAACGCTGGAGGCTAAAATTAAATACCGAGAAATCGCACGCTATACTGTTTACTAGAAGATTTCCTCCTTATCTGCCTTTTTTAATATTATTAAACGATTTTCCTAGTATACCTTTTTATTCTGACAATCTGGCGCTATTTTGCACATCGTTCAGAACTGATACCATCTACAGTAGGTTACAAAAAGCGGCAAATGCTATTTACAAGTTCTATAAACGCTGGAGGCTAAAATTAAATACCGAGAAATCGCACGCTATACTGTTTACTAGAAGATTTCCTCCTTATCTGCCTGATATTACTGAAACGGGTTAACTATGTAGGAGTTACTCTAGACTCTCGTTTTTCATTTAACGCGCACATTAATAAATTTGTATCGGTGATACAAAAAAAAAAAAACTTACAAAATTCCAGGTAATGCAAAACCGATGTTGCAGAATATCATTAAATGCTCCTCGATGGACTAAAATACGGTACATGCATTCCACGCTAAATATTCATCATATTTATGATCATATTTATAAATTATTAAAGACATTTTATGATAAATGTAAGTATCATGACAATAACCAGGTAAACACTAGATATAAACATTGTCGTATTAAGCACCGATTTCTAAATCTTTGTTACGTTTTTTCACTTTTTTTTTTTTTTTAAATTTTTTTATTCATATACAAGTTAAACTAAATTTAATATACCAGCTGATAGTTTTTTTTAATTTTTCCTATTTTACTGTTATTTTCTTGATTATTTCTTTAATTTTGTAAAGTGATTTGGTTTTATTTAGCTACTAAGGTAACTCCAAGAATATTTGCCATATGTGTATGTACATATAAATTCTTTATGATTTATAGAATTTTGTATTGAAATAAATATATTATTGTTGTTGTTGTTTTTTGAAGTAATAGACTGTATACAAATACGTCAAAACATTACATCGCACGATCACTCCTGCATACCGATTTGAAAGCAACGATGATTATACATCGAGATATGAAAATTACCACGGTCATTGATGAACAATCGGAGAAACATAATAATGTCGAAGTCGTACAACCACTCGACAATTCCGAGGGTACAGGAAACGTCGAAAACCATGTAACCTAGTGAAATAATGTATAAAGTCGGAGTCACTTCATTAGAAAAGTAAATCTTACCACTTGTTTTCTGAAATTATTGAAAACTAAATAATCAACGCAATATAAATTTGGGAAAAAGTACTAATTTAAGTATCCATTAAAGGCAAAGACGAAATAGTAAATTTATGCATATTCGGAAGAGACCAATGTTCGACAACGGGCTTAATTTTCCTAATATAGATGCACAAGAAAAGGAAAAAAGTGTTAATGGAATGGGACGATAATTGTGCGAGTAGAGAACTATTGATATTTTGAATAGTTCAACTATTGATATTTCGAATAGTTCAACTATTGATATTTCGAATAGTTCAACTATTGATATTTCGAATAGTTCAACTATTGATATTTCGAATAGTTCAACTATTGATATTTCGAATAGTTCAACTGCAAGTCAAAAAAAGATCGATTATGTCAAGTCACATTTTCGGCTAAGGTATCGAACAGACAGAATATTGAATTCTAAAGATGGAAAGCAATAATACAAAAAGATAATAGAAACTGACAACCTTATCTTTACAGAACAAACTGCTAACCCAAAATGTACACGTATGTATATATATATATATATATATATCTTTATATGTATTCTTATGATTCGTTAATTACTCGATTTTAGTATTGTGAGGTTTATGAACCGATCTGCCGGATAATTCTGCGTAATTTCGTTTTATCCACTGTTGTAGTGGCATTCCAAACAGTTGCTTTATTTGGTCAGTATATCGTAACGGTACTTTTCAACGTTTTCTGACATTTTCTATCTTGCCTTGTACGATTGCTTTTCAAGGCTGTCACTTCTTACAATATGCTCTACATAACTAACAATTTTTTTTTGTACCATGTCCTTCAGGCGTATTTCTACTCCAAGCTCATGCAGTATTGAAACGTTAGATGCTGTCTCCTCAGCATTTGCCACCAGCAGTATATTTTAAACGCATTTATGCCATGAATATATTTTTCCACCAGAGTCTAACATTTTGAAGCATAAAACAAGGTTGAAATCCCTAGTGAATTAACTAGACGTGTGTTCGTAGGCATAGCTACGTCGTTGTTTCTATTTAGTCTTAATATTGCTGTCTTTGCAATTTCAATGCGTCTTTTAATTTCTTCGGAGCATTCTCCCTGTGTTGATGATAAGCGTCTTAAGTTTTATATATATCCATATGTCCATATGTCCACTACTTATAAATCTCCTATGCGGTGTATAGGGTTATCTTCACGTATATATATATATATATATATATATATATATATATATATATATATATATATATATATTACAGCAAGTGAGCAGGTAGATCTAGATCTAACGCAGCTTATTGTTATTTCCAGTGAATGTGAATATAATAATAGGTATTTACAGAAAGTGATCACATTGTTTAATGATTTGAAATGTTAACGATTTCATGCATTTAAAAGAAAATGAACGAAACTTTCGATGTTATAATTTTTCGAGTTGATTTATTTCCAAATTAATTATTTATTTTCGATATTTCCAAATTTATTCTGTACGAATAATATTTTTAGAATACAATTCCATCTGACTATCGTCTTGTACTCTTCATAATTGAATACGATAAACACGATTTAAAAAAAAAAAAAAAACGCGTCGATTTGATGACGTCATATATTACCAGCGTAAATGACCGAAGATGCCAGTAGCACAATAGCGTACGCGTTAAGACCTGTCGAAAATAGTTCCGCAGCACCGAGTATTAAGCATAGCGACAAAAGTAACCATAGTAAATGAATCATGTGACTTTGATTTGTTCGTAGAAAATAACGTTGATATAACATTTCAACCTGAAAACACACGAACAACATAAATAAATATATACAATTTTAAATATTTGATTGATGTATTACGTCATTATTTCCCTCATTCGTACGTATCCACGAATTATAGATAGAATTATTATATAATTAATTAATAATACATTATAAAAGCACAGCGACAAAAGTAACCATAGTAAATGAATCATGTGACTTTGATTTGTTCGTAGAAAATAACGTTGATATAACATTTCAACCTGAAACCGTATGAACAACATAAAGAAATATATACAATTTTAAAATTTTAAGTTGATATATTATTCCCCTAATTCGTATGTATCATTGGATTAGAGATGGACTTATAATATTAATAATATTTTTAAAAAATATACGAATTATCAGTATTAATTACGTGATAATCGTGGAAAATGTGTAATGTCTCGCATTTCAACCGTCGATACTTGTTATATAAATTATAGCAAACAGTACGCCTATCTGTATTTATAGTTGTTGCACTGATTAAAAAGCTGATCGTGGATTTCAAAAAAATTTTCATCTTCAACAATTTGATAATTTTTATTTTAAGCAGTTCGCAATTTCCTCAATGCTCGAGAATCAATCGAATTCTAAATTTTATTTATTTATTTGCGTATTTGTTTAATGCCAATTAAAATGCGAACACTGAGAAGTAAATAACTGAATACAAGTTGTACAACTGAATTAAACCGCAAAAAAATTTAGGAAAAAAATTATAATTAAATTATTAAAATAATATTAAAAAAATATTTATAGAATTTCATATGTATGTACTCTTAAACACATTCACTTACAATACAATTGAAATGTACATAAGCAAAAAAAGGAACAATTGCCACACATGCACACAACTACTCACTAGACTGAAAAGAACATACATAAGCTACATATGAACAGAAATACACGGATACATTAGAATACATTAAAGAAAATTTCAAACGTATTCGTGTATACATGTCGAAAAATATAATAATTTACAATTATAAAATCAGCAATCCAAACAAGCTACCCACGAACCATCTCTACAATAAATGTAGCAATCATTAAAGAATTATTTTGAGAATCGTTTGTTTTTTAAAAATTCGTTGTTTTTTTTTTTTTTAAATGGGGTTGCCTTTACAGCTTACCCAACGGTGATACTGTGGGGACTATCTACATCTTAATCAAGCATGCTGACTTCTGTAGAAATGTCGCTATATGGGGGAATAATTGTAGATTATCCAGATGTAGATGGGACGATACGTTATACGGAGGTGTAATACTCGAAGAACGTAGCAAGACAAGGTAAAGCTCCGCACGCAACGGCGCCATAGCAGAGCATTCAAAAAAGACATGATCGGGGTTGCACACTGCCTGTTTAAAATAAAGGGGATAGAAAGGACTTCATACGGAAAAGATGGCCAAGCAACAAATGATGTCCAAATCGTAATCTACTGATGAGTACAATTTCCTTACGACTAATCTTCTTAAAGAGATAGAACTACGGGAGTTTGGAGAGAGACGACTGGAGCTGATAGTAATAAGCGAGAGGCGATTGACTAATGCTCTCAGTGTACATTAGCTCCCATTGACCCCTATGCTCTAGCTTAATAAAGTGAATTATATCTTTGTGAATTATTAAGGAGAGCTCTACCACTAGACGACGCGTCTTTGGCCAATGAGTCAACAAATTCGTTGTCTGGAATACGTCTATGACCCGGCACCCACACGTTCCAAATTATTAAGTTTTAGCTAAATTAAACCAATTAATGTATCGGAATTGTCTAGAGCCGTCATCGCGCTTTTTGAATCGGCCATAATAAAGTGATTTTCGCGAAGATTTAAGTCCGGTAAAATTGACAAGGCTTATAGTACTGCTACACATTCTGCAGTAAATACTGAACATTTTTGGCATGATTTGTACATGTTACTAATATTGAAAGCTGGAATGAACACTGCTGCTTCCGTTGTTCCCCAGAGTTGACTTTGGAAAATGAACACTACCATAAGCATCCATTATAACCGGAAAAACAGTAATGTTAAAATGTTTTTTAATAAGACTATTGTATATATTGCCTTGCAGGTCACCCACACAGTTCAATGTGCTCGATTCCGCCACACACTGTTTTTGTTAAATAAAAAATTGATCGAATTTAAAATTAATTTTTTACACGAGTTTTGTTTTTCACTAAGGTCGCGCATCGACTGTTGTTCAATAAAAAGTACAATTTTAATTTCAATGCCATGGTAAAAATTTAATTAAATTTAATTTTTACCAAATAAGAATGCGTATAACCTTGGACGGATTAAAACGACAAAGAACGAAGTTGTTAATTTTAACGCCTGCCTTTATTACCGCCGGTCTTATTTTTCATTTTTATGAATACTAATTTAGAATTTATATAACTACCTGTTATTAAGAGACAGGTCAATAAAAATACGCTTCACTAAAGTAATCAAGTAAACTTAAACTAAATTTTAAACCGCAAATAATAATTCGTGATAGGTGTTAAGAGTACTTTCACATTAAATTGAAACTGCGACGGTTTGTTTGTTCAACATGAAGAACTCAAATTACTTATTGTTACTCATCGTCCGGTAATAAACTTAAAACGAATTAAGCGCCAGACATTACACCGTTCTAAAATAACCTCCTCCCGCTGGTCTTGATGTGTACAGTAAACATTACTCGAAATTCGAAAAAATATATCATTTCAACACATACAGTTATTCTGAACACTTCAAAATAAGTACACCCACGTTCATCCTGATGATGATCCATTTACACAATGCACATTTTACTTTTTATCAGAAATTTACTTTCTATCAGAAAAAACTGTAATTCAATCCGACTTCCCAATTGAATACCCCAGCTACCTGCGTCTAAAATAAATAATATGAGAAAAAAACAAGTTGATGTGGAAAAGCAGCAATTGCATATGTTACTTGGTAAAAAACTTGTCCCTGAAAAGGTAACTACTAATTTATAAAGTTTCTATTCTATACAAATGACCTTACGTAGTATAAAGAAGAAAGTAAAATTTACTTATAAAATAATTCTACAGAAACAGTCTGATAGTAAATGTTGTTTTACCGTTCCGATAATTATGAATTTCATAACCGATAAATTTAATCGTAATTTAAATATACGCGAAACTGAAAACATAAACTTATTAGTTAACTGTTACTTTGCAGAAAAAATTCCACAAAAAACCTTAATTCCAAAAGTTTTAATTAATAACTTAAGAAATAATTAAAGTACACAATGTTGTATAGACTTAAAAATATTAGCAAGTATTAATATAAATAAATTGCTGGAATTTACGTAAAAATTATATTTTATCGCATCAAAATAAAATATGTTTTCTTCGTCTATACTTATATTTTTTGTACCTGTGTGTCGTAGCGATTCAAAAATCACCGATTTTATTAACGTTTTTATCAGTTTACATACGGCAAGTGTCGAAAAATTTTAAAGTACTGCTCTTAATGTTTTCTTGTACATAAGGATAATTTAAAATGTCGTGCATAGTTAGTTTTATTCAGTACAATTCTGGGGCAGTGATTTTGCAATCGCTGTAATTTATTTATATTACTCAGGATGGAGTTAGACCAAACAGGGCAAGCGTATAACATGTTTGAACTTTATTTATGAATGTTAACGTTGATTGTCTGTTATGTGTACTCTAGAGACACATTTATTTATATGCTTTGTAAAAGTTAGTTTATTATCTAGTGTAACACCCAGATACCTACCGTCAGGTTTCCAGTCAAGGTGCTCATTTTTGTTTGTTTTTTTTTCTTGCCCAGTTTGCGCCATTTGGCCAGTTTAAATCTTTATCCAGTTAGTGTATTTTAAATTTCAATGCAACTACGCCTGGTAAATTTATATAAACTAATTGTAACAGGAGACAATGGATCAGAAACAATTAACTCAATACTCACAGGTAATGTGTGCCACTTTTGTAAAATACTAGAGAACAACTTATCCCTATGCTTTAGAAATTTCGCACAAACCCAAATTTGACGATCTACACAGTTGTCAACATAGCACTTATCACATGTACCATCCGAAATTATGCCTAATTTAGCAAGATGGGAGGGAGAAAGATTATGCCCAGTACGTAGTCTAAATAAAGTCGATATATAATCCCTCGAAACGTTCTGGTATAATTGAAATCATGGCTTACTGGAAACCGTATGAACCAAAGCGAAGTACTTTTTCCCTTTATTCTGACTTTTGGCGGAGTAATACTGTTGAAAATCCATTAGTAAAAGTTGTTTAATCTTTGGTAACATTTCAGTCCAATTCCACTTAATGTTATCGCAAGGGACACTCGATAAAATTCATCGACCACCTCGTTTCCAGTAATACCACAATGAAAAGGGACCCACTTAAACTTCACTCTAGACCCACGATTATAAAGCCGAATAACACGATGTCTCACATCAAATTCCAACTTGGACATATTGAGATCTGGGAACGTAGACAATTGTAAAACAAGACACTCAAGGAATCAGAAATGATTAGAATATTCTTTTTCCTCAAATATTTAACTAGATGCAAAGCTTTGTAAATGGCAAACAATTCTACAACAAACGAGGAACCTGCAAAGGATAATCTGTATACCCTCGATATGCCTTTTTTTCGGGTAGTATAAAGCCGAAGTACAATTTCCACGTATTTTATCTACCGACCCATCTGTAAATATGATTTCATAGTGGCTAAATTTTTCATTAACTTGCATAAATGCAGCATCGTTAACGCTAGAAGGAAGAGTTTTAGCAATATTATTATCGAAGGAAATTAAGTCAATGTCTAACGAAAAAAAAAAATCCTGAAAATAGAATCGGTAGAAGGGATGAGAAACATTTTGGATAATTTCAATTGTTTCCAGTTTATTATGGCTAGAAGGAAGAGGTGGGAGACTTTTATTTGACCAGTATCTATTATGCCGCAGTCTCAATAAACATCGAATTTGTTTATTAATCACATGGGTTTTTCTCTCTTTCACTTTGAGATAAAACTTGTTCGCTATATACTCCTGCCTAAAATGGAAGTTCAGTCTCCGTCTCGGTAAAAAAACATTAAAATTTGATACATTTTTGATTTTGATATAGTTATTTAAAGCAGGATTGCGTCTTGTGAATATTGTTGTTTCAGTTTTACTATCGTATATTACATAAATATTTGTTGTGCGTGCTTAAAAATGACGTAATTGTCGAAAAGCTTCGCAATAAAAAACTTTTAGTGATTAAACACGGTGTTATATTTTGTTTTACAATTAATAAAATTACTACTCTCCAATATATTCAACATTTACTATCGCTGTTTTGATTTTCCATTTATATCAGAATCTGGATAGATTTATGATTGCGTCAGTTAACCTGTTACTAATGATATCTATGCGATATGATGATGTTAATAAGACGGTATCATCCGCATATAAATGATAGTGGACATTGTTTATAGTGGGAATGTCGTTTATGTATATAATAAACAGAAAAGATCCAAGAATGCTTCTCTGTGGTACTCTAGCTGTAGCATAACTAATTTTAGATGTATGAATTTTAATTTTAACATAAAATTTTCCGTTTGATAAATATGATCACGGAGACTAGATCAGTGGGAAAACCATAATTTATTAACTTAAATAAAATTCCATCGTGCCAGCTTGCATCAAAAGCTTTCTCAATATTAAGCATAATCCAGTGTGTTTATTTTTATTAAAATTATCACTGATTTGAATACTGACTTTTACTAGTTGCATAGTGGTATTTGAATCGGGTCTAAAACCGTACTGAAAATTATTAAGAGTTTTGTTTGTATTACAATGTTTTTTTTAGTCCAACCAGTAATATTTTTTCAAATATTTTACTAATATTGCTGAGTAGACTTGATATAGGCCTAATATAAATCAAGAAAGTATCCTTGTCAGGTTTCGGAAGGGGTACAGTTAAACCTCCAACAAGATAATAACATAGACGAATGCGAGGATTAAATAATGTTTCGAAAGTAACTATACCCTTACGAGGTAGGTTTTTGATCATTTTTACACTAATTCTATCATGACCAGTGTTTGTTATTCAAGGGAGTTGATACATTATTTTTTACCTCTGTGGGAGATGTTAGGTCCTCCATATTTAGTGTTCATGTAGTAAGATTATATTAAAGGCAGCTAGTATACAGGATATAGAGCTAAACACAGAAGATGTATAACAGACTTGGAATCGTATAAGAGTTAATTGCCACCACTTAATTTCTAGTGTTTAAATATGTACCTAATACACAATTTACCTTTTGTTACAATTTACCTTTTGTTACAATTTAGCCGTCAGTAATTCCCTAATTTTTGTATCTTGTACTCCCATTAATTATATTATTTCTATCCATTTATACCAAAATCTGTATTATAACTTCATCGATTAACCGAAATTCAACTAATTGTTTTTTTTATCTGTACGGATAAACAATTGGCAAACATGTTTACATGCCTATTTCATCGTTATTTTTTTTTATTCACAAGTAATTATGCAGTCAAGTGCTAAAATTATCACATAATTTTAAAGCGTCCATGAAGAATATGTGGCTTATTTTACATTTTGCGCTGGCACTTTTAACTTAAAATAAGTAGTAGCACTTAACACGGAAGTAAGTACACGCAATACCTTAATGAATATATTACTATTACTACCACTATTATATTATTGTAAGAAGTTATATATGTAAGAAAATCTTCATAAACTCGAGTATTACGTAAACACTACGTTTATCTACATATTACATAATACTGCCTTCGTTATATGAAATGAAATGCAATATTTTTTTAGTAAAACTTTTATGAAAAATATGGATTTATATATACGGGAGACCGAAGCTTATACTAAATATATTTTTACCCTTTATTTAGTTAATGCGAGTTCTCAGCAAGCAGCCTATTTAACTAATCACAGTTAGTCTCTATTTCTTGCCCGACATTATACTATAGAATTTTATTTATAATATTCAACATTAACTCATCATCGAATTGTGTAACACTATTTAATAACTTATCATTTCTATATTTAGTTGCTTCTATAGGGTTTTACAACTGGGTCGATGCTGCAGCTATGTAGTTTTGATGGCGTGCGTCTAATTTGTTGTTTATTATTCTGTTAGAAATGTCAAATCACTGTACTAAGTTCGACGGTTGGCAGACATTAAAACTGCCAGGAGTACGTGAATAAATCACAAGAATAATGTTAACATTAATAATAAGACAAATGTGTTGAAGATGAAATATGAGAAAGCTTCCAAACTCAAAAAAGGTGTATAAGACAACGGTTTTCGCCAATTCTGTTTAATATATACATAACAATGGTATATCACAGATTCCGAGATATGCAAACAACACACTTTTATTTACTATAAAGACGGAAATGGCACATTTATTGCAGACAGTGGAAACAGTCAGCGAAAAGACTGGACTCAAATTAAATAGAAAAAAATGTTCCATCGTTGTGGTAGATAGAGAATTGTCCTCTCAGTTTAATTTAATACCGGTTATACAGCTAGAAGATAATGTAGTATACCTCGGAACATTGGGATGAGGAAGAGGTAAAACTTCCAACCAACAGCGATGTCAAAAGTAGCAAATACTTTTTTTTTGCCATCTAATCTAGAACTCATTAAAACAAAATCATCTACTGGATTTTATGTAGGTATATATCAGGAGATGGAGGTTTTGCCCATAATCCAACTTTCGAGTAATATTAGAGTGTCCTCAAATCAGATGTATGATTCTTTTCCGTTTTAATCTTTTAGGTATTTCTTCATTAAGTAGGTTAGCTGCCAATGGATTCGGATGGTGTTGAAGTCTTGATAAGTGTCTATGAACAGCCGATTTAATCTCTTCAGCGACATAACATGTAGGTCTGTATGTAGTGTCCTGTTCGAGACGTACCATGGAGCACCAACTATCAACCGTAGTATTTTATTCTGCCTGCGCTGAATTCGTTCTACGTTAGTTGCCGAAGCACATCCCCACAATTCTGCTGCATATAACCATATAGGCTTCAATATTGCTTTATAAGCTAACAAAAATATGAAAAGATTATACGAAACCGAGCGTAATTATATTTGTCGAGAAAATAGTATTTCCTACGTTGCTATATGTATCAGAATCGTGAGCGATAAACAAATTAACTCGAAGAATACTAGAAGCGATAGAGACGACACCGTACCGAAGGATGTTAAGTGATTAGCCTGTCTGCAGAGTCTAGTCCTGCACTGTACAATTTGGTAGAATATTTATTCCATACTTCAGCAATTTCTTTCGCGTTTGTTTTCACTTCACCGTTATCATCTCTAATAACTTATCTCTCGAGCCTGAATGCGAACTTTTTGAAATAGCGTTCTCGTTTTATTCCGTACATATATAATAAATCGTGTATTATTTGCAATATGCTTTAAATTAATTTTACGCGTATAAATAAATATCATTTTAATATTGATAAAAAGTTATGAAACTGGTACTGGCGGGGTTAAGTCGGAAAGTTACATTCCTGTGGATTCCGGCTCATGCTGGGGTTCATGGGAATGAACTAGCTGACTAGCTGATAAAGCGGCCAGGGAACTAGGTTCCTGCCGGTTCCGGATTTTCTTCAGCGTCCGCTCTTCGGTAATACATCATAAATGGGATTCTTGCATTATACCAGAAGAAGCGACAGTTAACGCCACAAAGCAACAACTACGACAAATGAAACATTCGATCGATCCTTGGATAACTTCGTTTCCAAGACGCAGAGATGACGTGCTTATTACCAGATTACATTGGCTCCAGTGTGTTGTAACAATATCCTCCCCATTTCCCATATTCTAGTTTATACTTCTCGCTTAGTGCGTCTCTTAATCTTCCTCCGTCGCTTCATCTCCTCTTCAAAGATAGCCATGTTTCATTGTACCTTCGTCCACCGATCCGGTCACTATTCCTCAATCTCGTCGTCTTTTCCTACCGTGCGTCAAGCCTTAGCTGTACACGGCGCGTTAACTTAATTTAATAATAATAATATTTATTTATCTCAATTGCACGCGAGTAGATAGCGTATTTTTCACAGATACAAAAATATTAGAAAACACTAATCATCTAATTTTTCAGAAAATATGTAAACCCCCCCAAAAAAATCAAATACCGCTTGACGCTTATATTAAGTTATTCGAATTAATCATAATTTATTCCGGTTCGCGGTTAAAGCGAACAGTTTAAAAAAAAATTGCAATCAGTAATAACTAACGAGAGAGAGAGAGAGAGTACAACAAGAATGATCGAGTTTAATAATAATAAATAATAGTAACAATAATAATAATAAATGAAGAACAACGTCGTTAGCGACTTTTTAAATTGCGAGGGTCTGAAAAAATCAACTAAAATTCCTAGTTAAGTAAGTAGGCCAGCTAAATGAAGCCTCGTTAAAACTTTTATATAAAACACGGAAAAAAAATGTTCGCCAACTAATTTATAAACCGTCCTTCCGTGTGGAGTAAAGTAGTTTCACCACTTTCTGCACACAACGTTACATTATCCATCTAGTTGCTTCGTTCTGTTTTCATATCCGTACATACGTACACATCTGAACAGGTATAAAATTTATAATTTATATACATTATTAATCTCAATTAACGTGCCATGCGCAGAAAGTAAGGCTAGAAGCACAAGGGAGAGGAAAATCAGGAAGTAGAACCGAGACACGCGTAAGAACATGATTAGGTTTTGAAGAGAACACGAATTGAGGAGGGAAGATTGAGAGACAATGTGAAGGAGTATAAAAGACAGTCGATAAGGATATAAGTGATGGAAAGCGCGACGCTATTATACACGGTGCACTGAGGAGCCGGAATTCTGTTGATGGCGACCGTGGAAATGAGATAGCGTATTCGATTACTCGATCGAACTTAACTGCGGCCATTGAGGAACGTATTAAATTACAATAGGGAAAGTTAATAGCAAAGCTCAAGGGAATGTTTTGCCGTTTCTTTCAATCATATTTCGAATGCAAAAACTTGTTAATATAGTTAAGAAATATGCTACTATTCAAAAGACAATAAGAGCCCCGAGAAGGCAACCTAGAAACATATATTGACGATGCACAGTATGAATTTGGAAATTATCAACTAGGCATGCAATTGCAGCATTACGAATCCTTGTAGAAAGAATAACACATTTAAATGGTAAACTATACGTATATTACTTTGATTATGTTAAAACATTCGATAAAGTAGAAGAGAACCGACTGTTCAAAATATTGAAAAAAGTAAATATAGCAAATTAATAAAAAATTACACGAAAACCAAATAATCAAATGGCGACGGTAAAATTATGAAATAAATGATCTAAAATGACATAAATTTCTAAAGACGTGTGCAGATGATGTTGGCTATGGCCGGCGCTATTCGATCTAATATACAATGGCAAAGGGGTGTTCGCAAGAAAAAGATACGTAACAACGCAGGATACACTGTATATAAGATTAGAAAAAAATATTGCTAAGTCGACAGTAACACCGTACTTTACGAAAACATAGATTTTAAACAAAAAAAAGGTGAATAGAAAATTTAGGGATTGAGCGGTTTTGAAACATGGTGATAGCGACGAATGCTGAAAATTTCAACAGTTGATAAAAATAAGGCACGTGTTAAACGTGATGACTGGCTATAAGTCTGGAATTAAAATCTGTTTATCCGGAGTACCGCAAAGAATTATTCTAAGATTCAAAAATTTATGTATAACTTTTTTTTGTTGTTGTTAAATTCATCTTAAAGAAGACGAGAAAAACCGCTATATCAAATTACGATTTTCCAGCTGAGTTCGCTTATCTATATAGTGTTATATTTAACTATGCTATATTTTCATATACTTGTTAATATTTAACGTAGTATCGTACTATACATTAAATTTTAGTTTTATTATCACAAAACCTACCAAGTTTATTATACTACGAAATTCATGTTTATTAAGCTCACTGAGAGGTCTAAAAATAATCCTATTCTTTTCCTTTTTCAATTGAAATTTTTTGCATTCGTGTACTACAGAAGAATCAACCGCTGTTTTACAATCGAGACATATTTCAGAGTTACTGATTTTAAATCGTTTTAGATAAAAGCCAAAAGTTTCCATGACCTGTTGAAAATTAGTTTCAAAATATTTCATCGCTAGACAGAAGAAAATCGAGCATTTGAGGCTTAAAACCAGATCTATGTCATGGATGCTAACTAGTAAATCAGGGTTATTGTTGGAAAATAAAACTCTGCTGTATAAAATTGCCCTAAGACCGATCTGGGTATATGGTATACAACTATGGGGCTGCGCCAAAACATCTAACTTACAGAAAATACAACGATATCAAAATTATTAAGAACTATTACTGCAGCTCCCTGGTACGTCTCAAATCATACCCTCCATAACGACTTAAACGTTATGTTTGTGGAGGATGAAATAAAAAGACAAGCAAACAAACATGTTGCACGAATTAGCGTTCACACGAATCCACTTGCTACTGATTCCCCGGTGAAATACGCAGGCTGTGGCGAAGTAAGCCTCTAGACTTTGTCCAACCGGCATAGGTTTAGAGGGAGTACTGCCCTTCCACAAAATATCATTCATCTCATTAAGTCAATCACTAAATGACCTCTAAGATTGGTCAGTTGTGATGGGGAAAAAAAATCATTTTTCTGTAGAAGGAATTATTTTATACGTTGTTCTTCCTGTTAAAGATTGATCATATCTAGTTTGCCAAATTTGGACACTAACAGACTTTAGTTTTTTCAAAATTTTTCTAGTATTAATTTTGTTTCATATCTCGTTAGTTCCTTTTCTTGTTTTAGATTTTTAATATTATTTGTAAGCTCTAATTTTAATTCAATGGGCATTGTGCCCTATATATAACTTAAATAATACGATTATTTATTTTTTAATTTACTTTTTTTTTTACGATTTTTACTGTGTAGTCTCCCATTACTTTTTGGTATTCTTCTTAATAATATAGTATTTTTCGTATGTGTATATCACATATTACTGTTGCAATGGAGATGAGACAAGTGCAGGTACTCCAATTATTTACTTTATTAGTTGATTATGTTTCGCTTTGTAAATATATGTTTGTTGTTGTCGATGTCAACCGGTAACGTAATTTCATTCGCAATTATTACAAGCGCTATTTAGAACGAGTATTTTCAGACCGAAAACCTAACAAATGCCAATTTTAATTTTCACCCTGAAACTTAGAAGAAATTAATTACAATTTAAACTGAAAATTTACTTTTAAAGATATACAGGCGAGTGTTTTATTATTTTTAATGTTTCAAGACGACTGTATTTTTTTTACTAGTGTCGACGATTACTTTTCGGAAATCTGTATAGTATAACTGAAAGAAGTTAAGAGTATCCACACTTAATGCGGATACATATGTTTTGATATTTATGTACACGGTGTGGTAAAACATGATACACTACTAAACACAGATATTATGATCGCTCGTTTAAACACTAACGACGTTACAATTCCACAAAAGAAAATGTAAAATACGTCGGTATAAATTTCGGCAAAAAGTTAACACGGAATAAGCGTGTAATAAAGACATCGTAATGAATCGAATATTAATAGGAAAGACAAATGTTTCGAGTCCTCGAAAATAAATCGCTAAACTATATAACTCAGTCTTGAAACCAGTTTGGCGATACGGCTGCCAATAACGAGGTTGAGCTAAAAGGAAAAAACCGTATCGCTATTTCGTTCGGACCGTTGTTATACATTACCAACCTTATAACGAACATCTGAAGGTAGTGAAAATCGTAAATGATGAAACAGCGAGAGTTGTAAAGAACCATCCAAATGATACGATGGCGCTAACTCGACCGAAATCAATAGAATGAAACCTTTGGACTTCATATAAACGACGCGTATTAATACGCATAATTAAATTTAGGCACTCGTAGTTGAATGGGATGCTCCTCGGATCACATTATCCAGAAATACTCACAAAAAAAAAAAAGTTATCTAGGTGTAAATTAGCAAATATAAAATAAAATATATATATATATATATTGGGAAATGTTTAAGTCATTATGTGACTTGGTGTTATTATATTAATGTCATCAAAAAAATATACGAACATGCGTCGATGAAGGTAAAGTCGCGGGAACGCACAGGCGATATACAATTGAAGAGGGGAGTAAGACAGGGTGATACCATATCGCCGAAACTATTCATTGCTTCTCTCGAATGTGTCTTCAGGAATTTGGAGCTAAATGTTACCAGAATAAATGGAGGACAGATTGAATCACGTTTTGGAGATGATATAGTCCTAATAGGTAATAGCGCTGATGGAATATAATTAATGATAAACGAATCTGACGCGTGAAAATAGGACTTAAAATAAATGTAAAAAAAAAAAAAAAAAATAACGATGAATACCGCGGAAGATAGGGCAGTAACTGTAAACAGCGAAAAAATTGAACGCGTAAGCGGATATACCTGAGACAGGAAATTACTGTGGATAAGAATATAATAAGCTGGAAACTAAAAGAAGAATATCGCTCGCCTGGGTGGCATTTGAGAAATTAGGAAGCGTTATAAAAAATAGAGAAATACCGAATAGAGAAGACGAAATTGGTAGGAAGCAGTGGAACGGATCGCCAGGATAGAATGGAAATGGGCCGGACATGTGACAAGACAAGAAGATGAAAGATGGACTAATAAGAATTCGTAATAAAAAAATTCCCTTCTCTTTAATATATATTTCAATCGCAGACTAAGATAAACAGATGTTTTATTAAAAAAATAATAACTATAATAGTAGTAGTAATAATAATAATAATAAAAATAATAAAACCACATTCTATTGCAACAATAGTAACGGCTTTTCCCTAAAGCTAAAATATAATCTCGTTTTTATTAAAAAAAAGAGGGGATTTTCCTTACTATTCCTTGAAATCATCCGTAACTATTTGGATATTACGTAGTAGATGTTTTTATTTGTTTTTGGACACAACACATCTACACGACTGTTAACCGTAAATAAATATAAATAAATATATATATATATATATATAATATTTATATATACGCTATACGTGTGTATAATACAATAACGATAAGACCTGACATAGTAAGTACAACAAAATGAAATTTTTTATGTAAAAAGCAGTAAAACTTTCTTTGTTTACATTACACACAAACGACCATATTTATCCAAGTTTATACCGCAATAAAAACTGGCTCCTATAATTAATTATTTTTTCTTTCATGTCCAGAGAGGAAGTAACCAAGCCTATCATAATTGAAATTTTAACGCCAGTCACGAAGATATATATATATATAATATGTGGAATTAACGAAATATCTACTATACAATTTCGCGGATCATCAAAATAACGATGTCATACATGTTAACAATAAATATATGATGTAAATACACACACACACGCACGCATACATATATTTACGCCCTCGTCAGCATCATCACCATCATCTCTCAATCCATTTACGAAAGTATATGATGTGGCGCCTTTTACGAAATTTGCATTACAATTCTTCTTCAACATTCTATATTATCGCCCATCTGAAAATCCACCGGCAATACATCCTGTTTGATCAATCCAACTCCTTAAACAGTTTCCTTGTGAGCGTTTACCATCTACCATACCTTGTATTATTTTTTTCGTTTCGGCGAATCTATATATATATATATATATATGTATATATGCTAAAAATATCTTACCATGTTTCTACAAGTTCTTGTCAAAAGACTGATATTCGCTTTTAATTTCTCAATAATAGACTTATTCGTTCGATGGCCTGGTCCATGGTACTCGAAGTTTTTTGATACGTTCGGCATCAGCTTTTTCGATGTTCCATCTTTTGCATGCGCATGTCGCAATGGAGAAAACGTCTGCATTGAGATCTCAATCTTAATTTCGTTGTTTTCGTTATAGGGGAGTGTATCTGTTCAGATTTATTCAGTCTAGTCATTGCTATTCTCGCTACCGCGCTAGACGTCTGCGTATTTCCACTTCATACATCTGACAATTTTTATACGTGATTACACACGATATTTTTAATCGGGAACATATATTTTTCGAATGCGGAATTTAATAAATTTTGACGAAAGTCGAGCATACGAAAGAAAGCTAAATTTTCGATACGAATGGAATAATAACCATTTTAATCAATAAACAATACTGGCCACAATTCTGCTCAACACGCGCCAATTCAAAATTCCGGACAGACTATTTTATTTTATATTTGCTTTCAATATTGAATTTTAAAATTTAATTCGATGTGATAAAGAGACAACTGCGATCATTTTATCTCGTTTTTTCTTCGTTATGTATAAAATAAACGTTCATAAAAATATGTGCATATTTGTGTATATAAATATACATGTATATGTGCACCTGTGTATATAATTGAAATTATACGCATACAAACGCACTTTTTTTTCTTGGAACAGCGTATCAATTATAAAGAACGGCTGTTGAAAACAAATTATTTTTATAACGTCATAGAGCCTTACTTACGAATCGATGCAAATAATATTCAGGTTCAGAAAAAATGGATAAATTTCCCGCATACTAATAATAAGTAAAACTGGAATGTAGGCCGTGAACAGACTTGATAATTCAGAAACATACACACACACAGACATGTTTATATTTATATACAGCACACGAAAACATAGTCTATCCGAGGTTCATTCGAAATTATATATATTGAACATATATATATGAGCATAAATATATATATATATATATATATATATATATTATATATATATACATACGTTGGTTTACAAGTAAACTACTCTTCGCGATAAATTATTTATCATTTATAAAAAGTGATAAGTTTAAATATGATGATATCTATAACACGTTCGGACAAGTTGTGAATTTTATAATTAATATTAGGAAGTCCGAACTTTTACCTAAAGTTATTATATGAGTATCATTGCTTCTATTTAACTTGTTGCACCCTGTTGCTGTTGTAATTCGCAAAAAAACTGACAATGCACCTGTCGGTCTGAGAATATATATATATATATATATACATATATAATATACACTTAAATACATATATCCCGAAATAGAGCATCTATATAACTAAATGCTTTCCGGCCTACTACCAAAGTTTGTTCTTGATATATTATTCATTCTCCGCCTTAATCCATCACTGACAACCGACATTAATTCGTTGCCGTCTCTTCCGTCTTCAATGTCCTCGAATTTACCTTTTTCAAATTTTTTAAATTTTATTTTGCAACAACAATGACGTATTTTACAAGTTAAAATAAAAATACGATCGTTACGGAGGATAAATACAACCACTCCCTGCACGGAAATTCATCATGCTCCGATATAACGCATACGTAACATCAACCTTATTATAGTCATTGTTTATTTATTTTTCATTATCATCATTATTATCATTATTATTGTTAAATTTTAATATTATTGATTAGAACGTCTATTACGTAGGACGCTATTTACAAGGTAAATAATAACGGTGACAGACGACGTGTATATATATATATATAGACTGCGCCAGTTATGTTGCCCTACAGTGTTTTTTTTTCTTCGTTTTATCGCATTCTACATAATTTTCGGTCACAGTGAATTTGGTCATAGACCAGATATGGTCAATGGCCTGATTTAAAAATAAGGTAAAATGTTGAATGATTTTTTTAAATCCACTTTATCAATATGAAAGTCGTAACAAAACATGAGAGTAGAGGATTCAAAACATTATAAATATTCCGGACGAATATTGATAATAAAATAAATCTACAAAAACTAATCGACTTAACAAAAAATAAATAAATTGCACGCAGTAGAAATAAAAAAACCGTCCACAACTATTATTAATAATATCCAGAAAAAATTCTTGTAGAAGGACTAGGAAGAGAGGCGTAGGTATATCGTTTGGTACACAAAGTTGTCGTACGTTCCAATTTGGAAGAAGAAAGACTGAAGAAAAAGTATAAATATTACCAAAAATATAAATAGTTATGCAAAAAAAATTTAGAAGAATAAAAAAGAAAATCACACGTATTTCTAAAAAATATATAAATAATTGTACAAAAAATCCAGAAAAATTATAAAGCAGAAAAGTATATATATATATATATATAATATATATATTAAAAAAATTTAGAACAATAAGAAAGGAGAAAAAGTATATATATTTCCAAAAAATATAAATAATTATACAAAGAAAAAAACTGACGAAGGAGAAACAAGGAAGAGTATAAATGTTTCCAAAAAATATAAATATTTATACAAAAAAAAAATATATGTTTTATCGTTCCTAAAACGATACATTCTTAAGAGATAGAATATAATTCGTAACGACATAAAGTAAAAATAGTAAGGTACAATGTTCAATATTATTTATTGTTTGTAGGAAAACATTTATCGAAAAAAAACCGCATCGCACACGTTAAAAAACTGATTAATCAATAAATAAATAAACATTACATAAGGATATGTCAACTAATCAATCAATCAGAAATAAACATATATTGATACCAACCAAACTGACTGTTTACAAATCTATCGTCTTACCAACATTGCTGTACGGTTCGGAAACATGGGCACCATATAAGAGGAATATACGAAAATTGGAACAATTCCAGCAACGTATTTAGCGAAGAATTTTACACATACGCTGGCAGGATCGGGTGTCGAATATAAAAGAGCGCATGCTAGATCGATCCATCTCCTGCTTTATAAAAATAATTTGAGGTGGATCGGATACCAGGCTCCTCAAACAAATACTATTCAGCCAGATGACGTTGGGTACAAGGCATATTGGACGTCCTCGCTGGAGGTATAGGGATTATATGAGACCTGTACTCAGTGAATGCGGCATAGAGGTAGGCAGCTGGGAAGAATTGGCCCAGAATCGAGCAACTTGGAAGCGTGTAGTGAAAGATGGCCTTGGTATCGCCAAAAATAAAATAAAAAACAGTGGCCGAAAACAAAAAGTAGAAACGTCAGCATGATGCCGCGGAAAAGTACAGCTCGTCGGAAGGCGTTTACATATGCAATGATTGTACAAAGTGGTGTACCGCCAAAATTGAACTTATCAGTCATCTTAGAAAGCATAGATAACGGTTCCGTATACTCAATATTAAGTGGGCTATTGATTGATTGATTGACATAAGGGTATGTAAATAAAAAGAAATGTAGCGTGCGAGAAAATGCAAAAAATATTTGGATTATTTAAATTTTTAACAGGAAGTAAAATGTGTTTCATTCAAAATAAAAATTAAAATACGAATTTAAATTCCTAAAAATTTTATATTAAACGGGGAGCTTTTTAAACTAAACATTTAATATTAAGCGCGAAGCTTTTTGACCAATATGTTATTGTCGAGTGTGAAACTAATGCCTTAACAACACAAGTGTTATTCATAAACTAATTTAAAAAAAAAAAAATGTTAACTAATTTATATCTTATCAATAGGTATGGTCAACAATACATACAGGCTCCCAGCCGATCAAGGATTACAAACAGCCAAATATGATATAATAGCGAAATAACCATATTTATAAAACTAACAATTTATCATCGAAGTTAATCATATTATTTTATAATTTATTATTATGTCTATATTTAATTCTCATTTTTGGAATAGTTTTCTTTTCTAATTTTATTTTCACTATGTGCAGTATTTTATAATTATCAATAATTTCATCTATATTATGTTGTCGTGCTGTTGTTAAGACATTACTTTTACGTTCGACTAACGATCTAAAAGCTTTACATTTTATATGAAATTTGTATTAGTTTAATTCTACGTTGTTATTTATATTCCGTTCACATCAAATAACTATAATCCGCGTAACATATGGTTAGAATATGTTTTATTTGTGTTTGTATTAGTAGATCTGCCGCATTTCTAGAGGAATTTTCATGTTCTATTCATTATTACTTCTTATACTCGTACATAAGGATAATTTTTTTATGAGATGTTTACTTTTTTACTACCTCTATCATTAGCGTTGTTAGCGAAATATTGTGATTTAGATCTACACTTGGATAGATTTTTGTAGAAGTAACGTAATTTTTAAATAATTTATTCACGAAGAAAAACAAATTTCTTTCGGCATTATATATTCTGTCGATCCTACTGGTACTTAACAAGTATAGAGCTTTTTGGATGTTTCAAAACGGTATATGTAACAATAAAATATTATTCTTGACAGAATTTGGTTCACCCATTTTCCCCTTCAGTACATTTTCCAAATTCATAATTATCGGTTACTTGATTGATAAATTCGAAAATCATTAAGATCACCTAAAATTATACTCTTCCCGTGTGTTCCAACGTTATAACGTGTCATTACTTGAAGTGCTTATGAAATCTTCAACCGCAAGGTAAATTGCATGAAGCTCTGTCGTCAATATCATAAAAGACTGCGGTAGTGAATAATGAATAGATATTAAATTATAAAACATACACAACTGGGCTGATCTGATGAAAAATAATACCATAATAAAGGAATTTCCATGGGTAGATTTTTAACTACGACAAAATCTATAATGCCGGTTTTAACCAAATCATTACGAGGTAAAAAAGTAGGATCATGGAGAACAACAGCCACATTGGGTTGTAATTAATAATCTACTTCGTACGATGCCACTGGACGAGATAAGAGCGACTTTATAACAAGAAATGCAAGTAATGTAAAAAAAAAAGAATAAAACACAATGTTCTTTGTGGATCTAGAATCCACCGTCAATAATAAAGAAACAGATAACAATAATTTTTCTTAAAGAACATTATTGTCGAAAAAAGTGTAATCACACCTTTCGACGTTTTTATGTAAAAATGAAAAATAATGAATGGACAAAAAGTGACCAACAAAAAACTGAAAGTATTTGATAAATATCTGTTATAAATTTTTCAAGACAATAAAATATAGTTAACACTAATAGAATAAGATATAAATAACTATCTGCGAGCTTATTCATAAAATACATATCATCTATGTAAGTGAAAGAATATATATAAAAATATCTTCACCTCTCCGAAAAAACACCCATATATCACTTAATTACTGAAAAAATACCATGTATATGTTGGATAAAAGTTTATGGAACAGAAATCAATTCCAATATGGACATGATCCGATGTTTCTAAAGGTTTTACGTAGCATTACTGAAGTGTCATTATTACAAGTACAAACTGTGAAGGTGTTAAAGCCCCCCACAGTACCAGACATTCAGCAACTTTATGTTACTCCACTAATTGTCACTCTAAGGGATAGATGCTGAAAAGAAGTGCACAACTGGATTATTCGACATAGCATACGTAGATAGCTGTCGTTGAATACATAATAGAGTAACATTTCACTGCTACATTGTGCACTCATCTCGACAAATTGTAAGCAAGAAAAAAACCCAAATATTAAAATTATGAAGAAAATCCAAATCACACAGAATGTTTCTAGGCGAATTGTTTCTAATGCAGGTCAAAGTTTTATTTTTAAATGAGGGGTACATTTTTATAACCACTCGTTAATATATTAATATCATCTTTGAACTTAAGAATACGTTTTGGATTTTTATATAGAGAGTACATATGAGAACGCTAGGTGTTTATGTGACCTTAACTTTCAACTAGAGCAGCTGTTTTTTAAATAAATGTTGATACTTATTGTATATATATACACACACACATATATATATATATAGTACGGACTAGGCGTCAACATAGATCCTGTACACTACATAATTGGGAATCCATAAATTATTATTCCTATCCAGTAAGGTTTCTGGCAACGTGATTATATCAGCAGGAATTTCTAACCGAGATTAGTGCAGTTTGTAAATTTTGTCACAAATAATTATTAATATTATTAATAATAGCGATGGAAGCAGTTTTTTTTTATTCTTAAAAATAACGTTCAGCGATAGTTTCTAGGAATACAACTTTTTTTCCAAAAGTATCTCTGTAATGCTTTAATTTATTTAAAATATAATCATATCAACCGATTTAATTTACAAAACCTTTAACAGGTTAAAAATAAACGAACAGAGTCACAACACGTGGGTTATCATCAGTAAATTTATCGGGGTATTATCCTCATATTGTACAGTATATATGCCGACTTCACAAGATGAGCAAAACTTTGATTCTCTGTTCTCGTGTAATCGTAATTTCTACGAAAATTTACGCTATCAACAAACGAGATGTTTTGCAGTATATTACGTTATTTCGTTTTAATTTAACCTGTTGAATGACATGATATTTGTTTGAATTGGCAATATGGTTTTGATTGCCGTTTACCCAATAAACTTCGCCACGAATAATATAAAAATATATATATATATATATAAAGTTTTAGACGTCATTTAATAACATGCGAAACGAGCCATATTTACACATGACAAATTAATAAGCAAAGCAAAGAGCTGGATGAATTTATGGAAGGAAAGGGGCTTTAAATAGCCGGAAGTTATGAAATTGAGCCACCGGTAATTTTAAGTGGGTCATTTAGAAATTAATTATAATAGAACGAGAGAGAAAAGAAAGACAAACAGAAATACTGATAGAAAGATAAACACACAGACGATCAGTGTATGTTTTAGTAGTGAAAAGTATCTTCATTATGTATAAACGAATAGGCGAGCGATATAAAATATTAAATACAGAAAACCGAAAGTATAGCGAACACTGATAACTTTATAACGGGATAGTACGGTTCTTCTCTGTCGGACAAGTCGAGACGCGATTGAGCACTTAAAAGTTGGAATTTGTACAGTTTTCGCTTTGATGAAGCTGGAAGAATTGTAAGTCGCGTGCAATGTAACAAGTTTAAATGATTAATAAGCTTTTAACGAAAAATGAATAATTTAAACGGCGTCTACAAACTATTTGCTTTCGAGAACTATTTCTCGGAATTAAAAAAAAAATCTCAGCAAGACTATTACGTAACATGACTGGAAAATTTGGACCAGGACGTTTAAGCAGAAATATATATGATGGTGTTGCTGCCCAAAATCGTACGATACAATAATAATAATTCTATACGATGAAAATTAATCCAACTAATAATGTTACAAGAACGATGAAAATCGTAGAAAATGTAACATCATACAGGCCTATCAGTTTGCTACCATTGTTTCCCATGTCTTTCGTTGTAGATAAAACCCCAACAGCCTACGATCGGAAGCATGGATTATGTTGTTCTTGTCCAGATTCCGCATTTTTCATTATGCTATTACTGAATCGGAACTCTTCGAGATGAGTTTTACAGTCGTTCGGTGAGCTGGTTTCCTAGATTTCATTATTTTAAGTCTATCTGTATCTGCGTGTATAGGTAAGCTTTTATTATTTCCATATTTCCTTCATTTTTTCACTGTCGTGATTTCTCTACAAATATGGGTAGGCACGATATGTTGACTAGTACTGGTACGTTAAATTTATATGGGAAGAAATATTTTCACGATACAATTGAAAATCATGATTAGTCTAAATATAAGTACCACACTGTATGTCTGTACAATGATTTATGTTATTAGTTTATATCTTTTTAATATTTTCAACATTATTTTGGTATTTCCTCTAGCTTACTATCCAGGTAAAATCATCACTAACACATATTTATTTTATATTTGGTTCCCTGAAAAGAGTTTTCATAGATATACCTAAACAGAACTATTGAACATACATTGTAACATAATAACATCTAGAACTTATTCATAGGGAAATCACAGAGAATCAAGTAATAGATAACAAAGCAAATTCTGCAGTACTTCAACCAATCTATTATAAGGCTTCTCCATCCTTTATGCTGGCCACAGTTTTCAAATAACTGGCAACATAATTAAAATTTATATTCCAATATTTTCAGTCTATCGAGACTTATGCTTATTTCTAATGAGCATTTATTAACTTTGCTGATTACATTACTGCCCTGTAAAGGTAAAATTTTAGAAAAAAAAGTAGAATAGCTCGGAACTGTGGGGGTTATAAATTAAAATAAATCTTATTAGCACAATATAAGATTCGTAAATATTGTAGCCTCTTCGTTATATTAATGTCGGAAGCATATAGGCTAATAAATGAAATTTTATAACTGTTTTCATTGATGTTCATGTTGCTTATCTTCATGTAACAGAAATGATAATACTCATAATAAAATTTGGGTTTGTGACAAATATAAAAATGGATATTTTAACTAAACTTACGTTCGCGTGGAATACGATAACGATACTTCTAGAGGAGTTTTGTATAACCTGTTTTCATTCATCCGATCAATTATTACTTTTGCTAAACTTCAAATCCACCTTCCTCCAGTTTTTCTTTCTTCGCTCAACATCATTCCTCCTCTATTTCAATAGATCTCAGTCTCACCAAATTTTTGAAGAATTATACTCCTAAATACGTAATAAATCTAGAAATAATTTCATGGTACCCATCTTATACCTTATACTTCACCGACGGCTCTAAAATCAAAACTGACTAGGAGTCGCTTTCGTTTCCTTTCAGGACTCCATAGTTCGTTTCTCCACTCCACCTCACTACTCAATACTATCGCCGGAATTATAAGCCGTCAACAATTATGGATATTTCAAACATCATCGTTGATCTGTCGTTCTTAATATGCCTTGTGGCATTACAGTGCCTCAGTGATCTTCATGACCCTAAATTACACTCCCTAGCTAAAGAAATTGTTCATCTGATTATAATATCTAATATCCATGCAGTTCTCGCATGGATCCCATCGCATAGTGACATACAAGGAATGACCTAGCGGACAGTGCAGCCAGATATGGCACATTGCTTCAACCATTCCCGCTCCTGACTACACCAATGAAATACCTCCAGACATATATAAAATCCTCAGTATGTAACACATGAAACCTCCAGTGGTCTGCACATCTACTTACCAACAAAGTTCGATCGTTTCGAGATTCAAAGATTCCATCTCACTCAACGAGCAGAAGAGATGACGTTGTACTTGCTCGTCTGCGCCTAGGCACACTAATATCTCACACAATTATATCCTAAAAAATCTTCTTCCTCCCTATGTTTAACCTCATTACCGTCGAACACATTCTCCTTGAATGTGTCCAATTCAACTATCAACGTTCTATCCTCGACAAAACCGCTCAGCCTAAACATTCTTTCCTACACGCAAGATGCTTCCAATAGTTTATAAATTTTCTTAAATCCTCCAATTTATATAATCTAATTTAACAATCCGTACTTACATTTTTTTTATTTATTTTTTTTACGAGTAGTTATTGCCTATAAGGCTATTACTCGAAATATGAATTAATTATATATTATTACACAATTTTGAATTTATTATGAAGTTGGTGAGAAAGAGGAGGTTGTTTACATTCGGTACATTTTTCTTCAGCTGATTGCACCGATATTGAGCATATTTCGGGCAGAGTAGACTGTTAATGAAGTACAGCACAATTCGCATATTGGTGGTGATTGGGCATCAGTAGATAGGAGTGCGTACTCAGCGTGTGACCAATACACACTCGGTTGACGGCTGTTTCCAACCTCGGTGAACAAATTTTACCAATCTTTGATGGCCAGGTTGTTAAATCCTTCTTTATATTTCCAAGTATACTCGGCCGAGAGTGGAACGACCGATTCCACGCGTCCAGAATTTTCTGGCAATAATATTTTGCGTTGTCTTCTTCCAGTATTGTCGGCAGGTAAGCTTTGGTAGGCCCTTGTGCAGCACGGTGTGCCTCATCGTGGCCTATTATCCCTCGATGACTTGGAACCCAGGCAAAAGTGATGCCGGTATTAAGTTCACTTAATTTGTAAGCACTGTACCATATTTGGTCTACCATGGACACAGTAGAATTCCTCGCTTCAATGCATTGTAACGCCATAGCTGAGTCGGTCAGTATAACATACTGGTCAGCAGGTAATTCCGCAATTCGTAACGAACACTGGAGCAAGGGTATCATCTCAGCCGCTAGAACTGATGACATGGTCGGTAAACTGAAGGAATGGATCATGCTGCCGATTGAGAAGGCACCACCAACATATCGTGATGATTTTGATGCGTCGGTGAAGCAAACGACTGCGTTCGGTTGCTGTTGCAAGACAATCCTAAGCTTCCCATGGATTTCCACCATCGGTTTCATTTTAACATCTGTTGAAAATAAATCCCAACAGATATTCGGACTGAATTGGCTCCAAGGCGATACAATAACCGGTATTCTACATAAGGTACTGCGTCTTTAATGGGTTTTGGATTTGGAGCTGTAGTAGCAGATTTTGTAGATGGATTCGATTTGGATGCTGCTGAAGACTAGCTACCTTCATTGCATACTTAATAGCAAGTATTTTTCTACGGTAACAGAGAGGCGGAGTACCGCTAAGATACTGGAGGCTAGCTGTTGGTGAGGTTGGGAATGCATTCAACGCGATCCTAAGTCCAGAATTTTGTATCATATCAAGTATTTTTAGTAGCCGTTTGCTGGCGGACGAATATATAAACGAACCATAGTCTATTCTTGAAAGGATAATTGTAAATCCGAAGTAATGTTGAACTTCTTGGACCAAAGGTCTTATTACTTATCATTTTCATTATATTGAGTAGTGGCTGACAATTTTGTCTAAGTGTCATTATATGATTACGCCAAGTCATTTTAGGATCTAAATGTAGACCAATAAATTTATACGTCATTGTACATTGTATAATGGAGTTACTAACGGTTAGATTTAATGAAATTTGGCTTCGTTTTTTGGTGAATACCATGTACTTCGTCTTTTGGGGGGAGAACTCTAGACCAGTAGTTCTACTCCATTCGTGTAAATTATTTAGACACTTCTGTAACAGATTTTGAGCGTAGAGCACATCGTCTGTTAGCAGAGTTATGTTGACATCGTCAGCAAATAATCTCGTTGAAATTGGTGCTGGGATATTATCTACAATCGTATTTACTAAAATAAAAAAACAGTACACGCTTAATACACTGCCTTGGGGCACCCCATTTTCTAAATTAAAGTCTTGGGAATTTTTATTTCCTATTCGGACTTTGATCGAACGATTATTTCTTGTAAATTGAACTAATCGGCCTTTCAAGCCCATCTTCAGCAGTAATTGAATTACTTTGTAACGCCATGCTGTATCATATGCTTTATGTATATCGAAAAATATTGATATAAGGTAATGTTTCTGCCGGAAAGCTCTCAATATTTCCTGTTGCAGATTATACAATTGCGTGAGTGTGCTCCCATATCTGCGGAAACCTGTCTGATTTTCCGGGATCAATTCATTTCGTTCTAAATACCACATTAAACGACGTGCCACAAGTTTTTCCATCAACTTTACTGCAGCGCAGGTAAGAGAGATTGGACTATATGAAGATGGGTCGGTATGTTCTTTCTTATTTTTCAAAATAGGAATAATGACTGCTTTGCTCCATAGCCGGGGGTAACAGTTATCTGTCGAGATTTTATTAAAAATATTTAGAAGGTGTTTTTTCATAACCGGAGGCAGATTTTTAATGAATAAAGGGGAAATTCCATCCGGTCTGGGGCAGAATTTTTAACTATTCTGTTGATCACTTCATTTAGTTCCTTTTCCGTGAAAAGTGAATTGAAGTCTTCATGGTTGTTTGAGTCGATTAGTAATGGTTTCTGCTCCTCTTTTGTTTTGTAAGAGAGAAAATACTTGTTACAATTTTTATTTGATGATACATCGGCAAAAAATTTTCCAAAGATATTCGCTACCTCTTCCGGATCTTGAGTATAACCTGTTGATTCTTTCAATGTTATTATTGGTGGTGGCCTTCTGGTTCTATTTAAGATATTTATTTTATGCCACATTTGTGGAATGTTGGAGTTTGAATCAGTTTCGGAAATGAATTCCGCCCAGCTTTTCCGTTTATTTTGCCTTATAATTAGACGTGCGCGAGCTCTACAGAGTCGAAAGTTAGCTAAATCTGTATTCTGTCTTGTAGCACGAAATTTCTTCAAAGCATTGTTTCTGGTTTGGATAGCCACTTTTACTTCATGACACCACCAGGGGACATTGCGCATTGATATAAATGGGGACGTCTTTGGAACAGATTTTTCTGCCGCTTCAATTATGTGGTTGTTAAAGTTATTAACCGCGGAATCGATGTCAGTGAGACTGGAATTGAAGGGTAAATTACATAGCTCACGGAACTTATCCCAATTAGCTTTTCTTGTAATCCAACCCTGAGGTTTATTTATTTTGTATTCCCTGTTTATGTTATTCATCTGTAAGCAAATTGGGTAGTGATCACTGTGACATAAGTCAGGATGGATTGACCATAGAAATTTTGAATAGACTTCATTCGTAGATAACGTTAAATCAATAGCCGATAGAGTTCCGTTAAAGGAGTTGAGTCTTGTCGGCTGTTTGTTATTAAGTAATGAAATGTGTAAATTTGCATGGAGCAGTTTTTCAAATATTTTCCCTTTCCTGTTTGTTTTATTGGATCCCCATAATGGACTGTGTGCGTTCATATCGCCAAGTAGGAGAAACGGTTTAGGCAACTGACATATTAGTTTATTTATTTCCCGGAATGATGGTGTGAAGTGAGGAGGCAAATACATGTTACAAACAGTAAGTTGATGGAAAGGAGTTGATTTACAAAATTGCATATTGACAGTAACGTTCTGTATTAACGTATTTATTCTGAGCTCGTTTATTACTGGTATTGATTCATGGATAAAAGTTGCAAAAATAGAAAACAAAATTAACATCAGCATTTGGCTAGTTATAAATTAGCAATAAAAAAATCATATTCTTTTTGAAAAACATGGATAACATTCGATTGAAAGTTACTATGACTATAGCCCATTATTGAGCCGCACAAAAACCTCAATGCTAAGACACCCGAGAGAGAATGATGTACTAAATTATACTACGTGTAACATGTTCGTGCACTATAATCAAGTGTGATATCTAACAGAACATTTAAAAAATAATGTTTGGAATTTTTTGATAATATAAAATAGAATTAATTATCAATTACATAATATAAATTAAGTTTTAAGTAATTAACCTTTCATTCACGGTGTTCCATACATGGTACGTGACCTTTTAATGCTAACAAAATTATCTCTATTCACTCGTATCACATGAAATATCATAATTATAAAAATATTTATATAAACGTATTAAAAATTATCTAAAACTATCTAAAAATCTGTATTATACAATAAACATACCTCAAAAACGGTATATTTCTTTCGGGATTAACCATTCCAGTTACACATCATCAATTTTTGACATAAAATTTTCGAACGAAAGAAATATACTTTACAATAAAACTGTGATTACGTACTTGTAAATTTTTAAACTGATGACTGGAGCAGAGTCTTCTTCTAAAACTTTTCCACCAACTGCGATCTTTGCGTTTGTTTAGTTCATTCAAAGGTACTGTTTCCGGTCTTTTATTAGAACCTTTCGATAAAAGTACCGTATCCTGAGCCGCTGATTGGCCACTGTTAATTCCGCCGTCACCGCCATTGTACATGCAACTATCATCTTCAGCTATTTCTTGTATACTAATTACGCCGCTCTGTAATAAAATCAATCAATGAATTTAATTGATGACGCACATCACACACGCGCGCATTTACATAAAAAGATCATATTACAAATTAAAAATGTTAATTTAGCTGAAAAGTTTCATTAATTTGAACAAAAATAATATGAAGCGTTATAACTAGAGCCCGGATTTTTCGACAATAAAATTTTTTTTTCGGCATTTATTATTAAAATTTCGGCACTATTCGGCATTTATAAAAAAAAAAACTTATTTTTATCTATACTGCGTAATATTAATTAAATAAAAAAAAAACCACAGCATTACAACGTATACGATGTATGCGATTATTTTAATATGTACATTAATAAAATATACTTTATGTAACAATAAAATTACAAGCTTAGAAAATATATTAAGTGGGTATTTATATAGGTAGATGTAGAGGGAATTATTTTAACAAAGTCGAATTATAAGATACAATAATGTGCCTTTCTAAATTATTTTCTGCGAACGAATGCCGTTTATCCGATAAAATATTGTTTAAGAGAAACTTCTTTCTACATCTACAGACACATATGCCCCATAAGCATATGCACTGATGTCTCCAGGACTTAGTGAACTACAGCAATCCCCCTCACCGACCCCATCGATAACCGAGTCATAAAAAACGCAGCACAGACCATTTTACAAAGAGTAATATGGAATTATCATTTCCTCTTTTTTTTTTAAATTTTTTTTTAGATTTTTAATTATTTTCCTCCAAAAAAAAAGTTCAAAAAATTTACAAACTGACTTATTTTCGGCATTATTCGGCAAGTATGTCTGAATTTTTGTCATCAGATTTGATTTATCTTTTAGCAAGATCATTCGGCAAATGCCGAAAAATCCGGGCTCTAATTATAACGTATCTAAATCACTTGTATCGGTTTTATGAAAAATAGACACCATAACTGCCAACCATGCTGCTAGTAAATGGCGGAAATCTGTTTTTTTTTTTTTTTAAATTATTAGATTAGAATAAGCATTAACATATATTCTAGAAAAATCTTGATAATTAATATGATTTTGAAAAAATTCACTAATTGTAGAGCTGACTTTCCTACCAATAGAAAAAACATGTTTATTGATGATTTGAACCACGCATACTTTATATATCGGCTGTAGAGAATTCCACTGTTTTGAGAGAGTGATAGTATAACGCTCGTAAATTAAAAAATTCGCACACATACAATTATGGAATAATTTTGTTAATTATAGTCATTAATTATATTTTCGATGTGTTTTATTTGAACGATTTCGAAAGGAGCAATGCCAGTATTTATAGACCCCGTACATTCAGGAAAACTCATTCTACGAATCATTGTGCGCAAAGTGCTGCGTCTTTCATTTCATTTATTTTAACCCACAGAAACATATAACAGAGTTAAAGTACCCATTAAAGATTGCCTCATTTTTAAATATCTCGGGAATGGAAATAGGCGTAACCGAAACTGAAAACATTAAAAATCAATAACCATTTGCACAAGAAAAATTTAATGTCGATTTGTAAAAATAAATGGATCTAACCGACACAGCTTAGTTTCAATACATCTAAAGACAAACCATAGGGTTTGAGGAAATGTACCTGTATGTTATTTCAAAGGAATAATCGTTATTATTTCGTCATACAACGGGTTAAAGATAGACAGAACGGAGTATTTCATAAAAAATTTGATGAAATTGTCATTCGAATAAATCCCATTTAACATCAACGTCCACTTAGATATTTTTTCGAAATAAGTCGATTTTGTCCACACACTTTTTCAATTTTGTAGTAATAACCGCCATCACGTCACACTTAAAGACATTTTGGCAGTCTGATTATTTGATATAACATCGCTGAAGTATGTTAACGGTTTATTTGTGTGTGACTCAATGAGCTATGTTTGAACATTACAAGGATCGGTCTTGGATAAGATATGGGAGTGAGTTAAACGAGTGTGACCTATTCGGATACGGAACATTACTTAATCCCGTCTTGTGCGATGAATACGCTGAATAGATCAGGCACCACTTTGTTTAGGTAAACCGGAAAATCTGACTGTTGCTAGTTCCTTGAATTTATGGAAACATGCTGCTGGAAGTAATTATGTAGGAGATATGAAGGCGGCTTCTTTCGCAGCTCGATCTGCTTCTTCATTCCTTCGACGTCCCCCTATGTCTAAGAATCCAAAGTACACAGGTCTGACATTTTGTTTGATTATTGTCAAATTAATTTTCTCAGCCAATGGATGTATTATCTCTTTCTTTCAGCTATTTGATAGTATACAGTGAGTCTGTAACAGTGATAATTTCCTGGTCATTTTTAGAATATGCAATTATTATAGCCTGTAGAATTGCAAAAAGATTTCGCATGATAGAGAAGTGGATAATGGACGATATAATCATCATACACGATAGCACAACTTCAGCGGTCTTCATTTTTTAATCCATCCGTAAAGTATATTAAAAAGGGGCTATATTGTGAAGGGAATTTACTGATATTCTGTTAAGATATATTATGGTTTTCAGAGCACTACATGGTAAAATCAGTATTAGTCATGACAAGGTTTGTCTTCCAAGCAGGTAAGAGGAATGGTGATAGGCGTAATTTGCGAATAGCAAGTAGCGCTGTTTTTATTTTATGTGAAAAATTTCTATTCATATATGGTAATCTTGAATCTTTCGTGACGCACGCTTTTTGTAATGGTAGTTGCTTAGAAATAAGCAAGCGTGTGTAAAATTTTAAGATGGCATAGTGGCGATGTAGAACTAGAGGTAATTCGTTTGCTTCATAGTGCAGTTGGATAACTGGCGCTGTAGGAAAAGGTTTAAGAGCGAGACGAAATGCTTCGTGATGTAAAAGGAACGTAAGTGTGTTGGTATAGCGGATGATTAGGCAGGGAATATATAATCACATTTGGAATGTATGAAGGTTCCGTAAATTTTTAATAATTGGTCGTTATCTACATCATAAGTATGCGATAGTTTACGTAAGTAAATTTAATCTACTTGAGCAAGAGAGTATAGGATGCTTTGTATACATTTTCAAAGTCAATTTGTCATTTATCAAAATATAACCCAAGGTAAGTAATATTTGTACATGGTATTATTGCAATATTAATTTTAATTATGAAGTCGATGATTACATCTATTCTGCAAAAGTGAATTGATTTTGTTTTTAAACCTGAAAACCGTGATCGTCTGAACATTTAAATAAAATGTTTGTAGTACTTTGCAAAGCTAATTCCCCAATAGCTGTACTTTCCCATGATATAAATATTACCATTCGCAAAGAGTGCTGCACGAATTGGAGATTTAATCTCGTTGACAATGGGCATTAATGGTAATATTAATGGAAATTAGTGAATATGCTTAAAGTATCGTCTATTATTAACTATCTTCTCGATAACTCTACACAAGACCGATGTAAAAGAAATTAGTCTATTACATTAAAAATGGATTTTTGCCTTGTTTTAGTAACGGTATAATAACAGTATTGCGCCATGAGGATGAAACCAATATTCGCGGACTACTATCTCTCTTTTTTTTATTGTAATTAAATAATAATAATAAATACAGATTTCGTAAAAAAAAGTTGATTAAACGTTAAATAAAATATGAATATAAAATATGAAAGGGTGGAATTAGTAAAACCCGAAATAATAATTTAAAATTCTTAATTATTGGCGTAATGAAAATTTAACTAAAATCAAAATGAAGTTAAAAAAAATTAAAATAAAAGTCTGGTTTTTTACGAATATAATTACGATCAACCGAGGCAGTTCTATAAAATGTATCTTTATACATGAATATATATATATATGTATGTGCATGTGTACCTGTGTATATGTGTAAAACGTATAATAAAATATAAAACCTTTTGACGCTGTACATTCAACGTGTACATTGTGTACGTGTGTCTGTGTGGTGCGTATATTTGAATCCTTTTAAAATTGCTACCTGACGCGGCAATAACTTAAAAGGACTGAAAAATTTTATGTTACTCAGAAGAAAGTTTCTCGCTGAAGAAAGTACTTTCAAAGAAGACAAACCGGCGCCATCATTTTCTCTAAACTTGAAACTCATTAAAATGTCCTTTACGTTCGGTTCAACCTAGTGGTCGGTCTATCTCTCCCTTGTTAAAATATCAACAACGTAATTTTTACATAGCTTCATTCGAAGCCTAACGACTGATACATACTACTTCAATAGAGAACTGAGCGTGACGGATTAGTAACGACGCCAAATTAATACACAGCAACCACATCAACAACAATAAGCGATGTAGTAGTGAACTTAGCTGTATCTGTTTTTCTCGAAAGGAGAATTTGACGCATAAACTCCATGAAAAACTTAGTCGAAATAAAAAAAAAAAAAAAAAAAAAAAAAAATAGCCGAAGTGAAGCTAGTAAAAGGAAATTTTCTGTCAGTAATTGAAAATAAATGAAAATAACACGAATAAAAAATCTGCATATATTAAATGTGTATATTATATATATATATGAAAATTTTGAGCAAACCTGTGGAGACAATATCTGACAGTAAGGTCACAGCAAGGTGGTAATGTCAGAGAGCAAAAAATAGGAGGTGCACTGCAGTAGATATGATCAGGAGGCTACAAAAACTGACAGCAATATATCGCAAGGGAAATTTAAAACGAATCAATAGGTTAATAAATTTTGTGCAATTAAAAAGAACGAATCGTGGTATTCAACTTTCTCGAATACCCATTATGCCAAAAACACACAAAAAAAAAAAAAACCGATCAAGTTATTCTATCGTGTGAGACAATTAGCAAATTATAAAATCGTCTATGTGAAATTGAACGACTAACTACAGTCTCGGGAGGACGCTCGAACGTGGATTAACAGCGCCCATACAAAAAGGGTGGACAGTAAGTTAAACTCAGCCATGCTTATAATCTCCGGAACAGTTAAACCAACGCCACTGTTTGGCTCTCTGTCCTATTCAATGTAACACCACCACATATCACAAGGAAAGAAGCTGCGATGAAGAAATGGGGTAAATATGATCAAAAAATATTGTCAATTCATCAAGATCTCAATGCACCACGAAGATTGAAATCAAGAAAACCTCCGCATGCTACAGGACAGGATCTCGTTAACAACAGTTTTAACTCAACGGACGCAATGAAGCAGGAGTGGGACAGAGACAACTCAGATGGTAAAAAGCTAGTTGATAACCCAAGTCCAGACCACCTGATTTTGATCTACCTCGAACAATAGGGACTCGGCTGAACCGAATAAGGACCGTCCATGGAAGAACAGGTCAAATGCTGAAGGTGTGGGCCCTTTTCAATATCTAGGAATGTGACTGCGGTGCGGAATGCCAGTCTATCGATCATATTGTAACGGAGTGCTCTGCGAGGGCTCTACAAGGAGGCTAGGCCGAGATAAAGGATCTCACGCACAATGCGACGGAATGGCTCGAACGATTGAACCTGAAGCTATAGGACGAGGCGGATATAGATTCCGTGCCCAGGGACATACGCAAAAGTAGAATTAAGTAATCGGGAAGACAACTACATGTCCACTCCGAAGATAAAGCTGTAAATGAAGACTAAAAATAATAGTATGGAAATATGAAATTTGGAAAAAATTGAAAATAATAATTCAGATGGTTAATATAACACAAATATTAAACATCACATTATATGTTTGTACGTGTGGAAATCACCGGACGAGAAAAATAAATATCAGATTGTACTCTGCTAAATTGAAAAGAAATTTAGATAATCTACTAGGAATATCCCAAAAGTTTGGACGTAAAGTAATTTATTAAATTTTTGAATTTAGTTACATAATTTTTATTCCATTGTAAAATATTTTCTAAATAATTGACTACATTTTTTTTTCTCTTTTTTGGTTTCCTTGTTTATTTCCCGCAAGTTTGTTTCGTTTTTTAAATTACTGGCTATTGTATTTACTTTTAGTTAAATTTATATTTACCTTGATGATATGTAATGCAACGCGAAATATAAGTAAAAAATTGTGTTTTTTTTTTTTGCGAATTGTAGTATTTTATTATTTCTTTGTTTTTACATTTTCTAGTGTTTTAAATTTTTCTATTCTAAAAACAAACTGTTCATTTGATTTGCCGTTTATATAGTCTAAATGTGAGCCAAAACGGATTACTTTAGTTATCATTAGTATTTTTAGTAGAGTGTGGTAAACAACGTCAATGGTATTGGTAGAAAACGATAAAATATCAGCCGATTTAATTAAATGCGGTACTGTAAGAGTTGCTATAATAGTTAATTTCGAAGGTCGACGATTTACGATTGAATTTTCGGCAAACGACTATTTGGAATTTTCGGTTTTAATCGTATCGCTTAAATATTGATTATCAATGTTAACAATAACTGAAAGGCTCGAGATGGAGTACACGATATTTATTTATACATATCTACACGCAGGTAAAGTGTAACTGTTGAAAATATTCGTTTGTTTAAAAGGCAATGATTTGAGCATAAATAAGTTCTTATATTATCTTATTATTATTATTACGCCATCTCCAGTCGAAAACCACTAAAACCTTATATCTGGACATGTTTTGCAGTTGGGTGTGTTAATATTTGATACCATCTTCTGATATCTGCTACCCAAGAAAGTTTACGCCTAGCAGGTTTTCTATGAACAAAAATGTCACCATATTGTACAAAACGGAATAAGTGATATTTTTCTGGTTGTCTTCTTCCATAGTGTTTAACTTTCTGTGAAGAAAAGAAAACTTGCTCTGCGGTGTTCCCGGATGTGGGGATGGCATTCAATACTGTGCGGCGCATTGACCGGATCCAAAACTTGAATAAAGTATTACCAACTAATATTGTGCACTGTTAAAATCATACTTTCAGGATTGAACCGTTTCAAATTAAATACGAAAAGTTTCTATTTACAAAACGTAAAATATGTGCTGGTGTCAGCGTGTTGGGGTCGTTGATGTACTTCGTGTATACGTCGGATATGCCAGAAGTAAATGACGTCAACAACATTAGCAGACGACGCAGCGTTGTATTGCTCTGGTAACAATGCGCTCAAGAATGTAATATAAAGTTGCAACACGCGCTTAGAAAATTTTAACCACGATTCGATAAGTGGCGACTCGAAATGAACGCGCAAAAATTATCGTACATAGTATTTACAAATAGGGAAAACACGATACATCGAAACTGTATTTCGGCGATAACAAAATACCCGAGAAATTTATACGGCTGTCCGTCACTGCGACGATTATGTTTGTTAGTGTTGTCAAAATCACTACATTCCGCACCGGTTACCGTAATAATTTATCATTTGTTCGTTCGTTCTGTTCCTTTAAGTTGCGATTACATAATTATTTATACCTCATTCAGTTGCAACATGTCTGTAATTATGTTTTTTTTCTGCATTTCTTATATAAAAAGTTGTATGTACCACACTATAAAAAAGAATATTGTTTAAGAGTATATGTATGAGTTAAACGGTGAACATATACTATCTCCGAATTAATAATTATTCTTTCGTAAATATTAACCTTTTCTCTTTTCTAATTTTCAGGTTTTTCCCGCGGTTGTATATTTATTTCATCGTTAACAACTTTTATTTATCAGTTATCCGATTACTTGTCGAGATAGGAAGCACATGGAAACGATCTTGCACGGAACTTTCTACGACAATCAGTAGGTCGCACAGTGTGAAGGTTCAATAAATAAAATTGAGATCGCGCTGATGGTCAGATCTTGAAAATCATGATGCTGTTATCACTGTTATCTAGTAAATGACTATACCAGCCAGTTCTAGATGTGAAAGAGATAAAAAAAAAATGTTATAATAAGATAATTTTGTTTATTGCGGTATATACGGTACATAATTAACCAATTGTTAGCAACGTAACTATTTTCTAATAAAATATTCGTTTATTTATTCATTTATCTCCGATGTAATTAACTGTCTTAGTTTATCGTGCGGCTATATTAATCGTGAAGACACATCAGAGACTACAAACTTTCTAAATCGAATTTTCTCTTCCCCTATCAGAATGTTAGACACGCGGTATATAAATTTTTCATAGCACCGAAAATAACGTTTCAATTTTTCATAATCTTCATTTTGGTTTAGTCGGTTCGGCACTATCTCGTTTTTATGTACACAAATTTTTCTAAAATCAAAGTTAACAAAATACTTACTCCCAATAGCGACTGAGACGGGTTCGCAGAAGTGATTCGATCTGATTTGAAATGCTCGATGACTTCCCAGTTACTTTTCCTAGCGGAAGACATTTGCGGCGTAGACGACTCTTTGCTTAACAAATTTGTTCGAGTGGGTGTCACAGGTTCGCCTTTCATGTGTTGCTTTAAGCTGGCGCAACGTCTAGACCATCCCTGGAAATTATTAGTTTTCATTTAATTATTATTCGTATCAATTACTTTTTTTTTTATACGAAGTCGAGTGTATTCTCAATTTAATTAATTTCAATTTATATATATATATATATATATATATATATATATATATATATATATATATATATATGTATATATACATACGTGCCTAATATTTACAAATTACAAAAATTAAATACGAAACATAGCTTAATTAATAATCATACTATATATACATGTATATATTATATATATATATATATATAAATTCGGAAACAATTGCTTTCGCGTCGAACAAGATAGGCAACTTTGGAAGTTACACCCTGTGAGTTGAGATATGCATAACGTAATATGTATATATCTGTGTGTATGTTTACAAATTATAAAAATTAAATATGAAAACACGAAAATTAGTGATAACGAACGTAACACGCATAAGAATCAAAATTGACTTTTTATACATTTTCTTCATTTTTATACCTATACCGTAATTTAACGGTCACTTATTCGTACCGTGCCTAATATGATCTTTAGTAAGTTATCAAATACAGATCATAACACGCACGTGTAACATTCGTAGATTTAATAAAGGTCTTCATATTGCCTAGTAGATGATGCTGTAGATTAATACTATTCTTTTGTAATTTTGAATGATTGATACGACTAAATAAATACGCAAGCAAATCATCCATGATGGATGCAATTCAACAGTGAAACGGATAAGAATACCCGTATTGCAACATGTAACATTCGCAGCCTACTCATGCGCGGACAAATACAGAACTTCGAAGACGTTCTCAGTTTTAAGTGAAGTGAGATGAACTAGTAACGGTTGCGCAAAGTTAAAAGACAACTTGGTATCAGCGATGGTTCTCTCAGGGAGGGTGTGTAGGCATTTTAATGAATGAAATCCTGTCTGAAATTTATACCACTACATGAAAGGCCAGACTAAACCCAAAACTACTAACAAAAAATAGAAGGAAAAATCCAAGAAATTCGATTGCAACACACGTGAATTGAAAAAATACGGTGTAAATAACAATAGTGGAAAAAATTGAAATACGGAAGTTAGATCTTGTAAACCTTAGAAAAACGAACTAGAGTGTAGATCATCAAATCCAATTCTACGGAGAACATATGTCAATAAGAAACATCTGCTTTCAACTAAAAACGAGGAGGCTGGCCCCTGTTTCTGGAGAATACGGTAACCAAATTGACTATATTCTCATCAAAAAACGATCATCTCAAATCGGAAGGTCAACTTTACTTATTTTAATATCACAATTCGCTATATTATATACTGTTTAATTGGTTTTTCTCTACATACCTACTACTCCCCCGAACTTTATCAATAAGTTCCTAAACACTGATTCTTTATTATTATCATCTAATCGATATTTAATTTATATGCTAGAAACATCGTGAAAACATGTTTTGAATTAAAATTGTCCAGTTTAGTTTTGCAAATTGATAATTCTTTTTTATTTTAACACAAACGTTGTTGTCATACATGATTTTCTGTGTATTTAGTAGTTAAAACTTGGTTACGTTCATTCATTGCTGTGTTTTCGCGAGTAATATCATCAGCACTTTGAATTTTCATTAACTTCGGGTGCATAAATATTAAAAAAATAAATAAAATAGTTAAAAAAAATTAATAATAAAAAAGTTCTAATAAAATCTTATGAAAGATTGCTTTTTTATTTCGAAATCACGATATTTAAATTTTATTCATTATTAAAAACGATTTTTTTGTTATTATTAACGAAAATTATGAACTAAATATTTTATCAGCCACAGCTGAAAACTGGTTCAACGAGTGAAACATAATAATGAGAGCCAATATGTATCAGTCTATTAACAGAAATTATATGAAAAGTATTGCCTTAGATCAGGGGCGGCTCCTCCAGGGGGCTCAAGGGCACGAGCCTCCCTGTGCGAGTTTTTAAGAAATGCATATTATTTAATGACGTAAAAATCAGTAAACGGAATAGAACTTTTAATTTTAAAATAATTTTTTTGTAAGAATCCATTTTAAAAAAATGCAAAATTTGCATTTTTTGCACAGATTCCTTAAACGAACAGCTAAAACACCAGCTAACAATCGTCCGATTTTTTTAACTGTACTGGAACTGGAACTAGGCAATCGACTCGTGTCAACGTGGTCGATAGCTGATTTTCCGGTCACCTGATAATAACAACCAATAATACAGTATGTGGGCTATTCAGAATTGAGCCCTCACACGGTATATAGAATACATGCGAAAAACAAAGAGAACCGAAGTTTCCCGAGCGTAACTTAAAGGCGTCAGAGGGCTCTAGATAAGTGAGCACTCGACTATTTCACACGCGATTATAACCAGTTTTAACAATATATTTGCCTTGCGCGTCGTTGTTTACTTATCGAAAAACACGTGTTTTCATTTGCCGTCTTTTTGTTTTTTTTTTATCCTTCTTTCTCTTCTTTAAGTAATCCATTTTACAATATCGATTTTGTTACTTAACTGAACGCAAGCACTGCTTTTCGCTGACACTTATTTTACAGTAATTTTTCAACGTGTAATATTTTTTATTAAATTTAATCATTGTTAAACGTTGATTTTTAAAACATAATGATGGATAATAAAATTAGTAATACTTTAAAAGGGAAATTTTAAAATGCTTCCATTATCAGAAAAGGTTAGAATTAAGAAACTAGGGAGACACACACCCATATTAAATTGGAATCAACACGATAAAGTAGATACAAGTACTTTTATAAGACATTTTCCAAAAGAAATTTACAAAAAATTCAAATGATATGCGGATGTGAGGTAATTAATCGCTTTTTCTGTTTTCCTTGTGTACTTTTTTTTAAAGATGGAAGTGACATGACATGGGCACGATTAGGATTTAATGATCTAAAACATTTAAATCAAAGAGCAAAAAAGCACGAACTATCAGCTCGTCACATGAATTGTTGTATGGAACTAGGTTTAATGGGTTCTGTAAATATTGCGCTTAAATTAGATTCTGCTTATAGGTTAAACATTATTAAACATAATGAAGAAGTCGCTAAAAATAGATATATATTAAAAAAAATAATTAACTGCATAAAGTTTTGTGGTAAATTAGAACTGGCTCTAAGAGGACATAACGAATCTGAAGATTCTCAAAATCGTGGTGTTTTCAGGTAATTAATTGACTTTCCAGTAGAATTAGATACCGTTTTAAAAGAACATTTAAATACTGACACTATTTTCAAAGGTACATATAAAACAATACAAAATGATATCCTAGAAAGTATGCTGGAAGTGTGTCAAGAAGAGATTAAAAAAGAGATTAAGGAAAATGAATTTTTAGCTATTCAGTGCGACGAAACCACAGATATATCGAATCAGTGCCAAATGGCAGTAATACTAAGATATTTACATCGTGAAAATATACATGAACGGTTTTGGATTTTTTTAAGAATAACTGATAGGTCAGCTGATGGTTTGACGTAATGCATAGAAACTGAATTAGATAAATTAATTGGAGACTCGCCTTTCAAGCTAATTGCTCAAACTTACGATGGAGCAAATGTAATGAGCGGCTCTACAAATGGTGTGCAGGCAAAGATAAAACAAAAATATAAATACGCTCATTTTATTCATTGTTATGCGCACCAACTGAATTTAATTATGCAAAAAGCAACAAGCCAGGATTCCAAAATTAGAATCTTTTTTTCAAATTTGTCCGCTATACCAAGCTTTTTTTCAAATTCGACTCATAGATGCGATGTACTGCAAGAAATTGTAAATAGGAAATTACCTAGAACTGTCACTACACGTTGGAATTATAATACGCGTACAGTAAATACTATTTTCGAAAATCGGGAAAAATTAATAGAATGTTTCGAAGAACTAGAAGAAAAATCTAACAAAAATATTACTTGCAAGGAAGCATATAGTTTACGAAGAACCTTACAAGACCCAGATTTTATATTTTGGCTTACCTTATTCCATAAAATTATGCCACATGTAGATGTATTGTTTAATCAATTTCAGTCTAAAAATAAAGACAGCAACCAGCTTTTAAGAGACAAAAGAAGACTTCGAAAAAATTGTATTCACTATTCGATACTCAAACGTAACGCAGTTCAAAATAACCGATAATGAAAATAAACGACGAAAAGTGGATCAAGAAAATAAAAATTCGGCTATTGCTAAAGAAGTATGCGACACCATAACTAAGTGAAAGACAGACTGTCTTATAGGGGCCACTTAGAAGCTGCATTATTAGTTTCCAATGATAATTTTTCAAATTAATTCTAAACAGTTTCCCGCATCAATTTTTGAATCCGTAATGAAATTTTATCCCATGTTGGAAAAAAATTAACTTAAAGACTGAACTCGAAGTAATTTATTCAAGATCAGATTTGCAAGGTATTATTGGTTGTTTAAATATGATGTCTTGGATATTTCAAAATGAATTATACGAAACATTCAGCGAAACAGTAAAACTGATCAAAATTATTCTGGTTACTCCAATACTGCCGAAGCAGAGCGATGTTTTTCCACTCTTAAAAGAATAAAGACGTTTTTGAGAAATTCAATGAGTGAAGAATCGCCTTAATGGCTTAGCAATGATATCTGTAAATAAAAGTTTGATACACAATATATCAGAATTTGATGAAAAAGTCATTGAAAATTTTGTTTCAAAAAAAGATAGAAGGTTAAACTTTTTATATAAAAATTAATTCTTTTAAAAACCGATTTTAGTTATCATATTTTTTCTTTTTTTATGCTTTGCTATTTATTGAATTCGCGTATATTTTTTCGGATTAAATATTCGTTATCGTCGTTATTTCTGCTGGACAGAGGATTTTAATACATTTCGTACTTTCGACTATTAATACAAGTCATTACGAGCAGTCGTCATTTTCAACTTTGCCTCTTTTGCCAAATTTATTATCGTCCTTATACATCAATCAGCATAAGCAATCCTTCTTTAATTGTACACTATAAATATTATTCCTTCCTTGACCTTATGACTGTTGTTTTTTTCCACATTTTGTAAAATTTCATTAGTTATACAGTGCATTCAACAGATTATCATCTTTTTTTAAATTAAATAGAACGTGAGCGTATTAAACCAGTTCTATTTAGTTTAAAACATGGACAAAAAAGCGTGGTAAGTTTATGTCATTACATTTTATAAATTATTGTAATTTTATATTAGAGCCTCCCAAATTAACTTGTCACGAGCCGTCACTGTCTTAGATAATAAAACAGATAGTTTAACTTGCTCGACTTTCTAGCGAGATATTTAGTACCAACATAATTTACTATCCAATTATATACATACATATTTTCGGAACCTCTGAATTGAAGTTTATCGTTAAATTTGACCACAACTTTCGACTTCGATTACTGTACACATAAGGTATTCCGTTTATTTTTCATTTACAACTAACTGATTAATAGACAACCATTCGGATATCTTGTTTACATCATTCTGCACTAAAGATTACCACATATTTGGAAAATGCGGGTTTATATCGTCGGCATAGTATTTTCCGCGTTACATTTAAATTACATAAATCATTTATGTATATTAAACATAAATATGGACCTAAACTTTCACTTATTGTACATTTCAATGAATCAGTAATTACAGGGAAATTTCCAGAAATATTAAAATTAGGTATTATCACACAAATATATAAAAATGGTGATAAACGTAACGTTGCAAATTATAGACCCATTTGTATACTTTCTACAATTTCCAAAATATTTGAGAAATGTGTAAAGAAATCTGCAAAAACTAAAATACTTTAGTCTAAATTAATATGGATTCTTGCCTAACAAGGGAACTGATAATGCAATTTTTCAACATGTAAAGTATATCACTGAAAATGTTGAGAACGGGCACTCTGCTATTGCTGTATATTTTGACTTATGTAAAGCTTTCGACACCTTAGATCATGATATTTTGTTGAGAAAACTGTATGCTTGTGGAATAAGAGGAAATATGTACAACTGGTTTAAAACTTATTTAGTAAATAGGCGTTACGTCACAAAAGTGAAGCATATTCAGAGTGAAAGTGTAACCCAAACTTACGGGGTACCGCAGGGAAGCGTGTTAGGTCCCTATCTATTTTTAATATATATAAATGACTTGTGTGATGTCAATGTTACAGGGAAAATATTTAGCTATGCTGACGACACCGTGCTTGTGGTTACTTCTCGCTACTCGAATATATTGCAGAATATGGCACAAAATGATATTAATATAGTTGCGGAATGGTTGAGACAAAATCGACTGATTGTGAATGAAAAGAAAACTAAATATCTAGTATATGGTCATCAGTCTCCTAAATGGTGGGGGTAACACAAAACTTACACTCAATAATGAAACCGAGCTCAAAAGAGCTTATGAGTTAACATATTTAGGCATTCAGTTTGACTGCAAGCTGACTTGGAATAAACATACATTGTGCCTGGCTAAAAAATTAAGAAAATTTAATTAGCTTTTTTACTACTTAAAACAATACTTCTCTGCTGAACACCTTAAACGCTTATATTTCGCTTTGTATCAGCCTACTCTTAGTTATGGAATTATGCACTGGGAGGGCAGCTAAGCAACATATTAGACCACTTCAAGTACTGCAAAATTTATTGTTTAAATTTGCCCTTAGGGTAAAAATAGCAGTATCGCATGAACACCCTTTGTATGTTCGAGAACTGCATCAGCTGCAGCTACTGGAATACATATTTAAGAACAAACCACATGCTGAACTAAACCCCAGTGGCCATTTTACCAGATCAGAGGGACAAAGTTTGTTGCAAGAGCCAAAATTAAATAAATATCATTCTAGAACACAAGCTATCTACAAATGTGTTAAAATTTATAACACATTACCGTTAGTAGTAAAAAATAGCCTAAAAAATTATAAAAAGCGTCGTAAGCCCTTTAAAAAATAGAAACAAACAAACAAGTAGTAGACTGCTTTAGTAGAATACAACAACAATGTCTTGCATACAACGTTCAGAGAAGACGGACTCGTCTAGTTTTAAAATAGGAAGTTGCGTTTTATTTAGAGTATCTCTTAATGTGGTAAAGCTGGTTTCGGATTTATTTTTACGTGTATTTACACATCAACATCCTCAGGCATGTGTGTAATTTATAGTGTGTTTATACTTGCATATCATGTATCAATTAATATATTTATAAGTTGCTACATTTATATGTGTGTGTATATGGTATGCGTGTCTATACGAGTATCTTATAATTTATACGTTTCAACAAATGTAAGAAGCAAACAATATTTTACAAAGTTATGTGTGTTATATGAATGTTTTAGGTGTGTGTATGTGTGAGTGATAATTTAGTTAGATTAACGTGTTGTTTCTTATGTATCGAGTCGATTATTTTATTTTTATTTTTTACACGAGATATATTTATTCTTTATACGGTTGTAATAAACTCGCGATGCGGTTTCTCTCTTTATAGCATGTGCGCGTGTGGGAATGCGACCTAGTTGAGCATGAATAACACCGATATAATATATCAATTGTACTCTGCCATTCGCGCAATGTTTGCGCATAGGCAGTTTAAACATACCTCATTTGTAAAACTGTAACGGATTAAATATATTTGATTTGATATTTTACCACACTACCTTACACTCCATCCCTATCGACCCCATATCCTATCCGGTTTCCTCTCTAATAGTACTTCAACTATTCCCTCAATTATGTAATTCCTTTCTTCCTCTAACCTCATTTACTACATATAATTTCCTATCTTCGTAACATATCTACGATTTGTAAGGTACGTTTTAAACTGGTGATTTATACTACCTCCAAATTCGCACGCGTATAATTCCTGCAATAAAATAATACGATTAACCGTGTCGAATACTCTGCACGAGTCAAAATACACCGCTAAAACAGAATAACATTCTTCTTCTAAATTTTCCATCATATAAAATGTAGGATGATATACAGCGACGTTGGTTGCTTCACTGATAACAATCTAAACTGTACTTCATCGTGAAATGTACATAATGAAATGAATTTATTTTAGGAGTAATGTTGTCTCTCTTATGATACTACAACGTGCCTATATCCTTGCTTTTTGTTCCCTTTGTCTACTCCGAAATCCCACTATTATTCGCTAGATTTTACTACACTACCTTAAAATCCATCTCTATCGATTCATCCGCATACCCGATCTGGTTCCCTACAGTCGTTCAACTATTGCTCAATTATACAATTCATTTCCTCCTCTAACCTTATTTACTATATCTAACAGCTAAGTTATCAGTCCCGTAATCGGCAGTTACACACGGCATTATTAAAAAATAAAAAAATATTATCAATTAATAGATGATTTATACATTCTATATAGCACGGGTTATAAGGAATTTTAAAGATATTTTTACGTTATTGATTACAAGTTCCAAAATTGATGAATTTGTCTTGCCCATTACCCTATTAACAATTGACCGGTAATACTTTTGATTAGATATATGTTTCTTTTCCCTATCGACCTCATATTTATCCGCATACCCGATCTGGTTCCCTCTCCAATAGTCCTTCAACTATTATTCTTTAATTATACAATTCATTTCGTCCTCTAACCTCATTTACTATATCTTAAGTTATCAGTCCCGTAATATTATCGTTACTTACACACGACATTATATATATATATATTATATATATATTACCGATTAATAGACGATTTATACATTCTATACAGCACGGGTTTAGCTAACATAATCACTATATACTTCGAACTCCATGTCTATAATCATTCGCGATAATTTTTTATCTCTAGCGGATACATCGATATATTTAAATAGTTTGAAAATTCAGAATAATTTCAAACTATTTAAATTACAGATATTACACAGATAATGATATATAACGGTGTTATTGTCGAGTGTGTTATTTAGATGAATTACGTTTTAGCAGAGTCTTCCACATCTCGTGGCGAAGTGTTCCATAAACGCGGGTCTTAAGGAATTCCGACAAAAAAAACTCGCGTAACTTCGAAATTCTTTGCACTGCCGCGATAAAACAAAACGCGAGCTCCTTCTCATTATAGGATGCCATGATGACTGAAACTGGACAAAAACGAATCTCTGTTATATACACGAAACGTGGAGCTCTCGCGGTTTGCATTGTAGCGAGTTACCTAAGCAGACTATTGAAACAAAAACAAAAAACCGTCCGTCTTCTCTGGGTCACATTAGGTATTATATTATTTTTTTGCGTCTGTACTGTTCTAATTCGGAAACGCGATTATTATTTTCTTTCGGCGATTTATTATTTTAATCGATTAATCCGTTAATGTTCGTCAATGCGTTCTCAAATCTTTTCTTAATATCGTATGGCGCATTCCGCAGACTAGTCACTTGTTCGCGTGTATTAACTCAGTGCGAATAAAAGTAACATCATTTTATGCGTTACATTTTGAATCATCCTTGTTTAGCGAACTTCGACATTCGTATTCATGTAGATTATTAAAACTAAGGTGTAGATTACTATACACCCGTTATCGGGTACCGCAAGCTGACATATTAATACGATAAATTTACTGATAACGATATGTATAGAAATTACCTCATGTGTACAAAAAATTCGTTATAAAAATTGCTAGATCACTACAGCTAATCTCGTTTCAGTAACAACACCAACGTCGCGAAAATCGAAACGGAATAAATATACACGCTTACGCGAAATGTATAAGCGCACTTAAACGCGAACAAAAATTATCCATCGTTACAGCTGTCAAAAAGAAAAAATATTGATAATAATAATCAATCAGTCATCATCATCATCAGTATAAAGTACCGTCTCCGTATCGGAGGTAGGCGACTACTTACCTGGTTCATTACATAGGATAATATTAGCATTATTTATATTTCGATTTTTTTTATGCTAATGTACGCGTCGTCGATCGTATTCGAACTCGGTACCTTTCTAATATAAGTCCGTGCTCTATCCACTAGGCTATCCCGACGACATAATCAGTATATATCAGAAATAATAGTAATAGTAATAATATATATATATAAATTTTAACAGATACTATAATCGATAACTAACATATTATTTAATTCCGAGTATCAAGAACTTACAAAGATTATCAAACTTAAAATTATTAGTACGTTATCGCACAAAATTTATATCGATCCATATTGCTTCCATCTTTATGAAATACGTGTTTTTATTTTACACCGTTACAGGCGCCACTTTTTCTGATTATTATCTCGAAATTTATTGCACGTATAAAACTTCCTCTAAGTTTTCTCTTTACCTTATCGCTTTATATTTACAACTTTAAAGCGCTTCGCATACTCACGTATAAATATGTCTGTGTGCATATGTGTATGCGTTTATGTAAAAAATGTATTAGTATTATACAATCACATTCACATCCAAAGTGTGTATATATATATGTGTGTGAATATATAATAAAATATATAAAACTTTCCACGTTCGATAAAAGTTACTTTAGTAGGAAACAAAACGGCCATTCTCCTCAACAGTGCCCCCCCAAAAAACAACAAAAAAAACCGCCCATTAAATATATTTTGTATTCCTTAATTCGAAAAATTAAGATGATAAAATATTCGGGTCGATATATAATATTCTATAAATCAAGAATAATTTATACGTGCATAATTCCGAGATTTAAACAGTTTTACCTTACCAGCCAAATACAAACAAACGACTCTACACTAATAAAGAAATTATAAATGAAATAAAAATAAAATAATAATAGGAAAAATTAAAAAAAAAAAAAACGATTAAATCGTATATATTAAATTTAATTTAACACATATAAAAATATATTAAGAACTAGTTTAACGCAGATCTGATCGTATAATACTACAACAAAAACTGATGTTTAATACGACGATGCTTATATATTTATTGTAACGATGTTGAGATCAGGCATATTGTAAAGAAAATAGAACAACACATTTTAGTTACCTAAATGTTATATTTTGAGAATATATATATAAATAAATCAGTCCCAGGACTGCCAAACTTATTCATGATGATTATATATATATATATATATATATATATATATATATATATATATATATATATATATAATGGAGAAGCCAATGTCAAATCACTCCACATTGACTTGCCCAGCACGGATCGTTGGCCAGTCCTTTTTCAATCGTTTAGGCAATATTTCTTACCAATTTTCGAGACTTTTATATATATATATATATGTAATACACAGCTAGGACATATTTGCAAGTAATATTTCAGGGTGAATACATTCTAATGTTTTCCCGGTTACTGCAATTTATGAACTTCGAAGTTGAAGATATCTTAATTGATAGTAAATTGATAATTGACGACGGGATAAACCAAAACAAGAAAGCTAAAAACCGGTATAAATTTTGTTTCGATTTTCACAATTTGTAAAGTTTTTTGTTTTACGACCATTGGTAGTTGTTAACTCGCATATCAAGAATTCGGTAGGTTTTTTGTTTCAACTGCTAAATATACATTATCCAACTATCCATTAATAATGTGATTGTTCTGATAATTTTTAAACAGCTTCATCTATCGGTATCAATGACGAAAGTTGATTTTCCGATTATATTGCTAAATTATAATGTCGATTAACGAGAATAATAAAATCACTACTCTCTAATATATTCAACTTTTAATAGAACCTGAACCCGGTTTGGGAGATATTTATCAATTTTGATGAAGAATTTTTCAAAAATCTGTTTTATGAATGAAATTTATTGTAAATTAATCTAAAATTGAAATTACGTTTGGCTAGTGAAATATGTATATCAAATTTTAAGTTGTCGTTATATAAACATTTCTGGTTTTTCATACTTAAAAAAGATGTAATAATTTTTGTTCGCGCTTGAAAATGGCGTAATTGTCAAAAAGCTTCGCGATTAAAAAACTTTTAGTGATTGTGTTATATTTTGTCTGTTTATAATCTGGTAAATTAGATATACCGATGTTGAATGTCTTCGATTATTATAATTGAACAGTATAAATGAAAACTGACTTTATAAAGGAGCACCCAGGAGCATTCTGTTTTCTGAGGATAGCCCAGATCTATATATGCTAGAAGCCGACACATGCTAGAACATCTTTCCGAGTTTTACATCGTGACTTTTTATTTTACCGTTGAGAATAAAAAAAATTGGTCTGTAGAAAACTACTTCGGAGACGTTTATCCTCGGTCGAACAAATCATTAATAGCCGCGCGAAAAAAATCATTTATACTACCGGGCAAATTACTATTAAGCGAGAAAATATTTAAAGCAAAAACACGCGAATAAATCGAATTTAAATTTTTTTATTCTAATGTTACTCGATAAATGTTCAACATTCAGCCATCCGAATAGCCGCTGGGGCTTTTCATACTAGTCCTATAGTCAGTCTTAACAGTGAATCGGGATTAGTTCCTTTGAGTTTCCGAAGGCAAATCTTGACAGGTAACTTCCTCATCTCCCCACACCTACCATTCAATGATCTTTTGCACAATATTCCAAGCCACAATCAAAAATCCACAAATATCCCTAAATTATGCAATCGCCTTAAAAAATAAGTTCTTATCATAGTTTCCTCCATTTTAACAAATTTATTCTTAATCCCCTGCTTCTTTCAATATATACCAACCCCCCACCCAGGCTTTTACAACCACTCCATATTATCCTGAAACTAACCCATCTTTCCAAATATTCATGCCCACCCCATGTACTCCAAAGCTATATTGTTCTTGAAATCTCTAAATATAAGTACGCTGTTTTACCCCGATGGCTTTCCTATCTTCTTCAAGGAACAGACCCTTCATTTTGTCCCTTTTGCCAAGTGTCACAACTACTTATAGTAAACACACTAACGTCCTGTCATGCTCTCACAACATTCAGAATCCAGCACAACCTTCCTCCTTCTTTACCACAACTGTTATCTGAATCTGCCGACTACATTCATAATTGAATCTTTTAAATCAGATCTAGGACCACAGTAGGTCAACAGGTGCATATGGCTCGCTAATGCAGCCGGCGCGCGTATTATCAAATAATAATAATAATGATAATAATAAAAATGTTTATAATTGCTAAGTACGGCCGAAATAAATGTCTAATAGTTCGTGACTTATCTTATTTTTAAATTGTAGGTTGTTATCTAACACAAAATAGTTCCCATTTATTATTGGTATTTATAGTTAAATTAAGTGTATTTTTTCTGTGTGTGTATGTAGACGCATTCCATTTTTCGAATTGTCGGTTCTTCAGTTATTTTAAAACTTTTTGATTTTTTTTTTATATAAGTTCTGCATGTGGGGCCTTCCACATCGGTAGTTATGGACTCGGTTAATGAGTTGGGCAATCTCTTTAAAGAGGTTGCCCAGCTTTCTAATAACATTCGTTCCCAGTTTAAAGGGAAATGCGTAACAAAACAAGAAAAAGAGGAAATTATTTCCACATCACTAAAAATTGATTATGTGATCGCTAAGTCAGCTGGATTTTTGGAGTCGATCAAAAAACAGTGTCGGTTATCAGACCTTTGTACAGGGATGTTGTAACCAAGAAAAAGACTATAAATAAAAATAAAATAATTATTAAATGTGACGATGTTGATGTTTTTGATCGTGACTTAAAAAAAACATTTGTCCTGTAAAGGAGGCTATTAATGTGTCTTTTTATAAAAAAATTAAGAAAAATACTGCCATTATTAATATGGCCTCCAAGACGGACAAATTGGCAACAATTATTAGTGACAGAATTTCTAACGTTAAGGTTCACCAGGAGAAACTACTTGATCCTACTATTTGTATCTTTCGTACAAACAATATCTCTGAAGATGATGTTAAACAGCATTTTCAAGTGCCTTCATCAGTTACCAAGGTCACCAATCAGCGTGGTAGTCGGATTTATGTTCGTCTCGCTCCTTTGCAATACAAGAAGCTGCCTGAAGACAAGCGTCTCAGGATTAACTGGGAATCATTTGTTTTTGCAGAATCCATCATGCCGAGGATATGCAAAAAATGTTGTCGTTTTGGCCACACCGAAAAGTTTTGTAAAGCAGAAGCAGATTTTCTAAACTTTCACACTAAATTTAAGGATACTTCATGTACTAATTGTTTATACTTTAACATCTCAAAAGAGTGTAATTTTAAGAATATTAGTGTTAATCTTTCTAATAATGATATGATTTAAAAGTGTTTAGGGGGCATTGATCATGTTACTCTAAGTAAAAATTGTCCTATCTATCTTAAGTCAGTTGAACACCTAAGGTCAAAAATTGACTTTGGAGGTTAAACTTACATACTTGAATGTTGATAACTCCTATGCTTGTCAGCTTCTTTTTTTCAGGTCTCTTTAGGACAGTTGTGCTGACATAGGTGCTATTGCAGAACCCTATGTTTATCATGATGCTCTCTCTGTTCAACGTCCATATATTTCTTACTTTAACAATAGGATAGCCTTTATTGTTAAAGATAACATTCAGCATAAGTTACTGTTAAACGTAAATAACATAATTATCATCATTATAGGAAAATATTTGTTCATTTCTTGTTACTTGTCACCAAATAAACCTAAATTTCGTCATATCGATTTAATGGATTCTTTGATTAAGGCTAATTGTCTACTTTCCCCGTTTTGATTTGCGACTTTAATATAAGGTTGCCTTTCATGGAGTATAAGCAGACTTCTACACAAAATTCTTTAATGTTTACTGAATTTTTGCATTCCAATGATTTGGTAATCATGAACAGCAAAAAACCAACTTTTTCTAATTATAATGGAGAGAGCATCATTGACTACCTCATTGTTCATAGCAGAATACAGTCTTTGGTTACTTTCTCACTGAATGATTTTGAACTTACCCCTCACAAAAATATCTGCTCTACCCTATCTCTCGATTTACCTGCTCCTTTGAAAAGCACTTTCAAGGCTTTAGACTGGAAAAAATTTATTGATAATATTAATAAAAAATATATTGCCTCCATACATGATGAGATTTATAGGTCTGTTGATCTTCATAGCTTAAATACCTCAGTTTCTAAGTTTAATGTTTATCTATCTAGAATTGTTAGCCTGTCACAGTCGGAATTTACTGCTCCTAGAGTTGATTGGTGGAATCCTAAACTTCAATTACTGAAGGAAAGGATTAATTCTGTTAGGAAAAGAAAAAGTAAATGTAAAAACAATGTACACTTATTTATTTATAACTCTACTCTTAGAGCATTAACGTTGGAGTATAAAAAACTAATTACTAAATCTAAATTAGATTCTTGGAGGAATTTTGTGCAGGATAGCACTGCATGGGGTCGCCCCTACAAATATATTTTTAATAAAAATAAGCCTATTGTGATTCCAGATATCATTGTAGGAAATTCAACTTTTTCTAATGATAAGGAAAAGTGTAGCGCTTTCCTTGATCATTTCTTTCCACGATTACAGGATGAACAACTCATTACTCTTTCAACTCTAGGTTCAGTTGTTCCCTCAGTTACTTGTGATCAGGTTACAAATAATATTAAGGGCCTTGCCAATAATAAAGCTGCTTATTTGGACAGAATTAATAATAAAGTTGTTAAATATATTGATGATGAATTTCCTGGTTTCTTTAGTTCCATTTTCAATAAATATTTAAGTTTTCAACTTTTCCCAGATTGTTGGAAACTAGCCAATATAAAATATATTCATTCCTCACTTATTGATACTTGGCAAGCTAGGTGGGACAGTTGTTCGACATTTTTCCCAAAGGTTTTGGAGCGTTGTAAACTTAAAAATATTAATATTAACTTTTACAATGCTCAGATGCTCTCTGGTCATGGTAAATTTGGTTCATATCTGTATAGGTTCCATCTTGCCTCCAGTTCTCGGTGTCCCTTTTGCTGTTCCAGCGAGGACTCCTTTGGTATTGTAGATGATATTGAACATTTAATGTTTGTTTGTTCCCTGTTTGATGATCTTAGAAATAAATTTAAAATACATAGAGGACAACCTCTTGTATTTTCTAAACATAACCATGCCGGTCTTCTGTCATATATGGAGTGTCTATGCTAAGAAAATTTAAAACTGGTAGGTAAAATTTTTAGCAACCTTTTGTCCTGTTTTTAATGTTTTAATTCAACCGTGAATCCGCTTTTTTTTTCTCATGGTCATTGCTTCCATCCATTTTGTAATACCGTTGCATGCAACATTAATAATAACATTGGCTACAATTGTTTTTCTTATAATTTGTATATATATAATATGTACTTATATATATTTTTATATTTATATCTGTAATCTAGTAAATATACTATAAGATTTATTACATAAAGAATTTTGTTTATTAGCGGTAATGATATTATAATTCCGGTACGCGTAATTCTTATTATTTTGTACTTTTGTACTTTTAATGAATTTATGTCAATAAATAAATTTCTTTCTTTCTTATATATATATTTTTTTACTTTTTATAATTTTAATTTTGATAATATAATTTTTTTTTTCTTCTGTATGATATTTAGACGTAACCTTTTATTTATTTTTCTTCAGTTTGATCTTCATCTTAGCAATATTACTTTTTTTTTTAATCATTATCTTAAATTGTATGTGCATGTATATATGTGCACGTGTATATATATATTTTGTTTGTACAACATTCATTTTTATATTTACACATATACTACACAAAACTCATTTCACACACATTCTTGATGGTCTAGGCTATGTTTCAGATCCCTTATTCCATCCTATTTTTAAGTTACACATTGCAGGAAGAAGAAGAAAAGAAGAAGAAACGTATATTTCACATAAATTACAAATTAAAACAAACATAAATTTTTAAAACTGTGTACCGTTACAAATAAAAACTTACCACAGTAACAATAAACGTAAGAGAAAAAAAAACATGAATTTTTAACGAATGAATATTCAACTTAAATATATACTAAATGCAGGAAAAATTAATGCTAAAAAACCTGCGAAAATATGCAAAGCAATACCGTTGAAATTAAAATGATAATGATAATAAACAAAAATACTTAATACTATTAAAACAAATATTAACAATTATTAATATTTAACAGGCTAAACCAAATTATGTTTCAGCCTGCGATGCTTATATTTAGTATATTTTATTCTTAACTGCTTGGAATCATAATTTCCAATCACCGTTATCAAATCATTATCATGTGTAACACACTGTTTAAAAAAGTTGGTAGACACTTTTAACACATGATCTTTTAACATAGCTAGTTCCAATTTCTCATGCATTTTCACTGTATTACTATATATTGGAGCGTTGAGTATACATCTAACGCACCTATTCTGAATCAACTGAAGCCGCTTATAACTAGAATTGCTAATAGAACTCCACACTGGACAGGCATACGTTAAAACTGGTCTAATGAGTGATTTATATATTATTAATTTATTATTGACATTTAGGACGGATTTGCGTTTAAACAAAGGATAAATAGAACAAATGGCACGTTGCGTTTTGATTGACACGTAATCTAAATGTTTGATAAAAGTCAATCTTTTATCTAAAATAACACCTAAGTATTTTATTTGATCTGACCATTCTACATTTACACCGTTAACCATTAAGGTGGGGGGTAAAAGTGGTCTCCTACGAGTAAACAGTATTGCCTGAGTTTTGGTAGGATTGATGGCAATCTGCCACTTAGCAAAATATCGAATCAACCTATCTACCCCTAATTGTAATTTATTCATAACAGCTCTTGGAATATAAGAACTACAGAATAATGCGGTATCATCTGCATACAAGGCTACCTCTGTGTTATTTATTGTAGGAATATCATATAAATAAAAAGTGAATAGGAATGGACCAAGTACACTACCTTGAGGTACTCCTGCTAAGCACGTTCGACGGGAGGAAAATATATCGTTTACTAACACATAGAATGATCTATTACTTAAATAGCTTAGAACGAGCATAAGATATTTTGGAAATTTACATTCAATCATTTTATATACAATGCCATTGTGCCAAGTAGTATCAAATGCTTTGGCCACGTCAAATAGAACCATCCCCGTGTGTTTATTACAATTAAAGTTGTCAGTAATATGCTCTGCTATTCTGGCAATTTGATGAGCTGTAGAATGACCTGGCCGAAAACCAAACTGTACTTTTGGTAATAAATTGTTTTCATCTGAGAAAACACGTAATCTTTTCAGTATAATTTTTTCGGCAATCTTACTTACATTACTCAACAAGCTTATAGGCCGAATATTATCCGGTGATGAACAATCTAACTACCACACACTCCTATTTATATTTTGTATTATACTGAATGTTCTTTTGTTTCAGCTACTCAACATTTACACACAGTTATCCATTAAGAATACTAGTTTCCTGCACCCTTATAAACACAATTTATTTAATACATTTGCCCCACCGTATAAGTGCGGATTGGGGAACAAAAAAAAAAAAAAAAAATAGTTCGTGACTATATTTACAAGTTTGTTGAAATATATATATTATAATTCTGAGAAGCGTGTAAAGTAAATTAAAGTAAATGTAAACGTGTAACAACGTAATTATCTAAAGTTTAATAAATAAGACGCAGACAATATTATAGGAAACGTCATCGTAACCGGTTTAACAGCGATTTAATAAACCGTTTATGAGGATCGCAATTTATTTTCAAATGCACCACGACGCGTTATAAAATAAAAAAGAGAGAGAAAGACATAACTCAGGAAAATAGACGTACTTTGAAATTTTCAAAAATAACGAATAAATTCCAAATTTTTAAAATATCACAATTTTGTTATCTTCTCGAGCGTGTCTTATTAAATAATTAAATTATAGAATATATTCGGTTTTGTATTATTCGTGTAAATAATTCAGGAGTTCTTTCACTTATACATAAAACCGCATTAACACGATTGACCTTAATTTTTGATTTGTAGTGTAAATTCACTAATTAAACAGCGTCAAATGTGTAATGAATTTAGACCAAGGAAAAAATATTAATTAAAATATGTTTAATGACTTTCCGCTAAAAGTTATTTAAAATTATAATTATTTAATTCTTTACATAAAGCATTTTACCATTAAGTTAAAATATATTATATATACTTATATATATATATATATATATAATATATTCACCGGTTTAAGCAGGTGAACGTAAGCGAATACAAGAATCGTATATATATATATATATATATATATATATATATATATATATATATATATTCGAATCAGTACAACCAATATAATGGAATAATGTAGAGAACGGATACATTCCAGATTTCTTATATTATATCGCATTTATCTAGAGAATGTATTATGATTAAATTAAATGAATTTTTGACTAAAAATGTTATACTCTTCATAAACGATCTATATATTTATGCTGATGACACTGCTAAAAAATTTGCTTCAACAACGTTGACACTATAGTGTACAAATTAACTGAAGTGTAAAGTTTATAAACGATGTAACAAGCGGGAAATCAAATTTGAAAAACCCGGAACTACTTTATCGATCAGGACGTATCGAATGTAAAATTAAAGGCCACATTTTCTTTTGGCTGATTCTTATTTATATATATATCCAACAAGCGGTTCGATATGCAGACGACCTAAACATATGGCGGACGCACATACGTAGAATCAAGGTTTCATAAGCTCACGATGCTCGGATCGAGCTTACGATGAAGAAGAAATATATATATATTTAATCTAGGCGGTAGGCTGCATTTGGGATGTTATCCAAGATATTTCAGAACAAAGATATACCGAACAGTTCGAAAGGCAAACTTTATACCAAATGTGTCTTACCGGTGTTAAAATACGGAGCAGAAACGTGCATGGAATAATTATGAAAATCAGGAAAACGCAAACAACTAACAAAAGGATAATATTCAACGTCAAGTTAAAAGACAGAAAACCCGTTATTTGGATCAGGGAGCGCACAAAATTAGCTGACGCAGTGGAGCGAATATAAAATTAAAATGGACGTGGGCTGTACATGTTGGCTCGTAGACATGACGGCAGGTGGACAAAACATATCCTGCAATGGTGTCCATTGTATTCAAAAAGGAAAAGAGGCAGCCCAACAACACGGTGGCGAGATGACATTGCCAAACATGCAGGGATCAATTACATTCGAGTGGCACAAAACCGGAATCGTTGGAAACGTCTGAGACATGCTTACAACCAGCAGTGGGTTGATACAGGCATAACGCGATATATATATTTTTTAAGCAATATAAGAAAAGATAATTGAATTCAATTTGTTAATAATTAACGGCAATATATATATATATATATATATATATATATATATATTTACGTAATAACGGTTATTTTAATGTGATATAGGTGATGTATGAAAACGTGGTCAGTATTTCTGTCATTTCGTTTATTCATAGCATCTGAGTTATTATTATCGGTGAACGTGCTAAGATAATGAATATATTCGCATCGTTTTAAATTCACATTAAAATGATCGTTATTACGTAAATATATATATATATATATATATATATATATATATATATATATATATATATATATATATATAGCCGTTAATTAGTAACAAATTGAATTCAATTATCTTTTCTTCTATTGCTTAAAAAATTAACTAGCTTTATCGTGTACTCAGTTCTAGCTAATTTACGATAATTTTTTTTCCAATGTTCAAAAATAGTAGAAAGGATTCTATCTAACCAATTTAAAATTTTGAATGACAACTACACATAGAGAAAAGAAAAATTTCTTACGAATAGAATACAGAAGAACCGCGTTCTTTGAAATTCAAAATAAACAATCAACCGTACACAGAAATAATAACTTGTTATAGTTTTCCAATTTCTTTTTAACAGATTAAAGTATCGTGTCTAGACTATTATAGCGTGATGTTTAGTTCGTAGATATAATTGATCAGATCGGAGAAAATATGAATGGCATAATTTTTGAAATTATGTCAGGATTGTTTGAAGGAGAACCTAATATTGCGTGGATGGGAGGCTCGAATTCTCCTCAGGACAGTATAATAGAATATAGGATATAAGAGAAGGATAGGCGTGTAAATAAAAGGGACAAAAGGTGAACGCGGATGTAACTAATCTTGCAAAAGTCATAATGTGATCAGTAGGAAATATAATAGAACGTAGTTAGAAGATCGTTGTCGGAAATAAACACGATGCTTGATAGGAAATTATTGTAATGTGAATTCAATTTTAGTTTGCGATTACGATTAAATATGTATTTAAAAGCTGCGGTTACTATAAGGATATGGATGAGCATCGCGAGCTTAGCGGACGTAATGTAGAAATGAGATCACCTGATTCGATTTATAACTAGGGATCCATAAATAATATAGTGGGTTTGAAATAAGCATCAATTGGTAAAGATGTAAGGAATTTGTTATTATTAAACTTTTTCGCATTTAGAGTCTGTAGATAGGTGTTGAAGAAAAAAAATTGAACTGTTATAGATCTGCATTATATATGAGAAAGATTGAATAGTCAATGGGAAGTATATAATACCTCTGGCAAATTAATAGAACGGAATATAGATTTTGCACTATCGGTAAAATAAAAAATTGTCGATCAGTAGTTGTTTATTAAATTAAATGCTATTGAAAATAATTTGAGAACTGTGTTAGGATTTTAAATGTCAACTCAAAGAGGAAGGTATTTTGAGTGATTTATTAAACGATCGTGATAATTAATATTAAATTTATCTACAGTAGCTAACTACTGTAAAAAAAAAGTTTACATTTCAGGACGGTAATATTGAATGTTAGACAGTCGCTACGATCATACGTTGCCTCCTGGTAGGAAAATAGAAGCTCGACTCATGAAACCAAGGAAGGTGTGATGATGTTAAGAAAGAAATGTCAAGTCGAAACTTTTCAAAATACGTTGAATATGCTTCGACGTGGAATAGGGAGCACACGGAAGAACCTTCAAGCTATTACGAAATTGTTTCATAGTTACATTATTAAATAGATTATAAGACAGTATACAGAACACAATAATCAGTGACAGCCTGTAATTTTGTGTATTATTTTTAAAATTCACTACAAATATTGTATTAAGTGAGAACTTATCAAACAAATTTCAGATCTTCACAGTAACATATGTAATACCAATATACCAATTACATTATATATATATATATATATATATATATATATATATATATATATATATATATATATATATATATATATATAGTGTATAATATACTGATAGATATATATATATTACGATCACGATGCGCTTATATCAATCCACTGCTGGATGTAAGCGTTCCCTTTTGTTTCCACCTGTAGCGATCTTGGGCCTCGTTTATCCATTTCACACCGGCTGATCTATGTATATCGTCCTGCCACCTTGTATCCGGCCGACCGCGACTTCTGCGTCCTTTTCTTGGAAGCCATTCTGTTATTCGTTTCGTCCACCTGTCATCGTTTCTTCTTGCTACATGACCTGCCCAATTCCATTTCAACTGCGCTACACGTCCGACTACATCTGACAATTTAGTCTGCTGTCTTATCCACGTGTTGGTTTTCTGGTCTGATATCTTGATGCCCAATATTAATCTTTCGTGGGCTCTCTGTGTCACTGCAAGTTTCTTAACAACATACTTCGTTAGGCTCCATGTTTCCGCTCTGTATGTAAGCACTGGAAGGATGCACTGTTCGTATACTTTCTTCTTCAAGCTGTTAGGTATATCTTTATTTTTGAGGACAGTACTCAACTTCCCAAAAGCTATCTACGATAGATGCGTTCGACTTTTAATTTCTTTACGCATTGTTTCTTTCTGTGTGGTAATAATTTGACCTAGGTATATATTTGACCTGTTCCAGTATCTGATCATCTAGTTTTATTTGTAACATTTGAGGTGTATTTGTCATGATCTTCGTTTTATTAATATTGATGGTTAATACTGCTTTTTTGGAACAGTTATGTAGGTCAGTTATCATTTCCTGTACGGTATCAACATTATTACTAATCAACGCAATGTCATCGGCAAAACGCGAGTGACTAATTTTCTTCCCATCAATATTCACACCTTTAGACTCCCAAGACAAATTTTTGAACATACGTTCTAAGGCTGCTATAAATAAGTTCGGCTATATTGTGTCTCCTTGTCTGACGCCACTCTTTAACGGTATTTTATTTGTTTTTTTCACCAGCTGTACTTGCATTATTGGCGAATTATAAATATTTTTAATTATGTTGATGTATTCATCATCTATACCATTTTCTTCAAGCGCCTTCAACACTGTCCATGTTTCCACGGTATCAAACGCTTTATGATAATCGATGAACGCCATGTGCAATTCCATGTTATATTCTTTGCACTTAGATATTAAAATCCTCATAGTGTGAATGTGATTATGCGTGCTGAAACCGGATCTAAAGCCCGCTTGCTCGCACGGTTGGCAGTAATCTATTTGTTTCGTCAATCGATTTGTAATAATATTTATATAAAGTTTGTACATATGTGATAATAAGCTAATTGGCCTGTAATTTTCTAGACTAGCTGTATAATCATTTTTGTGTATTAGGATAACATCTGCTTCGTTCCACAGTCGCGGGATAGAGTTCTCTTTTAAACATTTGTTGAACAGATTTTTCAGCAAATCCAAAATATCCTCATTTCCTTCTTTAATCATTTCTGGGACTATACCATCCGGCCGCTAGCTTTGTTATTTTTCATTTTCTTTAAATCGTATTTGATTTCACTTATTGTTATATCCGGTAGGTTTCCCTTATCCTCATTTATTGTTAATTTATCTTTTGCTGTGGGCTTAACTTTTGTGTCGTAGAGATCTGTATAGAATCTTCCGACCTCTTTGGATAGTTCAATTTTGTCTGTAAGGATATTTCCGTTACGATTTTTCAAATTCGCCAGCAGCTTACTTCCCATCGACAATGATTTCTTGAATACTCTAGGCCCTCTGTTATGCTCAATTATTTCACAAATTTTCTTTGTATTGTTTTGACGTATATCACTTCTCAATTGTTTTCTAATTAATTTATTCAATTCTGCTCACTCAGTTTGATTTTTATCTTTATCCACTTTTAGTTTCCTCCTTCGTGCCATTAAATCTTTTGTTACATCACTTACTTTACTGTTTACCTTTTTTTGTACGTGGTGCAACTTTAACCGCAGCTTCTTTCATAATTTTAGTAATCTGTTCAGATTTTTTATTTATTTCCAGTGTTTTAATTTCTTCAGATTTCTGTATTTGTAATTTTAGTTCTTCTTGATATTTGCTTCTATATTTTATTAATTTATCAGGATCAACTAGTTGTGATTTATTTCTTTTTACTCTTTTTGATACGGATACATCCTGAATTTTTAATATACCTCTAACTAATCGGTGGTCACTGCCGTTATTAACACTGTTCAGTACTGTAACGTCTTGTAATATGTTTGAGCTATCAGAGATGATATAATCATATATATATATATATATATATATATATATATATATATATATATATATATATATATAATTTAAAAGAAAAATAAGTATAACTAACGTGAACAAATAAAAAAAAAAACACATTTTTTTGAAAAAAAAAATTACGAATGCGATGAGATGTATAAAACAACAAACAAGCAAGTCTCATATTATAATTCGAATTTGTCGAATTCAAATGAATATCACGTAGATATTATTCTCATGTTAAAGTACCAGCTCAAAAAAGCATCACTCATGTATATCATTCGCCAACTTTTTCCCATGCCCTACACTATTACCTATGATTCAAAATGTTTTAAAATATTACATCGATTACATTAGACCACCAGATAAGTGAAATTCACGAGTTAATAACTTCTTCGGGAATATTAAATCCGATAACCAACCTTGGGTTCCAACTCAACTCTGTCCTGATATTAATTGATTTTCTACCAAGTAGATTTCGTACTGACCGCACGATTATCTAATTAAATGTACTCTTCCAACTAAATTCTGCATTTTTCGCTTGCTACCACATCCTCTTCTCATCCGCCGTGTTTTATTATTCTGCAGCATCTTCGATTATTCTCGCACATATCGAACATCGAAAATACAATCGTTTCTATATAATCCTCCACTATCTTTCTGATTCAACTGATCCGCAATAGTCCCAACAGTTGTACGCGACGCATTAAACAAAAATATAATAAATAAATAAATTCGTCGAGCTCATCTCTTACATTTTATACATTTTCATTCTTTAATTTTTATTAATTTCGAACACCGCTGCAGGTAATCATCCAACTGACAGTCAGCATATATGTATATAAATATATATAAAAAATTTTGAAATAAAAAAAAACACCAACGAAGGTAAAAAGTTTAGGTGATTTACAATTGTCGATTCGGAGAAGGAATAATAACTATAGTTAAAACGAAAAACCCCACGAACTGAAACTTTCAAAAGTAGCCCATCTTTAAGAAATAAACGTTTGTAATATAAATTCGAGTCCGTTAGAAAAAAGAAACATCATAAAACACGAAGCAATGTCAACAGAGAACTTTAAGCAAAATTTATAAACAGAAACGATTTACTCGTTGATTACAATTCTGTTTTACAGTGTATTGTACGCGTCACACCTACAAATCGTAAATATCATATATATATATATATATATATATATATATATATATATATATATATACATAAAATAATACACGGTTACAAAAAAAAAAAAAGGTTATTAGAAGCTCCAAAATACTTGGAAAAGCAACAAGAGGAAGGAAAAAGATTGGAATATGTAACATAAAACACTGGATTCAACATAGCGGGAAGTGGTAGCTGCAGCCAGATTTAGGAAAATATGAACGACGAAAATCATTTTGATTTTCAATGAGTTGCTGCACCAAAGAATCTGAAGATAGGAATTTGTCGTTATTCGAATTGATTAAAGCGGGGTGAGGCATTAGCAGTAGTAATATCCCTCTTCTGTTGGTGCACTGGTCTTGGTATCACATTAAGAGCTAGGTTTGATAAATACTTATTTCCCCACATATGGATTTATTACTTTTATTTCTATTACTACTACTACTACTAAACTATTATTATTATTATTGTTACTATTACTGCGGTTATAACTACCATTACTGTAGTGGCGACCAGAAGGACTTGAATCATTGGTGCTCTTCTTCTTCGTTTAAATGAGCGAGATGTGGATAGTAATTCAGGAAGTTTAGGTTCATAGTAGTTTCAGCAAAGGAAAAGGCATGGGGAGTCAGAAAATGACATATTTTCATTTCCATAATTTTTTGAATTTTAATCTGTCCTTGATCAAATGGGCAGATAAGATCAAAGTCTGAATGATTACCATTCATTGTTATATATATATATATATAATTTGAGTGCATATATTTTGAACAATAGTACACACGCAGTACTCCGATAATCACCGTTCCATTACATATGAATAGATTGGTTTTGAAAATGAAATATTCTTGTTGATAAATATTTCTTATATGAAACTATCTTAAATATAATGTTCTTTTATTTTTTTTTTTTTTTTTACATCATATTAAGCAAATATAGGTTGCGAACAATTTCGAAAATTACATTTCTTTAATTATACAACGTACCGCATAGATTTATTCACTCCGATTAGCTTTAATCCAAAGTAATCAGATAATTTATTACAACTACGTCGAAATTCAAGTGTGTACATTGCTTTACATATTTCCTTAAACTTATTACGATACTGAATAAAAATTTACGATAAATATTGATTTTATTAGGGTCGTTCGATTCAACTGAGCGTAAGTAATAGTGATAATTCATTAAATTATTTATGTCGTAAATTTGACGAAACGCAATAAAATATCCGAATATGAATATATATATATATATATATATATATATATATATATATATATATATATATATATATATGCAAAACTGGAATAAGTTATATTTTAACCGCGTCACGAGAAATGCTTAAACTCTGATAAAATAAAAAGAAACCGGGCAAGTAAATTAAATTGTTGACTGCCTTGTTATTAAATTATTTTTTTAAAATATGTATTACTATTTAAATTAATTCGAAATGTATTTTCGAGAAAATGTTTACGGTATAATACTAGTGTCACTGAGAAACTTGTTTTTGGACAATTCGTTTTAGTACTAAAAAACTTTATTTAATTTATCTATCTATCTCTCTATTTTTTATATATATATATATATATATATATATATATATATATATATATATATATATATATATATATATATTACGACGATCGTCGTTGGTTCACCTGGTAACAAAAATAACGATAAATTCGGGGAAACAAATTCATATATATTAACATATTCACTCTTATATATATCTACACTAATATATAAAAACTGTATGTCTGTCTGTGATTTTCGAACATTTTCATTATAATCACTGCATTGGGCTATTTTTATCACGCATAAACAGAAAATCTATTTTAAAAATTTTTGTCTGTCTGTTACTTAAAAACTATTAAAGAAATAATGATGAAATTCACACAGCTTATAGCCTATACTATCGGATTCGTTCTAAGCTTTGTTTCACATTGATAACACGAATAAGACAGAAATTACAATAAATTAAAATTGAAAAAGTAAGTGATACGTCTGTCAAATCGTTTAAAATTTATTTCAGTTCGAAGTACCTGTTGCGTTAGGGGCGTAGCCGAAATAACGGACGGATATATATTGTTAAGAGAAAAGTGTAATTGTATTTAAAATAATTACATAGACGAGGCCGTAGGTAACTGCTAGTCCATGAATTATATAAAAAACAATTCTCGATACAAAACATACATATAGGTTAATTAATATACGAAATAGGGAATAATATTTAGTATTAATGCCGATTTAAAAACCAAACAAAACATTCAATTTACTTAGTTACTCGGGGTCAAGGTTTAATTCGACACTCGCTAGCGTAGGAGTCAACAAACGTTACATACATCATCATATTTATTACGATTATTATTGTCAAAACCCTAATTTGGGATGAGCGAGCTATTGTAGTTAAACCGAAACACCCATATAATCACAAGGTAAGTAAAATGGATAATTGCACATGCTCAAGCCACTCTGGCAGCGTACAACTGCTCGAGCAGCGGAAGACAAAAAGGAAGGGAGACTAAAGATGTTGAAGATGATCAGAGTTAAAGGTTTTAAGAAGTGAGTCAGTTAGCTGGCGAATAAAAAGACAGTAGATAGAAAAATGTTTTCGGTACAAGAAAAGGAAGATGAGTTAGATTTTTTTTTTTTTTTAGTTGTTCAATTTTCGGAGCTAAACAGAAAAAAAAGGTCAGCAAGTTCATTAACAGGAAGGTTGCTGAAGCCATTATTACATTACAGACGTCCCGAATCAGGTTAGTTTAATTCGGAACGTTTCATATGCACGTGTATATATATTTTTTTAACAGAAAAAATATCAAAAGATTAACGATTCTAAATCAGTATAAATATTATCGATTATTTATAAATTTCAATTTTGTAGATGTAACTATCATTATTCAATTATTACTTACGCGAACGACGTCGTAGTTTATTTCGACGGTTGGGAAATATAGAATATTTAAAAGGAATAAAAGAAGAATATTTAAAAAGAGGAAAAAGGAACAAATTAAAGAAACGAGAGGGAGAGGATATTTAGAGTAAGAAGAGAGTAAGTAAGAAAGAGAATATAAAAAATATTAATACCCTTGGCAAATAAAACAAAGTCCATATATCCGTCAAAATGGAAGCCGTAGTTCTCCTAGCTGTCCATTAGAAGCATTCTTCTCTCACACGACGTTTCTAGAGCGTCTATATGTTTTATGTTGGCACTGCTTACTGGCCATGCCTACGAGCCATGTAGGAACACCGAGGAAACAAGGGATTTCACTATATTTTAACAGCCTCACTATCTGCGGAGTCGGCCCAGGTTCTATTCAAATGGCTCATTCTGCCTTGGATTAGCTGAGCTATATGGCGCATCTCACTTCTACACTCGCTGATATTTTCTACTAATACATATAACAATTAAATAACGTTATTTAGTATTAAAGCGAATTGTATAAAAAAGGTTCAGTGTTTTTTTTTTTTTTTTTTGACCCGGTATTACCTATTTAGCCAGCTTTCTTTGTACTATAAGTATTTTGACTAACTAACGAAGTTTATAACGATCGATGAACTTTAATTTATATCTTAATATTATTAATCTTTATAAATCGATTCAACAGTCACTCTTGTAGTCGGTTCACTAACTATCTGATCACTATGTACTGGTAATGTAAATGTTCGAACAATTTCTTTTTCGAATTATTCTCTTCCTATATTTCTTATCCTGCAGTTCCAAATTATATGTTTAATGTATCCTTTTCCTCTTTGTGCATCAATATAAATCTGAATTTATTATTTTAATTTGTTTCAGTATTTTTTGAGTTAAATTATGTTCCGTCCGTAATCTGGTCATTGTTTTAATGTAATCTCCATGCATGTTATTTGAAAACCAATCGTCTTTACGTATTTCTTTTGGATACTGTAATAATATTTTCCACAATTTGTACTAATGATTCTCAATGACACCACTATTATACTCTAAACCTATCTACCTACCTACCTACCTACCTACCTACCTATATATATTATATATATATATATATATATCGACAGTTTCATTTCTGGCTTGTCACTCAAAATAAGCTACAAATGTATAAAGTAGCAATTAAGCCTATATGGACATATGATCTCGTGTTGTGGGGGTCGTGCTAAAGATAGTCATATGAATAAGGTACACAGCTCCTTCGGAACAAAAATTGTATCTCCACCTTGGTATGTATCCAATTGTACCGCACACAGAGATGTAACGCTATTTAATACGGTACGTTGGTAGATTGGAAAATCGAATAAAGATTTCGGCGTACTCTTGATAACATACGGGAAGTAAGAAGGTTTCTTGGTAAATGACATTAAGGAGCATCGCTAGTGTTGGGTTCTAGCGTGTTAACTCTCATTTTATGCAAATTGCTAGACAGCCTTTGTGTGGCTAGATGCAATTTTATAATAATATATAGATATACATACAAAAACCAATAAGATAATATTACATTTTTAGTTATTGACGGTGACCGAACTGCCGCTACAATATGAACAAAACAATATTTTCCGTAGACTATATAGAAAAATTGTAATACACTTTCAGCCGATATTAAAACTAGTGTTAATTTTTTTTTTTAAGTTTTCTAAAATAATCTTCAAAACTAAAGTCTTCGATAAAAATGGAAGGTAGTCACAAGGAGAACATTTTCGGAGACGTAGCATTTGTTTCGGACGAGTGAAGATATACTGAGTTAGCGAGGGATGTATTGAAATAACTGTAGAATTATTGATAATGCGAATAGAATATTTATATGCTTACTCGATACAAAGTGAACATATTCTTTATTAATGGCATCGATTTCATTTAAATCGGTTATCGATTGATTATTATCGTTACCGCTAGTGAAGAATTTATTGGCGAAGATGCGGCTCGGATGTCGTTAGTTATTGCGTGGATTAGTATACAGCAAAATTCAGGATAGGAAGAGATAAATAATTATGAACTTAGGACGAACGTTAAAGATAAGAAACTAAGTTAAGCGCAGAACACCGCTGTGTAAAAATTGAAATACGATAACCTGGAAACGATAGGCCTAACCTTAGTAGTTGAATTGGCATATCAGATGTTATTCAATATCTATTTGGAGCAAACATTTCAACAAGCCATAGCTTAACTCAAAGAAGGTACAAGAATTCACACGGATATACATATATATATATATATATATATATATATATATATATATATATATATATATATGTATGAATGTATATGCGTGAAATTTATTAATGAAAGATAATTTTCACAGATGGGGGCACAGATTAAAATCGCAACATAAAGATCACGTTTCAGCTTAAATAATAATCTGGAAACGACAAGTCATCTCTGTGCGAAATTATTATATTAAATTTCGGCTGACGACCGAACTGAAGAATAAAATAGAGAAATGTGCGAATTAAACTCCTGAAAAATATTATCTTATTCTTTATATCTCTGCAACAGTGATATTACGACAATAATTAATTTATAAATTATTAAAAAAAGAAATACTGATTATGAATTTTTATACGATAATTAAAAAGCTTTAATTTTATATATAAAACGTTTGAGAATGTACGATGAAAAGTGTGTATTATACAAGTATTATATATATGTGTGTGTATATGAAAATGTCAAAAATTGAACTTCGTTGAAGTTGCGGTAGTAGAGGATTAGAATAGTGCTATGTATAGAGTATGAGAGAAAGTGAGGATAATAAGATTAAGCGAAAAAGCGAAGATTGGGCGCGCATCGGAAAAAAAAGGCCTAAGTTAGTTGATCGTTATAATAGATTCAGTCTAAGTGCTGGGTCTGCTCCAAGTCCTAGGTGTGACTCTGTTCTCAGTGATTCGAGAAAAAGAAGGTTGTGATTAGCTTCGACAAAAGATTGAAAATTATCAAGTAAATTTCACTTAAATCCGTTTGTGGGAAAATATTAATATAGATAACTGCGGAAAATTCCAGAAAACATTTATAATTTGCGTAAAAATTTGCTTTTCGATCATTAGCCAAATAATTTTTATTCTAATTATCTTATTGGAATTATCACATATTTTTAATATGTATTATATATATATATATCATAAATATATCGGCGCATGCGATAAAATATGTTTTAAATAATATATTATTTGTAATTTATTTAAATTAACAAATTTAGCATAACTATATTATATAGTTATCATACAAATGTATTTCTAAAAAAAAACACAATATCAAGTCCGAGCATATCTGATAACCTTATTAAATCGGGAAGCCTTCGTTATATACATGTGTGTGTGTAAATGTATAGGTATAACCCAAAAGAAACCACTATAATTTAAGAAAGAAATAATCTGTAATATGTGTAAATGCACGGATTAAGGAATATATAAAACTAAATCATTCCCACTATGAAACATTATACGTTCTCGTCTACATATTATTCCTTATTCGGGTACATTTTCAGATGTTTATCTCTCTCAGTTGAACCTCGTCCAGACTAAAGTAATTTTCTCAGGTTGCAGCAGACGATTTTTTTTTAACACACATCTGAGAGAAACATATATCTAACGGCAACAATCATGTACCGCATGTATCAAGAACATACACACACACACACACATATATATATGTATATGTATGTATATATAGCAAGCACACTACATACATAAGAGTAAATACACATCTATGGAGAGATATTGATCTCGCGGCGTTCTTATATTTCCTTTACTTTCTCGATGTTACATACTTACCGTAATAATAATAACGTACAACTTCAGAGTAGCTTTAATAGAAGAATCTGAGATGTCTCAGGAGAAACATAAAGTATAACGAATGATTATTAGATTTCTTATCAGTTCGGTAGAAATTTGTGAAATAGGCGAAAATCGTGCTTTTCGGCGACTAAAATGAGAATTTTTTTTTCGCCTATTTTTTTATTTTTTTTATTATTTATAGTGGATGGGCGTAAAAAATTGTTTCCCTATTTTAATTTACGTACATTAGATACATTAGGCCGAATATTTTAGATCACAGATCTCGCGGGCATTCAAAACACCTGTGATGGCAATGTCTTGTCACTGCAACCATTCTGTTCTGTTCGTAGCCGGTGTCTGAAATGTTTGATATTTATTTATATCCCAGCGCTCGTATGCACCATTAATTGTAGATGTTCTGGGTCTTCCTCTCGACCGATTGCCTGTAACTTTACCTTCTAATGTATTCTAAAAGTTATTACGACTTATTACATGAAACTTCTACTAGAAAGACGATTAGATGTAAACGAATAGACTAAGTAACATTGATTGATTTAGAAAAAGCATAGGATAACATAGATCTGAAAATATTAACATTTTAAAATAAAAAAATTATAGACTGGAAAGAATCTTCATTGCAGCTACTCCTCTATTAAGTTTCTACACTATCCAGACTCATAATGTTCCTGCATGATGCCGGATTGCATCGTTTAATTTAATATTTATTTCCCTCTGTGCCTCTTCGTTGCTCTATATGACACATTAATTTAAATAATAATAAATAATAATAATAGACTGGAAAGATGGAAGGTTAATATTAAACTTGCATAAATCGCAATCAACAGTCACATTGTCGCGTCGCACGGATTTCGCTTGGTCGACGCGCTCGCCAGATTTGACGGCTGTAGGTGTTTTTTTTGTGTGGATACCGTAAGAGTGCGTTGACGAACCACGTCCACGAGATCGGGAAGACCTGAAAATCGGATTTCTGAAGAAATTTCAAAAATTCAGAGACCTAAGTTCGAAAAAGTCTTCGAAAACTTTGTAAAAACTGAATGAATGTGTTGCTGCAAATGGCGGCCATCTGAACGATATTGTGTTCCACAAATCATTGTAAGCTAATCTCTCGTTTTCCTATTTTTAAATAAAATTTCATTCGAAAATTTTGGTCGAGTAGTATTTGTATTATTTAAAAAACAAAATCATCCACCTACTCTGAGTCATCCTATATATGTTTAATGTGTACAACTAGAAGTTAAAATACGGAAAAGAGTAAGGCAAATATGTCACCTTTCGCCGAGTTCAGCAAATCTCAAATTATGATCGCAACTGGCCGTAATCAAAATCTTGTACAAATTTTATATAATAATATTAGACTTAATAATCATGTTTTTAATTACACTAATCATATTAAATATTTACGATTTTATTACAGATAATCAACTGAAAAATAATAAGCGTATTCAATACCTAAATGATAAGGTCGATAAATATTATTATATCTTCAAATTACTCGGTGGTAAATTATGGAGATTAAATTATAATTCGAAGTTAATACTATACAGAAGCTTGGTACAAAGCTTATACTCATATTATGCTGGTATCCACTATTTAACTAAACAGTTAACTCATAAACTAAATTCTAATTTCCGAAAATCTTTGACTGATTTAACATTCTGATACATAACCGCTTCAAATATTGCTATTCAAACTATTGCACGAGTATTACCTATTGATCTAAATATATTAAAAAAGAGTACTTATTTTTGAAATTAAAAGAGAACATAATGGTATTATAAATAAAGAACATCTTAAACAACTTGATTTACAGATTTCGAATGAATGATGCTATGAAGCTCGAACTAATAGTAAATTAATTAATACATTTTTTCCGGATGTAATTAAAAGTTTTAAAAACAGAAAGTTTAAAGTAAATTTTTACAAGACATAGATACTTACTGGTCATAGTTCTATTAGTTTCATGGGAAAAATTTAAACCTAAAAACAACATCATTCAATGCTATAGGTATCAGGCCTTGAGCATTCGGTTAAAGACTGCACCGAAAACGAAAAATTAAAATGCGCTAATTGTGGTAATAATCATACGTCAAATTCAAAAACTTGTCCGGTCTATAACCGAATTTTTGAAGCAGTAGTAGGTAATGGCTTAATCAGTAGCCATGAAACGAACGTAAACAATCGCAATAATAATAATATTAGATATAGTGTAAGTACGAATAATAACAGTATCAATAATAGTAGTATTAATACTAATAATAATCCAAGAAATTTAATTAATAATAATGAAACCCGTACTTATGCGCAAGTACTGTCTAGAAACAGGACTGCCGCTAGAGGCAACCGTGATAACGACAGTAACGACTTATCACAAATAATATTGATGTGTAAGTCATTAGGCTTAAATAAAATTTTAAAATGTATGAAAAATATCATATTAAAATTAAGATCTAATCATGGTTCCGATATTTTTACCATAATTACCACTGTCATTGAATGTGTAGCTGACACGTTTATGTAATAGTATTTGAATGTGTAGCTGACACGTTTATGTAATAGTATTTGAATGTGCACATGTGTGAAGAAGGAGTGAATGCAATTGCTTGGAATGCGAATTCAATTGCAAATAAGATACTAGAACTAGAACAATTCATGCTGAGCTGTAATATACACATAGCTGGACTTTCTGAGACAAAATTAGATACAAACACCACTATTAGAATACCAAATTACCAAATATTTCGTACTGACCACACAAATAACTCAGGGGGAGTTGCTCTAATAGTTCATAATAGTCTGCACTGCACCCCAGTGCCTGTACCGCGCTTGAAACATGTGCAGGCAGTAGGAGCTAAATTTCAAATAGGAAATAAGACCATATTAATATTTGCCTATAGACCACCAGTTAGTTAAGCCTACCTTTTTTGAGACAGACATAAAGTCATTATTAAATACATCAACGCATGTTTTAATAATTGGAGATGTAAATACGAAAAGCAGAGTTTGGAACTGTCACAATGCCAACAGAGCAGGAAATATTTTACTAAACATGCGTAACAGATTAAACTTTCAAATTAAAACACCATCTGAGCTTACCTACTTCCCCGGAAATACAAATTCTTCACCTAGTATTATTGATATTGTTATTGCAAAGAACTATCACGGACTTAGTACTCCATATCTGTAAGCAAGTTATCATCTGATCATAACCCAATAATGTTTAACATGTCATTAAATTTTATTATACAAAAAAGTAATTTTACCAAAGCTACTCTATGCTTGCCCAGTGTGGTCTTATACTAGTAGTAGTAATATAACCCACGTGCAAAGAGTGCAAAACCATTGCCTTCGAATAATTTTTAATAAACCTCGATTTACTTCAATAAAATCTCTCCATGATGCGTTAAAATTCCCTTACGTACAGGAAATGATTAAGGATAAAACGAAAAAATTTTTTGCCGATTGTAGATATTCCGACATTCCAATGGTAAATTCTATAGGTGATTACGATTACCAAGCTTTACGACACAGGTATAAAAGATATAAGCATAGGCGTATAAAACACATCCTTCTATAGTAAGCCAGCTACAAATTCTAGTTCTAGTATTAATAAATAAGCTAAGATATTTTTAAGTATATTGTTGATACGGTAAGAGTGTACGCACTCTGTTATTTTAAATGAGCAGGTTTTTTGTATTAAACATTTTTCCTGCAATCTTATAATAAGGCGTAATTTAAATAATAATTAAATAATATTTTATAAGATTATATTTTATATTAATTTTTTCTGGAAAGAATCGTTGATATATTCGGTACAGAAAATTCTATTGAATGGTAACTTTACTTTTTTTTTGTAAACAGAAAATATTTAAATATGCAAATATATTGTTCTTGTTCTTGTTCTTAAATTACAAAAAACCGATTCAGTCTTTCAACTACTACAGGGCAAACTGGAATATATTCAAACAATGCATACAAAAAGACATCATCATTCCAAAAACCTTACCTAATTCAAAATCTATAGATCAATATATTACCTACTTTAATTCTATCATAACAAAAGCCGCACATAGCGCTATCCCGCAGGTTGTATTAAAATCACGAGCAAATTCAATTTCAAATAGCACAAAAATGCTTATTAAAATTAAAAATTACGTTCGTAAATGTCATCAGAGATCTCATAATTTAAACACTATTAATTATAAAAGATTGTACACTAAATTAAACAAGGCAGTACAAATAAGATTAATCATTGAAAGAAATCAACAATATGATAAGTTCCTCAAAAACCTATCACCAGCTGATAATAGTCTATGGAGAGTAAATAAATACTTCTGCAAGAGTCAAACCGAACTGCCCCCTATAAAAATCCCAACCAGTGCAGATAAGGTTGCGTACGCAATTGAAGATAAAGTAGAAATCTTAGTTGAACACGTTAGCACTATTTATGGCCAAAATGATCACATGTCAACTAGATATCATGAAAGGAAAATTAAGCAGACAATAAACAATTATTCACTTCATACTTCTGCAACAGTTTTACCTAGGAATTTTACAACACCTAAAGAGATCAAAAGAATTATCTCTACTCTTAGACAAAACAACTCAGTTGGTCATGACCAAATTAATACAAAAATGATTAAAAATCTACCATTCAAAGCAATAGTTGCCTTAGTCAATATGTTCAACTCATGTTTACGTCTGTGTTATTATCCTCTGTCGTGGATATTGTCGGTAACGATATCCATACCAAAACCGGGGAATGATGCCTCTCTGGTACAAAATGTAAGGCCAGTGAGCTTACTTAGTAATTTAAGTAAAATATTTGAGAAAGTACTCTTGGTCAGATTAAGAGATTTCAGCGTGAGTCGATCTATCATATCTGACTCACAATTTGGGTTTCCGCCAAAACTCAGTACCACAATTCAATTAGCTAAAATTTTCGATAAAATTACCGATAATTTTAATCAGAATAAACATACAGGAGTAGTCTTGATGGACATTGAAAAAGCGTTTGACACAACCTGGCATGATGGAATTATCTATAAATTAATCAAATATGAATTTCCTCCTTATCTAGTATTCACTATTAAATCTTATTTAATGAACAGAAAGTTTTACGTGAAAATAAAAAACCATAAGTCTAACATGAGATTTATTAAAGCTGGGGTACCTCAAGGGATCATCCTAGGTCCTTTCCTTTTTATACTCTATTCGAATGACTTGCCAACCATTACGGGAGCAGACATAAACCTTTATGCTGATGATACTTCTTTAATGGTATCCTCTTATAGAATTGACACAATCAGTAACAGACTAGCAAGTGCAATTGATAAAATATCAAAATTTTTCTACAAATGGAAAATTAAAGTCAATGATGAAAAAACTGAATCAATCATTTTTACTAGACGCAGGCCTCTACTTAATCACTTCGTTCGAGTCAGAAACAATTACCTCGATTGGAAGGAAAATGTAAGATATTTAGGCATAACTATGGATAGACGACTTACATTAGGAGGCATATTAATGATTGTGTAAATAGAACGATGCGCAAATTGGGTTGTCTATTTCCAATATTTAACAAAAAGTCTGCATTATCGGCGCAAAACAAATTCCTCATTTACAAAAAAGTTATTCTACCAAAATTATTGTATGCGAGCCCGGTCTGGAGCTATGCTAGCAATAGCAGTATAAATCAGATGCAAAGACTACAAAATCATTGTTTAAGAATTATCTTGAATAAACCAAGATTTACTAAAATATTTTAACGTTTCCTTACATACAGGAAATCATTAAAAATACATCGAAAAAATTTTTCGCCAACTGCAGCTCATCTGATAATGTAATGAAATAGAGGATGTCCAGCACATAGTATACACATGTATTAAATATAACCATCTGAGAAAATTGTATAATAGATCGACTTAAAATTTTCTTACATGAATATCGAGAAAAAGACGATGAAAAAATTAAAATTTCCGAAATTTTATCGTGCGTACTCTGGTCCAGTGGAGCCTCCAAAATTTTAAAATTACAGTTCATTTTCAATTACTTCATAAGTTACATGTATGTACAAAATTTCATAGAAATCGTTATAGCCCAGCATTCTCGAGTATATATATATATATATATTCATCATCATTATCATCATCACCAAAATTTTATTTTTCGTTGCCGAACATCGTAACTAGGCATTGTACGTTTATTTTTACATACAAAATGGTTCAGCATTCAATGCACTAGTCATGGATGATACATATAGTACATGATGACTCAATATAGAATCAGATCATTGTGCAGCCATAACCGTAGATTAACCGTTATCAGTGCTTACATACGTAGAGTATTACTTTCAAATACAGTCAGCCACGGTGGTATGCTAATTAAAGTGATCGATGTAATTTTTGCATCAATTACATATTCTACTATACAACGTTCAATATTTGAAAATTATACAACAAAAATATTTTCAAAATCGCGCATCAGCTGGCAAAATATATTTCGTTCGAGAAAACGTTTTTTTTGTTTAATAATTTTTTTTTTTATTTCACAGTTGTTAGAAAGGAAAGTTTTTTCCAGATATATTACGAGCTAAGCTGCAAGTTCTAAAATTTGTTTTTTGGAACCTATCGCAATAAAAAGGAGAAAATCCATTAGTAAACATTAACATATCAACATTACTTACGAGAAAGGAAAACAATTTTCATTAGATTACACCATGTACGAACGGCCCCTCTTTTTCAATATTTCTTGTTGTGTACCCAAAGGTACACATATACATATATACATATGCATATAATATATGTGTGCATACGACATGTAAAATATTTAAAATCATTCAAAGGGCTGAAAGCTAATGGGATTCGTCAAAAGGTGGTTTTCAAAAGTGCTGTAAAAAAATAGAGATCGTAATATTTCGTCTTGTTAGACCGTAGAACGATAGTAGCGATATCTTTCGTGAAAGCAAAATTTAAAATTTCACTTTAATAGCACGATGATTCCATTTGATAAAAGAAGTCGACTTATTAGAAATATAAACTTTCTGGGCAGGCATTATTTTACTCTATCTTTATATATATATATATATATATATATATATATATATATATATATATAAATATATAAAATGAAAAGATTAAAGAAGGTATTGAAAATTTTGATACAAAGAAAAACACTATAATGTTAGATAAATAATTTCAATAATGATTTTAATAAATTAATGAAAAGTTCCGAAAAAACATTAAAAACACCATTAAAACCGCTATTTTGGATAATAAACTTTCATACGCAACGAAGATTAAAGGTAAATTTAATAAAACTGATATGAAAATGAAAACTAATTCCGAAACGCTAATCAATGAAGTTACTGCCCAATCTGGTAACAGAAATTGGAATGCCGATCTAGCGGAAATTAATACCAGCAAAATTGGTGTAGACGTTGGTTTTATTAAACAACTTCAAGACACACTTTCAACCAGTTCAGTCTATGTCTTTAAAATACTACAATCATTTCCGTCATGACCATATGTCAGGGTTACATGCATCCGGTGGGGTAACAACTTTTATCCATGAATCAATACCAATAAGAAACGAGCTCCAAATAAATACGTTAATACAGAACGTTACTGTTAATATTCAATTTTGTAAATCAACTTATGAGTGTCAGCCACTACTAAATATAAGGAAAATGATGAATAATAAGACTTTTGTGCCAAGAAGTTGAATCTTATTTCGGATTTACAATGCCCTCATCCGCTCAAGACTCGATTATGGTTCATTAATATATTCGTCTGCAAGCAAACAGCTATTAAATATACTGAATATGATACAAAATACTGGACTTAAGTTGCGCTGAAGGCATTCCCAACCTCACCAACAGCTAGCCTTCAGTATCTCAGCGGTATTTCGCCTCTCTGCTACCGAAGGCAAATTCTTGCTATTAAATAGGCAATGAAGGTAGCTAGTCATCAGCAGCATTCAAATCGCATTCACCTACAAAAACAGCTACTACAGCTTCATATTCAAAACCCATTAAAGATGCTACACAGTACCTTGTGTAGAGTACCCGTAGTGATATCGCCTTGGAACCAATTTAGTCCGAGTATCTGTTGGAACCTGTTTTCAACAGACGTTAAAATGAAACCGAATGTGGAAATCCATAGGAACCTTTTGATTGTCTTGCAACAGCAGCGCAATGCAGTCGTTTGATTCACCGACGCATCTAAAACATCGTAGTACGTTGGAGGTGCCTTCTGAATTGAAAGCAAGATCCATTCTTTCAGTCTACTAATCATGTCATCAGTCCTAGCGGCTGAGATTTGCTACTACTGGCCAGTTCGTGATACTGACTGACTCAGCTTTAGCATTACAGTGCATTGAAGAGAGAAATTTTTCTGTGGCAATGATGGACTAAATATTGCACAGCGTCATATCTGGCCAAGTATACGTGGAAATATAAAGAAGGATTTAGCAATTTGACCTTCAAAAATTAGTAAAATCTGTTCATCGAGGTTGGAAACAGCTGTCATCAGAATATATATTGGTCACACGCTGAGTACGCACTCGTATCTATTGAGTGTCCAACCACCGCCAATATGTGAAGTTTGCTGTTTACTACTAACGGTCTATCGCATTGTTGTAATCTGCCATAAATATACTAAATATCGTTGCAATCAGCTGAAAACAAGTATCACGGATGTAAACAATCTTCACCTTCTCACCAACTTTATAATAAATGCTAAACTCTGTAATTATCTCTAAGTAATTGATAATTCGAGTAATAGCCTTATAGGCAACAGCTACTCGTAAAAAAAAAATTATGTAATTGTAGGGGTTAAAGATAACAATCAATTTGATACATTGAAACGCGAGGTTTCAAACAACATGTTGAATGTAAAAACAAAAACTACAATAAAAAAGGATCCGATGATTTCGATAATTAATATTCATATCACGGCAAACAGCAATAAAACTGGTCACAACCCCATAAAAGCAACACTGAAGAGTGCAAAGAACGGCAGATTCTTTTGTTCGTCTCAATCCTAATCGTACCAAATTTTACTTCATGTTGGGTATACGGTTATAAACTGGACTAAATTCAGAATTTAACGATCACATTTCGGTTGTTTTGTTTCAAGTGTTTACAATTTTGACATATGAAGAACGAATGCGTTATAGTTTCCGTGCAGCAGTACAAACTTAATGAAAATTTAATAGAATCCAAATGAAACAACTGTTTCTCCCATGCCTGTATTAAGGGGAAAATGTAAGCGCAGGCCATTAATCAAAATTCATATTCTCTTACAACTATCCGTTATACAAGAAAATAGCAATAACTATGGCTAAGTTTAAACTGTTTTCACAAAATATAAACCATTGTAAATATGTAAAGTTATTATTATTTGCAACATATCCAAAAAATTGTACTTTCTTAAATTTGTTGCTATTCATAATAACATAAAATACGTTAACTGTACTATAGTTTCTGATTATATAATCAAAGTAAAAACTGAACATACTATCTCTATTTACTATTTCTATTTGGGTTACATTTTTCTTCGAACATCGACTTGGAATCACAGTGTATTATCCTGCTTAAAAACGTTAAAAAACTTAATAATTCTTGGCGATTTCGATGCCAGACTAAAAATAATGGAAAATGAAACTTTTACACGCAATTTAAGAAATATAAAATTCGAAAGTTTTATCTTTTCCGGTGATTTAATTATTAAAAATGATTATAATGTTTTTACTTTCGAAAATCATAACGGACAAAGTTTAATTGATTATATCAGAGTTAAAAATAATTTTTAGTTTTCTACATCCGAAAAAACATCAGTATTGACATATATATATATATAATTCGAATATTGCGAATAGCGATATTTTAGCTGTGACGAATGTGGACAAATTTATAAATAACTTCAATCATGAAGTAATATTAGAGTATGAAATTAAATTGAGCGGATTCCGAAAGCATAATTAATGATGTATCAGAAAAATTTACCGAAACATTAACTTATTATGTCGATATTTGTAAAGTAAATGTAACTAGGAGTAATAACTCTTGATGGAATGAATATTTGGAATACTTTAAAGTAATAGATAAAAGATTTTATAAATGTAAACATAAACATATTATATTTCAATTAATTTTTAAAAGTATTATTAAAACTATATAGAAAGGAAGTAAATTTTTGCAGCTCTTCCAGAGCATCGAGCAGATCGTATAAAATTTTAACAAGATCGTCTTCATTTAAATTTCCAGATTTAATTTCAGACAATATACCAGTTTTGAATAACTAAAACGTATATGTTCGTGAAATCTTGTTTTAAATTCGATAAACTTAACTCGATCTCTCTACATAATTTAAACGGCAATAATAAGAGTGTTCAGTATTTTGTCACATACAATAAATTAAAAAATTCGGACGTTATTTAAAGACGTAGCCTCGAGGTATATCAGCTGGATAAATCTAGCTGGCGGAAGATTTTTCTTTAATCTCCACATAGAATATCCTGCTATTTAATCTGCACGTCTAAAATACTGTGCAAAATTGAAACATAAAATCATCTTTAATCTTGAAAAAAACCCACCTAGATCGGACATTATTATAACAGAAAGGCAATCTCAACACTTATACACAGTTATCTGTTAAGAACACTAGTTCCCTGCACCTTTATAGCCACATTTTATTTAATACATATATTTTTCACTTAAAAAAACAAATAGAAAGGAATGAAGAGGTTTCTGAAATAATAAAATTGGAATAGCGAAAAATGGTCAACCGTTAAAAAATTATTCCCGGCGTTTAATTTATACGTTTACGCGTTCGTTAAAGTTTACTCAAATATGGATATATCATTACTGAATATTATCTTTTTGCGTACATATTAAATAAGTGGAAAATTAACGGGTTTTTGAAATTTATGTACAGAAGCTCTGGCAACTCTTAAAATAATCATAAAACAATCGCCACACTAGACGGTATTCAAATATTAATAATTAAGCCACTTCTAAAGAACATCCGACAATGCAATTAAGTAAAACTTTCGACAAAAACGCAGTAATTAATAATCAACGAACGGTAAAGCAGTCTCCAGACCAGAACGTATTCAGAGATTAATAAGTCACTTTTGACAAAAGTAAAATAATTAATGATTAATGTTTATATTTTTACGCGTTTATTATAATTAAGTCTTTATTTACTGAAAAATAAAATTGTCATTGTTACATGGAACGCGTTTTTTTTGGGGTATATATTAAATAAGCATACTTTAATCTCGTTGAAAATAAGCGCGTCTGAAATTTATATGGCTTATCCTAAAATAATCACAAAAGCAATCTCCGAACCCGAAGTATTTGTAATCGCTTTCCACGAAAATCCGAGATAATTAATAATTGACGAGATTTACTTTCAACATTAATTTATTAAATGTTGAATATATCGGAGAGTAGTGATTTTATTAATTAATACGTACAAAAAAAAGATGTAATAATTATTGTATATGCTTGAAAATGACGTAACTGTCGAAAAGCTTCGCGATTAAAAACTTTTAGTGATTGTGTTATATTTTGTTCGGTTTATTATTAATTAATTTATTAACTATTAATTAGTCAACTTTATTTAACTTTCATCGATTTATGTATTCAAATTTTTAAATAGTAGTTAATTACGTAATACGAATTATTATTTTTTTAATTATTAGTAAACTATTGCGGTTTCCTTTATTATAAATGAAAATTTAACTAAATTTTATAATGCCAGTATTGTAAATTTATTTGTGATACATACATATCTATACTAATATATAACACTGTAATGTCTGCCCGTGATTTGCGAATATTTTCATTATAATAATTGCATTGCGTTATTTTTATCACACATAAACAAAAAATATTTTTTTTTTTTTTTTAAATTTTGTCTATTTGTTTGTTCTAATTTAACTCGAAACTATTAAAACAATAATGTTGAAATTTGCACACCTTATAGCCTATATTATCGATTTCGTTCTAAATTATGCTTTACACTGATATCACAAATAGGGCAGAAATTACAATAATTTAGAGTTTTAAAAGACGGAGATATATATACATACGTAATATATAAGTATACTGTACCAATATATTTGCGTTAGGAGCGTGGCCGAAATAACCTACGGATATATATATATATATATACACACGTAATATATACGTATACTATATACTAACACATAAACCTGTTAAAAGAAAGAGATAGCGATATTGTATTAAAAAAATAATTACACAAGCGAAGCCGTGTTGCTTGTAATATATATATATAATTATGTATTATATATATTAATCTAATTTTTTCGTACTTTATACCTATGTAAAATAATTATCGTGTTTTTAATTCCTATCCAATTCATATATTTTACGATATAGAATATTCTACATACATGTTAACTAACATTACATAAAAATACGTTCGTAAATAGAAAACGGAACTAAGAATGAAGCAAATAAGAGTAAAAAGAAAAAGATAAAAATAAAAATAAATCCCACGAAAAACACGAAAAGAAAAATTAACGAATAAAGGAAATATGGTCGAACTTCGAACGAAAACAAAACCAAATATATATATATATATACACACATATATATATATATATATGTATGTATATATAAACCAAATAGAAACCCATAGAAAATTGGAGCTATTATACGGCATATTTCAGGCAATACGCACTAAAGATATATCACCGCGAAAAAAAAATAAATGAAATTTTTTCGTACAACACTTTCAATTCAAACCGACAGTTCATCTTACGAAATAGAAAAAATAAAAATGAATTGAATAAATAGGAAAGTAGACGGAAAATTGAAATTGAGGCTTTATTTTAATGTGCCTGCACAGACTGAATATATATTAAAGAATTATATCTATCAGTTCAACATCAGATCTTCCAAATCTTTCGATTAGTGATGGCCAACCAGAAAATATTAACACCTTAACGTTCTGCTCCGAGCATTGTCTTGTACTTTTGTACTTACTTGGTACGTCTCTATATCCTCTATTATCTGGGTGAGGAATTTTCGACGCGGTCTTCCTATTGTTCTCTCGCCATTTATCGGTTGTTTACTACTTCTTAATATATGTGCTATTGTCTACCTACATCTCTCATCAACTACAGTGTTAATTAAACATCTTTTTTCACTGACGTTTTGGACGTCAATTATGATGTTTCTCATTAAGCATATTTTTTCACTGACGTTTTGAACATCAATTACGATGTTCATTAAACATTTTTTGAAGTGAAACTTCTATTGGCGCGTTGTATATGGGGAGTTCGCCCGCAAAAGAAGCAAGCGACCGAGCGAGCGCAAATAACAGACGGATATAACACCCGCCTATCAAACCACGTTTTCTTGCCCTAGAGGTGTCAACGAAGTAACGGACGTATATATACACATACACACACACACACACATATATATATCCTGTTCGCATGTACCGCGCTACCAACACTCGTCTTCAAAACACATTTTACAGCGTTACGCGCGTCGACTTATACACGTTATATATATATACATATATATGTGTGTGTGTGTTTATATATATATATATACACACGTGTAAAAATTAAAAAAAAAACTGTATCGAATAAGTTTCACTTCTTCCATTCGCTCTGAGGAACAGATGTTTTTTTTTTACTCACATTTTGGAGTACTTGCGTATTTTTTATTCTATCCGGCCATTTAATTTTTTGTATGTTTCTATAACATAGTATTTCGAACGGCTCTAGTTGTTTTTTGTCTTCTTTTATTTATGGTTCAAGTTTCTGAGCCAGACTACGCTTCAACCGTGGATATCTTTGTTAATCCTCTTCTTTTAGCTTTATACTTACATTTTTTGACATTAATACCGAGATTTCTTTTTAATAAAAACAGCCTTCGCCCGCGTTATCCTAGATCGTATTTCCTAATCACATCTCTTCCATCGTCCGTTATGAATGGTATCTATGTTCTTTTACACGTTTCAGCCTTTTATTCTCTAATTTCGTTTTTGTTTCGTTATTACCTTTTATTTTATCGCATCTCTTTTCCGGAGTTTTGTTGCTTGTTTATCGGCATATTGTAGCGTTCCGTTAAAGAATCTAGTCAACGTTAATTAATAAAATGAAACCCGGTAGAGCTACAAGCGTACCGATAATTTTGAAAATGTTTAAAATATTCAGAGAAAAATAGCCGGACGTTATTAAATGTTTAACATATAAAATTTTAAAATAATAAGAAACGAATCCACTCAATTTTAGTCATTTGGATTCCGAAGAAGCTAGTTAGCCCGGTAGCTTATTATTATTACATACACAAATTACTACCGGAAGTAGAAGTATCGAGAAACTCCATAAAATATTAATTTAACTTTTGCGGACATATTTATCGGGTACGTAAAAAAAAATTTCGAAAAATATTACCGTCTTTTTTTTTTTAAAAAAAACGTATATTTGTGATAAATTTTTTAATTATATATACACTCATAATCACGCCTCATATATACACACAACAACACAACACTCATACGACATAATACAATTATTTTAATACTACTTATCCCGTCAAGCTTTCGCTTATCGACGGGTAATTACATTTCTTATGATTTAATATTATACATTTACGCTTAATATAAATTTTTATTTTGATTACATTTATTATATTGATTTCTAATTTCCGTTTATTTATATAATTATAACTCATTTTCCGGATATACTTACTACGCTCTTTCTATCACTCAGATAATTTTTAAACCAATTCCAGACTTTACCCGTTACACCTATGTTATTCAATTTTATTAACAATTTATCGTGGTTCACTGTGTCAAAAGCCTTTGTTAAATCAATGAACGTCACTATCACTTTATTTCGCATTTCCAGATTTGTCCTTATCTCTTCAGCAAAGTCGCCAAGTGCTTGCGATGTTGATTTGTTTTTCTGAAACCCATATTGATTTCTATCAATAACATCATTTAAGTATTTTACTAAGTATAATCCTACATACTTTTCCATCATTTTTGCTGTAACATTGTTTATTGCAATAGGTCTACAGTTTGTGACTTCGTTATGTTTTCCTTTTTTATATGCCGGTCTTATTAGTGATGTTTTCAATCCTTGCGGTATCATTCCATTTTCTAACGTTTTATTTATTAAGTTTGTTATTTTCTTTGATATTTTATCCTTCACAAATTTCATATCCTTAATTCTTATATTATCGTTACCACAACATTTTTCAGCTACTAATTTGTCAATAATGTTTCCTACTTTTTCTACCGTTGCTTTAGGAATACACATATTACTACGAGCATAACATACATTTGACTTTAATTTTAGTATGTTACACTTGTGTTCTATTCTTTCTATATTATGCTCAAATTCCTCACTAAATAATTTTATTACATTATGTATACCATTCTTTTTACACAAGTATTTTTCTATTGTTTCATCAACCCCAAGAGTGGTTTCCTTACCTATTAATTTCCTAACATTTATCCAAGTTTTTCTAATATCACCTCCAGATGTTCTGAATTTTTCTGTGTTAAACACATCCTTTCTCGTCTTAATCATTTTGTTTACATTATTTATCAGCGCTTTGTACTTTTTCCATAGTGATGGGTTATTTTTATTTTTTTTACATTTTTTGTATTTGGTTTATCATATCAATTATCTCTTTGTTTATCCAATTTTTTACAGCAGTTATTTTCCTACATTTTTTTATTCCCCTGTTATGTTTACATGCCGAGTATATTTGGACGAATGTTGTTTTTATTTCTTCGTATACTTCGTGAGCATTTTGATAGTGTGTGTCACTACTCATATTTATACCATTCGATTTAGTTCTAATTTGTCTTTCGTTGTAATAATATCTACACGTTAGATCTGTTGGTTTTATTATATTTGGACGAATGTTGTTTCTATTTCTTCGTATACTTCGTCAGCATTTTGATAGTCTGTGTCACTATTCATATTTACAGCATTCAATTTAGTTCTAATTTGTCTTTCGTTGTAATACTATCTGCACGTTAGATCTGTTGGTTTTATATACCCCTTGATACACACCTCACATTTTATCATATTTTTATGCTTCATTTTAATCGATTTATTTAGCTCTTTAGTGTAAATATGGTCTATCTGGGTTTGTGTGTAACAGTCGCCCTTCCAGTCTTCCTTAGTGTATCCTTTCATTCCGCTCATATATCCCATTTCTACCATTGTAGATTGGTAATTTAACGCTCTTAAATCATTTTTTGCAGTGTCAATATTTATATCACCTATATACACTACAGTTTCTTTTCGTAGAAATTTTTTATCTAACTCGACAATTTCATTTATATATTCCTTTGTATCGTACGTTGGTTGTCTATAGATAGACCATACATATAGTTTAACTTCGTTTACACTTAATTTCATTAGAATACTTTCCGCCGTCCTCGTGTTATAATTTATCACATTTGTTTTTATATTTCCATCTCGTCTAATATAGATCACTAGCCCATGCTTAGTACCTATCTCCTCTAAATTGTGATATTTTTCATAGCCCTCGATGTTGTATAAGGACATTTCGTATTTATTTACATTAACTTCTCCTAATATTAGTATATCTATTCCTTTTATTTTACAATGTATCATTATCTCATTCCATTTCATCCTCAATACATTCACATACACTATAGTAAGTTTAGTTTCCATATCAGTAATTTTTGGTTATTTTGTATTCTCTTTCCATATTTTACACTTACATACGCACACATATATCGCATTCTTATACACAAATATTTAACAATTATATTAATATATATAAATTTTATCTTAAAATTTAAAAAACATGTTATATCATTTATGGTTTTTCTCTTTCCACATTTTACACTCACATTCACATTCACACATATATACTTTATTCTTATATACATGTATTTAACACGTATATTTATATGTATAAATTTTATCTTAATATATAGGATTTTTGTTTTATTCATTATTTATGTTAACTTATATACTTCTCAATATCTTCTTCCGATTGTATATAGGTCGAATTCCTTCATTTTTCCTTATAAGTAAGAAAAAATTATTACTGTTATTTGGGTTATAAAAATGGCTTCATTTATTGTCTACTGTAGTAAATATTTTTATTACGAAACGCAAGATGATCGTCGATTATATTTTTTTTCCTTTTCAAAAGAATATTCTTAAAAATTACATTTTATAATATGAAATTTAAAGCGACAATCCAATTAAGTCTTGTCAAACTACACTTACATTAATGATAACAATAATACAATAATACTGAAAATTTATATAGTATAATAGAAAATTTTAATCCAAATTTGACGACTTACTTCCCAATATACCATAATTGTATCTTAAATTTAATATTTTCATTAAAGTTCTAAACAAATGCTATTCTTATTACTAATATACCAAATTATATATATTTTTTCTGTTGTTGGGGTTAAAGGGTTTCGGGGTTTTGCGCCCTTTTTACGGCCCCTATGATAGATAGGGGGTTCGGGTTGGACTTAAAAGAAAGTAGACGTCGAGATCTATAATTTATGTCCTACGGTAAATATTCTAAAAATTAACCGGTAACGAGAAATCGCGAGTTTAAAATTTGATTTTCGATTTTTAAAAATTTTTTCAGGCATAATTGGTCAGCGGGTTAGTAGCTATATAATATATATTATATATATATATATATATATATATATATATATATATATATATATATAAATAAATAATATATATATTATATATATAAATCATCAATATATATTAAGTTTTTTGCGCTATAAATCGCTTAAGAATGGAGATATTCGACGAATTTAATTTATATATATAATACGCGCGTATATAAATAACCTTTTATAGCGGCGGGCGTGTCTTAAGTTCAACAGCAACTGCAGTATGACGTCATTTCGACGAATTTGGTTTTATCCGATGGCAAATTTCTATAGCACAAATTAATCTCAGGAAAAATATATATAAATTAACGATATTTTTGTTTTATGTAGACTTCCCACTTGCGGAGCCATTCAAAGGGCGGGTTTGGCGAATTTTAGTCGGATTTGGATGAAACTTTTTTTGTTTTACTCGTCAGAGCCCCTGCACTATTTGAACGGTATTTAATCACAATTAAACCCCAACAGCTTCAGGCAGTACCCCCGTTGGGTAGCAACCCCCTTGGGTAGCAGAGGCGGATAGAACCCCTAGTTTCTTCTATAGCCTAAATTATCGAACCCATTAAATTTACCTCCTACTAAATCTTCCATACTACAATCTAACACTGTTCCATAGACATTACACCCTTGTAATACATAAAAACAGGTGTCTGCAAAATTACATGTAATACAAGTTTTTTTTTTTTTTTTTTTTGCTATACCAAATCTTTTTAAATATGTTTTAAAGCTACCACGCCCAGTGATAAATTTTACATTATAGTAATTAGGAGGTGAACTGTTTGTTTTTAAGTACTTAAATCTGGAAAATATTTGTAAGTTAATCCATTATATTGGTTCCACATTTTTTGATAGAGTAAAATATAATATTGATTTAGTATAGTCTTAAACTGTTTAACATTGATTTGTTTACTTTCATATATAAATTTATTATTAATATATATTACTTCGTCGATTGTATTAAAATGCGAAACTTTTGACGACCATCATACATAAAAATGATACAATTGCAGAAAGATTGAATATGACGCTTAGATGATGGAGGAGAATGTGTGGTATACACTCATTTATAGTGTAATGGGCGCAATTACTTAAATAACAAGTGCGATTGCTTAGATAAACAAGTAATATTATGCGTTACCGTCAGTGGCGGCTCGTGCATAAGGGCTGTAGCCCCACCTACAAAATTACCAGTATAATTTTTTTTTCATATTCAAAAATCAATTAAAATTATCCAAAATTTTGTAATTTCGTTTAAAAAAGTAATTTTTTCTCTTTGGATGCTCATTCTAGAACGTTGGTGAGGGCTACGTATGATGCAGCTCTTGTTAGGACACATTTAGGAAACATAAAAAGTGTAGTTCCGCGAGAAAACGATGTTAAAGGCGCATGCGCAGTGGTTTCTTTTTAACCGAGTTCGGGCTGCACAAAAACCAGCCCAATACAGCTCTCGTTCACGTGTTTAGAAAACGTAAAGTGCGTGGAAACGGAACCGGACGATGGTAAAGGCGCATGCGCAATAGTTCTTTTTTTGCCCGCGTTCGGGCTGCACGAGAACCAGCCCAGCCAGGTAGACTTGTATTTCAAGATTAATATTCCAACTGCAGAATGAAATGTTGACGCGCGCGTTCTTCTATTATTGTTGCTCATTTACTTATGTTTTATTGATTGAATAAATATATTCATTTATAAGGATTTTATTACTTCGATTGTTTTGGTAGAAAGGCTAACTTTAATTATGGCTGGAAATAGCGATTTTCGTGAAAGTGAATTGAATTCGGTTTCATGTTTGCTGAATAACAAATTTTCGCGGTTATCGTTTGTAGAAAAGTGTAACGTTAAGGCTCAATATTATACAAACGTCATCTAGCCGAAACAATACTTTTGAAAGAAAATTTAAAGCGGATATTTATTCAAAATGTGACTGGCTTTGCGGTTGTGAAATTAAAAACGCTTTCTTTTGTTTTCCTTGTCTACTTTTTGGCGGTGAAATTTCTTGGACTCAAACTGGTGTGGTAGACTTGAAACATTTTAATGAAAAAATCAAGAAACACGAAAATTCAGCACAACATATAAAAAATTCGATAGATTTTAGTATGCTGGGAAAAATTAATATAGCGACACAGGTAAGCGAAGCGTATAAATTAAATATCAGAAAGTTCAATGAAAACGTCAAAAAGAATAGGGATATTTTATCAAAAATCATCGACTGCCTGATATTTTGCGGTAAATTTGAACTTCCGCTAAGAGGACATAATGAAAAAGCGGATTCCGATAATCCTGGTATTTTTCGAGGATTGTTAAATTTCGCAGGGATATTGGATGAAAATTTGAAAGTGCATTTTGAAAATTCTACAGTGTTTAAAGCTAACTCAAAAACAATTCAAAATTAATTGTTGGATTGTATGTTAGACATTTGTCGAACTGAAATTTCTAATGAAATTGAACAAGCTCAATTTTTGGTTGTTATGTCCGATGATACGACTGATATCTCTGAGAAAACACAGGAGGTAATTGTTTTTCGTTACGAATTCAATGGAACCACATACGAAAGATTTTGGGGATTTTATAACCCTGAGTCACGAGATGCAGAAGGATTATCGAAACAGATTTTGGAGCAGTTGAAAATTGTTTTAAAGGATAATACTGGGAAACTAATTGCTCAAACTTATGATGGCGCCGCAGTTATGAGTGGAGCGCGTGGCGGTGTTCAAAAAATAGTAAAAGAAACTTACGCAAATGCCCATTTCATTCATTGCTATGCTCATCAATTAAATTTAGTAATGAGTAAATCAGTTTCAACTAATAGAGAAGTACGCATCTTTTTTAGTAGTTTGTCAGGAATTCCAGCATTTGTTTCGCGTTCTTCTCAGAGATTAGCTGAGTTTGAAAATTGCATGTCAAGAAGAATTCCACGTGGTTCCGATACAAGATGGAATTTCAATTCAAGAGTCGTAAATACAGTTTTTGAAAACATCGAACAGCTGAAAGAATGTTTCGAAAAATTGCAGAATTCAAATAATACCCAAACGGTTAATGAAGCATCTTCTCAATGACAACAACTTTATATTTTGGCTTGGCCTCTTCCATCCTATTATGCCACACGTTGATTTACTATACGATGCATTTCAAAATCGCAATATTAATTCTTCGAGCGCTTTTTCATCACTGGAAAATTTTTATCGCGCAATTTCTTTAATCAGAGAAACGAATTTCGAAAACTTGGTGTCCACAAATACTGATTCTATGCCCGTATCTCGTAAGAGGAAATGTGATGAAAATCGAAACGCCGCTGTCAAAGAAGTTTGTGACACAATATGTATGCAAGCTAGCGTTAGATTCGAATTTACTGATCATCTATCTGCAGGAAAGTTGCTGTTACAAGAGAAATTTGAAACGTACTGCAGGCAATTTCCTTCTCGAGAATTTAACGAAACTTACCAGGCATATCCCATGCTAAATAAAAATCGTTTGCAAACTGAACTTTCTGTTCTACACGAAAAAAATTCAGAATTTTCCCTTGCATCGGGAGTTGCGCAACTCCACCAATTGTTTCGAAACACCGGTATTTACAAAACATTCGGCAAAGTATATGTTTGATGAACATTTTGTTAACGTCTCCTATGGCAACTGCTGAAGTGGGAAGGTGTTTTTCTTCCTTGAAAAGAATTAAAACATATTTACGGAGTACAATGCTGGAAGACAGAGTTTCTGCGCTTGCAAAGATAAGTATTGAGAAAACTCTTATCGATACAATTCCTAACTTCCACAGCAAGGTAACTTGACCGGTTCGCGAAAATGAAAACCATTGTATGGACTTCATATACAAATAAATTTTGAAGTAAGTGCTTTGAAATTACACATTTTTTAAAATTTTCTTAGAATGGTCGATTCTAAATTTTATATTTAGAATTTTAAGTTTTTATGAAATGGTAGCCTAGCTGTATGTTTTTTATTAAAAAAAAATTTCAACTAGGTAAAACTTTTAGCCCCTCCGCTTCGAAAACCCACGAGCCGCCGCTGGTTACCGTATATGTACAAATAGGTACGCGTAACCCGCATGTACTTATTATATGTACGTGCAATGAAGCAGTTGGTAAAAGGAACAATCTCAACGATGTTTATGTTGTTCGAAAACGACCAGGTGAGATAACGGTTGTTCTAGGATACAAAGTCTACGTGAAGATAAAATAAATATAACAAGACCGTAATAACGGGCAATAGTTTCAAGTATACGCTAAACATAAATTACCAACTGAGTCGGCCACGACAAAACTACAACTTATTTTCAACAGACAGAACCATTCGCTTATTATCATTTTTTTTATTACTAGATGACATTTTCAAAAATCTAATTTGGTATGGACTTTCATATTGTTTTCACTAAAGCAAGGATCACAAGTAACATTCACATATTTTTTTCTGACCTTATAACCGTACACATATGCAATCTAAATAGAATAAGAGGAATTTAGTTATCGGTGGAACTTAAGCTAATGTGTTGTGAAACGATATCGATAGTGTCGAGCAATCAATTAGCGACTGGACAATAAACACGAAAGATGTGCGGATATTTTGGAATTATTCTCTGAATTTATAAAATTATTTGAAATACAGATGTGCACGAAGTGATCAACGAATTCGTTAAATGTTTAACCTTTAATAGCTATTAAAACGTAAAAAGTAAATCGAGAGGTTGATTTCATCGCCAAGATTCTTTGCTGGTTCCTAAATTTTGATGATCAACATCTTAAAATCTCTCTAATATCTTCAAAAAGCGTCTATGTTATATTTTATACTTGCGATATAGGCAAATCACGATTGATATCATTAACGTAAAAGTAGCGGAACACAGTTACAAAATGTGTGAATATTCCATAATCTAGATGTCTAAAGTAAAGACAGTGCACATAATGCTACCTCACATGTAAGTTACTCCCATATATCCGTTCGAATAATATTATACCTAACCACCAATTCGGGTTTTTGCAACAACACTATTGATCAGCTCTGCATAGGGTAGTTAGCATAATAGAAAATTCATTAGAAACTAAAAAAGATCTGTACAACAGCCTTCCTTGATGTTCAACAGGCATTTGATAAGGTCTGTCATGTTGGCTCGTTGTATAAATTGAATACTACTACTCGCAGATCTTTATCTCTTAATAGAATCGTACATTAGTGATAGATATTTTCATGTACGTTATGCTCACGCGTCCTCTGAGCTGTATACCGTCTGTTGTGCTTCGAGGCTCAGTGCTTGGACCGACGTTGTATTTAGTTTACACAGCCGATTTTTCTATAACTGGTAGTGTTCAGGTAGCCACATTTGCCAATGACACGGCACTTCTTTCTTCTGATAACGATCCAAATATAGTAATCTTCAAACAACACTCGAAAACTGGTTTAACAAATGGAATATAAAAATAAATGAAAATAAATCTGTAAATACACAGTTTACTAACAGAAACGCTAAATCTCCCTCCCTGTAAAAATGAATAACGGAGAAATACCAATCAGAGCAAGCGTGAAATGTCTGGGCTTACACTTGGATAGGCGACTAACATATCGAAATCATATCCAAATGAAGAGGAAAGAACTAGATGTACGTATTTAAAAACTATTTTAGTTAATGCGCAGAAATAGTGTGATGTCTATTGACAACAAACGTCTTATTTATACTACGATTTTAAGGCCTGTCTGGGCATGCGGGGTGCAGCTGTAGGGTTGCAAGCATACGAACTATACAGACTGCCCAGAATAAAATCTTTCGGCTGATAAAAAATGCGCCTTGGTATGTAGCAAACCAGATCATTCACAATGATTTTAACATTATTCCTTATGTGTGCGAGGTCATTATGCAATATGCACGGAGCCATGTGAGACTGGAAAATCATCCAAATACCATTGCATTAGGACTGTTGGATACAAACCCCTAGACTTAATCTGAGGTGATGGTTTGCCGGGTGTATACCAGCGTACCCTTCCTGTCATGCTTTCCTAAAATACTGTTAAATGATCTAGTTGGTCAGCTTGCAGTAATAAATAAGAGAAAAAAATAACATTGAAGGTGCGTTCAAATTTTTGTGTCTATGCTCCCAAAGAACCTACTTACTTCCTCTTACCAATTTATGTTCCAATTAACCGGCTTGTTCTCTAACCGCAACCCAATTTTCACCACTATCACAGGAGATAAACTGAATATAGCCAATAAATTTTCAGAATACGAATTGGGTATCGGAACTTTTTATTTCGAATAAACCCCTTAATAATTATCCATACATAACATTTTATATCGTGGTATTCATCAAACATAGAAATTTTATTAGATCGTACATTATACACCGTTTTGATTGTCACTCTCAAAATTTTTAAAAATATGCTAAATATTATTAACAGATTTGTTAATTTGCTACTGGGTAAATTTAAAAATTACAACTCTAGTTCTACATTCTCAATGCTCACGCCTAAAAATAGTCGTTTATAGAAAGTTTGCAGACAATATACGAGGCAGCCTACTTCTACCACTCTACGATTTATACTTAAATTTACGAAAATTATATCTGAGTTGTTAACGTCAGAATACCTCAAAGTTCATAATCGAAATTCTAATTTTACTTCCGGCTATCGAATGAACGAAATTCATTCTACTGTTAAAAATTGCTTAAATGATAATCACCCTAACCGAAAATTCCCCCCTTATCAACCCCTAATGAAGTTTTCAACAACTTGAAAACTATTAAGGTAAAAAGTTCTTCTTTAGTCGATGACAATGTTTTTACTAATGTTATTAAGAAATTGCCGCTAAATGCTGTAATTGAACTTATAAAAATATCGAATGCTATGTTTAGATTCGCGTGTTATTCGAACAGTTGGAAGATAATTATTGCTTTTCCCAAATCGAGCATAGATGCCTCGCCAGCAATTAACATACATCCTATCAGTTTATTGAGAAATCTTAATACAATAGTGGAAAAATTATAGTATCCCGTTAAGACTTTATGAAGATAATAAAAAAAAATCATATCTAACATACAGTTCGGTTATTGTTCAGGATACTCCACCAGAATTACGAAATTTATTACGCATAACCGTTAATCTCAATAAACATGTCGATACGGTTCTGCTGAATGTAGCCAAAATTTTCGATACAATTTGGCACAATACTTACAAAATGATACAAGGTGAGTTCCCTCGTTATACAGTTAACGTTATTCACGGCTATTTAGCAAAAACAAATTATTTTACGTTATCATATCGATGTACTTAGTTCTCATCTAATTTTCCAAATTTCGATGTTCAGATTGTTCTTTACGCCGATGACACATACATTAAGCAATTAATAAATTGCATCATTATAAAAGATGGCAAACTGATCTAACCAGTGCTAAAACTGAGGCTGTATTTTCACCCGTAGGCGTCTCACGTTACTCGTCGAAATTCGGAATTAATCCCAACGTAGTTAGCTGATAAAACTTGGAGAACAGATTAAATTTTTCCGAACGTGTTAATCACATTACCGTGAAAGCTAAACATTTCTGTCATATATCCACTATTTAATAGAAAATCATTTCTTAATATTAATAATAAATTAATTCTGTATAAAACGCTTATTCGTCCCGTAATACGTTACTGTTGTCCGGTTTGGAGTTTCGATTTCAAATACCAATTTTAACAACTATTACAAAACACGTGTCTCAGATGTACACGAAATGTTCTTAAATATTATAGAATAGTTAAACATGCCTTATATTAAGGATTGTATATTAAATTAAGTTCTGCGATGAGTGCTTAGTCTGTGATAATCGCCTAATTTCTACCGTCGGTAATGACATAAACATTAAAAACGTAATAACCTTTTGTAACGTTATAAGGGATTTACCATTTATTATTTCTTCTACATTTACTTATTGTGTGTAATTCTTCTTTCTTATTATTATAACTTTTTCCTGTTCGTACATTATAAGTTTAAATTTTCCTTTACTCGTCTTTATAAATGAGTCATTACATTTTTTTTTTTTTTTTTGTAATTTATGTGAAATGTGGTTTTCATTCTTCCTGACTAAAAAAGTTTCTTGTGATTCTATACAATAATTTTTACTGTCGATAATCGTACAAAAATCTATGCATTTTGTTAAATCTTCATATCTAAGTTCATTATTTTTCTTAGTAATGTATATATCGATCTATCAAATTCCAAGATAACGACATCTGGTGTCTATTAAACCTAACCGCATGTCTACTTTATTGTAATCCCCTCTTGTGTGTGTCAGGCAATGCTAAAATGGAGTGAAGTGTGCTATATCATTAAAACACGTAGTATGTCAATATATTTTTTCGTTAAAAGTAATCCTAAAGGCAATCAACGTGTTGAAATCTAGTTTTTTCACGAATTTGAAAAACAGACCTTCAACTGCCTATAAACAAATGTTGAACAATGTGTGTGTGTTTTTTTTTTTAAAACAACCAATGATTAGTTTTCATTGTCTCCAAATTTGTTCTATTGTAACGTGTTTCTGTATAAATTCAAAACGGGCAACGGAGAATGATTATTTTTAAACTTTTCGGAATCGAAGCGAGTGTAAATTTTTTTTTTTTAATTTGATAAAGTAGATAATAGCTGGTAGAATAGATGTAAAAAAGAACAAATGTTTTCTGCGAGTGTTTTAACATTATACCAGTTGTAAAGTCATACTTAGCGACATCGTGATCTATTAAACCGATTACCAATATATATTTTCTTAATATTTTTATAGAAAATTACATCCACGACAGATAAACCTGTTTTACTTTCTTATGGAGTTCGTCTAAATTAATATCAGCTAAGTATGATTTAAAAACTTTTAATTTTTGATTAACTTTATTTAATGTTGCCTTGAGAAATGATAATCTAGAGCAGTGGCGAAGCGTGGTTCATTACAATTTGTTTCCGGTAAACATTTCCCCTATACACACACATTTATAAAAATCGACGCAGATATTATATTTTATATCGAAAATAAATAATTTATATTCGTATCCGCCTATTATAATGGGGTAACGCGCCCTGGTCTAACAAATAAAATTGTCAATATTCTATGTCGATTAAATTAAAGAAATTATATACAAAAATTGGCTATGAAATAACTTAAAATAATAATAACAAAAGAAATTTTTGGCATTTATTTGTATCGTAGTTCAATTCGATGATTTTTCTCTAAAAATAAATCTATAATGGAATCATAAAATACAGATTTTTCTTGTAAACTCTGTATCTGTAGTAGACATCTTTCAAATGAAATTTTGCCCCAGAGTTCTAGTTACATTGGTAATGCGTATGCGCTGTATCTATTTCAACAGGAAACAGTCAATTCTTAGATTTTCATGTGTAGTCAACATGATAGCCGTATATACGTAACAATGTATACGTCTCCTCAAACACTTCCAACAGGTATTGTTTCCGAAATTGAAACCGGTTCAAAACTAGCCGGAGTTGATTTACAGCTACCAATCTTTCACAGCGAAGCGTAACAGCGCTATCTTCCGTAATAAATGGAGACAAAATCTTCGCCAAAAGATTGCGCCATTATCTGGTATAGAAAACTTATTATCCTTGATTTGTTTTATGAATTTTAAAAAGAAAAACTTGTAACTATTTCATACGCCATTTTCCCGTGTTTCCGCCGGAAACACCGGCAATGTGGAGAATTCGCCACTAATTCTAGAGTACCATTATTGTTTTCGAATTTTCCATTTTTCATCGAGTGTATATATATATATATATGGTCATTTAGGCCGCGATAAGCAATTCAACAAAGCTGTTTTTTACGTTGTGCAGTGGTTGACTACTGAAAATGACAAAAAATTTTATTGAATGATGCAATCGTACAACTACTTGCTTTTAGGTATGACAAACAGTGAACCCTAGAAAACGTATTCAAAATTAGCAAACTGTACACTAAAATTCTACAAAGAATCGTTAAACTATTTTTGGACAATACAATAACTACCGTCAACAAAGAAATGGAAAAAAAACACTAGGATTTGTCAGTTGTTTCGATGCGTTTTGCTTATATAACGCGTGCATGCGCTTTATTATGGCAACAGTGCGAGTAACTTAGAAACGAATGTGTATTAAAGTGACAGTTTTTCCTCCGAGATTATTCTCTACAAAATTTTTAAATGATAAATCCGTTTATTAGTTTGATTATCTTAGAGATTAAAACAATGTAGAATATAAATGAAATACGGAATTTATTTTGTTAGTATTAAAGTTCGAAGTACTGTTGTAATAATGTTCAGTAATCCATTAAGCGTAAGCTCTATTTTCTCTGTTCGAACCACCCACGGCTAACAAATAAACGACTAATATCTTCTCTAAAATTAATTCTACTACGATCGGTACAATGAACATAAGGAGGATGTACGAGATTGAAGCTCAAAGTTACTCCAGAATGACCAGAAAGAACGTAGCCTACATATGACTGTGATAAATCTGCGGACAGTTGTGATCGGAATAACAGAGGAAAGACACAACAACAAACAAAGCAACGGTATATTTTCATAGTAAAAATTTACAAAATATTACAGATAATGATTACTGTGTGCCGGTAGAAAGAAAAAAATACCTTACCAACAGCGAACTGCTATAATAATATGCCATCTCGTTATTTTATATTACATAATAAAAATTAATAGGAAAAAAATACCAATAAAACCTGTAAAACTAGTATATGTGAACAAAGATGATTGAACCAGGATACACGAGGAAATTCAGTTTGAACAATATTATAGGTTTTACTTTTGATTGAAAAATTATGTACACGTTTAAGCCAATCGGTTTTAAAATTCCTTCTAATCATGTCATATAGGTTGCCTTGAGGGAATATATGGAAAATGATCTCCGGAATTAATAGCACTTTTCGTTAAAATATCAACTCTGTCGTTCATGGAAATACCACAATGACTAAATGACTAGGTATCCATGAAAACTTCAAGTCATTTCGCCTTAATTTCCAAAACGAAAGGGTACGACTTATAATTAAAACTACTGCCCTGAATAGCCAGAAGTGAACTAAGGCTATCGGAGCAAATAACAAAATTGTCGATAAAAAACAGAAGTTTTATAATATATTCACATGCCTTATCAATCGCTAACAGCTCCGCCTGTAAATATGGAGATCCTAGGAGGTAAAGAAAATTTCCGAGTAAATAAATTCGGAGTGAAAAATGCAGCACCCACATTCACATTACCCCATCGAAACTTAGAACCATAATATGAATACATTTAGGATGCTTTGTTTCAGTAATAGAATGGAAATGAGAATTGGCTATTTGAAGGGGTAAATTAAGTTTAATTCTTGACAGGTGTGTTATCAATGTTCAAATTAACTAGATTGACGTCGTAGGGAAGGTTAAAATATGCAGAAGGAAAAATAGGAATTAGTGCAGGTTTATATAAAATATAACGAGAAATTCGTTTGGCAAGAAAAGGAATTTTAGAGTAAATAAACCTCTAGTTACTGTATATACATACAAGATATTATCTAAAGAGCACGATTTTAAAAATAGCAATATTTGGTTAAGAATTTATCTCTCAAGAATATTCTTCTATAATGTAATGATGGAATCGAAGTCTCAATTTAGAGGCATACTACAGGGCAAGAACGAAGATTGTCAGTAATAAGCCTCAAACCAATGTTCTAAAGATAATCCAGTTTCTTGAGATGAGAAGAAGCAGCTGAGTCATAATCTAGTCTATATCTCATGAAGGACCTGAATAACTTAAAATGACAGGAATTCCATGTTACCGGCTTCTTCATATGTTGGTACATAAGAGGGGATCACATTATCGTGTATCATTTGTAATACGAGCAATGGAGAATGTTTATTTTTAAAACGTTCAATTAATAACCAAAATCCCTTTAAAGGTGTATTTCGAGTGAACCTGAGACAAAAGTGACACCAAGATTCTCTTTTCGAACGATCGAACGAAGTTATAAAGATGTTTCTTAACCTACTAAGTGACTACTAAATCATTAGTAGAAAGTCACGTTCGTATGTATTTCCAAAGTAACTCTTACATTTGATGAGGAATTCACGGCGGTAGCAAGCACGTGAACGTATTTAGTATGGCGCAGTATTAACACGATAACTAGTTATCTAATGAACTTATTAGTCAGCGATTTGTTGATTGGAACCTTTCAATTTTAGAAACATTTGAATTAGATGCCTTACCCATAATTGAATACCATACGACCATACTGGGGCTTAAAGATAGTTTTGTACAATAGTAATTTATTTTGTATGGATAATAAGCCAATTATATTTACGAAATTGAATGTCCAATTGCTTTCGCTTTAGATTAATAAGTGGCTTGCAGTTCTTTACCCTTGACAGTAATTAGTTCTGCATTATGTTTGAATTTTTTAAACAGTATATAATGTGATTTTCTTTCATTAATACTTATCTGCCATTTCTTAGTCCATTTCTCAATCATATTTACAATATGCTGTAATAGTCGAGTTGCTTCTAAAGGATTCTTGTTTATAGATAGTATAGCCATATCATCAGCAAATGTAGTAACGATAGTGCTTTGACACGTCGGCAGCTGTAAATAGGGGGTACAGTGCAGGACCCAGAACACTCCTTTGATGCATGATTTTATTTCATGAAGCTCTGTAACCTCTGCTTCATATCGCACTCAGAAGTATCTTTCATGAAGATATGATTTCATAAGAGTGTATAGGTAGTATGGGAGATGTTTAAGTTTGTATAATAATCTTATATGCCACACCTTATCGAACGCCTGACTGATGTCCGGGAACCATGCTGCGCAATAACTTTTTTCTTCAAACTTTCTGTTGATGGTGTTAACTACTCTATGGCCTTGCTCTATCGTTGAGTGTTGTCTTCGAAAACCAATTTTGCGATCTGGGATAAGAACTTTTTCTCAATTACATCAATTAATCATTTTAATCATATCATTTCTAGTATTTTTGACATGACCGGTAGAAGACTAACGTGTCGATACGAGGTGGGTTCATTAAGTGGTTTTCCAGCCTTTGGTATAAGTATAACTTCTGATATTTTCCACTCAACAGGGAAATGTGATAACCTTAATAAGGCATTTACATAACTATATAAACATAAGAATCCCCTTTGTAGGTAGCTATTTAATTACATATCCTGTGATTAAGTCATATCCGGGAGCATTGTTTGGACTTTGATTATGTGTAATTGTTTGCTTTACTTCGTTTAATGTTATATGAATAATTGGGCATTCTTTCTTCGAGGAATGCATTAATGGGTTTATTGCAATTATTACTAGTTACAATATTTAAAGTTTGAAACGCAGTTTGCAAAAGTTTCTGCTTTTTCACGGTCCGTTTTAGCCAATGTACCATTTATTTTTCTTAGCTAACATTTTAAACCGTAAAAATGTTTTCATTAAGAGTCTATATTACCCTCAATGTAACGTACATTTTAAAAAAATATTATCGTGCGCATTATAGTAATATTCCGAATATAGGCGTAAAGTAAGATTATACGTATGTATGTGTGTGTGGGTTTATTGTTCGTTACTGGTATAAATATTGTAAACATCTAAATCCTCTGATACAAAAAATAAACCAAGTTTTACTATTTCTAATTTTCGATATATAGATAATCCGGAGAATATGTAAATGATTTAAATAAATCGTGTAGATATTTCTACAGATTTTGACAAGTATAAACCGTCCTCATTTTTAAATTTCTTTATAGGTTTATTTGGAATGGAGAGGCACAAAATCAAATAAATACGTGTTCGAGTCAAGACTTACTGAAAAAAAAAAATGATATTACCTTTCGAGTAACAAGAAATATTTCCCAGTCTCCATTTACGAAAATATCTGTAAAGAATTAATTAACACCCGCATGCAAATTTTTGTATATATACTTATATATATATATATATATATATATGAAGATAGTTTATTCCTTGCGAATAATTAATTACGTCCACCCTGTCAGTATAGAAGAGGTTTTTAATTATTTAGAACAAAACGTAAAATTTAGCGCCTGTTGAAAAATCTACTGCAACATCATTGCGTGCCGGGCAAAATGGAAGGTCGTTTTACGTTCTAATCTTGTCGTTTTCGTCTTGCCTTTAATTTTGTCCGTACGCCCTCCATCTTGGATTGCTCGCTTTATATAATTAATTTATTTATAAAAGGAACTAACTGCTATCCCGAGAGACTAATTACAACTCACTTAACAAACAGATGACGAACAAAATACATATCTCGTTGACGTGCTGAGATAATAAATAAGAGCTACACTACGTTTTACATTTCCATAATTTAAAATCTTCAATCGTAGCCGTAATAGTGATTGTAGTATCTGTAGTAGTAAATTATTATATAATTCGTGGAAAAACAGATATATATATATATACCTTTTTATACACCTTCTTAAATGCAACCCATATAAATCTCTTAACGATAAAAATCATGCATCGTTTAGTATTATTTTCGTGATAATACGCCTATGACAATTGAACCCATTTGTTTTTTATTGGCTCCTCATCTGCTGTTCCTCCCTAGACTATTAGACTCTAGCTATTTTTAAAATATCATCTTTTCGTCGCATTAATGATCATCCTCTCTTTTTATAGCAGTCAATTGGCCATCATTGCGGATACTATTCTTCAGGCGACATACCCAATTCCATTTGCATTAATGTATCCATTATCTTCGTTTTAATCCGAATGAGTCTTCGCTGGTTTTTAAATGTTAACATTATTTTCTGATTTTCTTTATAATTCCTCTTTGTAAACGTCGAAGAACCCACGTGATAAAACCGGTAGAATGCGCTAATAGTATAATTTATTTTTACAGCAGATTCATGCATGTTTGTTATAAAATATCCATACCAGATTTATTCTTATGGATACTTCTGCATATAAAGTGTTTTATTTCTGCACACTAACTGCCTGTCTCACTTCTTCGATCGTGCTAGTATATCCGTTGCAAGATTATCCTTGTATAGGGCAGTTATGACAGTCTGAAATTTTAATTCCCAGCCTGGCATATTCATATTATTATTATTGGTTAATAGCGTTATTCGATCCTTATAGTCTGCAGTACTCTGATTTCCTTTTCTAGTATAGTTTTTCCAGTGATATTGTTCGTCGTATTATATTGCCAAATATAGCGCTATATTTTGATTTATCTTTGGATGCGTTGCAAATTTGTGACGACGCTGATTATCGATTTCGAACAATGTAAACCACTTGTTAATTCCAACAAAATTTTTCATTCGTCGGTTTCCCATTGATTTAGTTTAAATACCAGCCGAAACTGATTACGTTACTTTAATGTAACATACAAAAATGAGGAAATAAATAATTAATTAAGTACCGTAATCTGAATTACAGTAGATTCTCAAATTCAGCGACTCTTATGCTCGAAAAAGTCTTCGAAAATGTTGTAAAGACTGAATGAATGTATTGTTGCAAATGGCGGTCATTTTAACGATATCGTGTTCCACATGATTGTAAGCTAATCTCTCGTTTTCCTATTTTTGAATTTCAAAAAATTTGGTCGAGTTTGAGTTACTCAAAAAACATCAAAACCGTCCGTCTTCGATGGGTCATACTATAGATTTTATTTAATTTAATTAGCTCGATACATTATAATAAAATGATTATTTACATTGTCAAACATTCAAAATTATTGCGTATATGACTCTTTTAGTTCGAATAAGTGTTTACGAATAGGTCTCAGTGAGCGGCATCTATATAATCTATATCCGCTACTGGTAACAATAACAATAAACAAACGACAATATTAGCTAAGATATTTAGAATATTCCAATTAAAGTTTCGCAGTTAATTTATTACGTATTTTATGCGTCTCACATTTTTTCGCCGTGAAAACGACGTCAGAATTTGTCACTCGCGACGTTTCGGAGATATTTGCAATTTTCATTTTCGAACCAGAAACAACCACGCAACTTTCAATTTTTTAATATTTTGGCCATTTACAAAAAATTATGATTAGTTTTTATTTAAATTATACATCCTTAAAACATTAATTTTAAATAATTAATAATTAGAAATATTTAATTATATACGAAAAGAAAATTATGTGTATAAACATAGCCCAATAGTATAATAATACAAAGGATACTCATGATTTTTTTATACGTTTTCCTGTATTCAATAATTTCTGAGCTTTTATATTTACATGAGTTTGTAGTCGCCGCTCATACGCATATGCAAAATCGCGAATTACTTCATCCACTACCTTCTTCGATTGTAGGTCCCGTAAATTATGATCGAACGAATGATTTTGTTCTGTGCTCTCTGGATGATTGTACGATTGGATGGTTCCTCACATCCTTATAGGTCCGAACCGTAGGTTAATCAGATAAGTCAGTCTTTTATGATACAAGCCTAAGTTCGACTTGTGTCCCAGTAGCCAAAAAATTGGCGAATTCTAGTGAGTGTTAATTTGATCGTATTTATGGTACTTCCAGGTTAACTTTGCGTCTAGATGCATACTTAGGTATTTTGTCGAAGCACATATTGGTATCTGTTTTCCATTAATGTAGACACCCAAATTTATGTCTATCGGACCCGTTATATAGGTAACATGAACTGATTTCGACTAACTTAATTTTCCAATTTCGCAACCACAAACCTGTCTTGTCGAGACTATCTTGTAATATATAATTAACTTCAATTTGCACGTTAGCAACAGCGAGGATTACGGTGTCGTCTGCAGACTGGCAAATGTAGTACCTTCAATTTCTGAAACATCGGCCGTATACGGGAGGTAAATCAAAGGACCGAGCACACGGCCCTGAGGCACGCCTGTTTGCATCTCATTGTAGCTAGATTTTTCCTCCTCGTGAACAACGTGGAACTAGATACGATAACAGCAACCGAACGTAATTAGCTGGTAAGAAACTACTGAGTTTAGAGACAACAGCCCTCATGCTCTACACCCGATCGAATGCCTGAGCTACATCTAAAAATACTACTGAACAAAATTTTTTCCTCTAAGGCATTATTAGTTAAAAATGACAAGTAAGGAACCTCCACTCAGTGCCCCTGGAAACGACACCTGTCGGCTAATCCTTACAACACGGGTGACAGTAGCAGCTATGTTTTGCATTGCAAATACACAGAAATGGCTCTTTTCAGAGCCACACATGACAGTGGCCAGCATTAATATCGAAGGACTGACAGATACTAAGCAAACAATTTTAGCAGAATTTTGTTTAGCAAACAACTGCGATGTAATATGTGTTCAAGAAACGCATCGTGGCATACAACATAAACGACCAAATATTAAAGGAATGAAAGTCGCTGCAGAAATTCCCCACGAAAAACATGGAAGTGTGGTTTTCACAAAACCTAATATTAATGTAATGTCAACGGAAATACAGAATGATGAGACAGAAATTATTACGATTCAGCTTCGGAAATGTTCTGTTACATCGGTGTACAAACCATCTAACATTGGTTTTATCCCACCATCGATAGTAAATTTCAAAAACTCTAAAAACAAAATTGTTATCGGATATTTTAATAGTCGCTCAATAAACTGGGGATATGACAACACGGATCACGATGGCGAACTTACTGAACAGTGGCTAGAGTTGGAAAATATGATATTGGTTCATGATCCAAAATTACCAGCATCGTTCGCCAGCGCCAGTCGAATATAACCCTGATTTAATTTTGCTTAATGCCCATTTAAAACATATCGGAATAAAAAAAAATCGGAAAACCTATATTCGCAACATCGTCCAATTATTTTTAAGTTTATTTCTCATATCGGACCGAATATAGTTCCCTACAGAAGACAATTTAACTTTCGTAAAGCCAACTGGAATGCTTTTTCAAAAGAACTAGATGATGAAATACAAGAAATTGAACCAACATCTAAGGAATATGATACATTTGTTAACCTAATTAAAAGGATATAGAGAAAACATATCCCTAGAGGCTGTCGAACTAACTACATCCCAGGACTAGATGACGAGACAACCCTACTATATAACCGTTATGAAGAGATGTTTAATACGATCCTTTCGCAGAAAAAACCATGGCAACAGGTGAGAAAATCGCATCACATATTGCAAAATGCCGTAGGAAACGGTGGATTGACACGATCGAATCTGTTGATATGAAGCATAATAGTAAAAAGGCATGGTAATTAGAAAACTGAACTGCGACCCAACTGAAAGTAGAACCCCAGCCAAGGTTACAAGTACTGGGCAAGTTCTCAATCTCGTACAACACATTGAAGATGGCTTTGAAAATAATCTAATGACTGATGCTGTTTTTATAGACCTCTCATCTGCGTGTGATACTGTAAATCATAGGACATTATTAGAAACATTATACAAGATGACTAGAGATCTTAAATTTACAAAGCTTATCAAAACATTATTAGAGAACCGCAGTTTTTACGTTGACCTAGACGGTAAATCTAGCCGGTGGAGAAAGCAACGGAATGGTCTTCCGCAAGGAGCTGCCCTCTCGCCGATTCTTTTCAATGTATATACAAATGATCAACCGATTTTCGCAGATATGAAACATTACATTTACGCAGATGATCTAGTAATCATATTTCAAGAAACAAGTTTTTGGGTTAATAAAGGACAGGCTAACAGAAATGTTAAACAAGCTTTCGGAATATTATGTACTTAATCAACTTAAACCAAATTTTAAAAAGACGCAAGTATCAATTTTCCATTTAAGAAATACCATTTAGCACGAAAAAAATTGAATGTTGCATAGCAAGGAGCAAAATTAGAATTTACTAACCTTGGTGTAACATTAGATAGAACACTCACATACAAAAAGAACTGCGAAAATATGAAGAATAAAATGACTACTCGAAACGATAAGAAAACTTGTTGGTACACCGTGGGATGCTGAACATGAAACAGTTAGGATTACCACACTATATGTAGTTCTGTAGCTGAGTATGCGTGTCCAGTCTGGTATAATTCTGCTCACGCCAAACAAGTGGATATCGCTCTGAATGAAAGCTACCGTATTATCACAGGATATTTGAAGCCAACTCCTATCGCAAAAATGAGAGCTATTACAGGTAAGCACCACTACCAATAAGATGTCGTATTGCGGCAGAAGTAGAACAAATGAGTCAAAAAACCGATGACCGCCATATGCTATGGTTATATACAACAGCAAGACTGAAGTCCGGTAAAAGTATTATGGCCACAACTAAGGCAATTAACAATGTTAAACTCGAAATTACACGACTTAACGCTTGGGAAACAGAATGCCAAGAGTGGAAAACGGAGCCATGGCTTAAACCTACAGAGGAGTTTTCCTTAAACGCAGACCTAAACTATGCTCGATGGAGATCTCTCAACAGATTGCGAATACAAGTTGGACGAACCACCGATAATTTGAAAAAATGGCGAATTTCAAAAAGTTCATTATGTGCTTGTAACGAGGAGCAGTCTATCGCTCACTTGTTTTCGTGTAAGACATGTCCGGTTAAATGCAGTTTCGAAGACGTCATGAAACTGGAAGGCAATGTAATTGATTTCTTGGATTATTGGAAATCCATACTATAAGCTGCTTCACCCGACACGAAGAAGAAGTTAAAAATGATTAACAAAGGACTATTAAAGAAACTGTTTAATAAGTTTTGATCGTACTTAAAAAAAATTATCACCCAACCACCGGTTAATAATAAAATAATTTTAAGGGGTGTACATAAATTACAGATTTTAGTCAACGATATAACTTCATAGTCGTAGTAACGTATTGTAAACATTTTTTTTTTTTTAATATTCATAGACACGTACGTATAGCAGTAAAAATAAATGAAATCCCTACGTGTGTTTGTGTATGCACACATTACTATTGTCGAACGAGATAATTTTGAAACATTCGTTAATTTAACGTTTATTCAACTATATCGATAACATACAAAAAATGTACATTATCAAAATAGAAAAGTCGCTCGTACAACACATACACACATACACGTATATGTATATACACATATACTCGATACATTTTACTAAATCGATAAAAACAAAAAATTATCAAAACAGAAAAATTATACATACAGTAGGAATAAATTAGAATCTCGAACTTTCAAACGAAAATTTAGGTCGTTTCATATCAGATAAATTACACCTAATGTAATAGAAAACGAAAAGCACGAAATAAGAATAATAATAATAATAATAATCTTAAATTGACTTACATCGTCTGAAGATGCTCTTTTGTTGCCTCTTAAGCTAAGCCTTTTCTTCCATTCGCGTCTATGCGACGACACTGATGCCGACGTAGCTGGCAGTGAGGATTCCGCCATTTTGTTGTAAATTCAACCAGAACAGACAGAATTTTTCTTTACATAACCTTCGTCATATTTCTTCTAGATTGCTAAATAAACAAACAATAGGAACACACATGTATATATATATATATGTATATACAAAAATGACAAGACAGTTCAAACTTATTATTACCGTTTTCCATTATTAGAAACTCTCGTGTCGGAGAAAAATGGAAAATACAGCGGCAGATAACCAACATTATCATTTTATATGTAATCATACTAAAAGGAGCCAAAAATACTAAGAATAAACAATAGAATACAAAAACAAATGAGTCGACAATTTTTAAGCATTTTATCAGATTATTACAATTTTATTATTATTATTATCCATATTTTATCATTATTCATATTTTATCATAGAAAAGAAACTTATTAGCGAAAAAAAAAATGGGAGAGTTAATAAGAACGAGAACGAAATGATTATAAAACAAAAAGACCAGGACAAGACAAACTCATCGAAGTATCCTCTAAATATATATATATATATATATATATATATATATATATATATATATATATATATATATTCTTATAATACATTTATATATATACATATATTATAAAAAAATATAGAGTAGCCTGCGAAAGTAGCTCATGGCTACCGGTAGTGACTATCAATATCTATGTTTAATCTTAAATAATTCCGAGATAAAAATAGGAAATTTTTCTAATAGAATAATTTCATTAGGATTAAGAGAGCAATCGATATTATACAATTTTCTTAGATGATTATATTTACTACATGCGTATACTATGTGCTGGACATGCTGTATCTCATTAGTTGCACAATTACGACATTTTTTTCACTTTTGCCGTCTATATCTAAATTATTTGAAAAACTGCTGTTGAAACGATTAAAGCCCCTTGTTGCTCTTCCGAATCATCAATTTGGATTTAGGGATAAGCACTCTACGATCGATCAGTTACATCGGGTAACTGCGACCATTGAACGTGCTATGGAGGAAAAGAAATATTGTGCAACAGTGTTTCTAGACGTATCGCAAGCCTTCGACAAGGTATGGCATGCAGGACTAATTTACAAAATTAGTACAATCCTTCCAAGAAATATGTGTCAATTACTCGAATCCTACCTTGCAGAGAGAAGCTTTCAGGTCTCTCTGGCAGAGGCTATATTGTTACCGTATCCAATAAAGGCAGGAGTGCCACAAGGTAGCGTCCTTGGACCTACCTTGTACCTGTTATACACAGCAGATATACCGCCAACTACAGAAACCTGTATTGCCATACGTTGAAATTTAAAGCTTTCTCTTCGACCCCCGATAACTTTCGTCCCCGCAGTCGGATCGAAAAACAAGTAGAACGAAAAACACGCCTAATCGCCGTCGCTACAAATCTAGCCGATCGTCGAAGGTGCCCATTAACGGGTAGACTACGATATGGGCCGCGAAATGGGACGAAAAAACGTCGAAAGTGTTACGTCATCTGCAGGAGATTTGTCCTTTTCACCGAGTCGGACGCGATCTTTCGAACGGTGAAAACCGTTTTCGGCTATCTAGTAAAATGGGCACGTTAAATGGGTTCAAAAATCGGGTCGAAAATCGACCTTTTCCCCTATAAACCGGTCTAGACGATCGCCCGTTCGAGCGAACGCGTTCAGGGTGGACTTTTTCGAAAGTAAACTCCCGACGCTATAACGTTCGTAGAAGGTGATTTTTCGAAAGGTCCGACCGTTAGGCCGTTAGCAAAAATCAAAGTCGAAATTTCGTTTTTCGGAATTTCGTCCATTTTCCGGAAAATCCGCTATTTCCGACGCATTTCTCTAATTAACCGCGATCGAATTCGTTATCGATCGAAAGCCGACTAAATTCTCCGTCGAAATGATATGTATGAAAATTTTCGCCAAACGTCGAAAACCGACCTTTATGCGAGGTCGAAGTTGGCCATTTTGCCTTAATCGAAATTGACTTCTTTCACCGAAATCGCTGTAGAAAAAAAAACAGGCCCTAACTCGAAAAAAGCCCTCGTCATTTTTTACCCAACCCTATCGGCTATTTTTTCGATTTCTCGGTCGATAGTCGTACGATGCACCCAACTTCCGGAACAATTCGGTTTATCCGGCATTTTCTGGTAGCGAACTATCTCCACCTTTGGCGTGGCATAGCGAGCGACGTAAACATTTTTAAACGATTCCGACTTCGGAAATAGTCGTTACTGTATAAGATGTATGGTAAAAAGCGAAAACCGCGCGAAAAAAAATGTCAAACCAAACTCGAAAATTTCAAAAGGGGACCCCCTTTCGATTTTTTCGAAATTTCGATTTTTCGCAATAATTCGCGAACTATTCGCAATTTGAGAAAATTATTCCAACAAAAGTTACGGGCGACTAAAATACGCGTCTATCGACGGTAGTCGCGTATTTTTATAGCGAATACTCGTCGAGCAAATAAAGGGTTTTGGGGTTTTGCGTCTTTTTTACGGCCTCTATGATAGGGGGGTTAGGTTGGGCTTAAAAGAAAGTAGACGTCGAGATCTATAATTTATGGTATGACGTAAATGTTTTAAAAATTAACCGGTAACGAGAAATCGTGAGTTTAAAATTTGATTTTCGATGTTTAAAAATTTTTTCATCCATTTTTGGTCAGCGGGTTAGTAGCTACATTTCAAATAATTTCGATAATATTTAATTAAAAAAATAATTTGTTTTAATTTTGATAATATAATATATAAAAATTTGATAATATTATATGTGTAAATATATAATACAATTTTGATAATATAATATATACATATATAACTGGGAGATTAGTAGCTATATATATACCTGTAGCCCAAAACGTTTGATCGATCTTTTTTTAATATATACATAGGAAACAGCAGCTGCAGAGGAATGTTTGGCCGGTAGGACATATAAACTATATACACGTACATATTAACTGTAGGTATCGCACGTACATACATAACTTTTTATTAGGCATAGCGAGCGAGGTAAAAATTTTTAAACGATTCCGACTTCGGAAATAGTCATTACTGTATAAGATCTACGGTAAAAAGCGAAAACGCCCTGAAAAGAAATTTCAAACCGAACTCGAAAATTTCAAAAGGGGACCCCCTTTCGATTTCTTGCAAATTTCGATTTTTCGCAATAATTCGTGAACTATTAGCAATTTGAGAAAATAATTCCAACGAAAGTTACGGGCGATCAAAAATACGCGTCTAACGACGGTATTCGCGTATTTTTATAGCGAATACTCGTCGAGCAAATTGAGGTTAAAGGGTTTCGGGGTTTTGCGCCCTTTTTACGGCCCCTATGATAGATAGGGGTTATATATAAATCATCAATATATATTAGGTTTTTTGCGCGATAAATCGCTTAAGAATGGGGTATTCGACGAATTTAATTTATATATATAACACGCGCGTACATAAATAACGTTTTATAGCGGCGGGCGTGTCTTAAGTTCAACAGCAACTGCAGTATGACGTCATTTCGATGAATTTGGTTTTATCCGATGGCAAATTTCTATAGCAAAAATTAATCTCAGGAAAGCGGGCGTGTCTTAAGTTCAACAGCAACTGCAGTCAACGAATTTGGTTTTATCCGATGGCAAATTTCAGGAAAAATATATATAAATTAACGATATTTTTGTTTTATGTAGACTTCCCACTTGCGGAGCCCATTCAAAGGGCGGGTTTGGCGAATTTTAGTCGAATTTGGGTGAAACTTTTTTTGTTTTACTCGTCAGAGCCCCTGCACTATTTGAACGGTATTTAATCACAATTAATCCCCAACAGCTTCCCAAAAATAGGCACTACTCCCGTTGGGTAGCAACCCCCTTGGGTAGCAGAGGCGGATAAAACCCCTAGTTTAATTTCAAAAATAAATGTTGGTTTTTTAATATGAGAAGATTAATAGGTAGTACGCGTGCAATAGTTTGAATAGCAATATTTGAAGCAGTTGTATTATATATATATATATATAATTTTCGACAGTTTCAGATATTTATCCTTAGTGTGTACAATGAAAGTAGCAGAGATAAATTCTTACTTCAATCAATTCCCAAACCGATACGACTGCTACGAAATAAATGAAAATCGAGATGTTTCCTAAGTTATAAATAAACCGTTAACTTCCGTACCATCGGGTAGGTCTCTTTGACAAATTGTTAGATACAAGATTTAATAGCTCCTCAAGGATTTACTTAATAAGCTCAAACCGTCCTTAGAGGAAACATCTAACACGTACGTAGAACATGTAAATACGCAGGACTATGGTTTTAATAAAAGAGCATCTTAATAAGGTTAGGTTCGGCAAAAAATGCTAGGAGGAGGTTGGTATTCAAATTTAAATATGATTGAAAGTTTGGGCTTGAAAAAAAAAGTATGTACGATGCATCTAAGATTAACTTCATACATAGATCGGGTATCGAATGATTGTGTCCGTTGCTTTTCAAAAATAATTGAAATGGACAAATACGGTCATCGAGAAAAATGATTCTCGTTCCACGTGAAAGCTAAACGTCAAAATTATCGTAAATAATAATACCTATATAAATAAACAACGCAAAAATTTGTTAAAATCGCTATACATTTTTACAAGAAATAAAGTCTACAAAACTTTTCAGCCATTAAGTCATTATCGAGCGGACATGAAAAGATTTTCGGTCTTTATATATATATATATATATAAAAATTTGATGATTTTAACCTTTTGTTGTTCATTATTTTTACATTTCACACTGTTCGAAATAATAATATTGGTAATATATTTTATCTTTTTGCGATTGAAAGGAATATTAAATTAGATAAAATAATTTCGGAATAACCGCGTACAATTTAGAAAAAAACGATTTATTAATAATAAAATAAAACAATATATTTATATTAATCTGATGATGAGCGCGGCATGTTGCTTGAAACGTAAACTCGGGTTTATTAATATTAATATATTGTTTTATTTTATTATTAATAAATGTTTTTTTTTTTCTAAATTGTACGCGGTTATTCCGAAATTATTTTATCTAATTATGAATATCGACCGAAAAAATAATTAAAAAAAAAAGGAATATTAAATATTAAAGCGATAATCGGATAAGAGTTAGTCTAATATACGGACCAGTTAATAAATAAATAAATTTTCACTATATAAAGTAGTGTTAATAGTAATTTCGTTTAAATATTTAAACGGCGTATCGAAATTGGCTGGAGAGAAATCTATCGGAAGGAAAGATTGTTAATTTAGAATTACGTACGAGGTGAAAATTTCTCGAGTAGGGGGAAATATAATTTCGATTAATTTGCTACGCAAGAAAATTGTATTCTATTATCATCGTCATCGTGTAAGTTTGACAAAGTTGATGGGTAACACACGATGATTGGATAACTTTTTGACGCGAGTCGAACTTTTCACTTTATCATATATAATTTTTATAACTATTTTCGCGGTTCGATATTCATAATTAGATACAATAATTTCGATCGTTTTACTATTAATAAATCGTTTTTTTTTTCTTTTTACGCGGTTATTCCGAAATTATTGTATCTAATTTTCACTTTATCAATACGGTTTCCGTCAAATTTGATTCGAGGTCTGCCCTTTTTTGGTCGATTATCGTTTAGATAGATACGAGTAGATAGGTAAAAAGTGTATTTATAAAATAAATGTATAACGAAACTAATAGTATAACGTATACACAGTTCTTACTACGTATGTTTAAAAAGTATACCTATAGTAGTTCATTTAACTAAAATCAAAAATACAGGAAACAACAAAACCTGCATACTGATCATAAAGCTATATGTAAGCTTATAAATATTTGCGTTAATAAGATAAACGATCATTTTTATGTGTATTATACACACAAAAAAAAAAAATAAAAATAAAAATCGTTTAATCTTCCTTCAGTTAAATACACGATGATCAAATGGCGAGCAATCGCGCAATTTTTTCGATTTTTTCTTTTATCATCGTCATTATTTGTGTTCTTCCGACACTCTTTGGAGTACTTCCTAATTTTGGATTTTCTTCGTACAAGTTATTTTCAACATTTTTCTCTGTAGCACTTCAATTCTTCAAAAGATAACTAAATTCACGATACGTTTTTCTCGATGACGCAGTGACGGCATATACGAAACTACAGTCAACCTGTATTACTAGAGGTCTAAACTGCCGTCATAAATCTGAATAATGAATAATTATAAAGGAAAATTTGAAATCTTCCGGACATGTTTCGTTTTTAACCAAACATTTTTTTAATACAGAAAATTTGTTCAACGTCGACAAAAATATATTATAAAAAAAAAAAAAAAACGCGAGTTATCGAAGGAAAATCTTGTCGAAACGAGGCTCAGAGAAAAAAAACCCGCAAAGAAGTTGATACGGATCATTTGCCCTAACACGAACAACACGTAGATAACGACATATATGTAACGTTAAAAATAAGCGAAAATGTCGCGCATAAATGTTTAACCGGTTAAATTATAATGAATGAAATAAATTATTATAGGCGAATATTTTAATATCGTTTGAAAAATTTTCAAGAAATAAAATACACGTGCACACATACGTACATGTAAATACCGCCACTTAATTAGTTAAGCATTTACACGCGCGAATTTTAATAAACAAGAGACTCATACAAGCCTACATAAGCATATATATCACGCACACAATCATAGTTCATACAGTCACATATAACTAAAATGATGTCGAACTGTATGCTATTTTATAATGTTCTCAATACTCATCAGAAACCAGAACTGCTTCTCAGATTTTGATTGTTTCCGACTGTTCAGTATCGGCTTATCCTGTCTATCTTCGAATAATCATATTATTCGCTCAATTTTAAAACTAGTAAACTGGTTTTTCGGCAATAGTATAACCACTCTCCGAGTTCAGTCACGTAGGAATGATAGGCGATAAACAAGCTGACCAAGAAGCATACTGTACTCTCTAACACCGCCGACCACAGCATGTACATCAAACTTGCAACTAGCCGCACAAATGGCACTCTAATAAAATTAATTTTCCCGCATCAAACGGAATAACCGAACCTTGGTTTCACTCTACTAACATCTTTCGAGGAAAATTTTACACACTTAACTCGACTCCGCATAGGTTACATTAGCTTGACACATAACCACATTCTGAGTAATGACCATCTAAACCAATACTCCTTCTCTCTTAGCATTATTTTCCATACAGTACTACACACATTGTACATGTTCTTCTTTATCCAAAAGCATCATAAGTATATTTTTATTTCCATGTATAGAATCTGTGTTAGAAAAAGATCTGGACTGATTAGTTCATTTTCCAGTATATCCTCGATTCTTGTTACTATTCTGCTCGTTCGCGTTCCCGTTAAGTAAACGTTTTGCCATTTGTACTGGTATTTTTGTTTCACTTACTTTATTTTCTGCATTCTCATTATCTTACCACTTTTGATATTTTTATGTACTTACAGTTACACATACGCTATATATATATATATATATATATATATATATATATATATATATATATATATATATATATATATATATGTGTGTATATAATTTATAGGGACGTCCGTATAAAAATACCTCGCGAAACCTGTTAAAACTTGACCGAGTTTCATTCCACAAGATATTCAAGGTTTATTTAAATAAAATTCGGAACAATACAAATATAGAATAAAGCGGTACGCCGGTTTCCTCATTACCCGGTTCAGATTGACTTAATATACTCGGAATTAAACAGCTTAAAGTTATAAAGGCGTCAAAACGTTCAGTCGTCACGTGCATTAATAATAATTAGAAATAACAATACGATGATAATAATAATCGCGATAATTAGAGTTAATAGTAGTACACGTCGCTTCGGGTTATGTAGTCGACAATTGATTTGTCCCTTTAAGGTCGAACAGATTAAAACCGCAAGTTAACAGGATACCTTAGATAGCGCATAACGTCGCTATCACACGCTTACACCCCACTCCACCTTTCCGCGGGAAGCAAAAGTTCTCTATAAAACTTTATCAAATTTTCAGCTAATTTGTACTATTCTCTCCTATTGTTGTCTTGTTGACTTGGCGCTTATATAGGCCGAAAATAGAAATATATATATATCCAACAAAGTATAATCCCGTTTATAATTAATCGAATTAAAATATCGATTTCTCCACGATAAAAAAATTAAAAAAAAAAAAAAACAGCAAAACAAAACAGAAGGAAATAAAATAAATTATACGAATATATAATTATTTTAGGAACGATCAAAATTTCAAAGTTAATTTAATTAAGATAAATAAATAACGAACAGATAATAATAACGTCAAAGTTGATTGTTTCGATACTATTCAATTAACGTGTACTAGCGTTTGTCATAGCAAACGTATTAAAAAACAGCAAAAAATAAATTAATACACGTATATATATATATATATGTGTGTGTGTGTGTGTGTGCATACCTATATGTGGTAATGTATATATGTATGTATATGAATATTTGGCGTATATATAATATACGTATAAGTATTATAACGAAATGAATAATAATGTGTACAATTCGCCACATTATAAGGAAATTTTAAAGTCGAATTAATTTTTATGTTTATTTTTTTTTTATTTTTTTATCGCGATCGGCGCTTCGCAAAGAAATTACGTATTTCAACCGGTTATATCTCTCAACAGCCTATTAACGTAAACCGATGAAAGTTACCGAATACCAAAACTAGTCAGCCGGTTTATGTTTAAATTAAAATTTTAAGTTTCTGGACGACTATTTTCAATTGTTTTAACCGTTAACATTTACATACGTACGAGTTTCAATTTTTCGAAATATAAAAACAACAACAATATATTTGCATAAGTTATAAACATTAAAGAAAAATATAACACACGGTATTACAACCATTGTGTACCGAGAACACCTTACCACAATAACACCGTAAGAATATAAAAAGTAAACGTATTACGTACGATTTTAATCTTTTATTATTCCAAATGAACTACACTTAAAAAAAAAAAATAAATAAAAGTGAAAATGGTTCCAACTAGATTTTAAAAATTTTTAATTATTTTTCTTATTTTTTTACGGGTATTTATAAATACATGTCGCCCTTGTAAACGAACACTCCATACATATTTATTCAACCTGCGTCAGACGATACTAATACTATGTAGGTAGGCTGGCTACTTCGCACGCGTTATCAGCCAATTCTGGTATATAACCAGAAAATTCCCATACTCCGTTGTTACTAATAGAAAGTCTTTTGCTCCGGCATCAACCACTATATGCCGTTACATGTACATGTTGTTAATATTATTTCTATCTCCCTTCAACTGTGTTGTAAGATAATATTAACGTATAAGATCGATTTACAAATGTACATATTTTTAGTGTACGTATTTTATTGTTACTAATTAGCCGTTAGGAAAAGACTGTTTAAGTATATGTATTCAGGGCATTGCCCTATATGGATGCGAAACTTGGATAATGACGAAAGACGAGAAGCGAAAACTGATGGCATTAGAACTCTGATGTTACAGAAGATTACTAAAAATAAAATGGACAGATAAGATAACCAACGAGGAAGTCTTGAGAAGAATTAATGAAAAACCGACTTTATTAAAAATAATTGTAAAAAGAAGAACCCAAATGATAGGCACTGCGACACGAAGGGCTAATCTAATAGAAGGGATGCATCCGGGAAAGAATGTGTTTGGAAGGCCCCGCGAATAGATTACATTTCACAGACTCTCGGAATGGAGAACTGAAACGGATGGCACAGAATCGACAGAGATGGAAATCAATGACAAACCAATCTTAGGATTGAGCGCAATATTTTTTTTTTCTATTATTTATAATACTGCGAGCTGTCCACCAAGGACATTTAGCAGTACGTTTAAAAGAATTGAGCATGAGGGGACAAGCATCCAGCGATACCTACCTGATTACGACGACCCTAAACGAGATCCTGCGGTTTCTGAAGTTTTAGTCTCCTTATGTCACCGGTGGTATCAAGCAATCCTCTAGCAAAAGTATTCGGGTGGCTATCAAGTCTTCTTGCGTGTCTTTTAGCGTGAACTTTTATGACCTCGGCCACATAATCTATACGTAAATCTCGATGCAACGTTAGATTTGTTACATACCACGGTGCCTCGGTTATCATCCGAAGAATTTTATTTTGTGACGTTTGTATTATTTTCAGGTTTGATGGTCTAGCACAACCCCAAAGTTGCACCCCATAGGTCCAGACAGGCCTTAGAACCACCGTATATATTAAACGTTTATTATCTGTCGTTAGTACACTGTTTCTCCCTATCAGCCAGTACATTTTTTTAACTCGAATATCTAATTCTTTGTTCTTCATCTGTATGTGATGTTTCCATATTAATCGGCTATCCAGGTGTAATCCTAAGTACTTGACCGTTGATCGCACTGACAGAACGGTGCTATTAATCCTGACGGGTGGGGGTGTAACTTCTCTGTTGGTAAAATGGATATTGACAGATTTGTTTTCATTAATTACAATTTTCCATTTTTTAAACCATATCTCCGCCTTAGTAACAGCTTTCTGTAGGTTACTGCTAGCTATCTTCGGATCCGTGTGTGTTGAGAGCAGTGCAGTGTCATCCGCAAATGTAGCCAGCTGTACGTTTTCCATTGTAGGGAAATCAGCCGTGTATAACAAGTACAGCGTGGGGCCCAGCACAGAACCGTGGGGAACGCCTGCTAAAAGAGGATGTATTTCTGAATAGGTATGTTTATAACGCACTTGAAAGTGGCGATTTTCTATGTATGATTTCGACGACAGGTAAAAATTTTTCAGCAATAGACATTTCAGTTTATATAATAGACCATCGTGTCAAATCTTATCAAAAACTTGTTGAACATCGAGAAATGCCGCCGTACATACTTTTTTGGTTTCTAAGCTATTTTCAATTATACTAACCACCCTATGTAATTGATCAGTGGTGGAATGGTGTTTTATAAAACCGAATTGATGTTGCGGAATTATATCATTGGATTGTATGTAAGGCTGTAATCTTTTTAATATTAATTTTTCTACTACCTTCGACAAAACAGGCAACAAAGAGATCGGACGATAAGATGAAACAGAATACGGATGTTTGCCAGGTTTCGGAATCATTATAATTTGCGCGAATTTCCAATGTACTGGAAAATATTGTTAACGAAATATTGCATTACATATATAAGTCAGCAATACTATAGCTTTTCGCGGAAGTTCATTCAATAATTCAGCGTTTATTAAGTCGAAACCCGGACTTTTCTTCTTTTTCAACGTTTTAAGTAAACATTTCACCTCAGAAGGTGAGGCTAACTTAATCGAAGAAGATGATTCATATGGACTATTTATATAGTCGTATATTTCCCTGTCCGTGCTAGCCGTTATGTTTGGCTGAAACACGGTTACCAGGTGCTGAGCAAATAAATCTGACTTCTGTTTATCATCTCTCGCCCATGATCCGTTATCATATTTTATCGGAGGAATATGTGTATTGGACTGTTTAATATTTTTGGTGCACTTCCACAAGGGAATAGTCATCTATTGCTAGGGGTGAAAGTTTATTTAAATAGCTATTAAGGGTTTTGTTTTTAATTTTTGTAATAACATTTTTAATTCTTTTACTTTATTGTTGAAAAATTTTTTATCCCAAGGATTCCCTGTTTGAACCACCTTCGTCTAAACTTTCTGTTTTCCGAGACTAGCTTTCGGACTGATAGCGGATAATTATTACTTTTTTTTTAAGTATTAACTGGAGTATTCAGCGTGGCTGCTGTTTGTATCTCCCTAGTTAGATACCGTACGGCATTCTCGATGTCAATTTCGCTTTTTAATGGAATTTTTAGATTTAATTTGGTATCTAAGTATTCCCTAAATGATTCCCAATCTGTTTTGTGGTTACACAAATATATTTTTTCCTCGCGACATATAACCGAATCGCCAAACGTTAAAATGGTACAAGAGTGGTCCGAAAAAAGATCGAAAGAAGAATTTATTCCTGAGTAATAACTAGCAGTTCCTTTCGTGATGAAAAAATCCAGCAGATCCGGTATTTTACCATTGTCGGTTGGCCAATATGTCGGTTCCCCCGTTGATATGTATTTAGCATTATGACTTTCCAGTGCTTGTTTCAGCATACGCCCCCTTGTTGTCGTTAACCTGGAGCCCCACGCTCTATGTTTGGCGTTCCAATCAGCTCCAGAAACGAATTTACTCCCCAAATATTTTATGTATTTGCTAAATTCGATTATCGTTGTCTTGGCGGACAATAAGCAGCTGATAACACAAGCTGGCCACCCATCATCTGTATGCTAATACTAGCTCCCTGTAGATACTCCTCTTTAAACTGATTTAATTCATGATGTACAATGTCAGTGTTTATTAGTATTGCTGAACCACCATGCGATTTTCCCGAGGGGTGTGTACACGAATACGTGTTATAATTATTTATTTTGAAATTATCCTTATCAGTAAGGTGAGTTTCAGAAACTAAAATTACATCGATTGAATTAATATTTAAGAACAATTCAACTTCGGCTTTATGATTTTTCAAGCCATTCGCGTTCCACTGAGCAAGCCTTAGATACCTCGGCATTATTTGATTAGTTTTTGAACTAACGTGGTAAGCATGGATAACATCATGCTATTTTGCTCAGCTAATTGGCGGGATATTGTCTTAAATTCGTTCAGAAACTCCGCCAAGTTCACCGTAGGCACATTTTGTCCCTCTACATTTAGATTACTCGACGATCTATTACTGTCGGAGATTTTCCCGGAAATTCCTACATGGTTCATATTTGCTGTAGTATTATTCATCTGGCCTGAGGTGTTAGTATTAATAACTTGTGAATAGCTTACAGATGGTCATCGATAATTTTGTTCGATAGGTTGACTCGCTCTAAATTTGAGATTTGTTTTATTTTGTACTAATTTTTGATATATCTCACAACCTTTATAATTCGCGGGATGAGATCCACCGCACAGTCCGCATGTAGGTGGTGATTGTGGGTCCTTTTTGCATTCGTAGGTTCGATGTCCATCTCCACATTTCACGCATACTGGCGCTCGTGTACAGTAGACTTTCGTATGCCCCAATTGTTGACAGTTCAGACACTGCGGCATTGACGCTTTCTTTTTAGGCGATTCTATTTTAATAATTGTATTACACAGTGATTTTAAATTATATATCTCTCGACAATTTGTTGTTGGTTCTAGGTCTATGAAGAATAATGGCAATGGTTTTTTTGTCTGATACCGCCTCACATTATGAACATTGCGAACTTTAAACCCATGCGATTCTAATTCTTCTTTTATGACCATTGGATCGATTGAAAAGTGTAAATGCCTGATCACAACTTTGTAAGCTCTATCTTGTTTCATTTGGTAGGTGTGAAAAATAATATTTTCTTCTCTAAAGACTCGCGTTAACTTGCGGTATTCTTCCGGAGAGCGTACATTAATTTTAACCACCCGATCTGTCAGCGCTTTTGCACAGTAATCAGCTTTGTTTATTACTAGTTCTATTTTTTCCTGTATTTTTTTGAAATTTTGCACTCCACGTACGAAAATAGGAGGTGGTTTAGGAATAGATGGAGTAGGAATATTTGTTGAATTTGTTTGTATGGCCGCATTGCTTTCTTCATCGGTATCATTTTCATCGTCAATTGGAAGGGCCTCGTATCTATTGCGTGTCATTTTAGCATGTTTCTTATTATTATCCTTAACAATAACTGACTGCCGTTTTTTCCCCTTTTCACTTTAACTTTTTGCCAATCATTCTCGTGATTATTCTCACTCATAACGATTTCTTCGCCACTGGCATTTTCATTTTCCCCTTTGGAACTGTTTTCGAGTAGGAGAGGGAAATATTGGTTGTTGATACTATTTTGATTATCTACGTAATTATAACTTGGCTGTAAGTATTGTAAATTTTAACAAATACGGGCTGCGTGGTGGGAATACTCGTTGATGGTCCTGCCATATCGTTTATAAATGACGGAGTAAATCTAGCCGGTTGCATGATTTGGTTAGTACAAATTTGTGACATTTCATTGTGTTGTATGCGTGTACCAGTCGACGTATAAACCGGTTCTTGTGTATGGGTTTGCGTAGCTACCGTCGTCTTCATGTCCACAAGAGTAGCCCGCGCTTGTATATATGTGTAAATATATATAGACTATACTTTAATAAACCTAAACGTAGCGTAATACAGAAAATTATGATACGGGATAATATAGTAATAGTAACGACAACAACAATAATATGTAATAAAGATAAAAATAAATAAAATGGTATTATCTCACCGATCTGATATGATTCGATGAAAAAGCGATGCCTCCGAGTATATCTACATATCACGAGAAATGAGCGCAATATGATGATGAATATTTATTCTAAATTTTATATTTGAACTGGTTTATTTTCTAACATACCCCCATAATTTGTACTTATATAAATGTATGTATGTTTGTATTTATATATATGTGTGTATACGTATGCACATATATACATATAGACATATATATTTTATATATATATATATATATATATATATATACAAATATATGTATGTATACATATATATATGTATGTATACATATATATATGTATTATTAGTACGGATAAGATCAGATATAAATGTTAACCAGATCTTAATGACCAAACGTGGTAATATTATAAACAGCTTCTTATCATTTAAGTATACCATCAATATTAGTGTATCACCTAATTATCATAATTATTACATATGCTCTTACGACGATTTATTTTCAATTTTATGTTTTTTTAATTTTTTTTGTTTACTTTTTTTTCTAATTGCTTTTTTTTTAACCTGCTAATAACTGTTCCTCGACTTAGCTTTATTGAATTCAAATGTAGTCTTCAGCTGCCGGATTGTTGAGAATTTTCCCAGTCGCCTGAATTTATGACCTATCCGCTTTTATTACAGGCGCAGCTTCTGTTTGATTTGTCCTTTAAATATTGTGTCAATAATATCGTCTAATACGTGCGATCTAATTGTTACCCGAGCAAAATTATGTTCGGCATAATTTCTACTATACCACTTACACTCGAAAATAATGTGTTCCATATTTCCACCAGTTCCACAAAATTGCCTAATTTAGTACTTCGAATCTTAAATTTATACAAATATTCGTTACAAATTTATACAAATATTCGTTACAGTCTCCACGACGGATCTATTATGTCATATTTCCATTGCGTCTTGCCTAGCTGTTTTAAAATTAGTGCGATCGATTAAATCTCTAAGCTGTTCTTTATTAACGTACGACCATAGTTAATCCCTTACTTAAGCATATTCGACTTTTCTTTCATTTATAAATCCATCGATATTATTTTACGTACGGCAAATAAGCATCGGTAGAAATCGTTTTATATCCTAATGACGTATTGAGGAGAAACTTCCATTAAAATATTCTTCAATTGTAATAAATAGCAAATCTATATAAATAAATATTTTCAATCGTGCTTTGTATAATGTTCATTTCTGCTTATAACTTATAATTAAACAATTTACGACCAAGTCGGCACGTATTATCGTAAACCTCTAATGATTCTAGTTTGCTTTAAAATTTAAGTTCCGGTAAACGATTAATCCTACGTATTTTACTTCATCGACCCTTTTTAATTTAAAATTATTAATAATTAAAATTTTACCCCGTTTAATCTTAACACTCATTACGCGAAATTTATCATAAACTATCCCGAGTCCCAGCTCAGTAATTGCTTTTGCAAAATCATCTAACATCAAATTAACTGTATCGAAGGAATTTAATTACGTTCCAGAAAACAGTAAAACAAAGTTTTATATATATATATATATATAAAATTTATTTAATTTCTCAAAAAGCGTATGGCTCGAAAATAATTTATTAATAATTAATAATCGATAAAATGAAAATAATATTAATTAATCGCGAAATCGATGATAAATCTTATATACTGACGATAAGTGTCTGACAAAGCTTGAATAAGAATAAAATAAAATATTCAACAGAGACGGAGGACGATTATAATTTTCACATTTTCATCGACCCCAAGTAGATGACGGTAGTTTATTAGAAGCGTCGTTGTAATTAAAGTTAATCAAGAAAAAGATACAAACTGGAAAATGTATTACAGAAAATGAACTTGCAAATATTACTATCAAGGAAAACACGTTGAAATGTATAGTCAGCGATCTTCGGTAGATTACTGTAGAAAACACGGAGAAAATCCGAAGAGTGATTAAGAAAAAATTCGAGAAACTTCGTAAACATATTTAAAGTACGGCACAAAAAGGAAAAACGCATGATGGAGGAAATATTGGATTTAATGACGGAAAGAAAAAAAACATATTACAGAAAATAATCAAAATGAAAAAAAAATAAAAAGCGCTTAAAGGAGGAATATGGAGAACTGAAAGAATTATAAAGGAAACACGATACCTTTAATCTACATACGAAACTGAAACAGTATGTGGAATATAAAAATGGGAAAATAGTAGTGGATACCGAAGATAGAAAAACGTGATGTGAAAATTACGTACGAGAGAGCTGTTTGGTGTTAGCATATAAGAATAAAGCAACAGGGAGATAGAATGTGAATCAGAATCGTAAATTATAGAGGAATAGGTGCATGGAAAGCTGCTTAAAACACTGTTAGAATCCAGACGTAAGTACTGTAAAATCGGAAGTACTTAAAATAGTAAAAAATGTAACAACCTTACAAATGTTATATAATATGAGAACCAAAAACGAGGAAAATTCAACGAGTAACGAAATTCTAATATTTTGTGGGAATAATGCAGTCAAATAGAAGGAAACGAATATAAAAAGAGCGCGAAAAATGGAACTGCATTTTAGTTAACAAAAAATTTATACATAAAGAAATACAAACAATATATTGAATAAACCGGAATGTCTTTTTACGCATCGGAATGTATCGCAATGAATACATCAAACAGTGTTAATGAGATCGAAAAGAATGGAATATAATAATAAGAAAACATGTTTGTGAAGAAAAAACGAAATGATATGTTGAAGTTAACTAGAAGTAAAGATCTATACGAGAGAAAATATCGCATACCGTGCGTAAACGAAAGGCAGCTTTTTATAGCCATCTTAAAAGGACGAAGACTAAAGAAAAATAAAGACCTAGTCGGACAAGAAAAAAATATATATATAAATAGACGAATATTTTGAGAAAAAATTGAAAATTTCAGAAGTTATAAAGAAAAACAAAAGAAGAAAACATATGGACTGACGAAAGAAAAGAACAACGGCAGAGGATGAAGAAATACTAGTCGGATCGGAATCCTTTAAATCATGCATAAATTATGGTTACGCGTGATTCGAAAAGGTCAAATTAGAAACTATATATATATATTATATATATATATATATATATATATACATATATGAAACCAGTACAATCTCTACAAATAGTTCCAATTTATTTTTACAGGTCATCGCCTGATGAGTAAAAATATTTTTGCGAATTATCTAAAAAACAGAATTCATAGGAAATTAGAAAATAATATGGGGAAATTTGGATTTAGAAATAATATAAGGGAGTGGGATATATTTACTAAAACGCATTCGATGAGGACCCAAATACACTTAGATATTAGAAATATTAGGAAAAGACTAATAGATGAAAGGGACTTGATACAAATAAGGAACTTTATCACCAGAAAAGCAAACTACGACTAGGAAGAGAAGAAACAAAAGATATAAATATTGAATGCGTTGTAAAAAAGGTTTTTCGCCCGTGCTATTAAACATAGACATGTGAAACAGATACTCCAACGAGTCACAACTGAATCCGAAGAAGGCTTACAACTCAATGAGATCTTGATGAATAATAACAGCCTCGCTGACGATACCGTTCTCATAGTTAACTATCGAGAAAAGAGCGCTAAATAGATGGGAATTCAGATTGACGTAGAAAAAAACCGATTATATGAAAATATCTAAAGATAAGAAAATAATAATACAGACAGTGAACATCTCGGCCTTGAAATATTTCGGAATTTCAGTAATAGAAAAGACAAACTCAGATGCGGAAGTCGGTCGTGGGATAGAAATAGCGCGCAAAACATTCCGATGATTTAAAAAGATACTAGGTAGCGATGGCATCAATTTAAAGTTAGAGCAGCGTCTAGTCGTTACATCTGGACAACGTTGTTTACAGGGTGGAAACATGGAAGTTCACAGCAGCCACATTAAAGAAAAGGCATTTGCTCAAGATGAGTTGGACAGGCAAATTAGGTAACAAGAACGTATTACAAGGCCGGCAGAAGGAATGCGAATTGATAACGATCGTAAAAAAAAGCAAAGTTCAATATCCGGGTCACATCATAAAGGGAAGTAAAATACATTGTGTCTCAATTTGTACGTGTGTAATTGTGGACATGTATACATGTGTACGTGTGTTTTTGTTCGTTATGTATAATTAATAAACATTCAAAAGGTGAATTCGATCACCGAAAAGTTATCTATGTGTTTTCTATACTGTTTAAGTTTTGTCCTGCTGGAGTTGAGATAACTAGGATGGTATATGAAAGATGGGAAACATATTTACAATGAAGGAGTAAGTGGTGCAGGGGACAAATGTAGGAAGTTACATGTTCATTGAGCGAGATACGTGTGATGTGGGTGCTCGATAATCGTTTATTAATTATACATATACGAATAACTACAAAGACGCGTATACACGTCTGCACATAAATGCCGGCAAATACATATATATTCTTCTTTCTCACCAAAACCACATATCTAGTGGCTGTTAATATGATCAGAAGTCCTTTATATATTACGACAACTCTAACGCCGACCTAACGGATATATATGGCTTCGTTCCTATAACTTAGAATCGCCGCATATTAAATAGGTCACGTGTTCTTTTTTTTTTTTTTCTATGTTCTTAATACTTGTTTAAATCAATTCGGATAATGAAATCGATGATAATTGCAAGAATTTAATTTTTTTCGAATAATTAAAACGATATAATTTTGTGCGTTCGTTAATAGTAATAATAATAAAAATCGCTTTAGGTTAATTTTTTTTAACTATGCGAGTTACGTAATTTTTGGTGATCTTTTTAAATATAAAACTCTTTTTTCGAAGTTCGAATCGGCATTAAAGTTATTAATCTGTTTTTATCAAGGGCTTGTTACGCTCGTACACACGTCTGGTCGTTTTTGGATAAATGAACGCTTCGTATATGACTGTTATTAGAGTACATTACTGCTGATTTAAACGATTAAGAAAGGGTTCGTTACTGAACACGCGAGTGAAATAGCAAACACGCTGTCCAAAGGATTAATGCCTAGAAGTACCGAACGGTAAGCTTGACTATTAGAATATTAAATCGTGTATAATTAAAACGTTACATAACATCGACACTTTATTATTGGACGTTGGTAATATTAAAATAAAATCGAAATATATCATGCTCTTAACGAAATAGTAGGTATACGAAATACAACAGATTGTAGTATAATCGCAAACAAATTAGAAAGTACGTTTTCAGAATTGAAAGAGGACGTAAAAGAAATAAAACCATACACGTTCGATGCAAACCAAATAATAAAACAATTATCAACGACGACAAATGTGTTAATAGAAATCTACAAATAACAAGGAGTGCCCAGTTGTTGTGGTAAAAAAAAAAAAAAAATTAAAGAGGTTAAAAAATCGATCCAAGATTAAAAAAAAAACAAAATTAATCCACTTATAGAAGCCATAGAAATTACCTAACTCTGTGGTCGCAAAAAATGTTAATTCAGTAGTTAGTACTAAAACAAAAAACGATCATAAAAAATTCCAAAAAAAAATCAAAGTTTTAGAAAGAAAAGACGATTTTAAGTTAAAGATTAGAAAACAGTTACCGCCGAAAGTTATTTCACGCGCCATAATATTTCGATGAAAACAATGTAAAAAGCTTTCGTAATTATTGTTGATGTATTAGTGATTTTTATGAATTAACAAAACAAAATCAAAGTTAATCACTAAAAAATTTTTTTATTAATTAAACGCGAAGCTTTTCGACTGTAAAGTCATTTTTAAGCATTGCTAAAAACGTTACGAATAAATTAACAAAGATATTACGAAAAAACATTTATAAATATCGATACATTGAATAGCCAGATATAAAAATTTGTTTACAATAACATTTAATTATAAAACCGATTTAAAATTAATTTTTCATTAAAATTAATCATATTATTTAATAAATTATCACTACTTCTATGTTTTATAATTTGTAATTTTTCTAATAATTTTTTTTTTTTTTTTTTTAATTTATATTCTACGTGTAAAATTTTTAAATTATCTGTAATGTTTTCTATTAAATGTTTTTCTTCTCTACAGTGCTTTCCATAAAGTGACTTATCGTCATTTTCATTGTTATATGAATTAAAGTGTTCTCTTAGTCTATTATTTTTTGACGTCCTGTTTCGCCTATATAAAACTTTATTACATATTGCGCAGTTTATTCTATAGACTCCAGGATTTTGTAATACCCTATACTCTTCTATTTTACTGTTAAAAATTGATTTAAATAATGTTTTATTATTATTTATCGCTATCGTGATATTGTACTTTTTAAAGGTTTTTAATATATTTTCCTATATATATATTTAATTGATCCTAAATAATTATCTTTTTCTTTTTTATTTTGTAAAGAAGTATTATTTTTTGGTTTGTTCCATAATTGATCTACTATATATACGGGGATTGTATTTATTTGCTATGGCAATTTGCTTAATAATATTCTTTTCTTTATTAAGTTGGTTTTTGTCACAGTTTAAAATAATTTTAGCTCTATTACAATAATTTTTTCAACTATCTATTTTATGTGATTTTGCATGAAAAGAATCGTTTGGAATTATATTACATCTGTTAGTGTTTGTTTTCTGTATATATCAATATCTAATATATTATTGTTTATATTAATATTTTTAAATCTAAGAAATTTATATTTTTATTATTCTACTGTAAATTGAATGTTTTTATTAAAGTTGTTTAATTATATTACAAATTTATTTAATTCATAAGTTTCCAACTTGTTATTCCAAATAATTAATATATCATCTACATATCTTCTCCAAAATTTAATATTGTTTTTAAATATATTATTTTCTTGAGATATTATGTTTTCTAGTTTATTCATATATATTTCTGCTGAAATAGCTGATAAAGGTGAACCCATCATTAATCCTTCTTCTTGTTTATAGTATTTATCATTAAATTTAAAATAGTTTTGATTTAATACAATTTTTAATAATTTTATAAATTAATTTTTAAACTTACTGTTATGCATTTTTGTTATCTTCTATATATCTTAAAACTTCATCTGTTGGTATATTATTATACATATTAACTATATCTAGTGTTATAAGAATATCATTATTACTCATTTTTATTTCTTTCAACTTATCAATTAATTCTATATTTTTTTAAGGTGAAGGACACCCCTCGATCGTGATCATCTGGAACATCTTTCCTCCCGCCTAGGTTTTTTTTTTTTGTTTTTCTGCTCGATCGACCGGGTGGCTTGAGCATGCGCAATTTCTAATTTTACTCATCTTGCAATCATACGGGTGTTTCATCTTAAACTATTATTATTATTATTGCGTGATAATAGCTCAATCAAATCAAACCAGATTTTAACAATAATAATCATAATAATTATAATAACGTATGTACGTTTGTAATTACTACGCTATCGTTATTATATCGACGTTAATATTAAATATAATTCCTTACGTCCTAAATGACTAAATTAATTTATACCACGTTTATATAGAACGATCTTTCGGGACAAATAATTATTTAAGTACAAGTAAATCTATTTATTTTTTTTATTTCGAAAAGTTATTATTTTATCGTTTAACTCTTTTCTATTTTATTTAGGTGCTAGTAGTAGTACAGTTTCAACTGTGTGTAACAGTACACGTGTATGGTACGTCATATGAAAATGAATTATTCAAATATAAAGCTCTTGTTCGTTCTTAGGCAGAGTATTGTACGATAATATAGGATACATTTTACAATAGGTATACTACAGATGTGTAGTTTTTTAAATATTTACTTTTCCGTATAATTATCCAAACCACATACGTGATCTTTTACGTGACGTCATAAAATTTCAAGCTGAAGTTTTTACATAACTTGCGCAACAACGGTCCCGAATATTTTATTTCGCAAATTAGTTATGTCCTAGCATCATAGACTGAATCGCTGTTTCTCTCAATCGACGTTGGTGTCTACTTTCTGTCTGCAACTCGTTACTAAAAACTCATCCATATTTGAATATACCGTTTTAAAGCACACATTTATGTGATTCTTTGGTTTAAACAAACTTCATGCGCTTGTTATTATTGTAAGAAAAACGTTTTAGTTCGTGTGTAGCTTGTTTGAGTTGTAGATTTTATAATTTTTATATTTTTCCATACGTGTATACGCAAATATACTTTTTTCAAGACGACGCCCACTAACGTTACCCGAGGTTACAATCGATGGTAAATTTATTCAGTGGTCGACGCAAGTTCGATACGTAGGAGTCATATTAGATTCTTATCGTTCAATGACAATATTACTAACTGCATTGAGCGCTCAATACTGTCACCAATTTTTAATCGTCATTCTTCTTTATCTATTTCAAACAAAAAGTTATTATACACATCTATTACCCCGATTAACTTACGCCTGCCCTGTTTGGTTTTCGGTTTCCAACAGTACTCGTAAAAGATTACAGCCGTTACAAAACCACTGCTGCAGTATTAAACGTCCGTAGATGTACTAAATTGCGTGATACGCATTCGCGGCTTAACCTTTTAGATACACTTACTTGTATAAACGAATTATCTGGTAAATTTTGCCATAATTGTATAATGCGTGACAGCGCATTAATTAACACTATAAGCGATTACGACATAGTCTCACCGTACGATATTCTAAATACAAACACCGCAGAATTAAACATAGATTGATTAAGAATTATTTTCCTATTTACTTTACTTAAGTTCTAATTATAATTTATTTTTATTGTTTTCATGCAGTTTTTTTTTTCTAATTTTTTCCTGTACTTAAAAGTTTAAAACTTTAAATTTTACGTTTTAAATTTTAATTTTATTACTTATACATTAGATGTCGTTATACATTAGTAAGTTACCTGTTAAGGTATATATATATATATAAGGTACTTAACATTTTTCATTATTCAATTATTCATCTATTCATGATTTTGTTTATATGTTCTGTAAATATATTTCTTCTTCTTCTTCGTTTGAAATTTACTCTACTGAACACTAGTGTACACATATATTTCTGTTTATCTGTAGGATTATGTAAGTACTTTACAGTGTACTCAATGTGTGTATGTGCGCATGCGTGAATAATTATAGCCTTTTTTTTTTGTTTTGTTATACACCCCAATGATGTTTAAGTATACATGTATATGCAGTTGTTTTTCAGATTTAATAATTTAATATCATTTTATTTTTCAATTTTTCATTTTTTTTTGGTGGTTTAATTCAGTTCTACACTCGTATTCTATTATTTAATTCTCAGTGTTGGCATTTTAATTGACATTAGCCATTATGCGAACCGTATATATAAATAAATAAATTATAGTTTGCATATATATATATATTGAGTTATTGACAGATAGGATATTACGTCGAATTTTCGAAAATTTTAATTCAATAATTCAGGTTATGTTTCTAAATTAAAATTTTTCTCTTATTGAAGCAATTTTTATAGACAAGAGGATGAGGAGCGAAAGCTAATTCTATTCTTAATTAAAAAGATACAAAATGTGACGCTCGCAATATAACGAGTAATAAGAAAAGCTTAACCGGATGATGATGATTACGACGCAAACGGAATTGTTAATAATAGTCTAATCGTCTACATCGCAAATTCTCCAAGGAAGGGTTCGCTTAGTTGGCGTTTAATTTTAATTAAAATTTCTTCGCAATCTTTTCGTTAATCGGGTTCTCCGTTTTTAACTGCGACGGGGGACTGGTAACTAATCCGGAAATAAGTTACAATGATCGTCTAACGTTTAAATAATGTTGCCTTATTATTCGACAGCGGTAACTTCATAAACGTATATGGGGAAGTTACGGAGTAGAAGGTTCGAAGTTTTAAAGAAAATAATGAATTTTATATATATATATATATATATCTTTAACGTATATCTAAGAAATTTAAGATTTGTACCAAGACTCGTTGGAAATTACGACGCACACGATATGGTGCAACTGAAATCGTAGTTTCAGAAGTTTATTTCACGCGTTATGAAAAATATTCTCGAAGTGTACCAAGACGTAAATTAAATATTTTTACTTCGGACTCATATATCAAAGGCCGGACTTTGCAACGTGGTGGGCAGATGGTTAAATTGAAGTGGGCCCTCACAGGGCACATAGCCAGAAGGAAGCATAATAGATGGACATGGTGGCCGACACATAGGAGAAGAAACATCGACAGACCGCTGATTCGTCATATAGCTCAGGTAGCGGGGAAGAACTGGATTCACAAAGCTGAAAACCAGAATGAATGGAAGAGACAGGGGAGAATGTACCGACATAGGATATATATATCTATATCTATCTATCTATATATATATATATAATATATATTCGGCAAATATTGACAAAACTATTAACCCGATATACAATTTTTGATCAAAAAACTTAAAGCCGTTGCTTTGGAAACACCTTTTACACCGCGCTATATTTGTAGTCGAGTCTCTTTTTTCTCCCAAAACAATACTCGAATATTATTTCGTCGTTGTAATGAAAAAAAAAAAAAAAAAAAAAAAAAACTAGGACGAATTAAAAGTAACAAATTAATCTGTTCATAGGTGACGAAGCTCTACACTCTCCACGTCCTTCGTAAAATCTTTCTTTATCAACAGATAATTAAACCTGTTTGGACGTACGGACTTGAATTGTAAGGTGATGACGGAAGAAAGGTCAAATCGCAACAAAGCGAAGAACTCAACAAAGCATCGTTCTACGTACTCGGTCGTCGTATCGTCATTATCGTAATGACGAGATATTCATCGAAACCTCCAAGTGACATTGGTCAGCGAAGTAATTAAAGAATTCGCAACTAGCAACCGGAATAGACTTCGCCGACACGTCAATCCTGAAGTTATTCAGGATACAAACGAAGACGTTCGTCATCCAAAGCGTTCAAAATCTCGTCACGTAGCTGCTGTTGTACTAGAGGATTCGGTCGTTGGACGAGATGATCTTACACGTGTTTTATCGTTTTTATATTCGTAGAACTATTAGTAATTAACTAATTAGTTAAGATTCTATTATTGTTATTAAAAATTAAAAAAAAAAAAAAAGGAAATTATTTGTCGATATTTGCTCGACACATGAAACTTGCTTATTATTGATCCAGTTGACTGATCACGGGAATAATAGATGACGCAATATTTGATAGGAAAACATTAACAATCAAATCCAGTCTGAAGCGAGTACCTCGAAAATAGCGGCGGATTCTAAATCGACTTGGAACGAAATATGGTAAATGTACATTTTGTAGAAGTAGAGAGTAGTGCAGTTCGTCCATGCGGAGGACATTGACAAACACGCATATTGTGGGAGACTACCCAATCTACTGTGAAGGAGTAAATAACTAAAGTCGTTCAGTTGATGATATTAATATTGTCTGAACTAACGGACATTATATAAATTACAAAGTGACTAATTTGTAGGTGGTCTAAAACTCAAAAATAAAATTGATAAATTATTATCATCTACTTAACTTCCTACCTCCGGTATTCTTTATTATATTATACGTTATTTTTTTTGTTTTTTTTTTATGATCTCGGTAAAATATTTTATACATTTTTTTTTCTTTTAATATAGAATAATAATAATAAAATGAAACGATACTGTAGTAACATGCAAGTTTTAGCTTATTGCTACCAGTAGCGATTATTTATATATATATATATATATATATATATATATATATATATATATATATATATATATATATGCTTAATTTTAAATACTTCCCAGATAAAAATCGGATATTCGTTTAACAAAATAATTTCATTCAATTTACTACTTTTGTGCTAAGCTGGGAGTCGAGAGTTTTCAATATTCAAAAAATTAATATGATTTGATTTTTAGAATGCTTATAACTAGTATTTGTTAGACCTAATGTCAAGTTGAATGTATCGTACATTATACATACATGGTCGTTTTATAATTTTTCAAATAAAATATTTTACATTATATATATATATTAAAAAATACATTTTATATTTCGCGTTATTTTTAAAACTTTATTATTTTATATTTTCATAAAAAATTATGATAATGAGGTATGTCCTATTCTGAGCCGAGCCAGTCCTTTTTCATATATGCGACTTTATTGTGTCGTTGTCTTTAGAGGAGATACGCTGCTTTTAACCGTTCTCAGTTTATTTACTGCATCGGTACTAATCCATCTTTCATTCCATTTCCGTAGTGCATAGTTCATGGTGATTGAGCGTATCTTTTCCCGTGGCAGATGGAACAATCTAGTCATTTCGAGGTTCAGGTCAGCAAGATCTGAACGAATCCTCGCTGCCATAGAGCTTGTGCCTAACGGATCCATTAATGCTAGATTAGGATGATTTATCTTCGTCAACGTGGTTGCTCCATTAAGTACTTGCCTTCGAATTTGTAGTGGCGCTTCTCCTGCCAGTGTTAGTATGCTGGATGAGGGACTAGTAGGATACGCACAATGCCCTTCGTACTGCAGTATGGTGTATTGTATCAAGTTTTTGAAGTTTCTACGCCGCACTATACAGTATATATCCATAGTCCAGTTTTTGACCGGATAACTACGCGATAAATCATCAAAAGTTTCCCATTTAAAATCTTTAGCATGTTTAAGGAATTCGCACATCTTTTGTGCAGCTCCATAATATGGTCCGACCAGCACAACCGGGAGTCAAAAATGACACCAAGAAAGGTTACACGAGGCTGAAATTTTAGTATATTATCATATAATTGTAAATGTTTTATAAATTTCTTGGTTAAATTTGAGACATAATTCGGCGCTAACGTTGTGCGTAGTATTTACGACTGTTGTTGGTGTATCCTTAATAGATTGATTTTATATGTGGCGCCATACAGCTCGACTCCATACTTCCAGATTGGCGCAATGTTTGTTAAATATAAGTTTCCTTTGATATTCAAGTTTACTGATTTTTTTCCCCAGCAACAACGGATGCAGCAGTCTGGCGCGAGTAAACTGATGGTCTGGCATTATTTTGCAGCCTGTGTTGCACGTTATTGCATAGTATACGCGATTTGAAATTAGTTTTTCGAGTACTTTAGAAAGCGAAGCAAGTAAACACTGATCGGTCGATACGACGAAACGGTAGTTTTTGATTTGCCCGGTTTAGGTAACATGATCACAACTGATTTTTTCTATATTTTAGAGGAGTAACCAATCCGTAATGTTGCTTTGAAGATATAAGAGAGTAGAATAGACGTTTTCCGGGGGTAAATGTGAAATTATTTCATCAGTAAGTTTGTCAAGTCCAGGAGCCTTTCGAAGTAGTACTTTTTTGGGACATTGAAATACTTCTTCTGGTGAGAAGAATTTTATAGCGTGTTGAGACTGATATGGCTCGTTCAACATATTCTGTATATGGATGGAATGTTCTTCGTCATATGCGGGATGTGGGGTAAAGTTGCTGTATTTCAATTTAATTTTAACAGTGTGAAGTATAGTGATTTTTAAAAAATAAATAAACAACAACAAAAATACTTAAAATCTTTAAATTTTTATATATAAAGTATTCCCAGAAAGTTTTCTAGTTATTAAGTCATTATTAAATAGACATGAAAAATAAAATGTAAAACAATATGCAATTTATATTAAAAAAAAATACAGGAAAAAAAATAAATAAAATTTTTTGTAGATGGATAATCTTTTTGGTTATTTAGTATAATTGTTTATGTATAAATTTTACATTGCTGATTTGTGGATTGTATTGTTTACCGCACTCACTATTAGATTATTTTACAAACAAATCTGTTTCTTCACTTTGTTATTTTTTGTAGTATTTCGAGTTAATTTTAACAGTCTGGAGTGTAGCGATATTTAAAAAATAAATGAACAACGAAAGACTACTTAAAATCATTAAATATTTATATAATGAGAGGCCTTATAAATTTTTTCAGGTCATTATGGAATATACGTGGAAAATAAAATATATAAAAAGTATGCAATTTATATTAAAAAAAAAATATATATATAAGAAAAAAATAAAAAATAAAATTTTTATAGGCAGAAAGTTTTAAACTTTCTTGGATATTTAGTATAATTGTTTATGTATAAATTTTATATTGCTGATTTGTGGATTGTATTGTTTACCGCACTCACTATTAGATTATTTTACAAACAAATCTGTTTCTTCACTTTGTTATTTTTTGTAGTATTTCGAGTTAATTTTAACAGTCTGGAGTGTAGCGATATTTAAAAACTAAATAAACAACGAAAGACTACTTGAAATCATTAAATATTTATATAAGGGGAGACCTTATACATTTTTTCAAGTCATTATCGAATAGACATGGAAAATAAAATATATAAGAAATATGCAATTTATATAAAAAAAATATATATAAGAAAAAAATAAAAAATAAAATTTTTATAGGCAGAAAGTTTTAAACTCTCTTGGATATTTAGTATAATTGTTTATGTATAAATTTTATATTGCTGATTTGTGGATTGTATTGTTTACCGCACTCACTATTAGATTATTTTACAAACAAATCTGTTTCTTCACTTTGTTATTTTTTTTAGTATTTCGAGTTAATTTTAACAGTCTGGAGTGTAGCGATATTTAAAAACTAAATAAACGGCGAAAGACTACTTGAAATCATTAAATATTTATATAACGAGAGACCTTATAAATTTTTTCAAGTCATTATCGAATAGACACGGAAAATAAAATATATAAAAAATATGTAATTTATATATAAAAAAAAAAAAATATATATAGGAAAAAAATAAAAAATAAAATTTTTATAGACAGAAAGTTTTAATATTTCTTGGATATTTAGTGTAATCGTTTATGTGTAAATTTTATATTGCTGATTTATGGATTGTACTGTTTACTACATTCACTATATCAGATTATTTTATAATCAAATCTGTTCTTTCACTCGATTCTTTGTTACATTGTACGTCGATCTTAAGCATTTTTTTATATTTAATTTTATTTTTTTCTATTTTTTTTCATGTCAACTTGATATTGGCTTAATAGCCGAAACGCTTTGTGGTCTTTTATATCCTATAAATATTTAGTTAACTACTTTTTTGTTACATTCACTTTTAATGTTTCACGGTTGATTTCTTTACATTTACGATTTTTTTCGGTATAACCCTGTCAATTTGTTTTTATTAGGCGACGTTTCGAAAACCCTTAGACTTTTAATTTTCAAACGATTTACACCGAAAAAATTTTATTCATTTCGGTTTATGCTTCCAATTTATTATTTGTACTGGGCATTATTATATAACCTACATTTGTAGCAATTATCTCGAACAGATTGTTGTTTATGAAGAATTTTGCTTTCAATTTTGATATTGTATATATATAATGCATGGAAATTGATGTAGTTTTCATATTATGCTTGAAATTATTTTTACAAATATACCATAATTTAAATAAAAAATTTGGTGTAGGCGCCTATGGTACGACGTGTATTTTTAATCGGAAGTTTTTTTTACATGTTTTTATTCGTTATTACAATGTTCGCGCTTTATTGGCACTCGCACACATACATATATATGTGAAATATATATTCCATATTTGCGTATGCATCAATTTATATATATATATATTACATGTATAAACATAAAAGGAATTAAGAAAATTAAATTTTTGCTCCAAAATGTGACTGGAATAAATGTTAAAATTTTGTAACGAAGTTTTGGTTATCGGATTAACTGTTTTTCCGGTTTTCGCATTACATTAGCAGTGGGTGAAAGGGATGATTCGATTTTGAAATTTAATAAAAAAAATTTGTTCGTCGAGTTCTGAACAAAAAACAACTTTCAAATTAATTCATTTTATCCTCTCGCGAAATCGGTACCTACGACAACGTAATTGGTTCACATCAGCCTATGTTCGATTTTTTTTTCTACATATATAAGTGTATATATATATATATGTATGTATATGTGTGTGTTTGTTTGTGTATGTGGTGTTGAGGTACATAAAGTTGAAAATATACGCCATCACGAATTTGACGTTATAAAAATGTTGGGTTCGATGAAAGGTTCTTTTAAAATGTGTGTTTGTGTGTGTCTCTGTATGTATACACCTAGAATTTGATAAATTTCATCGTCCATTTTTAAAACTAATAATAATGGTTATTACTGAATTTAGTGTTCTCCGTTATAATACATTGTACTACTTTCTGGATTGATTCTTCCTTAACTTATCGTATGCGTTAAATATTAAATTCCAAATTAAAATGTTTTGCTTGTCATAATGTTGTTTATTTTATTATTTTCTCATTTCATGATGTTTGTTTCGTAATGTTAATTCCATAATGTTTGTTTCATAATGTTAATTCTATAATGTTTATTTCATAATGTTCATTTCATAATGTTCATTTCATAATGTTGTTCACATTTCACGATGCTAATATTCTTCGTTACACGTTGTTATTCGACTCATAATCATGTCCGTTAAAATTGTTCATTTAGTAATGCTGCGCATGACACACGGAAAAAATATCGTAGCAGTAAAAATTCGCAATTTCTAAATTCTGATGTAACGAATTATTAAATACCCTTACTAATTTCCGAACGCACAATTTTAGAACTAAACAAATATAATCTCTTCAACAACAACTTATCGCACTGACTGTCGTCAATGTATTCAAAGTTCGAAGAGACTTTTAAACAATAGAGCTATATGCCACGAAAACGCGTTGCAAAGTCAATATCGAATGTGCACACATAAATACAAATGATTGTTATTACGGGGGAATTCCCAAATTAGAAAAGTCATAATATAAAAGTTTATATATATATATATATATATATATATATATGTGTGTGTGTGGAATAAGTGTTGTATGTATAAAGACTAAATAAATGACTTTCAAACAAAAATCGATAAATCATTGACAACATTACGAACTATGAATTTCAAAAAGTAAGAGAACAGAATAACGATACGTCAGAGTGCGTTGGAATGTGTTGAAGAATAAACAGACGTCAAAGTCAACGAAGCAGAACCTGAAAATCGAACAAGTAAAAGACAGAGAGGAAGTTTAGAATACTATTAATACTCTTTCGCTTATTATCTCCGTCCCTCTTTTAATCGTATAGGAAAACATACAGAATGCGTTATTAATCAGAATCGCAGAGTGAATAGCAATTTTCCGGGTAGTAATAATAATTACCACGAACAAATATAACAACAAAACAGACTCTGAACGACTACTAGGAATTAGGTAGCACGAGAACGGTATCAATATACCCCCTCTCCAGGAAAAATAAATCCCTAGTAACTATAATGAAAAAAAAGATAGGTGAAATGGAGTGGAGAGAGATGAGAGCTTTAAGAAGATGAACTTGGATAAAAGTATGTCGATTACGGCGCTGTGAAAGAAAATTTACCAAAAGGCGGAATAGGCAAATAAAACCGACATAATCCGAGCGAGACAACAATAGAGACAGAAAGAGAGAGGGGCAAGAATCTCAGGTGATTTATTGCTTAGTGCGACAGACGTTTCTAGCGAGATAGGAATAATTTCAGTCAAATTCCAAATGACAAGGTTACCTCGTTAATATTATAAAAGAAAAAAAATATAATACCTTAAAATCCCTATAAAGGATACCTATAAAAACACTATACATTTCTCCTAAATAAACATCACACTATGTATATATATATATATATAAAATAGATATAGGTATATAACAACCTACTACATAAGGTAGACGTTTTCCAAATATTCGTGCATTTCCAGAAACCACGATTCTACAGCGATTTTTATATTTCGATATTTTAAACGTCCGGATCTTTTTTAAAGAGGATCTTTTCAATATTCTTCGAAATAACTTTCCTCATTTATCTGAACTACATCCTAACCCAATCAAATAAATTAATCCGCAGCCTTTAACATGATACACGGTAGAGATTTCAGAAAAAAAAATTAATTTTACACGTACTACAACATTTACAAAGAATATTCTCGTCGAATTTAATGATTAAAGCTTTTTATTCAGAGTAAAATTCCGAAAATAATTATAACTAGAAGATTTAAACGATAAACATTCAGTTTGAAATACACGTAGTAGTAGTAGTAATTGCGTCGGTAATGTCTAAGTACGACCCAGGATTTTGCATATTTTGTATCAAATATAAACTCCGGGGTATCAGTACTGTAAATAAGAAATTAATCAATATAGCCAATCATTAGGACCATATTAACATTTCCGCTGTTATTCGAAAATAGAACGCTAAGACGTTACCGCTCTATCATGGAACCCTTTTAAAAAAGTTCGTGTAAAGAAATTCATAAATTAAGAACCTGAACAAGTTACCACATGCTTCTTAAAGAATAAAAGGTTTATCAGATTAAAAACATAAAAGAGAATTCTGAACAGCGAGAGACGAATTGGAATTATATTGAAAATAACAACCGTAAGATATTTATGGACTACGCAAAAATTGATCTGAATTATCGACTAAGATATACGTATTGTGTAATAATTAGTCAAAGTGCCTAATATAGTGAGTGTTAGAAGTAAGTTATTTCTATTCAATTAACTTAGCATGCGGTTTAATTTGGAAAAATGTATTTATTTACTACAAGTACAGGGATATATAATTTAAGCATAAAATAAGAGAACAATCTGTTCAAATTGCGCTTAACAAAATACATCCACAAATAGAACGCTACAAGAAGCGAACATTTTCGACACACTAATTCTTGTATGTTCTTTATTTTGTTTTCAATAATAGAATCATAATTTCCAGCGCAGCTGATTCGTCATCCAAGTCTATTTGTTGGTAGTTGTTCCCAGTAAGTTGTTCAATTTTTTAATTTAACTAGCTATACGTACCTTCAGCATGCGCTTGCAGATATTTGTTAGGTTGAAGAAGCTCTCTGGAAAGCGTTCTTTCCAGTAGTGAACTATCTCACATTCCTTACTCAGTCGAGACAACTGTTGGTGTAATAGGGAATAAATTCACGAATAGTACAAAATCATTTCACTTATCGGACGCTATAAACAAAAACGGTTGCCGAAAGAAAAATCCAGTTGTCTTTTGTATAATACGTTTCATTTATATCGAGGAAAGTTGGAAGTATATACATGTAACAAGCCGTTTGAGAGTGCACAAACCTCGATCTGAGCGGTAGAACCACGTTTATAGGTGTGGATGGTAAAACGGTTCCTATAGACCAGGAGGTTAGTTGTGAATAATCAACGGCGGACTATGAGCGGCAATGTATCAAAGTAAATCAAGAAACACTTGGGACAGACTTCCTGAAAAAAAAAAAAAAAAACATTGTACAAACACGTTAAAACCACCATGTTTTAGGATATAATTCTAAAATCCACTCCAAATCCAGGAACAAATGTTCCATATTTGACAACTTCCGGGTCGGAATCGGTCTTTGTTAGGTTTAACAGAATTAAACCACCTACAACAATACATATAGTTCGAGAATATATATTCTTGAAACTAGCTCCGCCGATGAAGAAATTGGGGATTTATATAATACATTTCTCGGCGAGTAAAAAATAAAACAATAGAGATAATGGATGATTCGTCGAATATGCAATAGTCAATCTGCGAAGAATAATTGGACAATATGGTTTGATTACTGGGAACGAACGGCAGATGAATCACTGGAATTCGCAAGGATGAATTTTCATTATGAATACAATATTTCAATCGTCAGCCAGAAAATACCTACATGGATTTCACTGATCGGAAACAAAAAAAAATTACTTTATATTATATTATTTTCCATGGAACGTGTTCATTTTTCCGTGTTTTCTTATGTATACTGCTTACCGTTAAGGCCATGAATTTCAGAAATCTGGCTTAATATGGCGTAGTTTTATATTAGCTCGATTACGAATCGCCCATAAGAGATTAACGCCACTAATCGAGCAGATCTTTAGTGACATGCAAGTTTAAAGTTCAGCGCTTTAGAACATGTCATTACGGAATGTCCGAAATTCGAACAACATTAATAACTGGACTACATATAATTGAAGCATTACGAGTAATGTACTTTATAAACAATAACCGATTTAAAAGAATTATTATAAATTAAACAAAAAGTGTTATAAGTAGTAAATAATTTTTTTTTTTTTTTGTAATTTATTGTATCTAATTTCCGTGGACCAAATTACATTTGTAGTCGAACGTCCTGAAATGAAAATATAATAAAAAAATTATTATTTTTTTAGATCTTTTTTTGAGAAACCTAGAAAGACAGAGAAACACACGCGGGCAAAGAAAGTTAAACCTAATTTCGAGAAATTGCTCTTCTCATTAATATGCATTATTTGGTTCTTATTTTTGAGGCGTCTCCTGTAAAGTATTGGCAATAAAAATTGACCTACGCATCGACGACTAGAATAATTCTGTTTTCGGGGGAATAGGTCAGTCAATATCCTTCAATGTAAAAGTTCAGTTTCGTATTCCCCTTGTATCTCTCTATGTAATTAGCGCCTCTTGAATAGGCGGCGATCAGGAATAAGTTAATTTTCTACGTTCGACGTCAGTTATTATTCCCTTCGACTAGTTTTAAACGCGATTATTCCCTACCGTTAAAGAATAACAAATTAGAATATTCCAGTTAGTCGCCATAATAGAACCGATTCGACTCGCGTCATACGCATTATTTTATTTTTATATCTTTTATTCGGCGTTATTTAGTGTATAGATTAATATTCTGTTCGTGTATCGATTTAATTTCCAATTACTCGTTTCAGAATCAATAAGAACCCTTCTAACTTCGTTCTATCTAAAAATTCAATTTATACTTCGACTTATTTCTTTCCTTACTACATTCGAATAAACCGAACGTTTTTTCTGAAGATGAGGGATTTTTAGTATTCTCTAATATATAGCCGACTTGGAGGGAAATACATATTTCGAACCTACTTACCACTGTATAGGTAAAAATTTACAAACCTGCTAATAATATGCGTAAGAGTAATAGAGGAATAATAAGCCGAGTAAATATAAAATTAAAAACGGTCCATTATAACTCGAATTTTACCACGACCAAAAGAAACTTTTAGAGAAGGTTCTTCTTATTATTATTATTATCAATATTAATATATCGTTATATTGTGGTCGATGAGCGAACGGCCAATTTAATAACAACTTCACGTCGAACCAACAATGAAAAATTACCGCGACAGCGTATCATTTCGTTCGTTACTACTACTAAAGTAAATTTAATTGGAAAGGTACACACATAAGAAACATACACGTATACAAATTATATATATATATATATATATATATATATATATATATATATATATATATATATATTGTAATACATCTATTAGAGCCTATAGAATTATTCGTAAAGTTTCATTCCATTTACGCGTATATTAAACGGCAAACAACATTATTTTTCGATAAATAGGAAACATAAATGAAATCGCACTCCTACTACTTTGGTGTATAAACATCAAAGAGGACCACAGTTTATTTTAAGGTGATTTACAAAAAGAAATTGAAAACCATTTAATTTTAGATATAACATATTAGCCATAAAAAATAATATAAATTTAGATGGACATCCATTATTGGAACAGAAATCGCGGTTTAAATCTAATGGCCAAACGGACCATTTTTCTTACTGCAATTGGCGCTATGAATTAGAGTTGTACTGTAATACTCGCAAAAGTAATAATCTTCGAAGAATACAGCAACAACAGTCCAAGATACTCCGTACTATTACGTCTGCTCGATACTATGTTTCTAATTTGACACTGCATAATGATCTCAAGATTCCGTATGCCAACGACGCACACACGTTGTGCAGTATAAGAGATTATTCGATAAGTTCAAAGCGGTAATTCTGATGTTCGCAGAATGCACTCGGTCAACCTTCCAGACAATCCTCGTAGGTGCAATCTCGATCACTTAATAAATCTAGTTTCCGCTTTATTCAAAAGGTAACATGTTTTCTTTTTAATTATTGTATTTGATTATTCCTATACTATTCCTACATACATTCCATTCTCATCAAGTTATTCCGTTCCCTTCGACATAGTCTAGTGTCTCACTGGAGTCACTAGACTAAATCACCGTTGTTTGCAGCGATTAATGCTAGTATGATGTTAAAAAAAAAAAAAATTAAAAAAAAAATTTAGATCGTGAATTTAGTAATGTAAAATATCGACAAAATTATTTTTAATTCGCGAACGCATCCTTTATCGACTTGTGTCGAACGTCTAAACTCGTTCGGTCTTGCGTTCAATTGTTTTCTTAATCATAATTCTCTTCGAATCGGTTGCGGTAGTTTGAACGATTTATATTCGTCGTATTAGTTGTGTGTGTGATAGTGGTCGGCTTGCTTAACAGCAAGTCGATATTTTGTTATGTTTACTTTTCGAGTAAACCATCGGTATGGTTCTACGTGCGCCTATTCTTCATCGTAAATCTACGAACAGGCGACAAATCGAAGATGCTACTGATTCTTCTGATAACATCTTCGTTCGTTATTAATAGTAGCGATATTACATAATATAATAATAATAATACTAACAATACAAATAATAACGTAACCACAAACACAACTAATAATTTTTCATTAAATAAACCGGAGTATGCCCCATTTTGGTGAACGTGTATGTGAATTCGGGAATTATTCAATTGCATAGTGAATAATAAGCCGATACCAAAATTATGGAGAGAAGCCAAGGTAACTGTCCTACTTAAAAGCTTCCTGACAACCGCAACTAATTACAGTTCGATCTCTCTCCTATGTCATACGTTTAAACTATTAGACTGCTCTTTACCAGAATTGCTGATACCATCGATTCAGCGTTAATTCTACAACAAGAAGGCTTCGGACCCGGTAAGTCTTGCATTGAACACATACTTAATCTAACACAGTACGCTGAAGATGGTTTAATTAAGTGCAGCTTTTATGGATCTATCGGCCGAATATGACACAATAATCTATCGATTATTACTGTGTAATATTACCGGTGATTACAAATTTACAACCGTTATCGCTAAACTACTAGAAAATCTACGATTTTATATCTCCATAGATGGGAAGAGTAGTCGCTGTAGAGGATAACGTAATGGGCTTCCACAAGGAAGTGTATTAGCGCCAACATTATTCAACATATACACAAATATCCAGCCTATTGTCAAATGCATGAGTCACTTCAAATACACGGACGACCTGACTGTCGCCTAACAAAGAAAATCGTTCGAAGTAATTAAAGAACTCTCCAGTACTTTACTACAACTAGGAGAATACTACGCACAGAATCATCTGAAACCAAATCCAAAAAAAAAAAAAAAAAACTAAGTGCACTGCTTTTCACCTGAGAAGCAGAGACGCTAACAGAGAACTAAAAATAACATGGTAAGAAACAAAAGTGGATTTTAATTAGTATTGTACCTCGGAGTTACCCTTGACAAAACACTATTTTTCAAAAATGACTGCATGAATACAAAAATGAAGATTGTATCCAAGAATAGCGTACTACGTGAGTTAGCCGGTAGCTCTTAGGGCGCTAGCCCGCATATCGTGCGGACATCAGCACTGGCACTATGCTACTCAGCCGCTGAGTACGCGTGTCCGGTATGGTTTCATTCGCTCCACACGAAATATATGGATACCGCGCTAAACGAAATGTGCCGTATTATCATAGAGTGTTTAAAACCGACATCTGTCGATAAAATTCGGGTTCTTTTCGGTATTTGTCGACTGGAAATTAGACGGCAAATGCCAGCATTGAAAAGAGCAAGCTGGAAAACATATGATGTTTCGATATAAACCAGATGAACGGAGATTGATTTTTGATTGATTGATTGATAAAAGTGTATTTACAAAAATAAATATGTTACAAAAAACAAATAAATAATATAACGCATACACAGTTCTTACTACATATACTAGTTTAAAAAGTATGACCAGTTGCTCATTTAACTAAAGTAAAAATACAGGAAAAACCACTAACAAAATCCCCGCATACTGATCTTACCTATATAATTTATAGATTTACTTTAGTAGGATAAACAATAATTTTTATATGTATTATATACAAATACAAAAATAAATTTTGAATAAAAGATAATCCCAGCTGTACATCATAATAGTGTGTGTTTAATTCTTTTGTGTTTGTAACGTTTATATTTTAGTTGCAAACTTGTACGTGTATAATCCCCTATGTCGTTTATAAATGAGTACTGACTGCAGGCACAGCTATCAAAAAAGAATTCTGTTTTTTGTTCGACAACCTCGTGTATACATATGGTATAACTTCAATGCCTTGTGATCATCTTTACATAGACTGGAAGATTTAGAATTATTCTGCAGCGCATATTTTGTAGCCGTTGTAACTTCGCTAAGTTAGAACGGCCAGTATATGACACCATGACAATGAATCATAATTGTTCTGATTATAGTTTTGTAGATTATTAATTTATTTTCCGAGCTGACGTAACATCGTTTATTAAATATCGGGTATAGCTTAAAAAATCGCGAATCATGGATTGAACTTGAGAATCACCTTCCTCCGGGAGCCGAACTAAAATACGGAACATCGCGTTCACTAAACAGATTAAAAACAGTGGTCGGTCAAACAGGTGACAACATGAAGACGTGGAGTACAACTATTCCTGTATATGTAACGAGGAGCGATCTTTCCCACATCTTTTCATCTGTAGTAGTTGCCCACACTGGTGCGGTTTCAGTGGCTTACTACAATTGGATGGAAACAGCGTCGCCTTTAAACACCGTGTAATGTATAAAGTTTCTTTTTCTGACACGAAGATGAAGAAGATACCAATTACTCCGTAATATATTGAACAAACAGTCGAAAAACAAAATAAAACAAACAAGAAAAAGAAAATTTAAAAATAAGCAGATATTATACACAATTAGAAGATCCAAATACCGAATGAAAAGACAACCTCAACTACCCATCTAATTGGTCACTAAATGAACAGTAGCTTGCTGAGAAAATATAAAAAAAAAAAACAAAGGCAATGACGAAACACCCAGAGAAGGTCATTCGACCGGTCTGTTATAAATCTTCGGGCTGAAGAAGATTGTTTACGCGACGTCACTTACCAAAAGAAAATGAGTTCAATGATGGTTCCTCTCCCTTCTGGAACAAGATTATTGGTACGAGTGATACATCGGTGTTCAAAAGGGCGACTACTTACATAATTCATTCTAGTGAGTAATATAAAAGTCATATAAAAAAATGCGCAAGTATGCCGCATATGTATGATCCGTTGAGTCTACTCAATTTCGCGAGCATACTAAGAGTAATTAAAATGAATATATTTCATAAAAGTATCTAATTTTTAATGACTATAAACGAAAATGAAAATTTGATACACATATCATCTCCGTCTTGCTTACATTCAACCGGATATTATTATCTTTTCCGTTTTAGCGGACGAAGAAATAAAATATTTTTTTCTTAAAAAGAAATAGTTTTTATTTACTTATTTATTTAAAATCGTTAAAATTGAGAAAAAATAGTTTCGAGTTTCATTTCTTTATTCGATGGGATTTATACAAGTTCTTTTTAGCGCGTCTGTTTCACAATACGTAAAGTATTAATCTGGCTGTCGTTAATTAAAAATAAAATAAACGCAGTTAAATCGCTGTAAACTTTTAAATGTGCGAAGTTTCTCGTCAATGACGTCATTATCAAGCGTACACAATGAATATTTTTCATTGTGTACGTTTGATAATGACGTTATTGTCGAAAAGCGTCGCTCAAATATAAAAGTTTATAGTGATTTAACTGAGTTTATTTGGTTTTAATTCATAAAATCCTATATCATCAACATTTTATCTCGAATACACTTGTATCAACTCATTATCACTATTAATGCGCGATGATGATAGTAAAAATTATTATTATTATTACTATAATTATTATTATTACTATTAGGGTCATATTATGGGATTATCGTGGTCGAGTAGTGTAAGCGTGTGTTGAAAGCGTTTTATCTCACCCACGTTCTTTTATGATGTGTTCATAACAGCGGCACGACAAAAAATTACGGACGCGACTGGTATTGTTTTCGTCCGCTCTGAGACGTCCTCAAAAGACTCTGCAATAAAACTGTACCCATTAATAAGTTTTCACATCACTCTGTTCAAGTCGAAGTAATCGATGATACTCTTAACTACATTAACACTTCCAGATACGATGCTGACAATAATTATATTACATTATCACATGAAAAAAAAACAAACAAACAATTGGCAACACAAACTACGTACACATACGCGAGAGAAACAAGAGCACATTCAATTTAAGGTCACGCATATTTTAGTATCGAATGGGAGAAACATTAGTTAAAGACAATTTTTTTTATTTCAAGAATGTGGAATATAGTGATTTTTATTCGAATAAATAAAAAAGAAGTTAAAATCACTAAAAGTTTTTACTTTATGAAAAATCAAAAAGCTTTTTAACTGTTAGGCTATTATCGAGTAAATATTTAAAAAATATAAAATGAAAAAATATTAATTCAAAATTATAATTCATAAAAAAAAACACTAAAATGGAGAACAGTATCAGATGGTCTTACTAATACTGTTCTTCATTTTGATGAATATTTTTTCATTTTATATTTTTTATATTTTTCAAATATTAAGTTGATAATGGCCTGAAAAGCTTTGTGATTTTTCATAAAGAAAAACTGTTAGTATCCTTTTTTTTTTTTTTTGTTTTATTTTAAGGAAAGACTAAGTAAAAATCTCACTATAGTCAACAATTAACGCCACAGGCCTCCTCGAATTGTAGGTGTAGAAAAAGGTATTGATCGTGTGTGGCATGAGGGATTTTTACAGAAGTTAGAGACAATGCTGAATGATATTTATAAAGTAAAACAAAGTTATCCGTCTGATACCTATTTTTCAAGTAAAACTTCACTCGGTACTTTCGAAGAAATATACCATTCTTGCATATAGTTCTCAACGCAATACACCAGGATCACTGTTCTCTTCAATTTATAGAGCAAACGTACCAATCACGAATAATATATTATTGGGGTTACTTTTGGTTCTCCTTATTAATCGACGCCTCGCATGGAAAACATATATTTTATAGAAACATTGTCTAAATGTAATTTAAACCGTTCAATAGCTAATGTTTCGCACTTTGTTAAGCTGCACCATAATTTAGAAATAGAATAGTTAAGTATTACGGTAAACGTTACTAGATTATTTTTTTTAACGAGTTGAAAAATAATACAAACATACAAATTTTAACTATCTATAAAGCTACGTAGTCGGGCAATTCACGCGAAAGAATAAGAAGAAAATGTACTCGGAATATGCTCGTTGTTACCGAATAACTATAATTTTGGCATGGCAGGCTAATTTGTTTGTGGATCAAACGGCCGAGATAAATGTGCGCACTGATGGAAACGGTTCCGCCATTGGCTATGCGCATAGAGTGAGGTAGAATGAATCAACGATGTTGATAATTGCTGATGGAGGCAATTGCAAACATTAAGCATTAAACATTAACGTTAAATGCTTTATTGCAAAAACAAATATTAACGAATGCGTCTTATGTAGTATACTAATAGGATATAGAAGTATGCAGAGATATTGACCAGTCTTCATGAGGATTGCTACAATATTTAAATATGTCTATTCGTCCGCCCACGAGACATGCATTAAAAATATATGAATAAATAAACAGATTATATAATGTAAAATTTTGATGAGATATTTTTTTTAACCTTCTCGCTCAATTCGTATATAATTATCACTTCGATTTACAAAAATAAGTTAAAAATACACACATTCAATAATGCATATACGACAAATACACACACACACACACGTATATATATATATATATATATATATATATATATATATATATATATATATATATATATATATATATATATGAAACCTAATTTATTGTATGAAACAGCGTGAATTAATTATTTGCGTTAGTTGTTCAACCGAAAATTACGATTTGAATAATAATCAGCCAGCCGCATATTAATTGTAATTTTTTTCTAATTTAGCAACTCGGCGATACTTCTCATCTGTGATTCCATCCTTTTCAGTTTCACTCCCTAAAATTAATTCACTCGACGTTTTCCACCAACTCGATTTACATTAATTTATAATAATAATAAATATAACAATATAAAAATTATCGTGCCACAAGATATAGAAATAGCGTAAGCTGAAATAAAGGAAATGAAAGAGAAAAACCTTAAATTGGGAAATATTCAAAATAATTTTTCTATTCCGCTTTAGTTTATTTTCTAAGATTAACGGGTGGTAATGAAACAGAACTTCCTTTTACTTTTTTATAATTTTATTCTGCAATATACTCTGATAATTATACATACACACAAACACATCCATACATAATACGATTATATAAATATAATTGGAGGAATTTTTACTTTTTTCGATTCATTAATTATGTTCAATCTTTTTTTTTTCTTTTAAAAAAAAAAAATAATAATATCTGGAAATTTCGCGAGTAACAAAAAGTTCTAATTAATATTTATGATTAATCAATATTAATAATAGCGACAGAATAAATAAAAATTAGAAGCGAACAATAATTAAAATTCATAATGATTATTACTAGACTTATATAACCGTATTTATAGCTCACATTATGGGATTAAAAATTTATCGCATGATCGTGTGCATTTAATAAATGGACAACTGGGTATTGTCATATAATGTTTAATGAAAAATATATACCATGGACCCTATTGTAATGGCAAATTTATATCCCGTGAAAAAGGTTGGAAAAGTTTATATTTAATAGAAAGTTCTATAAACAAATTTCATATATATGTATCATAAATCGCATCAGTCGTTTGACTACTAGTGTTGTAGTCCTTTTTTCTACCCGTCTTTAAATCGTCATAAGTATCAACTCTCACACAGACCACTGCATACCTCATGTAACACTCCTTTTTCTTCAGTGTTCTATCATGCCTTCCAAGATTCGCATGGCTATTATGCCGCGTCTTATAACCTGACATGAACATCTAGAAGATTACTAAAATATTTTAGTTGTCGGTAGAGAAGGAATGATGTAAAAAACTTATGAAAAGAACTATATTTGTAAAGTAATGGACCTTAGGTCCGTCAAATAAATTTGATGCGGAAAAAACAGAGATCACTGTCGCAGTTCAGTTTACAAGTAACGGATAATGATCATGGTATCATTACGGAGGGTGACGCGACTGATAGGCAATGATATATATATATATATATATATATATATATATATATATATATATACACCGGTGTACTTTACGTAAAGTTGTGAATTGGAAGAGAAATTGGAAACGAAATATGCACATCTTATTTCAAATAGGACACACAACGATCGAACCAAGAACGATTAAATTAATTTGAATGCAAGGCTTTCATAAATATTCGTCGCTAAATAAATTTCTGACACTCGGGAATAATTGAAATTTAATCTATAACATAAATAAATTTCGATAGCAACATAATGGAAACATAGCACATTTTATAAATTCCGTCTGAAACAAAACGTCGAAATAGGAAAGCAATATATTAGCTAACACCTGCATACCTATATATATATATTCACACTTTTCAAAATTAAAATAGGGAAATTTGGATGCGTTATGTATTAGTAAATAAAAAAAATTATGTTATAGTTAAAGTTTTTCTATTAATCGGTCACAAGAGTATGAGTATCGTTGCTTTCGATAAATATCAACGATTTATATTCTTTATATATATATATATATACACATAGATAGATAGAGATAGATAATATTATTAGTAATTTGAATCATCATCATCCTCGTGTTATTGTTCGTAGCCGAACGTCGTGACTAGCTATTGTACGTTTATTTTTACGTACAAAATGAGCTAGCATTCAAGGTTCTATTTATATGCGGGTGTCACTCCCTTCACCGTGATAATTAAGAATTAAATAAATGTTGAAAAACTGTCTATGTCGCGTGTTGGTTTCGATACCACGGCCGTCGAATCGACGTCGAGCACTCTAGCAACTACCGCGATTTATATCAATAATTTGAATGCTAACGTTAAATTTCGAATAAATAATATTCCACTTCCTAATTACTTATACGATAACGTAAACTATCTACAAAAATCTAAGCCGAACGAATCACTGTGAAATGAAGAATATTATAAATTTCTCGTTAGAAGTCTTAATAATATTAGAAATAAAAATCACGCGCATAAATTAATATACAACGTGACATTAAAATTGCCTGAAACCAAAATTACATACTTTAAGCAACAGCCACCGTATAACCGTTTGTAATTCATCCGGAATTTGGGGCAAAGGCTATAAAATATATTATGGAACTTTAAAAAATTCAAATTTCACAATTTGAAAAATTGATAGCGATAACGACTCTTATTATCACATCGCTTAAAGACAAAATGATTTCATTCATTAACGATCTCATTTTTTTTTAACTTTAAAGCAGAGGTGCTCACTTCACTCAATTAAACGAAGGATGGGTAAAATAAAAACGCTTACAATTGGAAGCGACATAAAACGAATAATAAAAAACCTATTAAATATTTCTTTTATTATTTTTTGCATACAATCTATCCTAGGTGGATAATAAGTAGCACTGTTATCAGATGAATTGAATATTAATAGAACGCCGTCCAACAACAGCCATTCTTTATTTGATGAACATTAGTTAAGATCGCCTACATAGCTCCACTTGCGTAAGTCTTTTCAGACGCTGAAAATGAGCGCTGTTATCCTTGCGATCAGCTGCCAGTGGATTTATATGGTGCTATAATCGCTGGATATATCTCTCACTGTGGATTTTGAGAGTTTCCATTACAGTCGGCATGTGAAGGTCCTTATGGAGATCGTCACTACGAACATACCACGGAGGACCCACAATGCCGCGTAAGATCTTTGCCTGAAAACGCTGAAGTATTTTTATTCGCGAATCGCTGGCGGTTCCCCAGATTTCTATTCCGTAGGTCCATTGGTTTTAGAATGACTTTATACAGTAGAAGTTTATTTTCTACAGACAGTGATGAGTATTTATTCATCAACCAGCTCATACTTCTCAGTTTCAGATCCAGTTGTTTCCGTTTGGCCAGAATATGATCTTTCCAAGTCAAACGTTGATCTAAATGCAGTCCTAAATATTTTACTTTATTAAAGTTTTATCTTTTTACTTTCCGGATTTATTATTAACACTTTTTAATCGACTTTTACAACTTAATACGTTTCCGCACATGCACACGCACACAGATGCTTTTGTATAATACGAAATAATTTTAAATTTTTCGTATAGCATACAGGTATGATATTCTATAGTAGCGCTACTAACACTTAATGCTTTCACTACTTCAATTCGAATATTACCATCATTTTTAGTAGCCAACGTAGAGCTATCCATCCATTGTGTGCCAGTTAGAATACGAGGAAAGACAATCGTATAATATCGTCCTATTCAAGACGCGTTGTTAGACTCTGTTAGTTTTTCCGATTGATTAGGATCGCCTAGGCTGTCTACAGAAACGTTCGAGTATGGAATTTTACTTTTTATAATGTACAAAATATTTATTATTATGTACCTAGACGTTCAAAGGTATCCGATTGTCGACATTCGAGGAATTTCGTCTTCAAGTATATGTAATATATCCGCCAAAGCGTATTAACAGTAAGGTAATTTTTTTGAACTGGAGCGCACTTTCGTAGACCTATATTTAAAAACTCATTCTGGAGAAAAGGCAATATGCATATAATATATATATATATATATATATATACACACAGAGAAGTACGTGTGCTTTAGAATGTATTTTCCCTTCAAAAGGGAAATTTTTCCGAAAAAGCAACGCCGTAATTATACTTAATGTGAAGGTATTAAAAGGAAATGAACCGACAGGACAAAATAAGTTCTTTTCATTTTCTTTCTCGCTCTATTTATATATATATATAGTAAAGCTTATAGAAATAGCTCGAACAAAAGTAACAGATCCAACACACACACATACGAACTAAGTTCTCTATTTATCCTGCTTTTGTGATGATGCATAGTAGAATACACGTATGGTATAAGAACCGATTTTAACGTACAATACTTCCCCAATCGAAACCTTTTTTTCCCCCGGAAAAAGGGACTGGCCAATGTAGAAACAGCGACGTAGTTTCCTATAAAGTTCTTATCACACTTAACCACTTCGTTATCGTTCACGGCCGAACTGATTTTTCGTGAAGAACTTTAACCACCACCACTTAACTTAGATTACGACCACGTATAGAGATCATCACCACGGGATGCATATGTAACAACTTGGTCGAGCTTTTATCTATGGTGGTGTTTCCGGTCGTTGGCGATTCTCGAATATACTAGACGTACAATAGAACCGGAGCGCAACGAGAAGATAGAAAAAAGATATTTGAAGAGTACGGCTAATATAATTTTCGTACGGCCACAACTCTTATAAAGGTAATCCTCCGTTCGTACGTCATAGGGATGATGAAAGATTAAAAAGTTCTTTTTAATCAACTATCCTCCTAGCGGTCTATTTTTAATTTTCTTTTTTCTCTAACTCTTTTTCTGTTTAGTATAAAGTATCGAGATTATATTTGTTTCTTTTTTTCTGGTATAAAAAATATAATAGAAGGCAAAATTACAGGCTAATGAGAACATATATAATAAAAGTAAATAACAAGAACTTTCAGACACAACAGATACAAGAGGAACTGCCTTCGGTGAATAAACCGGGACATCATTATGTGGGCGACAAAATATAATTGAAAACGGTAACATAAGATTAAACATTCGATAAAATAAAATTGTAACAGAATTCGTTTTTTTTTTTCAATTTTTCGGATTCTCGCAATGTTCCGTATTTACCTCGAATTAACCCTAATAGTAGAAGTCGATCAATTTTTAATGAAAACATCCGACAGCCATAGAATGAAATAAATAACCAACGTCTACGGTTAAATTCGAGAATAATTACTAATTTTGTGATACGGCCAAGTACAGCCCATCTGCCGAAATATCAAATTAATTCGACGTCTACGCTGTAACCCCAACAAACAAAAAACCGGACTTTCTTCCTTTTGGCAAAAGTTCTGTAATTCATAAAATCTGCGACTGATTAACGAGCGAAATTGCAGACATTAACGTATAAAATCAATAATTAAACCAAATATTATTCCAATATTCTTTATGAGCAAATTTAATGAGACACAAAAGATCTGTTAAAGGTGTATAAGGAATAAGCACACCGCTATTCGAAGCGGACTTAGCTTCCGCATCAGCAACAGTATTGCCAAATATACCAGAATGTCCAGGAATCCAGGAGAACCTAACAGAAATACCAGATTCTAACAGCGAGGAAACCAAAATTCGGATTTTATATAAATAAGGCGATGCACGGGGATTAAATGAGAGAGATTTTAGAGCGGTTAAACAGGTTTTCGAGTCGGTAAGAATAAGAACTGATGAAGCTGGACGTTGTTGATAAACGTATCTTAACGCTTGGTATATTGCCATAGCCTCAGCTGTAAAAATCGAAGAACCTTATCTAGCTCCATATTACAGATCGATTCAACCTCTAATACCCATAAAATCATGGTTTACTGATATAAAAGTACCAAATAACATACTTCGATGTTTCATTACTACTTTATGTAGATTACGATTTGGAAAAAATCGTCTTCCATCGTCCCTATACCGATGCAATCTTATAAATTCTCCTTTTTGCCCTCATCCTTCCGATGACAACAAAATAGCACATGCGGATCATGTATTTTTTGAATGTTCTTACTACACAACAATCCTTATTATATAATCAAATTATATCTCTCAAAGTACCATTGACAATAAATATGTCTTACTTACTTACTATTAATCGCATTCATGTATATTTAGCTATTTATAATTATATTGCATCAACTAACATTAATATTTAACATATCCATTTTAATAATTTTATACCAATCTGGGTGAAAAATCCTGTGCCCATTAAAAAAGAAAAAAAATAATAATTAAACCAGATATTTATACAAAAATTCCAACAAATTTATCAATTCTTACGATTTCTAAATCCATATCTCCTATTATCTTGGTATTCCGATTTATGAATAAGCAATAAAATTGGTATATTATATTATGTAAATATACAAATATAATAATTTACACGCAATAATTAGCTCAAGTAAGACTCAAGAATGAAAATGTACATAAATCTATATAAAGTTCAAAAGGGGTTGTGTACACACACATACATATAATATATATATGTATAAACACAGCTACATCACTATAAACTTTGATATTTGAACGAAGATTTTTGACATTATCAAGCGTACAATGTATGTTACAGATAAACTAACTTTAATACTTCAACGACCCTGTTAGCGAGTGTAGTCTACGTGAAAGATCAACTAATGAAAGGTACGCTTACTTATAAATTTATTTTACAATAATCTTAATTTATAAAACTGATTTTAAAATTAATTCTTTCACAAGATTGAACGTATTATTTAATAAATTATTACTATTTCTATGTATATTCTGATATTATCGCGTGGAAAGCCATATACGCGCTAGTAATAATATAGTACACTATAAAAACAAGCCAGGCTGCAGAGCAATTACAAGTCAGTTCTCCTAATATTCTTCTCATAATTTTATATTTTTTTGGTCTGTTATATTTTCTATGTTACATTTTTCTTCTCTGCACTGTTCGCCATAAAGTGACTTGTGGTCATTTTCGTTTTTATACGAAATTAAGTGTTCTCTTTTAGTCCATTATTTATTTGTCGCCCAGTTTCACCTGTCTAAAACTTATTACATTTCTATACAGTCTGTATACTCCGAATTTTTGTAATATTTTCTTCTCGTCTATTTTATCGTTGCAAATTGATTTAAATAATATTTTATTATTATTTATCGCTGCTCTACAAAGGAAAAAAATAACTGTTAACAAGTTGTACAAGAAGTATCATGGCTGCAAAAACATAGTTAACAAAACCAACCATTGCTACGATTACAAACAGCATTTTAAACAATACAAGTTTATGATTAAAAACGCGGAAAAAGCTTACGGACGAACGTTTTCGGCCTAAAGTATAAAATATTAACGAGCAAATTAAGATCTATTAATGTAACCAACATTAAATAACCACGCTCACACAGAGCAAGATTAGGTGAATTCATTGATGTCGAAATTATTCCTAGAAGTAAAGTCTTTAATCGTTCAAACCTATCACCCCCCGAAGTAAAAATTCTAATTAGCAACGACGAAATTGACTAAATAATCACGCATTTGAAAACTGCGAATTGTCAAAACTTTTAAGAAAAAATGACTCTGTAAATCACACTAGACAATATAAAGACATTCAATAGCTTATAAATTGGCTCATTGTATTATTACATGATTTAACATTTACAGCATGCTCGATATTAGAAACCAATACTTTGATAACAGATCGACATTACTCAAATTCGGTATGTACTTTGAACAAAAAAAATAAAAATGTAATGAGAGTACCAAGGGTCAGGACCGTTTTTGTGGAACATAGTGTTCTCCCAAATTTACAACATACCTTTACCTAATAACACTACCTGTTCCATTCAGCCTCTGATTCGCATCTTAAGAAAGCTACAGTGTTGCAAAATACCTGTTTGATGTTAATGTCTGAAGCCTGTGTGTCAATCCCTAAATTTGTATTAGAATCTGAAGATCTTATCCCCCCTCTATAGCTGAGGTCAATTTATCTTGAAGACCGATATATCCTAAAGGGCTATGAACGAGTACCTGATAGCATATATAATAAATTCTGGTGGATTTATACTAATTGGAGATTTTCTCATCATAAATTCCCCTCTTAGTATTGAGAGCTAATTATTGGCATCCTCACATCAACCTTATCCATTCCTAAAGTCCCTTTAAAGTATACTCCATTCCTTTTGAATGCAGTTTTTTGGATAAAGAGGTACATATCAATGAGTCCCTAATCGGACAGGGTATTTCTAGGATAGTTAATAGCCTTTTCCGGTCGGTTATCATGCATAACTGACCTAACCGTGTGTTAGTTTATATAGACGGGTCTAAGAGCAATGCCTTACCCTTTACAGGTGCGGCTTTCTATATACCTCAACTGGCTATCACCAAATCATATCGTATAACAGAAACATATGCAATCCTTAAAGCTTTGCAAATTGCACGAGTCAATATTATGCATATGTACTTATTCTACCTGATTCCTTAAGTGTGCTGAATGCCATCCAAAATCCCAATCGTACATTCAAAACTAATAGAGTTATTCTGGCAATAATAGAAAATATAATGTATCTACAACGAAAGAATGTCCATGTGAAATTTACATTGATCCCAGCTCACATCGGGATCAAAGATAATGAAATTTGTGATCAGGCAGCCAAAATGGGGGCCTCCAGAGGCCTACTGATCCCTGCGATTCCCTCCACATGTTTAGTCGCGTCTGCAAAGACGGATCTGTTTCATCGCTGGAGCTCCATGTTTTGTGCTTCTCGGAATAATTTCTATAAACAAATTCAAACAAGTTTACCCAAACAATCTCTCTTTCTAATTAAGCCTCCAAATTCAATACCGATCCGTAAATTATCTGCTACCCAGCCATCTCCATCGGTTAGGGCTGGTTAGTTCAAGTACTTGCCAGTCCCCGATGGACTGTGGTTCGACAGCAGACATTAATCATGTCATTTTTTCATGCAATCTATATAGTGCACACAGAGGATCCTTAATCAAGATGTTACTACAGTTAGGTATCTTCCCTCTGTACTCTACTGCATTCCTATGCTTAAATAATCCTTCTGTGTTAATATGGCCTCTTATATATATACAAATCTAATATTATTTTGTAATTTTTACATCCATGTATAATTATCCTTATATGTCTTAGTTTAACTATTTACCTCTCTATTTTATAACTAATTTATTATTGTTAGCGTTTAGTTTATTTTAATTTGTATGTACAATGAGTAGTAATGGCTTTATAACCTAAATTCAATTTGTTTGACAATAAAGAATATATATATATATATATACCTAATAACGCAAAGATATACACTTTCATCGATAATCGTAAGTGAAGTCCCACTATAAAAGAAATTATGCGAAACTGGTTAGTCATTCAACTTGAATGATTCGAAGTGAACGAATATGTTATTCGATAGGAAATTACAAAATAAACAATTAAACTCAATATGGTTTTAGACATTCGATTTGTTACACAAACTAAACATACTTAGGAGTATTAATTGACAATAATTTAAAATTTTATAACCACTTTAATTATATTACACCCGAAATCGGAAAATTTATAAGATTATTTAATAAATTATCTAACAATAATAAAGAATAAATTACAGGAAGGGATTAATACTTTATAAAAGTTTGATTTTACCAAATATACCGTACGACAGTATAATTTACATCGATATGATTAATATTAAACGGCTTCAAAACAGATTAAACACTTTTCAGAGAATTATCGCCATCAAGTTATACAAGTAATTTTTTTATTTTATTTTTTTTATTTTTTATTTTTATGTTATAGTTAATTCTGTTTTTCGAAATACATTTTTTATGTATTATTTTATAGAACAGTCAGCTATACAAGCATCCGTCATTGCCGGTATTAAGTCACAAAAATATGGAAACATATTAAACACCTTCCTGATAACGAATAACATAAATACCAATCGTGAATTTATTAACACTACATAATATCATCATGCGCATATTATTTACATGATAAAAAAATGTTGACGTCTAAACAGTTTAAAACAGTATTGGATGATTACTATATAAAAAAATATCAATCATTATCGGATGCATATAACGGTTTAGCAAAACAATTCTTTCTAACTATAGCGAGCAATATAAAAGTAATATATATATTGGACATAATAATGTATAACAACAATACAACGCAATTTTATGAAATAATTATAAATTCTGGAACTACGATTCTAACCTGGCAGAAAGGATAAATACATCTTACAACTTGTCTGCCCAGCGTGATATATATATATATATAAGGCCTATAGATAGCGGACTAAACAACGATGTATTTACGCTGAATTATTTTAATGTACAGTTCATCAGTTTACATGGATTATTTAAAGATTAATTATTAAAGTAATATAGAATAGTATACTAGAACAGATGCGTAATATGCAATACAACTGATAACGTAAAGCATATCCTGACAGAATGCAACCCATAGCAGCACTGAATTTACAAACATCAGCGGTACCGAATTAGTAAACAGAGAATTATCAACATTTAATAATTTTACAATATCCGAAATAACATACCGAAAAACTCATCTACATTTATAATAATAAAAAAAAAAAACTTTATATAAATTGTAATTGTAAAATGGATTGACTAGAGTACGGCAAATTTAATTAGATGGACATTCGTATTACAACGCTTACCCATCATATTTTCACGAATTGGGAGACACAAAAAATATATATATAAATCTTGATACTGTATTTTTTTTAAGATGTTTAATAATTTATAAGCGTATTTCCCTATATATATTCAGTCAATCCTAAATAATTAATATTTTATGATTGTTACTATTTGTTTTGCTCCATAACTGATCGAGTATCATTTTCGAATTGTGTTTATTTGCTATGGCTATTTGCTAAATAATATCCTTTTCTCTATTAAGTTTGTTGTTATTTAATATATATTTATATATAACAATAATAATAATAATAATAATACTAAATTTATGTGCCACAAACAGCGACTTAGGCCTGAGGGACGGAAAATCATATTTATTAATTTATAAACATCGAGAACATTTTATATATTGTTGTATGTGTTTGACTGACGAACGTGTGAGATGATATCTATTAAGACTTGAGCATGGTCGCGTAGCAAGCTTGACAGAGATGTCGATCGATTCAACGCTGATCTGAGATGAGCATGTTGAGTGCAGTCTAGGAGTATATGTTGGACTGTGATGTTGGTCTTACACGATGGACATACCGGAGCTGTTGTTTTTTCAATTAAGTGGATGTGGGTAATATTTACATGTCCTAATTGAAGTCGGTTGATGACTAGATCGTCTATTCGTTGGTTAGAACGAATCTGCCACGGCCGGAAGGTTGATTTAATACGCAGTTCATTTGATCCATCTGTTGTTCCATAGGTTTATGAAAGCGAGTCGTCGGTGTCGAGTGAAGTCTGCTGGTGGTAAACTGGATTCGGAGTAGGTAAGAATAGTGCTACTTCCTTGGTTGCTTTGTCTGCCAGGTTGGTTTCGATAATCCCAGAATGTGCCGGAACCCACAGGAAGGCTGTTTACCGATATGGTGCGCCTACTAATATGCTTATAATTTCTTTCGCGAGCGGATGTTGATTGTGGCTGTACACATCGTTGATCGCGTTTAATACTGCAGGCTAGTCTGAGCATATCGTAGTAGAAGTATGATGGATCGTTAATGATTGCATTGCTAAGTATATATGACGGAGAAATTTTTAGGTAGGGAATACCGGATAAGGAAGCGATTTTCAGTTGTGACGGAGCAGCCAACAAACGAGTCAAAACTAGACGCACCAGTGAAAAATGTAGATGATTCTGCAGTGTAGAGGTTTAATTTATGAATTGCTTTTTCTAAAATTGTTTTTTTTTTATCTCCGCTGTTTAATAGTTCGAGGTCTATAATTAATGTGTTATAGACCCATGATGTAGTAGAAGTTTGTCATAATTTGTGGTTTATTTCTATCGATAGTTGACAGAATTTGTTTATATCGAAGTGCGATAGAATAAATTTTTTATTGCACTGAAGGTTCGAAGTCTGATGCAATACAATGTGTGTAAAACGCACCTAGCGGATATATTCATCGGATGCCCGAGGGCCACTCTAGAGCTTCGGCGTGAAGACTGTCAACTAGTGTAGTTCGAAATGCTCCTAAACTAGTCGAATACATATATTTTGGATTACATTTAGGGACTGTAAGTGTTTTCTATTTGTCGCTGTACATATTACTGCTCATTATCGATTTTGAATCTAATTAAATATATATATATATATATATATATATATATATAAGATCACCCATCCAAGTACCGTTGCTTAACTTCGGAAATTAGACGAAAAGCCGCCGTACTCAACACGCTATGCTCGTCTCAGGGTGTTGTGTGTTGTTGGTATCTCCAATTTGCCTGGCCCGCACGGGTGATTAGGCTATTTTCTCCCCAATTCAGCAGTTAAAAAAAAATAATAAAAAAATAAAAGATACAATTTGAATTTTTCATCCTTAAACAAGATCATTTTTAGTTATGAATGCACGTTAAGGTCATTTCCAGACCATAAGAATATAAAAAAAGAAAATGTTGATATACATATTTATTATGCACACATAGTATGTACACCGTTTATATACACACAGAGAAAACGTAGAAATGCTACAAAAACTTGTCGATGAGGATGTTCCTTTTTCCCAAGAAATTTATTTTTACACGTCGCTTTCATATATATATATATATATATACATAATATAGATGTAATATAACAACGATAAAAGTTAACAGTGAAAACGACCATTATCCTCGTGGAAATATGCAATATCTTCAATTGGCACGAATTTAGTTCTGAAAAAAGACTTTTATGATTTCATATATACAGATCATAAAAGATCCATATAAACGTTTTTAAAAATATTCCACCGTGCGCAATGGTCGACGGTAAAACGTATTTATACGGTGACGATTTCGATATACGAGAATATTTATCTTGAACTTATTCAGTCATAACGCAGTAAACTGAACAACTCTTACAGCAATAATAAAGATGAACATGACAAGATTAACCTTGTAAAAATGCCTTATTTCATTCGACTCTATATAATCGACCCGAATACGTAGATAAAAACAAAGAGATATTTGGAGTGTGAAATATATATATATAGTGTTACAATTCAAATCGTTAAAATGTATATTACATAACTTTTACAGATATTCGGACGACTGAATATCAATATGGATAATAAAACTTTCTTACCCTAAAACGAGAAAACGTTGTGTCTTTCAAACATCAGTAGGGTACACTCCTACAGACTGAAATATTGAAAACACGATGGATACTGTTTAAACGCGGTTAGGCGCTCTTCTAAAAATTTTCAAAAGTATTCGAAACCGCAATAGCGATGAAGTAATGTTAAGTGTTTATCTTGTGCGCGAATGAGTGTCTGAATATATAAAATATTCTACATATAATTATATGCGCATACTCCACATATATAGATGTGTGCGTATTTGATGTATTTGTCAAATTCTAGAGAAAATGGAGGAACTCGATTTATTTTATTTTTTTTTTAATTAAATCAGATTTATCTCATTCGAATTATTTTGAAGTAACATATCTAATAACCGACAAAATAACATATGATCTGTAGTAAGAAATATTTTCTGCGAACTTACTCGGAGCTCAATTATACGTTCAACACTATGGAATATGTTATACTCGGATATACACAAAAATGTAGATGTATTTATAGCGAATAATAATTATAGCGCGGGCAACTTATTAGCTTCGATGATGATTTGCGCGTTGTAATAAGTCTAAATTCTCATTTTCAAATTTATAACATCAAAAATATTTGTACAAAACTCTAAATCACATTCGATCAGCTTGGTGTTGAATTTTCAGTAGAAAAATCATCTATGATGGCAATTAGCAACAGAAATATTTCTCAATTTTGTATCAATTTACAGGGGCTACTACTATGTTAATTTATAATCAACCTCTATCCCGATTGCAAAATCGGTAAAATATCTGAGAATAATCCCACATTAATAAGTTAAAGTTTGATCAACATGTTAAATATCTTCTGAATAAAGTGAATGAGAAATTCTTTATACTCCTCAAAATTCAACCTAACATCGGTGGAATTAAATATAAACGACGTGTAATTTTTTATAAAGGAGCGATTAAACAAAACTATTTATGTTCACAAATTAAATTTAATTACGTTTAATAAAATTTTAGCTACGCGAAGGAAGCTCCTGCTTATGGTCGGCTCTTTACATAGAACTGTTTCAACCGTGGCTGCACTGCTTATTAAAGAAATCTTGCCTACTGACTTAAGTATCTCCAAGTCGGCTTTCAGAGTTCAATATGTTTATTAATAAATTGATTACAATTACAAATAACTTAAAAGATTATTTTTATTCTCATTTTTGTTACGAGTTAAATTATAACTGATTTAATTGTAAGAATTCCGTTACTAAGTAGTATTAATAGTTTACACGGTAGCACGACTTTCAAGATTTTTCACGGTGTTAAACATAGATTTAGGATTAAAAATTATATATATATATATTTTTATTAAATTGCTAATTTACACCTAGCTAATGCTATTTAGTAAGTTTTATGATTATTTATGCATAATGTGACACGAGAAGCATCCCATCCAGTGATGGGTGCTTAAGTATAATAAATCCAGTGGCTTCGTTGTATTGAGTCTGCGGATAACGAGTGAGCTAGTAAGGAGATCGCCATATGATTAGGATGGTTCTCGAGCCACACAGCGTATTTTTTAGCAAATGTTGCTATTTCTTCCTTTACAGTTTTCACTTTCAGATTTTAGTACAAGATTTGTTATATACCACGGAGCGTCCACAATAGTCAGAAAGATTTTGTTTTGAACTCTCTGCAAAATAGCAATATTACTTTTCTTGGAACAACCCCATAATTGGCAGCCGTATCGCCAAACCGGTTTCAAAACTTGGTTATACAAAAGCAGTTTATTATCAGTAGACAGTTCTGATCGTCTGCCTAGTAGCCAAAACATTTGTTTCCGTTTAATGTTTAGTTCATTATGATTTTTTATTATATGTTTTCTCCATGTTAGGTGCTTGTCTAAATTTAAACCAAGATATTTTACTTCCTCTTTTTGTGGGATTGTAACACCATTCATAATTATCTGTCCAGTTGGCAGATTTCTTCTGTTAGTAAATATTACTCTAGCTGATTTATCTTCATTAATCTTTATTTTCCACGTTTTAAACCATGTTTCGATTTTGGTTACTTGCAGGTTTTTACGTGCCTCTACGGCAGATACGTCTGAACAAAGAATTGCTGTGTCATCAGCGAAGGTTGCTATTTCGATGTTTGTCGCAATAAGAATATCTGCCGTATAAACTAGATAGAGCAACGGCCCCAGTACACTACCCTGGGATACACCTGCTTTTACCGGATAAATCTGTGTTTCATCTTCTCCATATTTGACACAGAAGTACACCTTTCATCTAGGTATGACTGCAATATCCGAGTCATTTGATGTGGAAAGTAACAACTGATTTTTGGTAATAGACCTTTATGGAAAACTTTGTCAAAAGCTTGACTTACGTCTAAGAAAACCGTGTCACAAACTTTTTTTTCTTCAATGGATTTTTCAATCACATTAACTAGTCGATTGACCTGCTCTATTGTACTATGTTTTTCCCTAAAACCAAATTGATGGTCAGGTATTAGTGACTTGTTTTGGACAATTGGTAGTATTCTTTTCAGGAGTAATTTTTCATACAACGTAGACAGCACAAGCAGTAATGAAATGGGACGATACGAGCTTGTTTCTGTTGCGAGTTTTTGCGGCTTTTTAATTACGATGATTAGTTAAAATTTTAATTGAACTGGAAAATATGTTAATCGCAGCATTGCACTGAAGATATACGTTAAAAGTATTTTCCTCGGTAATTCTTTTAAAATTCTTGCTGTAATCAGGTCGTATTATTTATTATATTTTTGATTTGGCCAGGGGAAGTAAGTTTAATGGGTTTAGACACATCGTAACATTGTATTTCTGAAAAAGGAGAAGAGTTTTCAGGGCATGACTGAAATGCATCAGCGTAGTATTTTCCAAATACCTCTGCTTTCTCCAAATCAGTTCGGGTCCAACTTCCATCTGGCTTTTTTATTGGGAGATTAATTTGATTAGGTCTTTGGAGATTTCTAGTCGCCTTCCATAGGGAATAATCACATTCCGCTAGTGGAGACAAGTTTAGCAACTTTTCTCTAAATTATTTGTTTTTTAGGTCTACTAATAAGCGCTTTACTAGCTTAGTCTGTTTATTCAGTGCCGTCTTAATTGTCGGATTTCTATACATCTGCCACTGATTCCTCAGTTTCTGTTTCAGTGTATCTCCCCTTTTAATTTCTTCGGGTAATAGATAATAGGTGCGGACACATTAATTTTTTGCGTGGCAGCCCACGCTGACCGTTGTGTGATTCGAATGAAATATTCAAGTGCATCTCCTATGTTTTTTCCGTTTTTAGTGGCATTTTTAAGTTAACCGTATTTTCCGTTCGTTCCCTAAATTCTTCCCAATTAGTACGTTTATTGTGCAGTTTAGGTTTGAAAGTTTTAGTTATTATATTCTCATTAATATTAAGCATTATTGCAGAATGATCCGATGCTAATCCATCATTGTTTCTCACGTCCAGGAAAATTTGTGCAAAACCCTTTACTACAAAGATATCTAATAAATCTAGAGTTTTTTGTGGGTCAGTTGGCCAATAAGTCGGTTTCCCAAATGAATGAACTGTGTATTTCATCAACTGCCATTTTCAGTTGATTTCCTCTAGAAACAGTGAGTCTTGATCCAAAATGAATATTTTTGGCGTTGAAGTAAAATGATCTTGATGTAAATTTCTTTTCCAATGCTGTCTGGACATAGTAATTTGTGAGAGAATTTTAAGCGTTTTACCATAAAACCATCTGACTTTTGTCCGTATTGTAGTTCTGACAATTTTCTTTTTGAGTGTTCATATACCGCTGATACACGCAAAATAAGTAAATTTTTGGGTTTGGTAGTAAAACCCATAGTCGTAATTTATAATTGTACCGGATTAAATTCAGATAACATTAAGTCATTTACCCGTTATATTAATATTGCTATGCGTATGTGTTATAGATAAGTAATTTTAAGAGTATCCCTGCGACAAGACTTTTATATCGCGGTTTATAAACAATAAGTAATATATACATGTATGGTCATATATATATATATATATATATATATATATATATATATATATATATGTCTGTGGGTGTGTATATTGTAGATGCGTGTTTGCGTGTGTATAATGCTAATCGATGTATTTGTCAAATTCAAGAGAAATTGAAAGAACTCAATTTATTCTTTTTTTTTTTTTATTGAATCAAATTTATATTATCTCATTTATTTGCGTTAGTAGATCTAATAAACGAAAGAATAACAATAGGTATATATATATATATATTCCACATATATAGATGTTTGTATGATAAGATCGCATTAGTTTAAACACTGATACCCCCAAAACAATTCACGATTAAGAATTTATACGATAATAAGTTCAGATCATTTCGGTATACGTGAGAATCGATTTCTTGTTAAAAATGTATAAATTTAAGTCAGTTTAATCTAAAATTGGTGGTCTCAAAAGCCACGTTTTATTGCGTTAGGTGTGTCAACGAAATAACGGACGGATATATATATTCGCATGTAACGCTCTACCAACTCCCGTTATTCAAATTACGTTTTGTAGTGTTAAGCGCCTCGACTTATACAGATACTTAGTCTTATTCATATATATATAAAATATGTATATATATTATGGTAAATCGTTAGGGGCTGATCTCCTCGTGTGTTACCAATTTATGACGTACAGCACTATTTAGTGTACTCCTTTCTAGTAATGTACCAGTTAGATAAGAAATGCCGCGGTCGCCAGCACAGTTATACTGTGCAAAATATTTTACAACTTGTTTACTTTATTTTATTCTCTTTTAATTTTATATCATACGAAATTGGACTTAATTTAACTAACCACTCAGTAAATTGAATATCTTGGCGTAGAGCCGACAACCAACAGTTTCGCTATAATAATTATTATAAGTTATAAATTAAGTATTTTATTTTAATTATTATTATTATTAAACGAATTTTACGTCACATTACATATAAATAATTCACAAATAATTATCCGCATCGCGAAATAATACAAATTCACAAAATATACACAAAATTCATGCGCACATATACAGAGAAAGTATAAAATTGCATAGTAACCTGGTGGTACCACCGATGAGATCAATACTTCCGGATCGTGATGATGTCCTCCGCTCGATTTTTATCTCCGTAGTTAAATATTTAATTTTATTTTCTAAATTTATTCACGGCTCACATTTTTATCCGAGCACGTATGAAAGTATACTACGATTATTAATGAAAAAAAATAACGAGCAATCATTTTCGCTGATAAAATTCGATCTCGTTGGCAGTACGATCGACCGACAGCTATCTCCGACGAAGGTATATCCACTCATTCGATATCGATTTTAATTATACCATATACTTTTAATCTGGCACGTGCCTACTTACACATACATTTACATATATCTATATTACGCTATTGTCGGTTGCCTCGCTCTACCCACCATCATTCTCCGGATTTTCCTTAATAGCCTGGAAATTCTTATCTAACTGAATTGTGTTTATTATTCCCAGGTTATTGGCTAACATCATCCTAATCATTATGGCTTTCCGACGTAACTTATCAGTTATGACGATCTAAGACTCTTACGATGGAAATACCTTGGTCATTAAACGATATCTTATATTACGTTAACTATTATTAAATTTTTACTTTTATATTTATTTTATTTAATATTTCCTTCGGTACCCACCTCGTCTTAGATATATATAGGCGTAAAAATTAAAAAACAACAACTCTGTATCGAATTTAGTTAAAATGTTTTCAAGTTTAAATTCTACACTACGCTTCGAGGCACAAATGTTTTCTTTTATAATTTGGTTTTAATTTCTTTTCAATTCACCCGAGATTATTATATTAGACAATATTAATTTTTACTACTTGAGAAATATACAAGCGGTCATCAGACAGGTAGAAAATTTATATGCTTAAGATGATACATATAAAGATGTAGGTAAACTTAACGGATGAGATAAAATGTGGACTACAATTAGCACGAAATGCTGCGAGTATCCTAAACGAAATATGAGGACCACATTACAAATCTGATGAAAATGAAACTCGCGCCATATACTTCGCGTATTTTTATACCTACGAACATCAAAGGCAGTTTCGAAATGTGAGCTCGTCTACGAATGCTGAGGAACACATTGAACAGCCAAGCGAACGAATATATGAATCATAAGGAGGTTTCAAATTACGAGAAAACGATTGTTGTTGATGAAAATTACGAAATTTTTTAGGTAAGATATAGTACCAAAAAAATTTTACGCGTCGATTAATTATAGAAGCCTGTCTCGCAGAAAGCCACATGGCAAGTTGTTCTTGCAGTGTACGCGAGAATCCGAAGACCGACAACGATGGCGGGTGGATTCCGATTAGTGAATGGATGCCGTCATTTACGGATTCCAACTTTCTCGATTTCGCTATACATTGCGAACAATTCCTCTTTTCGAAATGTTCGACTGCGATAAAACAAGATAAGCCTGAGATTACATTTGATTGAATTTATCTTCCGCTTACTACTCGAATTCTAAGTTCGTTTTTTTATCGTTAATGTAGGATGGAATTATTGAAGAATATCGTAAATAAAAGACAAAGACCGCATTTAATTTTCTAAAACAAATCGAATGAATGTACGGGATACAATAAGTGCTCGTGGTATGTGAGAGTAGGTAAATTCGAGCGCACAAAATCCAGAATATGAAGAATTCATGTAATATCGGCAAGCTTTAAAACATTTTTTCTCCCAACCAACAAAAAAATATTCCCCCTATTTTCTTTTACGGTTGCATTTCAACGTGCTAAATATATATATATATATATGTATATATATCTGTCTATCTATCTATATATCAATCTGTCTGTCTGTCAGCCTTTCTTCTATCTCTCCCTTTCCTACACACACACATATATATATATGCTGTAACACACACACACACACGTATATATATATATATATATATATATATATTTATATTACAAATATAGATATGTATTACTACCGTAACGAATATTACAGAAATAGTCGGAACAAAAGTAACGGATATATACATATATATACATATTTCAAATATGTTCAACAAACATATAGACATAGAAATAGACCGCATCAGCAGTCAGTCCATTCGGGTTTCAAAAATGAAATACATTAAAAAAAGACCTCAATCTCGGTTTCTACTTAAGTTTTTTTATTTTTTTAGTCGCGTGTTCGTTCCTAACAACATCCTTTCGAACACGATTTTTAACCTTCTGAAAAAGGAAAAAACAAAATCCTTCACAATCATTAATTTCAAAATAAAGAACTCGTATAAATTGGGAACAATACGACGAATGAAGAGTGAAAGAGAAAAGAAAAAGTACCGAACGCGTGAGAGAAGAAGAAGAAATGAGAACACAGCGTGCGTTCGAGCTAAAGATGATTGCAGCATCCTTTTACTACCTGGGGACGTCTTAATTATGTTTAAAGTATCTTCCCCCGGACGGTCGGGTATATTTTCCGACTCTCACGAAGGTAGTTCGAACGGATAGAAAACGGTGTGGTAGATTCGTCGAAAGTAGATAGAAATGTAGAAAACAAAGATTGTAGCCTGGAAAAAAACCCGGCATATTTCGTTAACCGTAAAGTCGAATATACATAAGACCAGTCCACTCGCGAAAGATAACGAAACGAGCTGCATAAACCAGGTGTCGATCAAAAATAGTTATCGTCGAAAATACAGCGATGATTGGATAAAAGAAACATCAAGCCGATAATCTAAGGATTAAAATACGAATAGAAGAATTAATCGAGAATCGCTTTAGAAGGATTTCTAAGGTCACACTACGTTACCTATATTCCCTGTTATTCGTATTAATCCACAGTGAGAGATATTACCAGCGATTACAACAACATGTAAATCCACTGGTATCCGATCTCAAGGATAACAGCGTTCAATTTCAATGCCTGAAACGACTTACCCAAGTTGACGTATGTAGCCAATCTTAACTAATAAAGAATGGCTGTCGTCGGGCAGCGTTCTGTTAATATTCGATACATCCAATAACAGTGCTACTTATTATCCAAATAGGATAGATCGTAGGCAAAAAAAAAAAAAAAAACTATTACTTTCAAGTTCTCCATGTTGATTTCTTAATTCCTTTTCCTTTCTGCACAAATTGTAAAGATGTATACATTTATACAACTTTCAGCGGAGTATGTATACAATACCGGTTTAACCAGTTGATACAGATTTGTACGTATAAGACACCTAGCGTCGTTTCCGATGAACAACAAACTGCGTTTTGTAATTTAAATGTAGACAACGTGGTTTGTGGTGTCCGCCAGCAAAATGCCGGATTGTTCGGTCGATAGATGGGATTTCCAAATCCGAATGGATTACTTCATTTCTCTGATACCAGTGAGCAATAATGACCAACGAGATAGGTTTTTTTTGCACTCGTCGAATACTTATCCGATGATTTGACCCTTTAGCATAGTCCCTCAGTTGGATGTCTAAATCGGTCTAATTATTTGGGCATATAGATGTCGTTTATTTTAGGCTAAGAATTACACGAGCAAAATTAACAGATACATTTGTGCAGTTTATGAGTTATATTTTTTTTCAGTATACACGAGGAACGTGCTGAATATTCGCGAGAGGTTATATTTCAAGTTCGTGTTATAAGAAAGAATATTTATATACATCGATTAAATATATATATATACACATAAGTAAAGATCCCTAGCGAGTAGATATTTATAATAAGATCACTAACAGCAAGGTAAAAGTTATTAATTAAAGTACATTAAATTGCGGTAAAAACAATAAAAAAAATAAAACCTGTTAATAAAGGCGTACAATCAGCTTTATATATATATATATATATATATATATATATATATATATATATATGCCTATATGTACACATACATAGATGTATAGATAAGTAGTAAAGTAAATTGTTACAAATAAAATTATAGATAACAGATATCAACGAGAAAGCTTCTGATGAAGTTAATGTTTATCCTTAATTAAAGGGCGGATTATTAATCAGTCTTCTACGCATGTATTTTTTATATCTCTGATTAGGACAGGAAAAGAATTCGGGTTGGAAATAAACATAAACGAAACGAAAATAAAGATGATCAGTAACAAACTGGGTCGCTTAAATGTAGAGATTGATAAAAAATAAATGAACAAAAGAAACAATATGAATATTGAGGGTAAATAGTGTCGGTGACTTATATTGTGACCAGGAAATCAATTCACATGTTGTATTTGAGAAGTTGTCGTTTAGGAAGAAACAAAAGTAAGGCATCAATGCCAATGGACTTGTCATCCATGTGTGAATTTTTTATATCTTAACGATAAGAATTCGTAGTTGCTTAATAAAACGGATTATATTAGAAAAATAACTTTTTTTTCTTTGATAGATAAATTTTGTAGATTAAAACTTAAGTAATATCTACTGGTTGTATTTGTTATTTTTTAAAATTATACACTCCCGATTATACAACGATCGAATTTATCTGTAAATTTTGCAATGGAAACAAGTGGATACTTACCCGTTTATAGTTTCGATTTATTCTACCGGTACGTAGAGTCGAAGGATTTTAGCGAATAGACGTGTAGAAAAAAATTCACGAGCTACCGGTAATTTCGAAACAAGTACAAACACCCCGCATTCATACGGCTGACGTTATAAGTGAAATACGCCAATTAAATTACTAAAAGGAAGATCAGTTAAAAAACGTTGTAACACTCGCGCACGGTGTAAAACGTCAATTATAAAATATAATTAAAAAGAAAAAAATATGAAAAAAAGGAAATTATTGTGAAAAAAAAATATGTACGAGTTAAGCGAATATCTATACGAAATCTGACAAACGAATACCGAAAATGTGACATTTTGACACTGTTTCACATACGCCAGCGAATATAATATCAATAATAATATCAATAATAATATTAATAATAATAATAATATTATTAATAATAATATCTAAAGCAATAATAATAATAATAATAAATAGGTCGTAGAAAATGACGAATATAGGCTAACGCGTCGGATTAAAACGATTCCATACTACAATTTACCGCGCGCGTCGTCGTATTCACGGTAACCGTTAATAATATTCGAAAAATTTTATTTCATTTTATTTTTGTTTTGGTTTCTCTACGAAAGAGCTTCGTCAGTCAAATTTGGCAAGTGACTCTAAAAACGTTACCCAGAAAAAAAAAAAAAAAACGAAAAAAAAAAAAGACCGGCCGAATTATTAAATTTACGTTAATCCTTCGGACGTCTTTCCAATTAAAACCGAATAACGAAAATTTAGAACGTTTGTACCGAATATCGTGAAACGCAGAAAACGACGAATGTAGGATATATTAAGAACATGCAAAATAAGCGAACCAAACCTGCCAAATGCGATCGAAGTGATAGAATACGAGACAGGACCTTTTTGAAGAATTTAAATGTCTACGCGTGGAATATATGCATCCGACGGAATAAAGGGAACGAGAATTACGGTAAATGACGCAAAAAGCCAAACAAGCACATTCGTAACTAAAATCTCTACGATCTGCACAACAAAATGAGATGAAAATGATGATAATTACGAAACTCTATAAATTATAATCAGTGTAATAAAATTAACTTTTCAACGCGTAAGCTTCTAATATATCCTTAAAATAACTACATAATACCCTCTTCGCTTATTTCAGGCATGACGAATAAATTAAAGCTTCGAAGAATGTTGAAGGTTACAAATCACACTCTGAAACATCATTTTAGAGATGTTGAAGAAACAGTATCGAAGGTTAGAAATCACGTTATATTATTTTAGGGATAGCGATACTACTTGAAAGAATATTGAATATTAGAAATCACGCTACCATTCTTGAATTAAGCGAACGTGGCACCAGCATCTTTTTTGTCTGCATTGCGAGTCATCGAGCGATAATAAGTCATGACGAGGTACACCGTGCGACATAAGGACCTATCCAAGTCAACTTGCCGATAACGCTAGGAGAAAACAATGCAAAATATTTTAGCCGAAAAATCCTGGACTCAACCTGACCTTTCATATTCGGCCGAGTATACTAATATAAAGGATTTAGCAGTTTGGCCTTTAAAAATTGGTAAAATCTGTTCGCCCAATTCGGAAACAGCTGTCGACAGAATATATATTAGCCAGACGCTGAGCACGCACTATCTACCGAGTTATCATATTATAGTAATCTACCACAAATATACTCAATATCAATCGATTGAAAACAAGTATCCCGAATGTAAATAATCTCAAAAAGTAACTAAATTAGCTTATTTATAATAAGCGACTAAATTGTTTTCGCGATATATATATCTGATTTAATCGTTTCAACGAAACCGACTTAACAACTGACTGCTTTTAATCGAGGAATAAGTCGATATATTTCATTTTCAAAAAAAATACTTAGATTTTATCATTTGTATTTTTTTTTATAATTTAACATTAAAATAATTTTTAATTTGAATTATTCATTACTTGTCAAATGTTTTACACTTCTTACTACAGTCGAAACATCACGCGTCGTATATTATTTTATATATTTTTACATTTTAAAAAACCAATTGCGAGTGAAGATAATTAAATTTAAAGAAAAAAAAATGATACTTTTAAGTATAAACAGCTTTTTAGACTAAAATTTTATTATAATTAATTGAAAATAATTTAAAAATTTATAATTAGTACATTACATTTTAAAGATTTATAATTAGTACATTACATTGCGACATCGCATAACGGGAAAATATTGAATATATCTACTATATTATGCGAAAGAAATGTGACTTAAAAAATCGATTAATTAATCAATTTTTAAAAGACGACATTACTAATTAGTCGATTATTTAGTCTATCACGTCCGTGACTGATATACACAGCGATCTTCCGAACACGTTTATATATAAATCGGGAACAAATTTTATGAAAAAACGAATTTTTATTTCGTTTTTAATTTGTTTTTCAACTTTCGGAGATTAAAATTTACGAAAACGAAAATAAATTTATATTTCGTACGAACAGTAAATTTATCAACGTTGAATAAAAGTTGTAACGAGTAAAGAATATATTCGTTCGGATGTACATTATAATCTCCAGCTCGTTAAATTGTCGAAAAATCTAATTTAATCGCTGTTATTTCCAAATTCCTGCACGCAGTTCGTTAGCCTTGTGTGAAAAATAACATCAGCATCCTGATATGTCTGAAATGTCTCGATACACCGTGACTTACACGTATAAGTATTGTTCTCGAGGAATGCGAGAAAAATTCTGAATAAGGTTTCAAAAACCGTAAAAATCCTTCGACCATATATTTATTAGATAATTCGCCAGAGTTGCGTAGATTAGATCAAATCAATCGATCTTTTAAGTGTTTAGAGGTTCTTTCTCTTGTAGTGTATCAACTGCTTGATGGTCTCCGGCTAATTATAGTGTGAAATATATATTTGAAACAAATAATAAATAAATAATCAAAATTGAAACACTTTACGTTGATAAACTCTTATTATTAAAACCGGAAAATTTCGTCCGCATTAACAATTCACGTAGCGAATATGATCGAAACGGTTGGTTAACAGTTTTACGAGCGGAGCTTTAGTACGTCGGTAATCGTCTAAGTTCACTTCGCGCAACAGGATTTCCTTCAAATACGACAGACGCGAATATTTCACAGGCCCCCCTCATTCCGGCCCCTAAACGAAAACGACATGGCCGAATTGAATTCAAAAACGTGGCCTATTTGCAACAACAGTAATTACTCGAAGCGTATTAAAAGCAAACATTAAGCGAGATTACCGCTCGTTATTATGTTTATTCTAAGATACAGCTTTTAATTATCACCGCACCATCCAACACCCGCGACAATACGATTCCAGTACTGAACTTTTCATTTCTGTTTACTTTACATTAACGCGCCGAGAAAAACACACACACGCGCACTCGTTAAAACGTGACAACAAAAACGAGTAATCCGTCGGTATAATCGATTTAAATGTGTACGAAATATCGCGCGAAACAATTTATCAACCACTTCTCTTCCGAATCGTTAGAGAAATATCCGATTATAAACACGTTGGAGAAGTATTTCATTCATTATATATAATATCAACAATTTGCCATGTTCTACGACAAGCTTAATAACATTAAGAATACACGTCGTTATTATGTATAAAACGTATTTCACCTAGAACTTTATTAAATTCCTTTTTCGAAAATTAAAATTACACATCAATGAACGCATTTTTCTTTTTCACTAAACATTACAAACTGCTATTAATGATATAGAATACTTTTATTTAATTCTGGCGATTATATGTATATATATATATATATATATATATATATATATATATATATATATATATAACAAAACAAAATGAAAACAATGTTAATCACTATAAAATTTATTTTATTTTCAAAGCTTTTCGACTATAACGTCATTTTCAAGCATTACAAAAACATACAAAGAAGAAAATGACGTTATAGTCGAAAAGCTTTGAAAATAAAATAAAATTTTTAGTGATTAACATTGCTTTTATTTTGTTTTGTTAGTTCATAAAATAACTACTCTCCAATACATCAACATTATATATATACGATAGCTAAAATTGCTAAATTCTATAAGTTGAAAGACCACAAAGTTTATCGGGCTATTTAGCCATTTTAATAAAAAAAGAAAATGTTTAATCTAAAATCACAATTTTTTCATACAATTCGCCTTGAACAGGAAAATAAGTGGTATTGTTGTTTTACAGTGCTTCAACAGAATATGTATATATATATATATATATATATATATATATATATATATATATATATATATATATATATATATATCAATCGTAATTTATTGACGATGTTGCAAATCCACTTGACAGTATCTTTTCAGACGTTTGAATTCTGCGGAATTACTACTGAGGTCAGAAGCCAACCGATTGACACGATATCTACTACTGTATATTCTGTTTCTATTACATCAGCCATTTGTAGATCCTCAAGCGGGTCGTTATTGAAAATATATCACGACGGCGCTTCAACGAAGTTTCGTAAGACCTTTAACTGGAAACGCTGGATAATTTCCAGCCTGGAGTTTCTGACTGTTCCCCAGAAACCGTTCTGATTAAAAACTAGGCAGTATCGATAAACGAACCCGACGGTGTGAACAACATATTAAACTAGTCAGCGTGTACATAATAATCTATACATAACCACACCCAACGATCAATCAGAATGATCAACAATGTCTCGTACAAAGACGATTAAACTTATATACTTGTTAGCGAGTGACGCCGATTGTATACAGCGTTTTCGTAAAAAGAACAGGAAAATATAAATAGGTTTATATTCGATAATTTTAAAATTTTATATTTCTACACGTTGTATTCAAATATTTTTCATTATTTCACAAAAATAACTAATATTAAAACTATTTACAATATCATCGATCGTCTCCTTAGGTTGTGATGAGTATAACGAAAAATGTAATATTGATGTATCGGAGAGTAGTGATTTTATGAATTAATAAAACAAAATAAAAAAATTTAATGGCTATTACAATTTTTGTACTAATGAAAACCTTTTCGACAACTACGTCATTATCAAACGTATACAATAATTTTTATTTTGTTTTATCGATGAAAAATATAATATATATTTCTTCTAAATTAGTAAAAAACTATTTGATCAATTTAAATTGCGTCGTCCCACACTCTCCAACTTCTGATAAAGTCCAGCGTTTTAATATTATATCTATCGTCCGAATTACTATTCGCGTTTATAATCATTAATTTGCGCGTTAAAATATTAACCACATTCGGTAATTAGTAATTTTAAAATTTTAAAGCATTTATGCGCACGTTCCCTAAAGCGCTCTCGTTCTAAGTACTTTCATATTATTTTTAATACCTATCGATATTTAGTATAGTACTTATCTTAACCATTTAACACATTTATAAATCGCTTTAATCTCTTTTTAATTATTATTACGAATTATATAGTCGTTAATTTGGATACAAAATATTACTGCGTAGTTTTTCGTGTTATCGAAATTTAAAAAAAAAAAGTTAACGTACGCTATTATTATGTTAGGATATTTATGTCGCGATTTAACGATATATGGTGTTATCAGTTTAAAATTTAAGATCAAAAACGTATATTTTTTTCTTTCTTTCAATTAATACAAACATTAATGATCTGATGTTTAATACAGTGATGCGTATTTCATTAATTTTCGACCTGCATATATGCATATTTTATATACACGATAAGATTAAATAAATTATCGGGATATTCTGCAGATAAAATTAAATATTATTATCGAATCAGGCATATATTTATTATTTCGTACAAAAAAATTACATATAACGTTCGTAGTTTAGTATCGATAAAGCCTGAGCAACTAAATTACAAAGTTAAAGAAAAACCCGTAGCACGCAACACAGAATCTCATTAACGATAAAATAACAATTATAAATTGCGATATGATAAAAAATTATTAAATGAAATAAAAAGAATACGATAACAAATTAAAGTAGACGATGTATAAGACGGCGTCTGTGTAGGCTAGCCATTTTGTTCATTAAAACATTACTGCGAAATTTACAATTATAATAAAATTCGGTCCAGATATATCTTTACGGTTAAAAATGTTCAGATTCGACATCAACTTCTACAGTGCTCAGGTGTTGACGGGTCATGGCAGGTTTGGTTCTTATCTTCACAGGTTCCGGCTTGCTAGTGATCCTGTTTGCACCTGTTGTACGGTAGGTGAGGTTGATGATATTTATCATACTATGTTTGTTTGCCCTGCATTCATTGCCCTTCGAAATAAATTTGGTATTGACGGTGCTGATGTATATCCTCTTAGTAGAGAAGTTGGAAGTTTCCTTTTACTGGCTGAACAGGTCATGCGATTAAAATTCAAATTTTCATAGTATTACAATTAACGCTTAAATCAACCGTGATCCCAATACCATTACAGTGTTTTTTCTTTTTTTTATATAGCGTGGTAAATTGCCCCCCCATGTTTCAATATCTAATTATATTTTATATCCGTATTATTAATTTTTGTTTTTGGCATGAGTAATACCTTTTAAATTTTAAGTTATATTGTAAAGTCTTCTTGTTATAAGATTTTATTTTATTGCGCCTTTTGTTTGTTCTTTGAATTTAAGATAATATCCATATTATCAGTTTTTACTTTTTTAAATTATGAATAATACTTTAAACTTTAAGTTACATTGTAAAGTCTTTTTGTTATAAGATTTTATTTTTGCTTTTTTTTTTATATATGTGTATATATGTATATATGTAAATGTATATATATATTTAGTTAATGCATAAACTCGTTACTTTTAGTTTGATGGAAGAAGGGACTATGTATATTCATCCCTTCTTCCATCGCAATAAGCTAATTTTAAGTGTGGAGGTCTCTTCAATTTCTCTGAGACCATTTTTTTTTTATTTAAACTCCTTTTTTTTTAGTGTGTTTTATAGAGGAAGGGGGTTTTTAGTGGGTAAAATCCCACACGCTGATTTTGGATCTCTTGCAGTGCATGCTTGTATGCGCTGCAAAAAAAAAATTCTTCATTATATCAGTGTCTTTGGAAGATTCCCCCCCCCATTTCAAAAAAAAAAAAAATCGGCTGAAACTTTATCAACAAATGAGTAAATATCTGGAAAGTTTATTATATGCATCTATTGATCTTACACAAGTTTTCCATCGTTGTTATTTTTATAGTTATTCAAAAACACGCACCCACCTATATAGACGCAATCATTAACAATCTTAAAAACTATATCGAACAATGTCCATAACAAATCGTCCTAAATAAAGCAGATGTAGAAAAATAAGAAAATGGCTAGATAAAAATCTACTTAAAACTCTGTCATTGATGAAGAATGTTATTATATTACAAAAAAAAAAAAAAAAAAAAAAAAAAAAATTATTTACCAGAAACAACGTGTACTATTTTATTCTTTTAATACACATATATTGTTAAAATATATTTTTGTAAATAAATGTGTTTTAATAATTTTAGTCGTAAACTTCGTTAAATACGCACAAATTTACAGGACACCATATATGTACATGTTTAATAAAAAGATCGCAAAAAGCAAATGAAGAAAATAATTATTATGCCTAACGGGTGGAGGATGATACATTGTGCAAACGATACTTATCGATTTAGTGACAGCGAGCGCAAAATCTGAAGAAGCCAGTCGAAGTGAGCCGGTACAAGAGAGCTTCCGAAGAATGATAATTATCTATAATCAGAAGGCGCGATAATATCTCCCAAACAGACGCAATAACGAACCTAAATGTGTAAGGTAATTATAAACCAGTATGGGTTTAAAAATGTCAAATACCGCAAACGTAGCTTTTTTTTTTTTCTATTAACTTTACAGGAAATATTTAGTTTCATGTGATTAAACGTTAGAAATAAATTAAAAATAAAAATTTGATACACCTACTAAATCTCCATTTTCTTTTTTTAAATTAATGAGAATTTCTTAAAGAACGTTCTCATCTCGAGAAATTTTTCTCAAGCTGTTTAACGATCATCAAACGTTGTCCACGATAGAATTTTTTTCGCACAATTAATTTTCTTCAACCTCTAAAATTTGTAAACAAAAGCGAGAGCGTCGTTTTGTTTACATTTTAACTATGAGCGCCTTAACGAAAATACATCTTTTGTGTGTGTGTGTGTTTCTGCGACTAAATATATTCAAATATAATGTATTTTCAATATTATCATCGTTATTATTATTATTAATATATTGCGTACAAACAATATGTTGACTACACCAGAACATAGAAAAAAAAATTAAATAAAATAAATGTAACACGCTTTCAAGGATATTAAATAATAAAGAAAAAAAAAAAGACAAATATCGGTATTTCTCCAAGTTGAATCTGTCATTTCGATAATGTAGTTCGAAATATAGAAAGTATTAACGAGAACAAATCCGTCAACGTGGCAGTTTACTAATAGGAATGTTGTAGTCCCATCCGTTAAAACCAACAATGTAGTAATGCAAATTCAGTCTAGTATTAGATATCTGGATATGTGTTTGCATAATCGTGTAATTACACAAATGAAAGGAACTTAATATTTGAATTCGGAAAATGAATTGGTTAAAAATAATGCATATACAGATACCATTCGACTAATCTGGATAATTGAACTGCGAGATCGTGCTAAAGATAGACATATTAGAATAATACAAAACAGTTCGTAATAAAATCTTAAGCATAATTACGAACGTACACTAGTACGTAACCAACGCAACGCAACATATTAAACATTCGTATGTGTCCGATATTGTAGTATGCCTCTGCAGATAGACTGGAAGGCCATCTTAACAGCTTGACCAAAACAGACTGGAAGGCCATCTTAACAGCTTGACCAAAACACAGACTGGGAGCTTAGAATGAGTTGAGAAGATTAAAGAGCAGTAAACCGCTATATCTAGTTTAGGGTGATATCTATCGAGTGAACACATCACACTCAGTACTTCTTCACCTCATCAGAGTTAATAAAAACCAAAAATATCGTTAAATGACGTTTAGTTAGACTATGAATAAAATAAAACATTATTTTAAAAAATCTCACAATTAAACGCTCTTTCGTACTAAACCGATTATTTTTGACTAGTTTTAACGATGCTCCCTATATAATATGCAAACTTTTAATTTTTTTTTTATTTATAATACTGCGAGCTGTCCACCAAGGACATTTAGCAGTACGTTTAAAAGAATTGAACATGAAGGGACAAGTATCTAGCGATACCTACCCGATTACGACGACCCTAAACGAGATCTTGCGGTTTCTGACGTTTTAGTTCATCGGTGGTATCAAGCAATCCCTTGGCAAAAGTATTCGCTATCAAGTCTTCTTGCGTGTCTTTTAGCGTGAACTTTTATGACCTCGGCCACATAATCTATACGTAAATCTCGATGCAACGTTAGATTTGTTACATACCACGGTGCCTCGGTTATCATCCGAAGAATTTTATTTTGTGACGTTTGTATTATTTTCAGGTTTGATGGTCTAGCACAACCTCAAAGTTGCATACGTCCAGACGGGCCTTAGAACCACCGTATATATTAAATGTTTATTGTCTGTCGTTAGTACACTGTTTCTCCCCATCAACCAGTACATTTTTTTTAACTCGAATATCTAATTCTTTTTTCTTCATCTGTATGTGATGTTTCCATGTTAATCGGCTATCCCGGTGTAATCCTAAGTACTTGACCGTTGATCGCACTGACAGATCGGTGCTATTAATCCTGACGCGTGGGGGTGTAACTTTTCTGTTGGTAAAATGGATATTGACAGATTTGTTTTCATTAATTTCAATTTTACACTTTTTAAACCATATCTCCGCCGTAGTAAGAGCTTTCTGTAGGTTACTGTTAGTTATATTCGGATCCGTGTGCGTTGAGAGCAGTGCAGTGTCATCCGTAAATGTAGCCACCTGTACGTTTTCCATTGTAGGGAAATCAGCCGTGTATAACAAGTACAGCGTGGGGCCCAACACAGAACCTTGGGTAACGCCCGCTAAAACAGAATGTCTGAATAGGTATGTTTGTAACGCACTTGAAAGAGTTGAATTGTTCTTAAATATGAATTCAATCGATGTAATTTTAGATTCTGAAACTCACCTTACTGATAAGTATAATTTCAAAATCGTATCGTATCGTATGATGTTGATTTATAGATCGAGCTCTAAATGGGAAAGCCAGTCTCAACTCCCGCCGCGCAGATGATGTACATCTTCAACCGTAATCCCATTTTCCGAGTACACTTCGCATTCTTCGACGATGTGTTTTATTGTTTGCTTGGGATGTCCGCAACAGCAACTAGCCGAATCAAAAATACCCCACTTCTGCAGAAGGTGACCGCATCTACCATGACCAGTTCGGATTCTGTTCAAGAGTAGCCACTCCTTTCGTCGAAGTTCCATTCCTAGAGGTTGTTCCGAAGGGTTTTCGACGACGGATCCATTTATGAACGAATTACGCACCGAATTCCATTCCTTGGTCCATTGTTCTTTCCAATCGAATGCAAATCGTGCTTGATCCAAAGTTGTCCATGAGGATTTCCTAGATTTTAATCTAACTTTAGGAGCTTCTCTTATAAATTTTGTAATTAGTAAATTTTCATTTTCTTTGAATTTTGTTGAGTTCTTTTTCAACGAGTCGGTTCTTCGAATATGAGACGGTTGAATGTTCGTAAGAACTGGAAGCCATGCAGTCGGTGTGCTGCGTATCGTTGCTGAGATAATACGCATTACTTCGTTAAGCTGAACGTCCACTTTCCGCACATAACAACTGATCATCCACACCGGCGAGCAAAATTCCGCGACTGTATAAACTAATGATAAAGCGGATATGCGCAAATAGCTGTTGATCCCCACGATGTACCAGCTAAAATTTCAAAATAAATAATTATAACACGTATTCGTGTACACACCCCTCGGGAAAATCGCACGGTGGTTCAGCAATATTAATAAAAACTGACATTGTACATCATGAATTAAATCAGTTTAAAGAGGAGTATCTACAGGGAGCTAGTATTAGCATATAGATGATGAGTGGCCAGCTTGCGTTATCAGCTGCTTATTGTCCTCCACGACACAAGACAACGACAAGAGAATTCAGCAAATACATAAAATGTTTGGGGAGTAAATTCGTTTCTGGAGCTGATTGGAACGCCAAACATACAGCGTGGGGCTCCAGGTTAACGACAACAAGGGGCGTATGCTGAAGCACTGGAAAGTCATGATGCTAAATATCAACGGGGGCACCGACATATTGGCCAACCGATAATGGTAAAATACCGGATCTGCTGGATTTTTTCATCACGAAAGGAACTGCTAGTTATTATTCAGAAATAAATTCTTCTTTCGATCTTTTTTCGGACCACTCTTGTATCATTTTAACGTTTGGCGATTCGGTTATATGTCGTGAGGAAAAAATATATTTGTGTAACCACAAAACAAATTGGGAATCATTTAGGGAATACTTAGATATAAAATTAAATCTAAAAATTCCAATAAAAATAGAAATTGACATCGAGAATGCCGTACGCTAACTAGAGAGATACAAGTTAATACTTACAAAAAAAAAAGTAATAATTATCCGCTATCAGTCCGAAAGCTAGTCTTGGAAAAGAGAAAGTTTAGACGAAGGTGGTTCCAAACAGGGAATCCCTGGGATAAAAAATTGTTCAACAATAAAGTAAAAGAATTAAAAATGTTATTAGCAGAAATTAAAAACAAAACCCTTAATAGCTATTTAAATAAACTTTCACCCCTAGCAATAGATGACTATTCCCTTGTGGAAGTGCACCAAAAATATTAAACAGTCCAATACACATATTCCTCCGATAAAATATGATAACGGATCATGGGCGAGAGATGATAAACAGAAGTCAGATTTATTTGCTCAGCACCTGGTAACCGTGTTTCAGCCAAACATAAAGGCTAGCACGGACAGGGAAATATACGATTATATAAAAAGTCCATATGAATCATCTTCTTCGATTAAGTTAGCCTCACCTTCTGAGGTGAAACGTTTACTTAAAACGTTGAAAAAGAAGAAAAGTCCGGGTTTCGATTTAATAAGCGCTGAATTATTGAATGAACTTCCGCGAAAAGCTATAGTATTGCTGACTTATATATGTAATGCAATATTTCGCGTACAATATTTTCCAGTATAATCGCGCAAATTATGATGATTCCGAAACCTGGCAAACATCCGTATTCCGTTTCATCTTATCGTCCGATCTGTTTGTTGCCTGTTCTGTCGAAGGTAGTAGAAAAATTAATATTAAAAATATCACAGCCTTACATACAATCCAATGATATAATTCCGCAACATCAATTCGGTTTTATAAAACACCATTCCACCACTGATCAATTACATAGGGTGGTTAGTGTAATTGAAAATAGCTTAGAAACCAAAAAAGTATGTACCGCGGCATTTTTCGATGTTCAACAAGATAAATATAAATCGAAATGTCTATTGCCGAAAAATTGTTACCTATTGTTGAAATCATACATAGAAAAACTTTTAATGAAATTAACAAAATCTTCTATTTTTATAACGAGAGGCATTTAATTGATATACGATTATATTTTGAAAATATTTACGCAAAATATAAAAATTAATCGGAATCATTTAAAAGCGGTATCGTACACAATTTTCACACTTCATCAAGACGCACTTGCTAGGGATTTGTTAGACATTTCCGATGAATTGCGCAGGTTGAAACGTCGGCAACCCCACTAGATCTCGTAAAACCCGAAGGACCTAATTGAAATTGGGTTAACCTTTATTCAATTATTTTATACGCCAGAATTGATAACTTTGTATCAAAAATTGATAATTTTTGGGTAAAAAAAAAAAAATACTTAAAAAGAAATCACGTTGCAACGATTGTAACATAGATCGAAATTGAATGAATGGTTGATAAAAAAGAAGTTTAAACATGCAGTAGAATATAACTGTAGATGACCATACATTATATGCTCATCAAAGGAAATCAACAATTATATAAAAAGACTAAACGTAATACTCAATTCTACACAGTTAAGGTGTCGTAACATTTGGAATTGTTTAAAAGGGATAAATTGGAGGAATACTCAAGTCAGAAAACGTTTACTCAAGTCAGAAAACGTTTCCATTAGGGATATAAACTTAATTGACGAAAATAAAATAGAAGAAAAATCATTTGAAAGAAGAGACTACTGAATTAGATACCAGCGGAAAACCCTATTTTCTTTAAGATTAATTCTAAAGGATCAATCCCCAGATGTTGTGAAAATTGTTGGAAAACCCGGAAGAACAGTACACACACAGACATATATATATATATATATATATATATATATATATATATATATATAACAAAGTTGAGAGCATCAGAAGAAATAGCATGGTCGCAACAGGATAATACTTCTCTCTAATAGCAAAGGAGATATGAAAGCGTTAACGGAATGAGTAAAGGAAGAGATGTTGTTAAGATTAAATAAACTAAACGGAGCATAAAAACGGTTACCTAACAACAATTTTCGAGTTTGTAGGTTAGCCGTTTTACCTACGCCTACTTTTCTTTTTTCATTCCAATTGTCGGACATATTACTGAGTAATTGCCGGCACCACTATAACTATTCCTTTAGAAAATAATCTACATTACTCAGAGTTATATCCTGAGACTAATGTCACGATTTAATCTTACTAGGTCACTTTACTATAAATAAGTGATAAACGCGACTTTCAGTTTGTAATAATGTTTTCGTAACTCCGAGAAATACCCGAATGGAAGCGTGGTCTATAAATAAATAAAAAAATGTAGAAAAAAAAATTGAAAATTGAAAATTGAAATGTAAGAAAATTTTCTCAGTTTCCGATGCACATTCGACTTCAGTGGTAGTTCAACATAAGAGGAAAATATTGAAAGTGACGGAATTTGAATATTTCGCCGTATGTTTAAAATGATCAATATCCGGATTATTCGATTTCTCTAAAATAATCGAATAAATAAGTCGTTTTCTGAAAATATTTTTTTTAATTTATTAATTTAAACGATTGGTTAATTCTTCTTTCTTTAAAAAAGATGTTTACATATATTTATAAATCCTGCAAAAATATTATTTTGTTCGTATAAGTAAATTAAGTGTTTTATTTAATTTGTACATCATATGTTAAGGAATGCGGGATGTGCTTTAGAATAAAAAAAACGGCTAATTTTAAATCGTACGACGCAAATCCGATTGAATTTAGTCGAATTTCGACTAATATCAGTAGATTCTATTTATTCGAATATTTTGGTTCGATCGAAATGAAGTAAAATAACATTTCGACTGAAATATTCTCTATTGTGTGGGTTTTTTTTTACTGTGTTTATCAGTTTACTTCGGATTTAATAAAGAGAGTTTAACAGTATCGATAATAAATTGAAAGCTACAAAATTATAGAACAATTTAATAACGAAGAAAATGAAATAGTTAGATCAACGGTTTAAAACGTCACCATCGAATCGATCGTGAAAATAACAGAAGAAAATCTATTGAAACGAGTTAATAAGAAATTTGAAACCGAATATAACAAGTAGTAAAACGTGAAAAACTATCATCTCTTGTTTCTACTTCAAATTTTCTTTGGAATTATTTCGATAATAAAGTGACCAATATTTCGAAACAGTATACTGCCGCTAGTAATGCCGCTTTTCAAATCCAGCAACATTTATCACCACTCCTACGAAATAGGAGAAAATTGCCCAATTAAATTTTGATCTCAACAGAAAATTGCCTAAGATTACTGAACTTTCGCTTAAATATTTATCTATCCCTGCAGCAACTTCGATTACACATACTCCTGTTGCGTTAAAATATGTTCAATTTATCGATGAACTTCTAAAATCTGTATAATTATGTGATTTATTTTACATACAATTCTAGTATTAGTTACACCGCAACTGAAATATATTTTTAACTTTATTTTAAATACGTTTAGATTACTTAATAATTCGTCGTATAATTTATTATCATTTATTGATATTTTCATTTGCCAAGCCGTGTTTACATTGTACACTAATAAAGAATTAAAGTAAATCTGACTAAATAAAAAACCGATCAAAAAATTAAAATAAAATAATAATAAGCACGTGAACTGATAATATGTACGATAATTCATCTATTGTAAATTTCAAACGTACCCCTGGTACTAGTGACGGGCATTATCGACTACTTTACATAACCGACTAATTAGTAACACCGTTTCTTTAAAAAAAAAAAACTACTAATTATTCGGTTTTTTATTTAGTTAGATTTATTAGTCGGTATTAGAATAAAAAATATTGACTACTACATAATTTGTTGCGTATACACATGTATATCATATAAACAGAATATATCCCGCTAGCCAATAGATATGTTATTATAACGCAGGAGGACGCTCGTTCGTTTGCTCGCAACGAGTCTCGATGTTCTCGCCACACGTATTGTCGCGATATATATGATATATATATTTTTTGTTTGGATAGTCGATTTTACCGACTAGTCCAGTGACTAGTTTCTATATATTAGTATTTTATGAAATGTATTGTATAGTATTGTTTCCGCATTCGTTGTCGACAGGCAATTAACTTTACGTACTTTCTTTCTTTTGTCGATAATTGCTTCGTTCGGTGAGATAAAACCAGTTTATTAATATTCAATTATTGTCGTTGTCAAAATTACAATTATTTAATTATCTTCTTGAACAGTGTACTTATATATATATATCGTAAGCTCGCGTGTGCGTATTTCTATATAATTGCGGAGGCGCTTGCGTAACGCGTGTTGTTGTCGCGCGTGATTAATAACCAGTTCCCAGCGCAACCGACGTGTGAACATTACATAAATCCATCGGACGAACAGCGAACTGATAACGATATCATCGCCTATTAAATCGTTAGTAGATTCTGTTAAATTAACTAAAACAAACGACCAACGCTACGCGATAAAGATACAACACTCCTCAACCGGTGATTCTACTAGCGATAATTCGATATGGCAACTTTCTAATCGTAAACATACCGCTAAAACGTTAAAAGCATACTCTACTAAAACTAACGAAAGTATTTCTCTTAATGAAAATGGGTTCTCGCTCTTGGCTGATAATAACGATTCATTACGAGATAATGAAATGGACGTCGAATTAAATAATAAATCTAACAACATTCCACCTATCTACATTGAATTCTTGACAATAACATAAAGTTTAAATCAATAAGAAACAATGTAATCCTTAATTTCTCGAAGAAGAGAAGGCTAAATTGCATTCCTATCAATTACCTTCCGATCGTTCTTATATGATTGTTATCCGAAATCTTCATCATACTACTGATCTTATTACAGAAAAGTTGCTTTCCTTAGGGTTCTCTGTTGGTGGCCGTTAGAAACGTCCTGTGAATTAGAACAAAATAACCACTTCCTCTTTTCTTTGCCGATTTAAACCGACAACCAAATAATGAATCGGTCTTTAATATTATTAAGTACCTACTAAATACGTAAATTAAAATTGAGAAACCACAAAAAAAAACAACAACGCTAACCCAATGCTATAATTATTAAGCTTATGGACACACCAAAAAATACTGTCACTATTATCCACGGTGTGCGCGCTGTAGTGAAAATCATACCCATCGTAAGTGTAATTAACCACGTGATAAATTACCATTTTTCGCCTTGTGTAAGGAAAACCATCCTGCAAACTATCGAGGTTGTGTTATCCAATCATCCCCATACCTACCAAAAGTTGCTAGTCCCCAGGAATCATGATTCAATAGCGCATATGCTCAAATAGCTGCTCGTAATAATCAAACTCCTCGCAAGACTTCTTCCAAAATATCATTTAAAAGTGAAATATCACCGTAACGCTCCCAAGCCCAACGAACTCCACGTATAGCGCCTGAGCAATGTGGCACATCAGTGTTGACAACATTTCTTAATGAATTAAAAACTATAACTAATTCTATTATTTCATCGCTGTCAACACTTCAGGTAAATGTTATTCCTCGATTTTTAAGTAAATGATTCCAATCAGGCGCGAATCCCTATTAATCCTCCTATGGAATGCAAACGGTCTTTGCAGGCACTTTGAAGAAATCAATCATACGTTACATGATAAAAGACATAGCACTTATTAGTGAGATTCATTTCATAAGCAAAACTAAATTCACTATACCTGACTATATTACCTACAGAGATGATCATCCCAATTATGAAGGACGTGGAGGTACAGCTATATACGCAATTCAGTCAAACATCGTGCCATACATTCAGTCTGCACTCTAGCAACCCAGATTACCGTAGTTAATGTTAATACTGAAGAATTTAACTTTAATATAACATCAGTTTCAGTTACTGTTTAAACAACTCGCTCCAACTATATTGCAGGAGGTGATTTTAATTGAAAACATCAACAATTTAGATGTAGAGTCACTAACCCACATGCGGATAACTCGCCACAGGTGCAAATTCGCAGGCTGGTAAGAATAAATACATTGGACCTGGCATAGTAATAAAACGCATGTAAATTATTAAACATAGCATACTAATATAGGGACTAGTCAGGACTATGTACCCTTCACGGATATTACATATATATATATATATATAAATAATTAAAAATACCAATATAATAGTTATAAATAAATTTACTGCATAAATATAATAAACGAAAACTTAATAAATATTAATAAACATTTAAATAATATTAAAACTTTTAAAATTTCATTATAAATTGGCTCAACACGACCGAATAGTATATAAAAATATAAAATTTGTCAGTTATTTTTTTTCTACGTTTTTAGTATGGACGAGAAAGAAAAAAATGGATCTCGCGAACAAATTATTAAATTTATATAGTTATTCGGAATTTATTGTATATTTTAATCAGCAGTTTGCTCGTTACCGCTGTTGTCATACATACGCAATGATTAAGAAGGAAAATTATCGAATTTAAATATTATGGCAATCTACCAATTATAATATATATATATGTGTGTGTGTGCACATTTCTATAAACCTCGTTATTACGTAAAAACGCACGATAGTAAAATTGTAGCAGCTTAGTAATGATATTGTATATCCAATTTACAGTCATAACGAACTAAACGACAAATTCGCTAACAAACGATTTATATCGAATTTTAAAAATATATCTCGTTGCGTGAATGAAGTGAAAAATAAGAAATAAAAGAGATAATTTTGAATAAATCTAAATAGATACAATTTTGAAAACTTACTACGACGACGTATACACACATACATACATATATATATATATATATATATATAAAAACATTTATATTTTCCTATATTCACCGACACTAGCCAAATTACAGAATACGGAACGGTGTACCTCTCCATCTTACCAGTTCGGAGCTTCTGCAAGTTGCGTGGTCGCCTTTTAGACGTTATTAGAAATACGGCCGGAATAATAATGAACAAGACTTACACTTGTCTAAGTAGGATTACATTCGTAATCGTTGTAATAAATCTTTTATCGCAATAGGGAGCGTAGTATTATAGAATTGTACAACAGCAATCTAGTGTATGTAACATGGAAGATTATAATACACGTATGTATGTATGTATATAACGTTAAATCAAATAATTCACCGAACTACCTTATAAAAATTTAAAAGTTTAATTTACTTCCAAACGAACAGTCCAAATCAAATGAAAACGTTTATTTAGCACCTATATTGGCGTATTTCTCTTTAATGAAGAAATATCGTACATTTTAGAAACTAATATTTCATTCTTGTTCGTGATACGTCCGATCACACCCAAAATAAGCAGTTCCTTACAGATAGAAGAAACTTCGAAGTCAAATTCATCCGAAATAATTTGAATATATTTATACAAATAAAAATCCTTTATTCGATCTAACATTACGTTTAAACTGATCTGGTTGCGGTCACACGTTGTTATTAATTGTTAACTACGATCATTCCTCATCATATCCATAGTTTATCATCCTTCTTCGCTGTGAACTTGCATTAATTGTCAGATTAGTCATCGTTCTGTCGACAGGATAGTACGTCATTCTGTAGAAAAGTTAATTTTCGCTTATCGAAAGATCTTTTACCTTTTTTCAGCTCGCGTGCAGCTTAAGACTATATACCCCATAATGTAGAAAAATCATGGGATCGAAAATTGTTACCGACGACTTTCTCTAATAAAATAAAAAATCATCTTCAAAACCGACATCCTGCCAACCGTGCGGAGTTTCTTCACCTGTTTTACTTATCCTATATCCAACTACTCTTCGGGTAAATCTCATCGGGACCATCCGATTAATTTAATCACCGAGAATGAAGGTCAACATTTGCACCAAAACGATTAACAATGGGAACATTGTATTCATGACAATAGGACCCTCTATAATCTACGCTTATACAAAAATATGTATTCCTCTCTCGCTCGTTGTTTATATTATTATGCGCTTAGTTCCTCGCACAACTATTTCTTCTTATTGCTTCAATCATTTTACGATTTCGTTGTCTAAACTTAATACTCGAAATAATTCCTGAGATTCGCGAAATAATTTCGGCAAATTACGGGTACATTTTCAGCTACACTTAATTCACTTTTGTATTTACAGGTTTACCATAACTGTTGGGTCGTTTATGTTTCATTCTGCATATTTCGGCACAGCGTTTGCAGGATGACTTCCACTTCAAATATGTTGGATCAATCTGATAATTTTCTTTTATAGTTAGCTGTTAAGTGTTGTTACCTTATTTTACACACCTTGTTGTCTCCTTACTAACACGATCTGATTTCGAAATCCATTTTCTTATGGTAAAAATTAATTTAGTAAACTTATTCAATTATCACATGTGTATCAACTCGCTGAAAAGTAAATAAAATACGAAAAGATTAATGTCGAACCTCACTGCATTGTCATTCCTACGAAGCGTCACATGTCGGGTTTACGAGAATAGTTAGCGTGATGTTTGCTACGAACTTTCAACATTTTCTTGAGACTAATCTAAATTTATGTTGAATATTTCAGCTCGATAATTTGAAATAAACAACTTTTAGTGATTAAACTGTGTTATATTTAGTTTAGTTTATATATATATATATATATATATATATATATATATATATATATATATATATATATATATATATATATATATATATATATATATACATATATATGTATATAAGGTTACCTCGGAAACGGCAATTAAAAATTTTTGGATAAAATTGTTGTATATACATGTTAATGTAACTGAAAATGGCTTTAATGGAAACTAAGAATTTTGAAATTTTGGTCCCCGACTCCGAGTAACTCCTATAAAATTTTGAAAATTCCGACGTTTTTCGTCGACTATTTCTTGAGACTTATCTAAAAATTTACGTCGAATATTTCATCCTCGATCAAATTAACTGTTTCAATATCATAAGCTCCGAAATCCGATCCTTATACGTGTTGGATAAATTTAATTCTGATCTCGGATACTGTTATGATTTAAGATATCGGATCTGATGAAAAAAAAAATTATTTATAAAAAAACCGTTTTAAGAAAAAAAACTCCATCGAAAAATTCCCAAATTCATTTATAAAAGAACATTGAACCTCCTTCTGATATTTGTCAAAACTGACATTATAAAAATTGCACGCCGATAATACATTTGTTCTTTTAGTACTTCACAGACCTTTTAATAATCATAAAACACGTATACATTTCTGATAAATGAAAGTAAATCGTACAACAATTTCGCACGCAACGCACTGTGTGATACGTAACAAATGCAGAATGAAATGTCAAAATGACGCGACGATTCTCGTTGGTTGAAAGTTCGATGAGGCGGACGTAGGTCCATCTGTCATTCGATAACATAAATAAATTCGTTCTGTTTCAATTACGAACGACGCTTAAATTATTTAGATATTGTTCATACAAAAAAATTAAAGTCCGTTTCCTGACGAGTGAGGGTAGCAGAGTGAAAATTTTTGGTTACAGGTATTTTCTGATGCTAAATCAAAAAGAAATACAAAACAAATTTTGTCAAAAAATTGAATTTTTTTGGAGTGGGACACCCTAATCACCTAGCGGTATGAAATATATACTAATAAGATCTATTTGCATACCTATGAAATATACATAAAAATTTTCATAAAAATCGGTCGAGCCGTTTCGGAGTAGTGCGACCACAAACACCGGTACAAGAGATTTATACATATATATATATATATATATATATATATATATATATATATATATATATATGAGTATGTGTTTGTAAGTAACAATGTACACGCGTAGTAAGTTTTAATCAAATAAGAATTTTTTATTTGAGAACTATTAAAATTTTAAATTTCTTATAACATGCAACCGAAACTTACATCAGCGTCACTGTTACTTTTAACTAAATAGCATGATCCAAACGGAAAAATTTAGTGTGTACGATAATTGACTTAATTATAGCAACGATTTTTTCCTCAAAAATATTCGTTAAATTATCGACATGAAACATTTTATAGCAGTAAGCTTTCTTCTTGGATAGACATTTAACTTATTGTTTTAAAAAAAAAAAGAATCTGCATAAAAAAAAAGGTTTTAATTTGCATTTCAAATAGAACCCTTGAAGAAAAGTAAAAATTGGATAGAGGAACCTCTATTTTAACTTTAAAACGAGCTCGTATTATCGACATTTCAGCAGGGGGACAGTGGTGGTGGACAAGATTTCATCTAACCAGTCTAAAAAAATAGAATAAACGTATGTACGTATATACACACAACATATATATACATATATAAATATTATATAGTTAGTATAGAAAATTAAAAGCCTTTGCTACCTTAGGAAAAAAAAGTAGGGAAAAATTTGATCAACGGCGCGTAACATTTAACAACGCGTTTCAGTTGCCTTTTATTTATATTTTTTCCCTTCCATTTTAACAATGCATCTAACACCTTCGTATTCATAAACTCATTACATACACACATATACATAGGTATTTACTATTTTTCTCTTTAAATACATATATACATACATACATATATATATATATATATATATATATATATATATATTTCGTGCATTCAAAGGATTGATTGCGCACTAACGGTCACTAAGTGCATCCGTTTTTTTTTTTGCTTCGTTAATCAAAGCTGACGATTATTGGGAAAATGGCCGGAGGTTGCCATTATTTCTTAAACTGGCATTTTTTGTGACTGTATAGCTTGTTCCTTATTTGCATTATTCGTAGTAATAGAAGTAATGAAAGCACTTTGCGATTATTATAGTAAAAACTATATATATATATATACATGCCTAACTGGTGATAACTGCCTTAATGTGATGAAGTCTCTTTAGGTATTCATTTGTGAATTTCTAATGTGAAGCGATCAAAACGACAACAAAATAATACGTTACATTCACACACAACTCACATACATACATATACATATATATATATCCCGTCCATAAGGATATACCTTTCCAGGTTGAAACCCTAACCGAAAAAGGCGTCGGATTGGGGAACGGCCTGCACATGTGTAGGTTAGCTGGTAATAGGGCGTCAGTCAAATAAGCAGTCGCGAACCAAAAACAGCTACTAGTAGGAAGTCTGAAATAGACGATTCTAATAACGACATGACAATGAGACGACAAAATGCATCATGCTGAACTGTCACAACTGTTTTACCTTCAGCGATATTTGGCCGCTATGAAAACTTACACTGCTGCCACCCGATTTGCGGTCAAGATTTTTATCTAAAGGTAAGGGTGTCACTCGGAAATAGTAGCATAGCTTTTCTTATTCTCTTTAATCATTTCCTTCTTTTCTCTCCGCATAAACCGTACTATGTTTCCAATCAACTTCTCCGTACGTTACAATAAGATAATAACTTACGTGTTGTTGAAAAGTGTTTCATCGTTTTGCGCTCCTGCTTCTACACCATAAACTTATGCATACTTCCTGCGTATTCCTATATTTATTTTTATTATACCTATTTCCTGCTTACATTTTTTCTCCTAGTTGCTCTCATGTCAACGGTGGTGAAGACAGTTATGGAGTCACTGGAAGTTTTTAGTCATAATTTTATAAACACGTGACACTGACTTCCGGTATTTTCTGTTTTGAATATCAAGCGACAGCTAGATCCAGCAACAGTTATTGAAGTAGCTCTATTTAAACACCACCCTGCTTGTTCTGTGTCAAGAAGGGACATTGAAAAGTTGACATGAAACTGGTTCGCCTTTGGTGTACTGCAATCGGAGAAATGCGATTTCACGCAGTCGAATAAAAATAAAGAATTGAACACAGAACTTACGTACGTTATTAGACGACGAAAATTTAGACATAAGCGAAGAGCAGCATTACTTGCAGTAGAATTAAGGCGACATAAGGTTCACATTGTTGTTCTCAGTAAAATTAGATTGCCCAGTGAATGAAAGATTACAGAAAATGATTAACAACTTTTATTGAAAAGCGAGGACGGTTTGAAATCAAGAACACAGCGTAGGTATAGATAACAACAAACTCTGACAATGATATTTATATATGCACCAACTTTGAGTGCACCAACATGTGAAAAATAATTACTATCAATCAAGAGAAATAAAAAAAAATATTTACATGCTCGGTAATAATCATTTACTCTGGCCTGAAGTAATAATCATGATTTTGGCTGAAAATTAAATACAAAAACGCATGAGAACACCCATGTTCAAAACATTGACACATCGTGGATTGTGTAATTATAAAGTAATTAGATGAATCATTGCAAATTATAATTAAACTGTAACGAGGCAATATCGGAAAATAGTATAATGAAAGTAAATACTTCATCCTTTAAAAATAAGTACAGACAAATGGACTTTCCACAAAAGAAATAAAGAAATTATAATAAATTAACGTTGAAGACTTTTAAACCAACATCAAAAACATGCTTTTAGTTGATGGTACATAAAATTAAACACTCAGATTGAGCTACTGAAAATACCAAAATGAAATTTTAGAACTATTTGAATCTGTACACCAAATTCAAATTCATCAATGGAAATATATAAAGAAGCTAAAAGATGCGGACAATACAAAATCGGAGAACTAAAAAAAAAAAAAAAAAAAAAAATTGAGGTTGGATAAGCGCAAAGAACTAACCATTATAATGTACAAAGAATTGGAAGAAATTCGTTTATTGCTGTAAAAACTGTATATGATTTTATAACCAAAAGACCTAATGTTATTAAAAATAGGAATGGGTGTTTGATGAGGATAATAACACTAATATTAACATTACATAGATGGAATATTATGAAGAATTATTAAACAAAAACAATTTCCTTAATTAGAACGTGATTAATAAAATTTCTGATTACCCTATTAACCTAGATGTAAGAAAACTTCAACAGTTATAAGAAATACAAAATGAAATTAAAGAAATGTATAATAATAAAGTCCCTGGAATTGACGGTTTACCGTCCAATTATATAAATACTGTTAGAAGAAAATGTGCTAAATGATTTCCGATTGTAAACATATGTAAAAATAAAACTTGATTGTAATAATTATAGTAGAATTATTTTAATAAAAACTGCGATCATGATATTGTGTAGATTCTAGCTAATACAATTAATCATGCTGTTGATGGTGTAATACTTCGAAAAGTGAGCAGACTTTAGATCGCAAAGTAAAACTACAAATTACTCTTTGACGGATTTAAGAAAAATGTCTAGAAGAAAAAACAGGACCTACATCTAATCATTATGGATGTAAGAAAGCATTTGACTTAGTTTTAAAAAAGTGCGCTATGGATAATTTTAAAAAAATATATGTCCAACAAAATTATTAATTTAATCTTGTTCTTTATTATAATATTTCATCCGCAAAGCAGTCTAAAACAAGTTTTGATACAAACTCAATTTACATGACTAACGTTCATGATGCATAAAGTTTCACCACGATGGCGGTCTTGATTATTTAAAACGTCTCGTGACCCGGTCAAAATATGTTACATTACAGATCATAAATTATGTTATAGCTGCGCATAATTTAAACGACTTAGGGGTATTATTTTATGTTTTAACTGAATACACGAAGGACTAGGATTAATGATTAATGCGGATAAACAAATATTACATCACAGTTCTTTACTACAGATAATTAGCCGATGTCTATAATTAAATTCCAAACTCATATAGTACGTGCTCAATACAAAAAGTTATATTTCGCCTACAAACTTGCGCAAGGTACTTAGATCAATATAGATTTTTTATGATTCGTAAATCTTTATCATCAATGCCTGTTCTTTCTAAAATATCTATTAATCTATTATGCTTTACATTATCGAAAGCTTTCTGAAAGTCCACCAGACTGGACGCGCAACATCTCTACAACGGTCGACTAGCGTCTTGACGCTAAATAAGACGGCTCTGATACCTAGATTTCTTCTAAACCAAACTGAGTATCAACGAGTTATTCTTATATCTTTTTATACATTCTCCGGTATATAGTTGTGAGGAATATTTTTAATACATGGTTCATCAAACTTATATACCGATAATCTTCACATTTTTTAGCGTTTACTTTCTTTGGTATCACTACGAACACTTATTTCAGCCAGTCATCTGGAATGTTTCCTTTATCACATCCGCAATATTACGCATTGGTGGTTTTATTTCAATTAATTGTTATTGATATGTTTGTAATATTTGCTGAAATACATTTAATTTGATATATATTGTTTAAAAGTTTTTATCATTTAGATAAAGCACCCGTTGACGGTACCAATGAAAAAATAATGTCTATTATTGCCTACCTCCCCGCACGAACACAGAGAGTTACCCGTTCGCTGTATAACGGTCTCTGTTATTTAGATTAGATTCGGATCAGTAGAGGCAGTTCTGTTTGTTTACACACTCGGATAGTTGCAAATAAGCTTCATCGCTCATCAAAAGAAAAAAATTTCGTTATTCATGGTCGGTCCTTTTTAATTCTTCAGTTATTACCAGTGTATAAGGATGAAATTTCAAGTCTTCTAGCAATATACGGCGGACAGATTCTTTCGACAGGTTTAAAGAAACAGCATGACGACGAGCACAGCCGTCCGGGACTGTAAATGATCGCTGCCCGAACTCGATCGATGTTTGTGGGGGTACGAACGGATTTTTTTTAGGACGCTTTTTATCCGGGTTGCAGAAGTTGTCTGTCGAAAATTTTCAAGCCACCTTAGAATTAAATTACGAGGTGGGACAGATTTATACACCGCGTAACTTTTAATTATTTTCAAAACTTTCTACACTGTAAATAACGTTTCACGCAAAATGCGCGTTCTTTCTCGTTATAGGATGCCATGAAACTGGACAAAAACGAGTCTCTCGTGTGTACACTAAACGCGGAGCACGCGGTTTGCGTTGTAGCAGTCTTACCAACTGCGCTATTTTAAAAACAAAACCATCCGTCTTCTCTGGGTTACCGTGCACATGAAATAAAAAATCCAGGATATCAGAATACGGAGCGATACCTATAGATCGTAGGCTAAGGGAAATATATTCAGCAGAGTATACGAATTACTTCTAATTTATACACGTTTTGCCTGCAACTACTACGTAATAATATATAGTAGAACTAAGAGGTATTTGCCATCTATATCTTATCATTGCATATTTTCGTGACAATATTTATTACTGCGTAATTAATTACGATTTAAGTATTATTATTATTATTATTTTAATAGTAGTACAATTATTATTAGCCGTGTTATTATTATTAGTGCAAATAAAAATATAAAATAATTCTAATATTATTGCGTGGAAGGCAATGGCAAAACACCACGCGCAACACCATATGCTATGCGCGCTAGTAATAATATAGTAGACTACAAGAACACGCGGGGGCTGCATTGTGTCGTGAAAATAAAGCTATTACAATTAGTTCTCCCGGGTGTGCGTGTCTATCTACGCTAACACAATATTATGAGTCCCTTCTATACTATTTACACTGTACAACAAAATATGTATAGGTAAGTAGTCACCTACCTCCGATACGGAGAGAACAATTAGTGATGATGATGATTATTTAGTATAATTATTAGGAGTCTTATTATTATTATCAATTATCATTATATGCGAATTGTATTAAATTATGAAACATACGATAATAAAACTTTGGCGAATACGACAGCATTTAATGTTTCGGCTGAGCCTATAAACGACATTATTATTTTGGAATCGGTACATGTAAATATTGCAAACCCTCTCTCATAATAACATCGATAATAATAATAGTAAGTGCAGCTGTAGTTGTAAAAGTAGCGATAGTAGTCCGAGTCAATATTCTAGAAAATGATATTACGAAATTTTGACATTAAGTGGTCTTCGACCCCAGACACTTACTTTAAGCACCGTTCCCAATTAAAAGGAGACACATTTCTTCCCGAACAAGTTAGAGCTCGCGCAAACATACACATGTACATAGATACCGCGACATGGACATACTGAAAATGCGTAAGAATATGCGATTAAAAAAAAAAAAAAAAAAAATTAAGGATAATAAAGGGAAATAAGTTTCACGGTTAAATAGGAGAAAAGTTGTATAATTTTGAAGAAAATACGTAAAAGACGGCCAACTGCGAAGCAATCATCTTGGATTTTCATCATAAACGGCAAGAAAAAAAAAGGTCAAAACTCGTTATTCGAAAACTTGCACGCAGTAAAACTTAATCCCAAGTTTACTCGCACGAAAAACCGAAATAAGCAATTAAAAGATAATCAAATTTTGACAGAATATTTAGAAAGGCACAGAAAAAATCTTATCCCGGACTACAGAAACAAGAAAAAATATTCATATATATATATATATATATATTCTTTCTTTTACTGTCATATCCGCTCAGCGGGTGTTGACGATCAAACTGTCCCATGCATATCGATCTCTGGCCGTCTCTGTTAGTCTACTTACTTCTCCAGTCTTTTATATTCTGCATCCAGGATAACCTCGGTCTACCCCGACTTCGTTCTCCTGCTTTTTTTCCTTGCAGTATTAGTTCCAGCAACTCGTGTTTCCTTCCCCGTTCAAGACGTGTTCTAGATATCGACTTTGTTGTTTTTTTTAATAATTATTATTAATCTGCATTCCTTCTACAAACGCTGCAGTATATTTTTGTTGCTTATTTTCTCCGTCCAGCTTACCTTCAGTAAATGCCTATATATCCACATTTCGAACGCCATGATTTTCTTTAGTGCAACTGCTATGAGCGTCCATGTTTCCACTTCATATAGCAGTGTTGCCCATATGTAACACCTGACTATCCGCAGCTTCAGCTTTAATTTAATGTCGTTGCTACATAATACACATTTGTATTGTCGAAATGTGTTCCACGCTATTCCTGCATCTGATCTCTACATCCGAGTTCCCCTTTTCTGTTATTCAGCTTCCGAGGTATTCGAAGATCGAGACTTTTTCTATGCGCTTTTTCCATCTATCATTATTCTGTCTGTATTGCTATCTTCAGATCTAGTTATTTCCGTATATTTTGTTTTTTCTACATTTATTTGAATTCCCATCTGTGTAGCGCGTCTTTGTATATTTCTAATTAGTTTCTTCAGAACTGGCTATAAGAACGGTATCGTCAGCGAACCTAATGTTATTTATCAACACTACATCGACTCGTACACCGTCTTGTGAGCTAGCTATGGCTCATTGTAGTATCTCCTCTGAGTATATATTAAACAGCATGGGTGATAAGATACAGAGACTTGACGTATGCTACATTTGATACCTATATATTTTGTTTCTCAGCGTACTTTTGTCTTTCTGGTGATAGTATAAGTTCCTCACACATCTCAGATCTGTTGACATATTTCCTAATAGTTCTAGCATCTTATTGTGTTTAATCTTGACAGATTGTCCATATTTCCGCGTCACATAGTGCCGCTGACTATACGGATGTTTTAAACAAGTTTTTGTGCATATGCGGACATTGTCCGGTTCGTTTTCTTGGTGTAATCCTCGACAATAGACTTACTTTCACTAAACACATAAATACCATCGCAATCAAGACATACAAGGCCTTCTGTTCCTTATACCCCATACTTAATCGTAAGTCCTTACTCAACATTAACAACAAAATAATCCTCTATAAAGCACTAATACGTCCAATACTCTGCTACGCTTGTACTTCCTGGAGCTCTATACCAAAAACCTGCTTTAACAAATTACAAGTCATTAAAATAGATGCCCCAGATGTATTCTCAATGCACCTCGCTATGCCAAAATCAACAGCATGCACGCAGCTACTGATCTGCTCTGTATTAGAGATTTTGTTCTAAAGCTATCGACCGACTTTTTTATTGCCAATTACGATTCTAAGAAATTTCGTTTCATGTATTCCAAATATAAACGCAGACGACTTAAACAGAATATTATGTAGTAATTAATTATAATTTTATTTATCCCTTTACTTAGTACCTTCGACACGTCATCAACTTTTTTTTTTACATAGTATTTATTTAAGAACTCATAATCTAAACAATATACTTTTGTAGTTTAGACTTAAGTTTCTATATTAACATGTGTTATTTGTAATTAGAAAACTTGTTTATTTTCTAGTCTTTTTATTTGCTTTTGTTCCTGCAGCATTTAATGTTTTGTTTTCTTTTATTATTTATATTCTTACTGTATTATTGTGGTAATCCCCGGTACACAATGTTTGTAATCCATCTTATATATTTTCTTTTATGATTATAACTTATGCAAATATATTTTGTAGTTGTTGTTGTTGTTACGTTACGAATTATTTCGAAAAATCGTCAATTAAAAAAACTAAATGCAGGGGTTCCTCAGGGGAGTATACTCGATTACATAATCTTCTGGGACAGGTTGGCGTAGGTGGTAGATATTGAAACAATAATTCCTCACGACGACGGCCTAACACCTAATTTTCTACTCGCTATCTTCCTACGAGCACAAATAAAAAAAGGTTTTTCTACGTACTAACACAAAATAATAGTTCAATACGTTCATTAGGATTAATGGCGGCAGCGTTCGATTATTTCGATAGAGTTTATCATAGAATGAACTGGATGTTTTTACATTTTACACTCTCCCGTAATATGTTGCTTATTAAATTAAACATTCTTCGCGATATAAAAGCACGTACAAAAGTTGAATCCAATTATAGAAATGTACCTAATTTTCACTAAGGCTTATTACACACACACACACACACACACACCCAAAACACACATGTGTATACATGCCCGTATTAATACACGATATATATATATATATATATATATATATATATATATATATATATACATATACATATACATATACATATACATATACATATACATATACATATACATATACATATACATATACATATACATATACATATACATATACATATACATATACATATACATATACATATACATATACATATACATATACATATACATATACATATACATATACATATACATATATATATGTTAATTGAATCAATATTATCGTGAATTTCTATTTTTCATCTACTTGGTGGAAGAGTTTACAAAATCAATATAGATAAAAAAAAAAAAAAAAAAAAAAAAACAAGATGGAGCTAAAGTAGAATTCGTAATATTTTTCTTTAGGAAATTAAATTTCCACGAAAGTTTATTTAATAATACACATATACTGAAATTATTTTATACCGGAGGAAATATAACGCTGGCAAAATTAAAATTACACTTTATCCAAGTATATTTCTATCGTCTTCACATCATCACGAGGTTGAATCAAAACACTTATAAAAACATTTGAAGGATATTTTCAAAACAAACTACAAAATTAGACTGTTTCTTACTTTTTCTTAATTACTATTTTAAATTGTACGTATTATATGTATATATATTATATATATGTATATAATTTCCTTTGTATAACATTTATTTTTATATTTATATACATACTTACATAAAGTCATTTTACAAACATTCTTGATGGTCTCGAGGACTATGTTTTTCATCCCGTATTCCATACTATTTTTTTTTTTTAGGAAATTACACATTGAATGTTTTCTTTTATTTCAGCTACTCAACACTTACACACAGTTATCTATTAAGAACACTAGTTCCCTGCATCCTTATAACCACAAATTATTTAATACATTTGCCCCACCGCATAAGTACAGATTGGGGAACCAATAAAAAAAAAGTACTTCAAATCACCTTGGCGGATACTTTATAATAAATTAATATTTAATATTTAATATTAATCTCCTTTTACTAAAAAGAAAAAGAACAAATTGTTAATAAAAATAAAATAATATGAAAAAGTATTTAATAACAAATGGCATTCGTAACTTATTTACGCAGTACGTTATAATAATCAAATCAAATCAAATCAAATCAAATTTATTTCAGTAAGTGTTTACAATATTTGCAACATTACCTAGTTAAATATAATAAAACATATAACAACAATATTGCAAATAAAATTTCAACGTTAAAATTGTAATAACAATAAACAGAGCTAAAGATAATAGATAAATAAGTACAAGAAATCCCGGTTATGCGCATAAATACGCGAGTACCGGACATTTTAAAATGTAATCACATGTACGCAACTGTCGTAAATTAACTTAACAACTAAGATATTACTATAATATACAAAGTAACGATTCACGCAAAGTGAGTATAAATACAAAGTAAAATTAAAATTAGAAGTAACAATTTAGAAAAAAATAAAAATTTAGAACTACATTATAAAACAAGAAAAAACAAAATTACAATTCTAAAACAATAAAACAATAAAAAAAAAACAAAAAAAAAAATCACCTACCCACGCACAACCATTTAATACAACCACTTTCAAAATTATAAATAAGAGTTAAAGAAATATTTTTTTATGACTCTTATTCAAAACGTAAGAAGCCAGTGTTTTACGTCGTCGTCGTTTATAGTTAACCAAGTCTACTTTTACAGACTCCGGAATTAAATTGTAAGCCTCAGCCCCGGCGTAAATGGCCTGCATGCGGCAATGGGACTTATTAAAGCGCGGTACTTTTGCCTTATCTGTGCCAGCAGTTCTTGTTTTACCTTTTCCACTTGCTACATTGAAGTAATCTTTACGTTTTATCACAAAATTGAGCATATTCAATTCATATAATTGCCGCACATTTAAAGTGGATGTACTCAAAATATTACTAGAAATACTCCTAAGAACTTTTTTCTGCAATGAACACAATCGATTTAGGCTGTACTCTGCTGCTCCTCCCCAATGAATAATACCATAGGTAAGAACAGGTTGGTATAAAGCTATATACAAACGATGTAAATGGTTTAGAGAGAAATATGATTTCAAATAATAAAATAAATAATTCAACTTCCGTATCTTGCTAGCATTATAAATCAACTGCTTATCCCATGTCAATTTACAATCAAACACAATCCCTAAATATTTAAATTCATACGCTCTCTGTATCACATAACTATTACCTAGACATATTTTCATGTTTTCAAATAAGTTAGGCGCTTGATAAGTATATATTAAATATTTGGTTTTCTCGGGATTTACAATTAATCGGTTATTAGTCAACCATTTTGATACTCGATCAACGCTTACTTGCGTTAAATTTTGTAAAATATCAGGAAAACGGGAATCTATGACTATTGCTGTGTCATCGGCATAACTAAAAATTCTGCCCGAAATATTCAAGTCACAAAGATCATTAACGTATATCAAAAATAAATATGGTCCTAATATACTACCCTGCGGTACACCCGAACTTGTGACTATCGCTTGACTAAATACATCCCCTATTTTAGTCACATTCTGCCTACCTGTGAGATAAGACTGGAACCAGCGCAGAATAACATCCCTAAATCCGCAAGCATACAGTTTTTTAAACAAAATACAATGATCTAAAGTATCAAACGCTTTACGCAGATCAAAATATACCGCAGCTACAGAGCGACCGTCTTCTAAATGTTGCGTAATACACGATATATGATTAAAAAGAATATCATCGGTTCCTTTACCAGGTAAAAACCCGTACTGATTAACACTGAAAAATTTACAATCAAGAAGAAACTTCAGCATGATCTTCTTTACACACTTTTCAAATATCTTAGAGAAAGTCGAAAGTATACATACCGGTCTATAATTTGAAATATCTGTTTTATCGCCAGATTTGTATATCGGTGTTATAATAGTTAACTTTAATATTTGAGGGAAGATGCCAACCTTTATCGATTCGTTAAATAAATAAGTTAACGGTTGTAAAAAAAAGCTAATATTTTCTTTTATAAGTAGAATCGACATTTTGTCAAAACCGAACGAGGATTTATTACGCAATGACATAATCGCATCTCTAACATCATCAACAGAAAAATCCAGAAATGCAAATGATTTTGGATTATAACCACTACCAATATTATATTGTGTAAAATTTTCTTGGGTACATAACAAACGGGATACACTATCTGGAAAATAATCGTTAAATGCATTGGCTACACGCTCCTCATTCCCATCCACTGGTACCTTATTTGGATTATAACCACTACCAGTATTATATTGTGTAAAGTTTTCGTGGGTACACAACAAACGGGATACACTATCTTGAAAATAATCGTTAAAGGCATTGGCTACACGCTCCTCATTCCCATCAACTGGTACCTTAGATCCGTTTAATGTTACTTCTTTAATTTTCTCGTTCCGTTTCCCAACTACCTTATTGACTATGGCCCAATATTGTTTTTGCTTTGTTTCACATTTTTTTAATAAGTTTGTGTAATACTCAGATTTTGCTTTCCTGGCTGCTTTTTGAACGGCTTTAGAGGCAATTTTATATCTATTGAGTAAATCTATGCTCCAAGGACGTTTTTTGTGTAGTTTATAAAGTTCATACTTTGCCCGAGTAAGTCGAATTACTTCGTTTGTTACCCAATCTGATCGTTTACGGTAAAGTTTCCGGTGTGTTTTTGGAACCCTACACTGATTTAAAATTCCAGTTAATTTTGAAATGAACCATTCAAATTTCTCGTTTATATTAGCTGTACTAGTATAAAGGTAAGAAATATAACATGAATTTAATAAATTTTTAAAAAGTTGTTTATCAAAGTAATAATTTAATTCATTAAATGGAGCACGACATATATTGTCAAATGAAAACTGCGTAGATAATGCGTTGTGATCTGTAAAATCAACTTCAATAACTTCACAGTTAATGTCTAGTTTTATCGCACTGCTGTGTAACCCACGGACAAACAAATGATCTAAACAAGATTTATAACCCTCAAAATCTCGATAATAAGTAGCCTGATTTACAATAGATGAAAAACCAAACGAGTACATAAAGTCAAGATATTTACTTCCTTCGCGCTGATCCAAAATATCAATATTTATATCTCCTGTAAGAACTAATAGTTCATCGTCTGAGTACTTTATCAATTCCTTCAGGTCCATCAGAAAGTCTATATAAGTATTTCCACAAAACCGGTAAATCCCCCAAAAAGTAATATACTTGTTATTTTGCAGTTTTATTTGTACTTGAACAGCATTTCCTGAAATCATTGAAAATTCTTTACTAGAATATGGAATGTCAGCTTTTACATAAATTAAAACACCACCCGATCGTTCATCATTCTTACATTGCGCTTGAATAGTGAAGCCTGGAAGACAGTATCGACTAACTTCAAATTCATAAACCCATATCTCCGTTAAAATTATAACATCATATGTGATAGAACGTTGCTGTAGAAATATTAAAAAGTCATCGTAATGCCTACGCAAGCTTCTCACGTTTAAGGTTAGTACTCTTAATGTTTTTAAGTTCATTTTAGTACATAAACGGCCAAAAGTATATTCAAATTATCATTACTACATATTGCCATGCGTAACAGTTAAAAATTTATAACTATTAAGGAAAAAAAACAAAAAGAAAAACAACAGACTTACACCTATACGGAAAAATAAACTCAGAACAGTTTCAAGACCAGATTAGCGTCTAACTCTTTGAAGCTGAATCCTTCAATGCGACCGCATGTTCTATACTGGTTATCCGTATAACTGGACTTCCTTCCGATTTACGAACGAGTACTTTACATTCTTTAATCCATACGAATTTAAAACCCACTTCCCGAAGTTCCCTAGCCTGTTTGTAGATTCTGGAATTCAGTGGAGTTAGGTGCTCATTAATATAAATTGGACCGCTATCCACTGTTCCACTTGCATCCAGATTCAATCTGATCGTACTCGGTAACAATCGATGACCTTTCCTCTTCGCTAACAGTTCATTTTTTGTCCAACGACGACAAAATTTCACCACTATTGAAGAATGTTTTTGACTCTGGTAACGTGGGAGTCTATGACAAATGTCAATATCATTCTCTGAAATCGAACAACCTACCGCAACTCCAATATTTTTAACAATTTCGGACACATTTTCATCCCGTCTGTATGGTACATTGCTGATGACGATGTTATTTCGGCGAGTATACTGCTCGCAATCATCCACTCGCTGCTTTAATTCCTCATTTTCTTTTTTTAACTTGGTAACTTCGCTCTTTAAGGCGATCATTTCTTCCCTACATCTTTTTACTTCAACCAAAAGCTCGTCAAATTTATCATTATTGTGCCCAATGGATTCCAGAACTTCATCCACTTTTAACTGTAAAGGAGACAACTCAGATTTAATGGCATTTGTTATGCCTACCGCTTCCTCTGATAATGGTGAGGTTGACCCATGTGCGCGAGTTTTACATGAGAAACATCTCCAAGCCGTTTTTACATCGACACTTTTTCGTTTCCACGTAGCAGCCTTAACACCGGCACAGTCGAAATGTAAACCGGCCTGGCAACCGCCGCACGCAGCGAAATCCCCATTCACGGGTAAAGCCTTTCTACACGTAGTACATGTATAACACGAGGTATTCATTACTTGTACTGATAATTCAACGCGCACACGCCAAAGATAAGAAGTAAGATAACGATACGGAACGAAAAAGCGAAAGTGACGTTAACCTTTATATAAACGCACGATAAAATACATACGCGCACGAACGGTATCAACGGCGAGTGCGAACGCTGGACAACGCAACACGTGTATTTCAAAAATTATACATAAATCACGAACCGATAAAAATTTTCAAAAAATTATTTTAAAATCGAAATCCTCGATAAAATTTATAGTAGATTTGTATATTTTAACAAATGTTACGGTTATTAACACTTAACACGAGACCGACAAACACAGAGCAATTTGATATACGTCCGATCGATAACGACAGTCAAAATTAAAAAAATAATAATAATAATAATAATAATAATATGTAGAACCGAAACGTAAAAATAAAAATGTATCTATTATGAAAAATCTACGTTTAATTCTACGGTGCTTATACTTAGTATATCGTATGCGGCGATAGGTCACGTCAAATCTTTCATCAATGTAGATAATTCATTACGTGATGAACGATACATTTAGAGGTTACTGCGGCTGAAAGGGATAACAGTGAAAATTGATATCGGAACATCTAAGACGATGGGGGTACTGATGGAAAAAATAAAAATAAAATAAAAATAAAGTTTCGACAATGATTAACGTAATATAATATCGGTCAATAACCGAGGTATTTCCATCAGGATAGTTTTAGATCGTCAAAACTGATAAGTTTTAACATAGAGGCATAATGAATACAATGATGAAAGCAATAACCTGGGAAATAATAAATACTATTTTATTAAATGCGGGTAGCCAGGTTATGCAGGAAAAACCGGTGAATAACGGCGGGTAGAGCCCGCAACCGGTAGTCGCGTGTTATATATATGTGTGTGAATAAAACTTATCGATCGAGATAGATATACTTTCGTTCTTTAACCGTTAAGCTTGTCGTTGATTTCTAGTCTAATCTCTTTTACGTCGATGATGGTAACGACTTGTCAGTTTCTCTAGTCTTTTGGTAGTACTCGTATATCACAAGGCATCGATAAAAATAACGAAAATTTGGTTCATGTTTTAAATTAATGTAAAGGAAACATATATATTTGTAATTCAATAAATAGTAATAAAAATAGAAGATTTAAAGGAAATTCATTAAAATAATAATTACGAAGAACCATATTTCATCGAGTACGGACCTACGATGACGGCAGTCGGTTAGGATACTTCAACACCATCCGGAGCCAGCCATCGCGAATACCTGTGGTACCACAAGGTCGTACGATTTTTTATTATTTGCTTTATTATATATTATCATTTTTAGTAATTTTAGTATATGTAACTAAATTGTGAATAAATCGTAATTATGTGTTGTAAATGAGTTATGTTGTGAATATTATTTGTATAATTTTTTTTTTATACGTGTAATAGTGTGAAATAGAATAGATTAAATTCAATTATCATTTACTAGTCATTTTTTGAATATAGTGATACCAAATGCTGGTTCTATACGCAGGGTTTCCGGTTAGGCACTCAATTGCTCACATCTAGTCCCATAATAATCTATTAAATAATAATAATAAAAGTTAAATTTTTAATTAATTAAATAATTATAATTTTATGTGCCCTAATAGGCACTGGCGACCGCGATTTTTATAATTGTTTTAATCGTATTACGAAATAAAGCCCTCTAATTCATAATAGATTGTCTGCCATCTAATTCCGTAATTAAATTGTCAATCAGCGCGAGAGGATTTAGACTCATTTGTATAAAGTTGGCAGACAACGACGAGCTAAGAGGGTACATTTCGTAATAATCGTGTGCGGCGATAGGTCACGTCAAATCTTTCATCAATGTAGATAATTCATTACGTGATGAACGATACATTTAGAGGTTACTGCGGCTGAAAGGGATAACAGTGAAAATTGATATCGGAAGAATTAAGAATTTAAAGAGGGTATATAACTTTTTTTTTTGTGATTAGGCAAGAAGTTTGTTTCGATAAGAATTTAAAGACGGCATACCTCGATGACTTTTTGATTTCGCAAGAAGTTTTCACGACTGAAAATAAATCCAAAGCCACGACTGGTAATACTAACGAAGCGCAGTTTAGACAAATTAGAAAATAATATTTTGGAAAACTTTAATTTTATTCACTAAAGAAGAATCGTTTTTCCAAGTCGTGCTGGAATTTTTTTCGGCAGTAATTATCAAAAATAGTTCGCTGTTTATTATAGTCCCTTATAATTCATTACTAAAATGTGAAAAGTCCGGTGGACTATCTCGTCAAAGCTAAAATTAAAAAAAAATAATAATAATAAATAAAATACTTATTTTTCGAAAATTTTCTCCGACATTCAAACGTCAAAGTTGACAAAAGGAGGACGGGTAACAAAACATTTATTGTGTTAGTAATATTTCTACTCTTCAGCAGTTACATCTGCTTCAAATAACGCTAACATTTATCGAAGGGGATACCGAAATAAAATACCGAGACTTTTAGGCTAGAATGTAAAATGTGTAGGTGTCGAATTGAAAAGAACGAGTCATATTTCAAATTTCGAAAATAGGATTTCTATTCACATCAAATACCAGAGAAAATTTAGAAATCTGGAAACGTCAAATATTTACATGCAAAAAAGTTTGCTCGCAAATATACTATAAGCACGCGAAGTATTTAGAATATTCCCTAAAATATAAAAAAATATATGATGTATACACAGCAACTAGTCACTATAACACACACACAAAAAAAAATTATTTATATATATATAAAAAATACACGCATATTTTTTTAAATATCTTATAAGTACAATTTACCACATAATTTTAAAAAAAAATACAACACCAAGGCAGCAGTAAGTGACCGCAAACCGCCATTATTAACAATAATACGATAGAAAATAAAAATATATCATAGAAATTCGTATGTTGTTTATAAATTAAATTGCAAAAGCTGGAAGACAATTTCAACTTAGGATTAATGAACGTTTAAATTATTATACAAAAAATGTTAACAAATTATTATATAATAAACATTGTAAATCATTTATTTATCCGGCGAAATTAATAATATTAATCGTAACTGTTACAAATTTACGTATAGAAAGAAAAATAATTAAAAAAAAAAAAACGAAATTTGAAACAAAATTAAGAAATAAAAATAATTGATTAAACTCGTGAATAATATTCGATAGTAAATGAGTTTTAAAGACCATCTTATAAATATATTCAGTCTTTAGTATTTATAAGATTCGCTATTGGATCGATTGCTAGTAGTTAAGAATTATTACATTTCTGGTATATCGTTTCGTTATTATTAATATATTGCTTCATTATCGTTAATTAGTTTAGTTCTAACTTGACGAGGGCGTAATTGGCGAAAGCTCCGTTATAAATAATTTACAAATTAATGATTTTAACTTGTACCGTTTTTTTTAATACAAGTCATTACGTATGTATATATATATATATATATATATATATATATATATATATATATATATATATTATTTTTATTATTATATCTACCTCTTTGCCGAGTAGGAGTGTTGCAACTATCATTTATGTTTATGACGAAAATGAGATACCAAGCCGATACGATGATTTTTTTTTTGAAACCGCAGAGGTGGCAAACTATTTGCTGTTGTTGATCGGTTGCAATCGAATTCTGCTTAACCAGCTGGTTTTTCTTCTTGTTTCGGGACGTGCCCTTCTGCGCTAGTATTGTACTATCTACGATAGATCATTATTTATTTCTGTTTTGCGCATTCACTTCCCGATAAATTTTTCTTTGGTTTATTGTTATAATTTTCAGATCATTCGATCCTTATAGCGCAGTTTAGGTGTTAGAAAACGTCTTATTCTAACTTCTAGAACACCATATAAAACATGACCGACTCATTTCGTGCACCTTTCAGTCAGCACTTGCGCAATAGATTTAACTGCTGCTAGAGCTAAAACTTTCTCGTTTGACAGGAAGTATTTCCAGCTTATTTTCAGTATTCTTCAAATCATGCTCAGATGACAGATTTCCAAATTTTTAAGGTGCTTTATCCTAATTATATATATATACACTGTGAAATATATTTCACGCGAAAACGCTAAGACGAAATATCGGTAAACACGAAATAACGAAACGGTACCGACAAAATGACACGAGTCTTCACACATATTTTTTTCTCTTAACACGAAACAAAAATCGCCTAACACGAAAAGATTTCGCTTACCATTTAACTTTTAAACCGACACCATCCATATAGTCGGTGAGATAAGCCCATTTTGTTTAAAACCCTTAGTCCTCATTTCGTCATCGCCACTACCACACTTAAAAACTTCTTACTTCTCGATTTTTATAAATGTACGCATACACAAATATCTATTATATATCAAGTGTACTCTAATAAACGTTATTTTGTTGATCATATGTCCTTTTTATATATATATATATATCTTTTGCTTAACACGAAAAAATATTGCTGTCCCTCTATTTATAAATATATATATATATCTTCTTATTCTCCTCAACCCGAAGGTTGGTGGATAGCATGGCGAGTGAGATGTTTACGTGCTGTGGTCAGTGCTTTAATTTCCGCATACGTCCTCCTTCCTTTAATATCATCCATAAACTTCCTTCGCGGTCTTCCTCTTTGAATTTTCCTAATTGTTTTTCCTTATATCAGGTTAGCAATCCATATCGAGTGACGTATATGTCCTTGTGTCCCTTTTTCTTTGTATCGTTGTTAAAATTTTACGATTTTCATTTACTCTGAGCAATACTTCGCAGTTGGATATTTTATCGGTCCATTTTATTTTTAACATGCGCCGCCAGCACCATATGTCAAACCTTCTTTAACAATGTCCATGTTTCGCATCCATAACGGCCGATACTCCAAATGAAAGTTTGATAACATGTTTTTTAATATCCAAAGATATATTTCTGGACAAGAGGAGGCCTAGTTTTTTTCTAAAAGCATTCTTTGCTTGGACTACTCCTTATTTCCTGTTCCGTTCTGCCATCATTTGTTATTAGGCTGCCCAGATATTAAATTGCTTCATTTGCTGTCTAATATTTTCGTCTGTCCATCTCCTTTTTTATCGCATCTTAAAACTTTAGTTTCAGTTTCATTAATATTAATTCTGCATTTGTTGTTTAAAAGTTTGTTTAAAACATTAATGGACTTGTGCAATTTTGCTTCGCTATCCGCAATTAGTGCTATATCATCCGCATATCTAATCGTTTTATATCTAACTCCGTTTATTTGTATTCCATCGTCATAAATTTCTGAAAAGCACTTCATTAGACATGGCACGTGATTAAAATATATATATATATATATATATATACGACACACTCATATGTACGTACATACATACATATATATATAAATATATTATATATATAAATATATAAATATATATATATATATACATATAATAAGTTATATGTTCATATATTAATTATACGCATATTCATACCTTTGAATATGCAATCGCATGATACCTCATTAATTTATTTAAATTTATACAGCATCTATTTTTCGTTAATATTCTACAATCATCCTTTTGTTAACGAGTAGATTTATTACATTATTTTTTTAAAGTTTACTGTTCTTAAACTTTAGTATTTTAAATTCTTGCTATATATATATATATATATATATATATACGACACACTCATATGTACGTACATACATATATATATATATATAAATATATTATATATATAAATATATATATATAAATATATATATATACATATAATAAGTTATATGTTCATATATTAATTATATATGTATATACGCATATTCATACCTTTGAATATGCAATCGCATGATACCTCATTAATTTATTTAAATTTATACAGCATCTATTTTTCGTTAATAATCTACAATCATCCTTTTGTTAACGAGTAGATTTATCACATCATTTTTTTAAAGCTTACTGTTCTTAAACTTCAGAATTTAAAATTCTTGCTACACTACATCTTATCTATTTTTGATTTCTTAAATTTCAACCGTTGCAAAATATTAAGAACAACGAATAACACTTGTCTCACAGACAAAATTTCAAATTCCAAATTTATATCGGTACAAATGATTAACTCGAATACGAGTGTTTTAATAATATATAGAATTATATATATTTATCTATATATATACACTTCACACACACACATACAAATACCAGCTAAATATTTAAAATTTACACGTTTAAAGTTACTTACTTTACGCGGTCGTGAATGATTAGTCTAAGAACGGTGTTGCGTTATCGTATCCGCCTATTAATTAAGTACACGATTTCCATTTTCGCGTTTATTATCTGTGAACAGTAATTTTTTTTAATCATATAATAAAGGTACGATCTTTACCGTTAAATTAAATAAATACCAATTATAACACGAAGTGTTTAAAAACCAATTCTTATTCGGGATATAAATCTAATATATTTGGATAACTAAATGTAATAATCTCCAAGCGAGACTTCTCAAAACTAGATACTGTCCACAATTCCTCGCTTCGATTAATTACAGGCGCGCTCAGAACATCCCCAATATCAAGCCTCTACTGCGAAGTCTCAGAATGGCCTACATCGCTTCGACGGGATCACATTACGGTAAATCTTTTGTTACGCACGATTGCAAATCCAGAGCTCCCAGCAACTAACAGTATAAAACGATCTCTCCAGAGTACATCTGAAACCAGATTATTAGGTTCGAGAGTAAAAAGAATTATATCCGATACTACGAAATCAATTCATACCGATCTATCAGAAGCTGATGAGCTATACAACATAGAAAGCAACCCTACAAAAATCTTTCCCCCATGGACTTCGAAAGATGCCGCATTCGATTTTACACTGCTCCCAAAAAAGCACTCTCACTTTGCCATCGTGCACAATTTATTATCTCCCCAAAGGAAAAAGATATACTACTCCGACGGTACAAGTTCCGCAGAATCCGCTGGTTGCGCAGTGGTCTTTAATCGAAATGTGATCTTTTCAACTTCACTTCCACCGTTATTCTCCGCTCTGTCCGCAGAACTGTACGGAATCTTACTAGCGTTGGAACACGCGGTAAAATCCTACCATCACATTATAACGATAGCTAAGGACTCCATGGCAGCTTTACATCACATTCAACGGAAATCAAATCATCCGATCGCAAACTCCATAAATACAATCGTACAGAACTGTCAAACGGCGATAACCTTCGTATGGATTCCGGGCCACGCAAACATACCAGGAAATCATATGGCCGATCTAGCAGCAAAAGAAGCTTCCAAAATGCGCCCAGCACTGCGTATTAAGATTCCACTCAGTGATATCAAGGAAGAAACCAAGGGCCTATTTTATAGGTTGTGGCAAAAAAGATGGACGGAACAACAGAGTACATCACACCTGCACACAATAAAACCGTCAGTTCGTGAATCGAAGTTTCAACCTGAAGACCGAAGGGATCAGGTGGTGCTGTGTCGACTCCGGATCGGTCATACGCAACTTACACATGGACACATATTCCAAAAATTAGTCCCATCAACTTGTGATAGATGCGACGTTCCGATTACAATTCACCACCTCCTAACAGAATGTCCAAAAATCCCAAAACCTTCTTCCTTAAATATTTCATCAATTCTGGCCCAAGATTCCCCATCCGTTTCATCCTTTCTTGTTAAGCTTAGGTCGGTAAACCTGTTTAACAAAATTTAAATTTGCTGGCCGCGCTCCTAGCCTCGCTGCTGTACATAGCGCGGAAACAAAAAAAAAAAAAAATGTAATAATCTTACGACCAGCCTATTGTCAAGGTCATGGATCACTTCATCTATGCGGACGACCTGGCTGTAGCCTGCCAAGGAAAATCATTTTAAGTAATTGTAAAAGTACTCTCCGGTACTTTAATAAAACTAGGAGAATACTATGCGCAGAATCACCTGAAACCAAATCCAAAAATTCTGGGTGCACAGCTTTTCCAGAGACGCTAACAGACACCTAGAAATAACATGGCAAGAGATAAAAGTGGACTTCAATGAATGTCCCATGTACCTGGAAGTTACCTTGATAGAACACTATCTTTCAAAAAACACTGCTTAAAGACAAAAATGAAGATTGCAGCCAGGAATAGCATACTACGTAAGCTAGCCGGCAGCTCTTGGGGCGCTAGCCCGCATATCCTGCGGATATCAACACTGGCACTATGCTACTCAGCTGCGGAGTATGCGTGTCCAATATGGTTTCATTCGGCCCATGCGAAACATGTTGATACCGCACTAAATAAGAGAGCTGTCGCATTATCACAGGGCGGATTAAAACCGAATCTATCGATAAAATCCGCATTCTTTCCGGTATTCTCCATCTCAAATGGGACAGCAAATAGCTGCCAGTATTGATAAGAGCAAGCAGGAAATAGATACCCGACATATGATGTTTGGACATAAACAATCTCGCAACAGTTTTACGGCAGTTATCAAGCCATTAACAATAAGCCCGCAAACCGCTCGACATAATGCCTGGAAGGAAGAATGGTAGAAGAAAAAACGCGAACTATGGATTGAATCTAAGGAGCACCTTCTTCCAGGAGCCGAACTAAAATACAGAACATGGCGTTCACTAAACATATTAATAACAATGGTTGATCGAACAGGAAACAAGATGTAGAAGTGCTCTTCCTGTTGTATATGTGGCGAAGAGCAATCTATCCAACATATTTTCATTTGTATCAGCTGCCCACATAGGTGCGGTTTCAATGATCTACTACAACTGAATGGGAATAGCGTCGCGTTCGCAGAGTACTTGGCAAACACCGTGTAATGAATAACGATCCTTTTCCTGTCACGAAGAAGAAGGCTAAATATAATCGATGTCTACGTTTAAGACGTCTACTGTCATACTCGATATATAGCAGCGGTGTATTACGAATTTATGTGGTTATATAACCGTTTTTCGGGTTTTTGAGCAAATTCGTTAAGTACAGCTCCATAAAATAGAAGTGAAAGTTGTAAGAAAGTCTCGCCGGAAAAAATAATTTTCTAAGGAAGCGAATCGGCTCAAATTCAATATCTCCTTTATACGGATTTTTAAGTCCAATACAGAAAAATAATTCGATGGAAAATAAGTCTCAGTATTATCAGATTTTGCTTTTTTTTATTGAAACATCGACAATTTTCGAAAATCTTTCGAAAAACTTATCGATCCGATTACCGAAAGAACGCGAGTTGTTAAATCCCCGCTAAATTTAGAAAGAACATTAACTGATTAAAATTTTCTTCCGGATATTATTTTTCACATTTGGTTTATAAGCAATCATCAGAAAATAAGAAATAGTCAACTTTTAAAATAAATTACGATGATTTAATAAACGACAAAACAGAATACAAAAAAAAAAAAAAAAAAAAAACACAATAAAAATAAATTTAATAAAATTTATCTAAATGAATCGTTTAGCGAAATCAACGTGATAATTCAATAAATCGTCGACTGGCGATCAAAAAACTCACGTTTTCCAACTGTTTGCAAGAGATATTGCATTGAGTTTGACGTTAGTTTCTTCTTTAATCTTTCCCCATATAATTTAGAATCTTAAAATTTTCGTCGTCCGCACGAAATATCTAACAATAGTTTTCTTTCGATTCGTAGATACAGATATATAGATATATATATACATACTACACACATAATACATTATTATAAATGTTTACTGAAATACTAATGCGAAAAATTCCTTGCATAATTTGAAATTCAGATTTAATTTGGCCCCATTAGAATAAAGGAGAAAAATGCTTCCTTCGATTCGGTAGAAGAAATATTAAAATAAAAACTAAAATTTTCCCATTTATTAGTCTTTTACAAATAAAATCCGGTCGCATACTTGTCTCGTTTGAAAATTGTTATATTTATCGTCGTAAATTTTAATTCGATTAATACGAAATTTTGTGTTAACCATGTTATATAATAATCTTATTATTACTCATCCTGTTGCGCCATCTGAAGTCGAAGGTCGGCAATCATCATAGATAGTAAATATCCCTGGACGCCGCTTTCAGTAGAGGTGCTGATATTGGATACCATCTTCTCATAACCGCTTTCCAAGAAATTCCAGTAATTTCACCATATTGTACAAGACGGAACAGGTGATATTTTTCTGCGTGTCTACGCAATGATATTTCAACTTTCTGATTTGGACGGAAAAAAGCTCCCCAACTTGATTTGACATTTTATTCGGCACTTCTCTATGCGATAAACGTACATCTCAAAAGCTTCGATTTTCCTCTCCAAGGTTTGTGTGAGAACTCACCTTTCCATATCGTATAAAATTGACCATATGGTTGCATCGGAGTAGATATATCCGTAGTTGTAATTTCAAATCCTGCCGAGTCATCAAATTTTTCATGTTAAGAAAAGCTATGGAACCGTGTACCAAGATATATTAAAAGACGCGTTCAATCTCTATACCTTCGATAATTTACTTTTTCTCGTTTAATTTTTATCCCCTATATTCCGATGTACTGCCAGCCATTTGGTTTTGGTGATATTTATGTGTAGTCCGTGTGATGCGCTAATCCGAGTTATGCGGTTTAACATGCCCTCTAAATTCTCGAAGTACACGCAGCCTTGACAGACATTTTTTTAAATTGAAATGTCTTCCGGTCATTTTTATTTCTTATTATTGCGACTTGGTTCCGAATTTCCGAACTAATACCAATTTGTTTATTTCCATTAGCTTGCCATGTTTCACGCACTCGAAGGCTTTCCTGACGGATAATGAAACAACAGTAGAGTTCATTTCTTGCATTCCGACATCGCCGAGCCAATATGTTCGAGACGCGGATTCTTGTCCCATATCCATTTCTGAATCCTAATTGATATAATCATTTTCATCGCATTATTTTATAAATTCTTCGATGAATCAGTTTTAGAAAGATTTTCAGTATATGTTATGTGAGACTTATTATGCAGTAATCTCTAATTGGTTTTCTTGGGTATCATAATAAAAGTAGATTTCAACCAATCCGTGGGTAAAATCCGTTTAGATAGCACTGAATTGAAAAACTTTACTACGAACATAAGCGCGGACAACTAAATCAAGGTTATGGGGGTGTAAGCATGAGGACGGATGGCGAGAAAATCGTATGTAGAAAAATAAACAGATTTCAGCGTAAACAATTAAAATTTATATCGAAAAAAGACAAAACTTATTTTCGAACACACGCATAATGATGTGCCGATTGTAATAGGTAATTTATATATGGAACATCTGACGAACTTTATAGAATTAGTGAAAAAAGAAATTCCAGATAATAATAAGGATAAAATATCAGAAGTTAATAGATGATTATATTATTCCAACGTATATAACGGATGAAGTACTAAATGAAAAAATACTAGATTGAAGCGAAATATAAAGCCGTGTGGACAACAGGAAGGAAATATTGGAAACGTAGTACACGTATGAAAGAATAAATGAGAGTGTAAATGTCGTGATGGGATGTGGTAGAATAAATGTGTAACCAGAGTAAATTGAATAAATTTAATGTAAGAATATCAAAATTGCGAATGTAAATGGAAAAAAATTTATTATTGCAGACAAATATGTAATTTTGATATAAATTATAATTTTTTTCTTTTTTTCTGCTAACTTGTAACTATAATATGACTATCTAACAACAGGGTTCAATGTTTTCGCATGTGTAGAGTCACATCCTGCATACTTCCTATTACTTTCATACGACGATGAGTTTACTACTAATTTATTTTTCATCCTACTTGTTATAGGTACTCGCTCTGGTAATCAAAATTTATTTTCGTGAACTAGATAGAGATCCGTAGCCAGTTTGAAATCTTTATTTATTGCGTCGTTATTATTCTGGAATCTTGTAGTATGTCGTTAGATTTCTTTAGAATTGAGCCGCATGTGTGAAATCTGCTCTGAACACGGCTTTGTAAAGAAGCATTCTATTCTCTAAGGATAGCTCAGACCTATATAGATGCCAGTACATCTTTCTAGGTTTTAGATCGACCTCTTTTCTTTCATTTTCTATATGTATACTCCGAGTCAGCTTTTTGTCCAAATACTTAACTGCATCTGTTTTAATTTTCGTATCTTGTGCAACGATAAAGACGGTGATTGTTTTTGTTTATATGTAAAATAAATATGCGCCTACCACGTGCCATCTTTTAGCCCATTCCTTAAGTTTTAGTAACGTTTTCTAGAAGTTTATTAATAGTTTCGTTAGCTTCGATATCCAAAGATATGAATGTATCATCGGCAAACGTAACTAATTCAATTTCGTCTTTTGAGTGATGTCCGCTGTGTAAATGTTATATAACACGGGTCCTAAGATGTAAACTATAACGAGGAAGTATTCGTTTACATGCAAATTGCTCGACGAAACGCGCATTAATGATAAGAAATTTCTTAAATTAAAAATTATCCAAATATACGTTCTTAAAAATAAAATATTTTAATTTTCAATATTAATCAGACGATAATGTGTAAAACTGAGAGTTTTACTCGAGTAAATAAATAAATGGAAATTCGTTTAAAGACGCGAAATACGGATTTCGAAATTCGCGGGTATACAAGGAAATTTAACTCGCGGCGAACGATGTATTTATTAATTTTTAAAGTAATTAATCTTTCTTTTTTTTTTTTTTTTTTTTAGATTCGTAACTATCCTAAGTCGCATTAATAATTATATTATTTTTTAAATAATTTTTAGAAAATTTCGGGAAAAAAACACAACAGAATTTTCATTTTCGGTCGTAAACTGGCTCTCACGAGAAGTTACGCGAGGTAATAAAAAACTTAGGCCGTATTGTCAAATATATCTAAAAAAAAAAAGAAAAAATTGCTCCAATAAATCAACGGCAAACGTTTATTCGCGTTTTTTTTTAGATTTTATTCATTTTTTTTTTTATTAAAAAAAGATCAACAAAAAATTTACAAATGGCGTTCCGTCGTTTTTATTTTCTACAATTTCTTCCCTACAAAATATAGCCGTCGAATTGTCGGCAATTTTTCCATTCCGCGACCGCTTATTATAATGCGGTCGTTGAAAGACGAGAATATAAGAACGAACCGCGACCGCTGTCGGTAATATAAACGACTCTCGGCGAGAAAATAGTAAAACATCATTCGGCGGATCACCGTGTGTAAAATTCGGAAAACCACGCTTTAATATAAAGCACTGCCGTACAAAACCGTATATACATATATATATATATACATATATATATATATATATATATATGCATAAATACATACATACATTCATATATAATAGATAGTACGCATATTCGTGATTTGAGTATTTACGTAGGCGTAATCGAAAATTGTATAAAAACGAAAAAACGCGAATTCTGACGTGGCAGCTGACGTAATATTTTATTCATAAGGATAATAATAATAGTCACGGTAAAATCTGATCCTTAGTATCGTGTACATCCAAAGTAATCAGCAGCAACAGCATTCAACTTACGGAATATTTCAATCGTCAAACGTACGCCAGATACTCGCATGAAAGATAAAACGCTCGCCAACAGTGAAGAAAAAGCTTTAAAGCAACTAACGAGAAATGTGTAAGTGTGTACATACGTTTGCATTATATATGTATGTATAAACATATATAAATACGGGAAGATACTATATGTCCGAAACTGTTTACAGCAGTACCAGAATACGCTATGAAATCGTTGAATTGAAATAGAAAGGGCATAAATATCAACGGAAAATATCTTAACCATTCGCGTTTTGCAGACGACATAGTAATTATAGTTCAAAATAGAAATGAACTGGAGATGACAGTGAAAACTGTAGGATTAAAGATCGAGAAAACTAAATATACGAAATATAGTCAAAACCGGGAAACTCGACGGTCGATTAATAAAATAAAATTTTATACAGGCGACGCGGAAGAAGTAGACAATTTTATGCATTTGGGTAAAGTATTCGCAACGATGAAAGAACAAACAAGCCCAGACCTCAATAGAAAAATAACAAATGGACGGATCGCCAACAAGAGCAAAACTATTTAATCAATGCCAATAATGATGTAGGCTACAGAAACGCGGCCAAAGGAAGTAATGAAAAAAATGAAGAAAACCGAAAGAAAAATAGAACTGGAATTATTCGGCATCAAACTACAAGACAAGATGAAATCCGAAACAACTAGAGAAAAAACCATGTTCGAAGACACTGATAAAAGCATAGCAATGAGCAAGTGGGAATGAGCCAGATATATTGGCAGACAATCCAACGGAAGCTGTAGGACTGGTGATATGGAGACTATACGATGGGAAAAGAAACCAAGCGGACGGATGACTTTGTTAAAATTACAGGAAAACAGTGTCTTTGGAAAACACAAGATAGAGAAAGGTAAAAAACATTAATAATCAATGATGTAATACGGGGGCAAACAAGAAGATATAAAGCGGGTTGATGGTCTAGATTTTGCCGTTGAATTGGGTCTATAGGAAAATATGTTTTATCTCATATTTTGTTAAAAATCACTGTCTCCCAATAACATAAGTGCATAACAGTTAAAAAAAAAAAAATCTGAAACTTAATGAATAATTAATAGTTGCTAAACATGATAATTTCAATATTAAAAGAAAAATCATTTGCCTAACTATCCAATAGACAATTATGTCAGATACGCAATTATAATATTCATTATTTGTCAAATAACTCTATTGCGTTCGCTGTTTGAAGATCTTCTAGGAATTTTCCACAATTATCTATATTTAATATTTTCCCGCAAACGATTATAATTTTAAATTATTAGGTTTCAGTCTTCTCTCGTAGTTAACCATTTCGTTTTTCTTGAATCATCCGAACTAACCAGCACTAGGACTTAATCTATATTAACGATCAAGTAACTCTAACTTTTTTTTCGTGATATCTTGCGCCGATGCTTGATCCTATTATCGCAATTTTTTTCAGTACTTTATATAGCACTAATTTAACACTACTACTACCGCAACTAGAATAAGTTTTTATATCCTGTATTTTTCGAAATATTCACCTATTTACGAATAATATTAATACTTCAATAATACCTGAAGTAATGTTAATATCGAACATAAATTATAATATAGAAATTCTCAATTAATACGACTATTGTCACACGTATGTTATCTATAATGCATTTGAGCATTCAAAAACCCACAAATATAGTATCAGTGATATATTTTTCTATATTAGTTTCACTTGACTTCCCATTGTGGAAGATAGTTGGTTCCAGAATTAAGTTTTTATCAATCGTTTCTCGAATACGATTCATTGTCATGGCTTTAATAACATTGGTCGAAAACTTGACCCAACATTACAGTCCTTTTCTGATTTTAAATTGGTAACTATGTGAGATTTTTTCATTGAACCGATCCAAACTCACTAATGAAGTTAAACATTTGCACGATTCATTACTTAACTTTAGACTTTTTATAGAGTAAGTTTCTCGCACGTAAACTATTTTGTTTGCGTAATAAGGAGTGCAGATTTTCCATTCGTTAGATCTTCGATGTTTATTGATATCACTGTTAGCCTTCATTTGTTAACCATCTGCAGAGTGGAATTTGAAAAGGATTCTTTTCGAGAATTTTAAAGGGAACCAATGACGAATTTAGAGTAACGATCGTTACTTTGTGCTTCATTCTATCCGATAATTCGGGTAGCCAGTGAACTATGTTTTAAGAATATAAAAAGGTATTTCTATTTTATTTCGTTTAATTTAAACGCGTATCACCGAGGAAGTACTATGAAGAAAAACTTTTCGGTTAAAAGCGAAATATGTTCAATTTCTGGTAAAAATTGATATAATTCGTAATTATATTTAAACGCGTCGAATTATAGAAAAAGAACGGCCGATCAAGTGAGTGCGAGATGGTAGGAAATTTTAACATTTCACCTAACACGTATTATACGCCCGGTTAAACGGTGTAAGTAGCTCACGTACGCAACCGGAACGGAGATAAATTGCGCAATGAAAAAGATGTTTCACGTGTTCAGCCTCTTAAACGAAGTTCTGTTTCCTCTGACGGCTAGACAAGTTTTAAATCTCATTTTCCACCGATAAAATTTCAAGGTTCGAAAAAGATGTAACGACGAATATTTATAAATTATTTTCATAATGCGAGGAGATAACAACAAATTGATTCGACATAAGCGATGATTTTTTTTCGCGTTTTTTCCGTCACTTTAATAATTTCAGACCAAGTGTCCCCACTAAATGGTATGTGAAATTTAAACGTTAACCAAATTTTTAAAGTGTAATTTCTATTAGCGCGTTGTAAATGGGGAAGTAAACCCATAACACGAGCGAGCGAGCCAAATGCTTATACACTTGGCAGCATAGCCAGGCCTATTTTCACAGTGTAGTTGGGCTCCTACACTCTTTTTCACATGCCGTACTCTCATATGTTTATATTCAGTTTACGTATACATACTTACAAACGCGTACAGAAATTATGACAGACATGCAAGTGCTTGTACAAACAACGGCATAACTCTCTCGTTTTCTCTCTTTCTCTCGCTCTCTCTCTCTATATATATGTACATGTATATATATGCCTAGAAATTTTTGAAGTGAAACTTTTATTGGCGCGTTATATATGAAGAGTTACTGCAAAACGAGCGAGCCGAATTAACGGATGCATATATATATATATATATATATATATATACCCCGTTAGTATATGCCGCACTACCTACAGTCGTGTTTCAGACCACGTTTTGTAGTGTTAGGCGCGTCGACTTATACACATACATAGGTTTATTCTTATATATATATATATATATATATATATATATATATATATATATATATATGTGTGTATATTTATATATGCACCGTGTAAAAATTTAAAAAAATCTGTATAAAATTTAGTTAAAACGTCTTAAGTTTCACTTGTTCCCTGCACTCCTAGGCAAAGATAATTTTTTTTGTACGTTCCTATTTTTTCTTTTGCGCATGCGCGCGCGGCTATCCGTTATTATCTTGGCTGCACAAACTATGCACATGCGACATAGATTTGATAACGAAAACATTTGCGTTATCTTCCAGGTCAAGTTAAGCATAACGGACAGTTCATTCTTTTTCTTTTTATGAAATTTGTACAAAATCGTGAGTTTATTAAAAAGTGACTTTTTGGGAACTTTACTTCTTCCTTGCGCCCCGAGGCGTATTTTCTTTGTTCATTTTTCGATTGACGTGACATGATTTAGTTTTAAACGTATTCGTGTGAATACGTGAAAAACTATTTACAATTCACCTAAGAAGCGGTATCGTATAAAAAACATAAAATTTATAACTTCGTGTTAACGGATAGAAAGATAATGCTGCGGACCGAGAATATTTGTAAATCTGAAAAAATCGATAACATTTCAGGAGATTAAGGTCGTACTTTCAGCTAATATAAATTATTGTAAATATCATTTTTACGATATCTCTGAAAAAAATTTCGTCCGATCTAGAAAAATAAAATTAACGATAGCTCTCGGATTTATTTCTTTCGTTACTTTCCGGCGATGATAAAAAACATCGGGTCATTTTACTAAGAGATCGTTTTTTAAAAATTCTACCTTTATTGAAATTCAACCCTACGGGAAATCAATTTAAAAGAAAAATAAGAGAACCCGAGTCTCCGTTTTTAACGGGTCCGTCACAAAACTTGTCAACTGTAAGTGTTATCTAATTTAAACTTCGCCATACGCGATTGTTTTTCGTAACTTCATAAATCGCCGCCGAACTTTAACCTTAAATTAGATTTAGCGGTTACAAATATTCCTATAAACGATAAGTTAAATCTGTGTTGTTTTAAAAATGAAAAAAAAACAATCCATTTCGAAATAAGCCTTATATTTTTGGAAAATATTATTTTTTCGAACGGGAATGACGCATTTCAAAAAAGGGAAAAGGAATAAATTGGATGGTGGTTATTAAAATTTTTGATTTTCTCCTTTCGCTTTGCACTACAATTCTGATTCCCATTCAGTCTAGCCAAGTCCAATTCAGTACGATCTTTTATATTTTCTGGCCACGAAGTTTATCGTTTTCGTCTATTTTCCCTCGCAGTGTTACATATTTCATCTAACCGCTTTCGATATGTCCCACATACTTAATATTCCGCTTTTTAAACGCGTGGGGGGCCTACTTTTTTTTATAAAACCGTATAGAATTTCGTGGTTTGTAACATTTCTCGAATCTTGCTGATTTTCCGAATAACATTTAACTTAATCCGTCCACCCAATACATTAATGGGAAATTATTCTCGCAACAGAGTTACTTTAAGTATCTGAGGATGCATCTTGAGAGTAAATTGCAGACTTGTCGAACAGAAAATAAAACATCTCGGCGTAAAATTGAAGCAGCTCTACTGGCAGACATTCCAGTTTTTCTCGTGAAAACAGGTTTTTAATTTATAAAATAATGTTAAAGCTCGCGTGGTGGACAAAAAATAGTCATATAAATTAGATTAAACGGTTTCACAAAATAACGTCATTAGGATACTCATAGTTCCTACTTGATACGTTTCGAACTACACGCTACATCGTGACCTTCGCATGTCTTATGTTAAAGACGCAGTCAAACGCGCGTTGAGCCAGTATAACAGGCGCTCCGAGTCTCATATAAATACACGCTGGCCATCAAATTATTAGATAACAGTCTTCGGATACGCCGATTGAAACGAACCAGGACATTTGATTTATCCTAATTTCTATCGGGATTCATTGGGCAGTACTAATAGGTGTTGACCGCTAATTAGCATTTTATAACAATTGCTAGATGGTCTGTCGGTCAGTTGTAATTACGATTTTTAAATTTTTTAAAAAACTGACAGTAGTCAGCGTTCATATCGCATAATACTGTCACCCAGATGTAGAATTTTACTAGACGAATTTTCAATTTAATGTCGCGACTGAATTAAAATTATTTTCGTCGTTAAACGTGTTTAAATTATAAATTATTTTTACCAAAAAAACAACCGATTATTTATTTTTTTGATTATTATTAATTTTTTGCGAATAGAGAATTATAAAAAAATTAAATCTGCACAAGAGCAACGTAAATTGGTAGTGTTGCTTTATCGACGTCGGAGAACGTGCCCATACTATTTCGAACATAATACGTATCATCCGCCGTGATTATGATGAGCTTCGAGTGAATGTTATTTACTGGAGTTTGTATTTCCACACAGATGTCGTCATCGCTGTATGATAAAAGGTATTTGTTCGCGAAGAGACGAACATGCGATTTATAAGTCCAATTAACGGATAGTTCGATTTGACGTTATCACATTTGATGATCACTCATTCTTGTGATGAACATCGTATAATGTAACTACGTTTTTATTATTATTATTTAAACGCTTTTATTAATATTTAAAAAAATTTAACGATGTTTTAAAAAACAGTTTTTTTTTCTTCGCTTCAAATCTATAATTGATAAAGTATCATAAACTAAACGGTGTGAAGAGGATGATAGAATTTAAAATCAGACATCTGTGCCGGCAGCAAACTCGTGAAGTGGCTAATTTAGAAATAATTTATATATAATATATATGATTCTTCCGAGTCTTCTTGCTATTATGTGTTTTTTTGTTTGTTTTTTTTAAAGAATTCTGGTTGTCAGAAGATTATTACAATTTCTTTAGTAGAAATGTTCGACTATCGCTGGATGAATTTCTTCTTTTACATATTTGATGTTGCCTGCTGTGCAGAGTATCAGAAACATACCAAGGAGCTCCCTAGCTATTATTCGTATTTGTTTCGATATGTCCGGATTCTTTTTACGTTGCTGTTCGATGCGCTTAACTCAAAATATCATAAATCCGTACCGGCTTCAAAAAATCATCTTATTGAGCAACAAAAATAAAATATATATATATATAATTTTTAAAACTTTCCCGATTGTTTTATCGTGCTCGAAACAATTTTCGGTAAAACCACGTTTGATTTATTTAATTTTTAAACGTTTCCAGTGGGACACATTATCAGAATTGTAAATTTTTTAGTAAAATGAAAAATTAAAAAAAATGCGTCGTTTTCCAAAAATATACGCTTACGCGATTAATAAGGACTATTACAGTAATTAAAACGTCGATAAACTACGTTTATAGGAAAATAATACCGCCGAAAATCCGAATTAAACGTACATCTCTGTCGACAAACATTAAATTGTAAAAAACGAGAGAGGAAGAAATATTAACGGCACATTTGCAGTAAAAAATCGCCGTAAAAAACTTTTGAAAGAAAAAATGGAATTTATGCGAAAATTCGGGCTGAACTTTTGCGAATTATAATCAGTTTAAAATTTACAGGCAATAATCGTAGAAACCGAAAATAAAGAGATCGTACATCGTTAGATGTCGTTATTACACTCAGACAAACGCGAACGAATTTTTTTATTTTTATTTGTTATCTTCTCAGGCAGATTATCTAATTGTTACCGCTATTATAGCCGATTAATTAATCCTTTCGCCACTATGCGGTACATGAAATTTTATAACGCTAACAAAATTTTGTATTTTCCGGTGTTGACGTGAAATATCTCAATTTTAAAATATCTTTATAAATGCATTAAAAATTACCTACACTTAAACCTAGGAAGCGGTATTCTATAATAAACACCTGTATACAATTTACAATTCTCTGTCAACATTTTATAATTTGCTTTATTATTCGTTACACAGGATGAATAGAACTGATTAATTTGATAAAATTCAGCTCGCGTAATTTATCGTTTGTTTATTTTTTTTTTTTTTGTGAATTTCTCCTTTTAAACTCTCCGTATCATTAACGACAGCCCCTGTAGAAAGTGTAAAGAAATAGAAAAACAACCTTATCACACCTTTCAAATATGAAAAAATTTTAACAACATCGCAGATAAATATAATATCGACGGAGATTTTTCCGAAAGTCATTGTATGGAACAAGAACAACTCCAAAAGCTCGCTAAAATTGTCGCCGAAATACTCGAGAAAAAAAAATAAATACACCGTAATAAACCACGAGGAATTTTTTTTTCTCTTTTTTTTTTTTATCCAAATTCTGAATGGGCTAGTGGAAAGATCAGACCAATAGATTTAATGATTTTTATTCATTAAGTTATCTAATATGTATTTACGTAACTATTAACATAATTTTCTAACAGTTCGTATATGCTAAATAAATCAATAAAAAAACTCATTCGTCTTTCTGCGAACAAATTGCGCAGACTATTTCTGCGCGAAATATTTAAGATTAGTTCTTGATCGTCGACTTAGATTGGGATTACACATAGCATACGTAACACAACAAATTACGGAACGAATAAAACAGCTGCCTTTACAGCTTACTCAACGTGATACTGTGGGGACTATCTACATCTTAATCAAGGTTGCTGACTTCTCTAGATACGTCGCTATATGGGGGAATAATTGTAGATTATCTAGATGGAGATAATTTGGAAAAAGTGCAAAGTAAATATTTACTGCGAAATAATATTACCACGCAACACTTGCTCAAGTATGGACGTACGGTATTGAATTAAATGGCTCAACAATGGACAGTAATATGAAAAAAATTCTCCAAACCACGCATCCAAGTCTACTCTACACGGCGTGTAAAAGAATATTAGCGTTACAAATGATTTTTTAACTGCGTGAAAGAAAATATTAATAATAATGTCGACATCGTTGAAATGCATCCATTGCGGCCAAGATATGTTTTAAGCCTCACTTTGGCCACATTACACATATTTAAACTTCCTACAGCTTATATATATATATATATATATATATATATATATATATATATATATATATATGTATATATATATGTATATATGTATATATATATATATATATATATATATATATATATATATATATATATATATATATATATTCGGATGAACATAGTACGGGAATTATCGAATAAATACGGTCGTAGAAATGCCTGGACGAAAGACGGTAAAATAAACTGTGTCATTGACAGTGCGTCTAATCAAAGGATTGTGATAAGAACGCTGGCCGATTACGATAAATTGTCATTTAGAATTTCGGAAGAGAAGACGATTTAAAATTTCCCACTCTCGCGTTACGCATTATATCGTCTTATATGAAATGTACTTTATGTTTATTTGTAGTATGTATATGTATATATATTATGAGTGTGGTTGGTATATTGTGTATTGGTGCGCATGTATTTTATTATTATCATTTTTAAGCGTATTTTTGTGTTGTATGTCAGTGTATTTAAAGTATGTACTTTCTACCGTTCATTTAGTCACTTCATTAATACTAATACTAGTTTTATCTCTCTTTATGCTATACGCAGTTTTGCTGAAACTATTCTTAAGAGAATTATTACGTGAATTTTTATTTATTCGTCGATATATATTTGAATGTTTGTTACCCTTACGAATTAGCATATTCAGGTGGTTTTTTGATTATGCAAGGTGGATATATTTTAGGAACTGTTTTACTTCTTTTCCGTTTTTTATATGTAATAGGTTAGAGTTGTCAAATTTCTTACTTAAACTCGTCTATTCTTATTTATTGGAGTTCTTATTTATTCTATTATTTATCGCCAAATTTTCAAACAGTTACTATAATGGGACTTGAAGTGTATTACCAAAATGTTCGGGGATTAAATACAAAGTTAAAAGAACTTCATTTAGGAATGTGTAGAAGTAACTTTGATATTGTAGGATTCACTGAAACTTGGTTAACTGGAAGTGTTTATAACAATGAATTTTTAAATCAAGGTTATTTTGCTTATCGTCGTGATAGAGTTGGTAGGAGGGGAGGCGGAGTCTTGTTAGCGATTAAGGACACATATGTTGCGGAAGAAATTGCGTTTCCCAGTTTTGGGAATATAGATTCAGTTTGGATTAAGGTCAGGAATGTTAGTCTGCATGTACAAACACTACACTTATCGGTTGTATTTATGTTCCTCCTGGTACATCTTGCTCTTGTTATAGCAGATTTTTTTATGAATGTCATAATTTATTATTGAATATGAAAAATACAATTAATATTATGATTATGGGCGATTTCAACTTATCCATCTCTGGTTCGGGTACTTTGATTATCTTAATAAAAATATTAATTCGCTTTCAAATTTCATCGAAATTAATAATCTCAGTTTAGTAAATAATGTCCTTAATTCGCAGAGAAAAACTTTAGATTTGATCATTACTACTTCCGTTTTGAGTGTTGATGTACAGAGGTCACTTGATCCGCTTCTTCCTGAGGATAAGTATCATCCTGCTCTGGATATCACTGTTCGCTGTAGTTCTTTATATAAAGTGGATTTTAGTACAAGCGTGGAACCATACAACTTTAGGAAAGCAAACCCTTTAACATTAAAACAAAAAATTTCACTGATTGATTGGGAACAACTTTATAATATCAGAAATGTGAATGATGCAACTACTTATTTTTATAGTCTAATACACAATGAACTTCAGAAGCATCTTACCAAGAAATCATCTAGAAAGTCAACATACCCGCCTTGGTTTACCCCAAAAATTGTTCGTAAACTAAAACTGAAAACTAAGTTTAGAAAATCCTATCGTAGAACCCGTAAGGAAACTGATTATTTTAAGTTTAGTAAACTACGGGCTGAAGTTAAAAAGCTAATAAGGGATTCTTATGATGATTATATCCTTAAGACCGAGGCTGGTATTCAAAAAAACACTAGCAATTTTTGGGCTTTTGTTAAATATAGACGTAATGATCGGCTACACCCTAGCGTAGTAAAATACAAAAATATAGATCATTGTTCTAGTAAGAATATTTCAAATGCTTTTGCAGAGTATTTTTCATCTGTTCATGTGACTGACAGCTTCATGACACTTAAAACCTCTTTAATTAAAGATGGAAGACACTTAAAACTTGCTCCAATCACCATAAATGATTATAAAAAATCTATTAAGTTTCTGAAACCTAAGTGGAGTGTTGGGCCTGATGGATTACCGGCAATATTGTTTAAACTATGTTCGGTAGAGTTTGAAAAGCCACTTATATACTTGTTCAATCTTATTATTGGAACAGGTAAATGGCCTGTATTGTTAAAAACCGCTAAGGTTGTCCCCAATTTTCAAGTCTGGTGATCGTTGTGGAGCTGAAAACTATCGTCCTATCTCCCTACTATGTGTACCCAGCAAAATATTAGAGTCAATTCTATATGAAAGATTGTATAAATTTTTTTTGCCTAGAGTTGTTCCTGAACAGCATGGTTTCTTAAGGTCTAGATCTACTACAACTAATCTTGTTACATATACAAAATTAATCACTGCTTGTTTGGAGCAGCGTCTTCAAGTTGATTGTATTTATACGGATTTTAGTAAGGCTTTTGACAAAATCAGCCATAGTTTACTTCTGGTTAAGTTACATAATTACGGATTTTCTGACGATTACATACAGTTATTTAGATCATATTTAACTTCGCGTGTGTGTTACGTATTATTTAACGGATACCAGTCCAAGCAATATACTCCTACTTCCGGAGTACCACAGGGGTCTAATTTTGGTCCACTATTATTTAATATTTTCATAAATGATATAGGAATTAACTTACATTCAAAATTTCTATTATTTGCGGACGACTTAAAAATTTTTAGATCAATTAAAACTGTCAGTGATTGTGAATTGTTGCAAGATGATTTGTGTAGAATGGTGACATGGAGCGACAATAATTATTTACCTTTTAATTATAAGAAGTGTGTTTATATTCGATTTTGTCGTACAAAAAATAAATGTCTCTTTAATTACTCTATGGGTAATGTTCCAGTTTGTAATGTAACCTGTGTTCGGGATTTGGGGGTTTATATTGACAACGAGCTTAAATTTGCAACTCATATTGGTAATGTTACCAAAAATGCTTACAGAACTATGGGTTTCATCATTAGAAATTCATGCGTATTTCGTGATCCTAGGACTCCGCTGTTACTATTCAACACTCTTGTAAGATCGCAATTAGAATACGCATCTGTGGTTTGGGATCCTTTCTACACTAAATATATTCATATGGTGGAAAAAGTTCAATCTCAGTTTTTGAAGTATATTTATTACCGTCAAACTGGTGTCTATCCGACATTTTTAAGTTATAATATTTTATGCGATTTCCTAAATATTAAATCCTCGAGTGCTAGAAGAAAGATAAGTTGAGGTTCCTGCATGATCTTTGTAACGCTCGCATAGATGACAATTATTTATTATCTACAATTTCATTTATGGTTCCCAGTGTTAATAGTAGGTCACATCGTATTTTCTATGAATCGCATGCTCGTACAAATCTAGGTTACAACTCACCACTTTTATCCACCTTACGTCTATATAATAACGTACTAATTATTCATCCACAGTTAGATATTCATTTCGATAGTACATTTGTATGTAATAAATTTTTTTAGACTCTATATTTCAGTTGTTACTTTTCAGTAAGTTTGTTTTATTTTGGTCATATGTGCGTGCCCCGATGGACAGTTTGTTTATATGAGAGTATGTATGACTGGTATATTTCTGTTTTCTTGTGCTTTTCGGATGTGTGCTTGTATGCGGGTATTGTATTACATTAGAATCATTTTTCGGTTTGTATTAGTAATTTTTTGTTTTCAATCTAAATATTATTTATATTAATTAGCGTGTTGTGTGAGTGTGGTTCAGTTTTATTTTTGTTCATACTTTTACTTTATAATTATTCTGTAAGAGCGTACACTGTAATTATGCTGTTGTGTACGCCGTATTGTTTTGTAAATAAATATTATATATGTGTACACTGATTAATAAGCAACGATTGAGGTATGGGAATTCCCACAAAATGTTTAGTACGAGTAAACAAAACCAATGCGCTATTTATAACCGATAATTGTTTTCGACGTATTTATTAATGTATATATAATTTTTTTTAATACACGTTAGTGATTCCATCCAGGCCTGTCAGAATGGATCATATTATTAAATATTTGTCCTAAAGGGATGTAATTGAATATGATCTACGTTATTGTTCTATGAGCTTAGCAAGCATCTGAGATCAGATGGGAGAAGGATTTCATTACTTAAAATACGTGACAGGAATTTTGATTGACACATTCTATAACTGCATCAGAAAAATAGTAGTTTTTCATCGGCGATCTGATCTGCGTCGCAATGATTGGTACAGGATGGCGAACGGGCTAATTTGTGTATGAAAAGAATGTATGGAATTTTGTCGGACGCTGCGCCTTAGACGACGAATTATAATAAGAATAAACGAAATACTTATATTAAGGAAGCAAGGAATTAGTGAAATCGAAGGTTGAATATTTCTGAATTGCTTGCCTGAATAGCAATAAATTCCGCGCGCACAAAGCTAATCTCAGAATGCAAGCCATGTACATAATCTTGTTAGTGGAACTGCCGAAGCGTATCAAAATGACTGAAAATTTTACATTCAATTTCTGAATACTCCTAAAAGTGAGACAAAGACTGGTAAGTTAATTAAGTTCGTTTAATGAAACATGCATTACCGTAAAGAAAACTGCAATAATCTATAACCATACATAAGTAGGATTTGTATATTATGGTAAGTATTGAAACGGGATCACATCTCCAGCTTTTGTAGGACATAACTTTAAGAATATCATTTGAATATTTTTTTAATTAATTTCTTTACTATCCCGTTTTCTAGTAGTTTATTATTTAGGTTTTATTTATGCTTAATTGTAATCCATTATCATTTATTTTATGTATTCATCGTTATTATTTCTTGACAATATTCGACTTAATGCAAATACCAATCTTCATTCGTTTTTATTTTGAAAAGCAATGGTCAAAGAACCGAACATCAAAAGTTCCGAGTCGACACGGTTCTGTCGCACGAGATTTTATTTTCTCGATTAAATAACGGAATTTTTCTATGTGTTAAGTAGTTTCGAATAAAATAATTCGTTAAATATTTCGTTTTCAATAATTTTGAAGTCATTCGATCAAACGCACCGGCCAATATGTAGAAACATCGTATTTTTTTTTTTATTTTTTTTTTTTCAATATACTAACGTACTCGCTCGGTTGATTTATTCTCGAAATAACCGAACTGATTTCTCTTTCAAATTTCTTTTTCCGTTTTACGCGAAATAGACCGTAAATAGAAAATATTATTTCGATTTTGAAAAATGTTTCCTTATAATTTAATCTCGAATACAAACATTAGGGGAAATAACGTATTGCGATACATTTTTGATATGTCTGTTTTGCTAACGAGCGTAACCGAAATGTTAGAACTTTCTTTTCCTATAGTTCGGCTTTTTAATGTTTCTAGTTAATTCGTCTATGTACCTGTAGTCAAATAAGTTTCAATCGTGCCGCGTATACACTAGTATCTATATAACTTAATTAATCGGAGGTAAATTTTTATTTTTCAAAAATTATTATTTCACCAAAGTACAAATAAATGAAATTTTATATATATATATATATATATATATATATATATATGTATATGTATATATAGTAATAGTATCATCGATAAGAAAAACCCAACGGTTTGACCAGATAAACTGATGCGCAAATTTTTAAGAAACGACAAATAATGACGCATAAACAGCGAAATACGTGTTAATGATATAAAACGAGAATCTCTTTTTTATTCTGTTCTACTATGACAGAAAACCGTTTATTATCACACAATCTAAAAGTTTATTTCGATGGTTTTCAGAAACACTAGAGCTTCATAAATTATCAATATATTTAGAGGGCAAGTGTAAATGTAGCTAATTCGAACCTGCTCGCTACTACATAAACATACAACATATACAATACAAAGTCATTAGGATGTTATTTCGCTAAGCTTACCTTAACGTGACTGTTAATAAATATTAGCCGCTTTATACACCTCTATCAGGGGGTAACTCGTTAGAGCCGCACACGCAAATCGAACTCGTCCATTCTTATCGCGTAATGATGTTGCAGATCGGCTTACACCTTCCAATTGACGAATGCTAGCGAACTCAAGAAACTGTGCAAATCTGTACCTCCCGATTTTTTGTATTGTACTTATACCGTTCAATTAAATTTGGAAGGTTTATTTCAATAGTAATATAAGCTCAGCTTATAAGCTTATGGCCAGGCGGCACATCCGTATATATATAAATATAAATACGAATGCATCGCAGCTGAAAGAGAACTGAGCAGGACGTGTATAAAGAAGAAATGATAACAGGCGGATGAAACGAATAACGAAATGGCAACCGGAGGCAGGGACACAGAAGTCGCAGTCAGCCGAAAACAAGATATCAAGACGACATAAAAAAAAAAGTCATCCGGGGTAAAATGGATGCAAGAGGTCGGTAATCGTCATAAATGGAAGAAAAAGGTGAACGCTTACATCCAGCAGCGGATTGATATAAGCGTATCGTGTGTATGTGTGTGAATATTTCTGTATTTGGGAAAACCAAATTCAACGCGAAGAAAAATAACAAAACGGTGAAGTTTCTTCCGTAGTTTATCGAACTAATTTACATAGAATTATTTACGAATGAATTCGAGTTACAAATTTACATGTTTCTGAAATAAATTTACGCGAACAGCCGATCGTAGTATCTTGCGTTTACCACCATCGTTGCACACTATAAACACTCCGACAGAATATTATACCTGTTGAACGTGATACAGATATTTACATTTGAAAGATGCTATTTCAAATTTTAATGTTTCCCTATATAACCAATATATATATATATATATATATATATATATATATATATATATATACACATACATATATATATATATATAGTTTCTCCTTTATCTACAATATAATCCAAAGTAACAGTATACATTAATATTAACTAACGGTAGATATTCAAAATTGAAATACAATGTAAAAATAATATATCATTCAAAATGTAAGAGATAAGTTTTATCAACCGCGCGTTAAAAAAAAACATGTACAATAATAGCGTTTCGATTTAGACGTGGCGATGAATTAGTTTTAAAATAATAATAATTCAAAATAGGACGATATATAAATGTTTAACCACCGTTTGAAACCGTTCCGAATAAAAATAACAATATCAGTATCATCGCGGTACATTTCAAGTTAAATCCGAAAACTAAAGAGAAAATCAAATTACGAGAAGACGTGAATGATTTTTTTGTTTGTTTGTGTTTTTAAAGATATTTCAATGATACTGTAAATAATCCTAGTACTTCTACACACGATAACACATCTATTTGACACCAACAAGATGCTAAAACAAATCGTATTACTTTAAAACGCGAAAAAAATACCGCCTGGCAAATTGTTAAACATACAAAACGTGGTAGACCTAGGAAACTAATACATCAGACTCATCGTCTACTTTACCGAAAAAACGTCACAACATTTTCACATTCCTGACTAAGGACGAGGATGAAAATGATAATGTGTGAAATGTGGAAATAAACATGGTTCTAAAAAATGCCATAAAAAAGAAAATACAAAACCAGCATACGCACTGTGTCAAGGAGAACACCCAACCATACATATAAACGTTTACTACAAAAAACGCAGCCAATGCCCTCAGATATTTAAATCATACAATAAACAAAGTTCAGAATTAACATTAACAAATCAAGCAAACCCTTGGCTAACAACGCAAAATACAAATAATGAATTACACTTTAATTTTTTATAATGTGGAATGTAGTGATTTTTTTATAAAAAATCAATTGAAAATTAGTTAAATCACTAATATTTATTTTCTTAAGGAAAACACAAAGCTTTTCGGCATTTACGCCATTATCAAGTGAAAAATTTTAAAAAAATCATAATTTTAAAAATATAAATTAAATATAATTACTTAAAAATATGTGATGGTAATTGTGAAAATATGATCCAAAAATGCTGTCTGCTTCTGTTCTGTCTATTTTTTGATTTGTTGAAATTTAATATCAATATATTTGTTTATTAATTTAGTTTTTTTATATTAATTTTTTCTTCAATACTATTTTCCGGATTCTGTAAAAGTTGTATACTGGTGGAATTTTAAATTTTTCATTTACTATTGCGATGTATGATGTCCAAAAGTAAAATATAAAATATAAAAATATACAACCACAAAATTTTTTAAAAAACACAATTTTACAAATAAAATGAAAATAAATATTAAAAATCTGATAATCTAACTGGAGATATAACTAAGCACGATATATACATACAACGGACAGAAATGTTTTAAATACAAATTATTATAATACCGATAAATATCCAATCGATTCATCAATTATCGACGCATGTGGTTGGGGCTTCAGACAAAATGATGAACGAAAATTTAAGTCAATTATTACACCAATGCTAACAATCTCACACAAACTACTTGATAAATTAACACGAATAACTATTTAGATAATACTTTAGCAATTATGTTACGGAATTCTGAATAGATATTGCTCTCATATGCGAAGCGCATTTAACGTGCAATAGTAAGCTTTCGTATTAACGGCTATAGTGCTTACTAGGCTTCACATCCAGATGGAAGACCTCATGGTGCAATTCTAATAAGTTCTAACAGTTATTCCGAAATATCGTATGCTTACCAGTTATTAACAATAAATGTTAGTAGTAAACCGTACGAGTGTGTACAATTCGTGTAATGTATTGTTATCCAAATATTACCATACCAAAGGATAAAAAATATCTTGCATGGCGTTGGGCCTAAATTACTTATAGGGGGTGACTTTAATGCTAAAGACAAAAGATGAATTGTAATAAAAGCAACTCCAGAGGAAGGTTACTTGCTAAACTGATAAATGAAGAAAGACTGTCATTGTCCCATCTCAGACTACATATTGGCCAATAACACACACAAATCGGTTACCAGAAATGCTGGATTTCTTCATTGCTAAAAATCTTCACCACTTAAGAACAACGTGCGGTATGGTTCCTGAATTAAGTTCAGACCACGCCCCAGTCGTAGCAAGTATAAGAGTTGAATTAATATGCGAAATTCAGGATCCACCCTTAACTAACAGCAGTACAAACGGACAAAAATTTATCGAATATATGAACCAGAATATAGATCTTAACATTCGTTTAAAAATAAAGGACAAAGAGATAGATCAGGCAATAGATAAAATTATAAAATAATATACGTAATGGGTGTAATGTATCAAAAAAATATAACCAGTCTAATATAAAAAATGAATTTAATATACCGATTAGGTTGAAAAAATTCATACAGAGCGTTCGAAATGTGCTGCTGGCGCCGAATGTTAAGAATACTTTGGAGGAGTAAAATATCTAATAACGACTTTTACAACTGATAAGCGAACGTCGAGAAATAGAAAATACGATAAAAAAAGAGAAGAAACGAAATGTCCGGGCATTGCATCAGACATTCGGAATGGATGACAACATTAATTGAAGTAATGATGAAAGAAAGACGAAGTAAAGGCAGACCGCGAATTGGATATATGGACCAAATTAAAAATGGCGAAAGTTATGTCGTTATAAAAGCACGTCCCGTAGAAGGATCTAATGTGCTATATGTTACTCACCCACCAACCGCAAGGTTGAGAAGAGAAAGAAGAACCTATATACGTATAAAAGTTCCCCGAAATATGTTACGAATACAAAGTGTGGCTAAAGTTCTCTTATTCACCACTATATGCTGCCTTATATGTTATTATTATTATTATTATTATTATCACTATTATTATTATTTATATTTAATTGGTAATTTTCTAACTCGGCTCTTAACTACCTCGGCGATCAACTACTGTATTATACTACGAAGAATGTTAACGTAACAGATCGATCTATATACGCATATATTTTTTCCTACGTATTTTATTATTACAAATATTTATTTTAAATTTTACATTTCAATTATTATATTTTATTTCCTAACGTACAAACTCTGGTGATAAAAGTGTACAAAAAACAACGAATATGGACCGCACGCAAGGTAGTGTGTTAGGTCCGCTACTTTGGAACAGTTTATTTAATGGAGCTCTAAAACCTACAATATAATAATAAAGTCGATTTGCGGGCATACGCTGACGAATTATTATTCATCGTAAAGGGAGATTCTAAAATTGAACTGGAAACATGTTGCAAATGAAACGTTACGTAAGTTAGAAAGATGATTAAATGACTTTAATCTACACTGTCGATAAATGTTTCGCTTCACCTTTCACTAAGTCATTAAAACTTAAAGATAAACACTATAAAAGTCGTATAACAAAGGCTATCGACTTAAAGTCTTTGAATATTTTAAATACTTAGGAGTTATAATTGACAACAAACTCGTTTTTAACTATCACTTAGATAATATGATATCAAAAATGAATGAGAAACATCCCAATTGCTAAGTCAGAACACTTGGGAAATCGATTTTAATTACAGAATGATAATATACAAATCGCTAGTTGAAAACATTGTACGTTACTGCAGTTCCGTGCATATCCAAAGGCTAATAATAACAATTTTAACGGAAAAAAAAAAACTTAATTACAAAGAGAATTTCTAATTAACGCATACAGAGGATATCTATCTCACGTAGTGCGTTAATCGCTATTTGTGGTGTACAATCACTCGACTTACTAATGAAAAGCAGAGGTGTCATATTTGCAATAAAGGATAACGAATTTCAATTTGTTAATAAAAATCTAGAACAACAACTAAGCTATTTATTACCGATAATACAAACCGTTTCCTTAGCTCCTGCGGCATCCTATAGCAAACGAATTAAAAACTGTTTAAAAAATTACTACAGCATAATTTGGCAATCCAAATGGGAAAAAGATACAGTTGGACGTCACACTTTTGAAATGCTCCTTAACTTTTTAGCTTTAAATTTTCACCCAGATTTTTATACGATCCAACTATTAACAGGACGTGAGAAAATTTCCGCGTGCTTATGTCATTTCGACTTAAGCAAAGACGACAAACGCTCCTGCGGGCTTAGGGAAACTGTAAAACATATTATTTTCGAATGTCCAAACTAAAAAACGATAAGACACTCCGATAAATCAAATCTAAAATTCAATGAACAACTAATCGGCCAAAATTTCCAAAAAATTTGATTTCCACGTCCTCAGAGCACAAACGTCGTCACTTAATGGTCCGTTCACATATCATCCCTGTGCGTATCTGCGTGTATGTTTGTACGATGTGCACGTAACATCGAGAAAACTATGTAAATAAATAATTGTCGATTTCAAATGTACACATTCTACATACGATTCTCTCAGCCGCATGTATTTCATAAATGTATGACCATTATTATGTCACCTCTTAACACAAAATTCAGGGCATACACGAAAGCCCTCAATCAATAAGTAAAATTCTGACTTTTGCCAGACAAAGCGGACTCCTAGCATACATATAAACTAGACGCATATCTCCTTATGCTGTAATAACCCTTGGTAGTTACAAACGGCATATGGAGATTTACATAATATTTTTAAAAAATAATAAACTTAAATATAATTCTAATGCATGCGGAAGTGTAAAATATATCTAGCCGTTTCATTCCAGTTATCGTAGCAGTTGTTTCATTTTTATTCGATGTTTTATCTTTGTTTGCTGTTATATCATATTACTCAATATCCATATTGGATGGCGATACTTCACTATTTCTCGAATTTTTATTCAGTCGTGTCGATCATTCAAGCAGCCCTATTAAGATTCAGTTTTCCAATACGGTCCTTTTTTAAGTCTCCGTTAGAATATTTTATATTTTAAAGTATCGCTATAATCTTCGTACGTCTAATTTCGTTCATTAGTGGACGAAACCGTCTCGTACGGGTTACCGATTGAATATGCGCAGTTGAAAATGTTTTTATGTTTTTCATGTTTTCCTTTTTATATACACTCTTCATCCATAAACGGTTTTTGGTTTCATTAGAATGCGCTCGATATCGTTATCAACGATATAATTTATTATCAGCACGATAGATAGAAGATGCGTTTAGAAAGTTGAATTGGAATGCCAAAGGTATTAGAATAGATGGTGAATGTCTCTTGCACACGTATCGATAATAAGCGTAAAATACACTTATAAACGATGATAACAGACTCAAATCTAAATTCGAATTAAATAGGAGTAAAAATAAATTTTCGCAAAACGAAGAAACGATGAATCCAGAGAAAAATGATGTGAAGAAATAGAACGAGTAAATAATTATATATACTTAGATTTAAAAAAAAAAAAAAAAAATAGGTAAAAAATTATTAAAAAACAAAAAAGTAGTTCAGATCGATAAATATTTATACATAAACAGATCACACAGCTTTTCGGTTATTAAGTCATTATCGAGTAAACGTTAAAAATATATATATAAAAAATCAACAATTTATAAAAATATGAAAGGAAAAACTTTATGTTATCTGGACATTCGGTGTAATTTTGTTAATGTACATTGGCGTACGTTGTCCGTAATTTTAATTCAATACGCGTACTCGTCTAATTCATTTTAGTATTCTACACAGTTAGTGGTTAGCTTTTATTAATGTTCCGGTTTCTTTAAATTGTATCAGATTTTATACCTTATAAATATGACTCCACTAATATAATCATTTTATTTATTTATATATATATATATATATACTGAGTACTTGGATATGGACAGATGAATCTATAAAAATAGATAATATAGCATTAAGTAGGGTCGTTAAATTCAAATACCTAGGGTCAAATATTACCTCAATGGGAGACACACAATGCGATATATACTCCCTGATCCAAATAGCGTGAATGAAATGGAAGCAATTAACTGGGGTACTATGCGACAAAAGAATTCTGATCAATCTAAAAGGGAAGATTTAGCTTATTAGGCCTGCAAGTTATATGGGGCAGAATGCTGGTCGACGACTACAAAAATGGAACAAAAGCTACTCGTGGCTGAAATGAAAATGCTACGCTGGTCACTTGGCCACACACGCTTTGACCATGTCAAAAATTATGACATAAGGGAGCGTATAGGCGTTGCAGCTATACAGCCGAAATTCGTCTCCGATGGTATGGTCGTATCACGAGGAAAGCCCAGTAAAGACGCGTTAATAGAGTACGACCCTCGGAGGGAAGCGGCCACTAGGCCGACCAAGAAGACGATCGATAGACTCTGTCAACAATGACATGGTGGAAGTTGGTGCCAATATAGAGGACGTCTAGGATCGCAAGAAATAGAGAAGAACGTGCTATCAAGCGGACTCCTTAACGGGAAGGCGCTAGGAAAGAAGAAGATATATATATATAATTTAATGCAAATCGTTCGTACTATCTTATATCAAACACTGGTAGGCGAGTATACTTATTCTATTATTTTATCGACTAGATTTGTTACTTGCATTATTATTCCAGATTAAATAATTATAACAACGACGACATCGAATCAAATCGAATAAACGAGTAACACGAAAAATACTAGTCTGAATACCCTCGGGTATATACGTAATAAATTCACCAGTAGTGAATAACAGATATAAGATGTTTCTTATTCCGCCACTGACTATTGTACAAACTAGTAACACGAAAAAGACTCTAGCTTGACTACCATTGGGAATATATGTTACAAATTCTCCAGTAGTTAATAAGAAGTTTCTTATTCCGGTAACGGTTACTGTAAAAAAAGAGTAACGCAAAAAAGAAGACTCTAGTCTAGGTACCATTGGGTATCCAGAATAAGAAATATTTTATATCTGTTATTAACTGCTGGAGAATTATGTACGGGTATATACATAACAAATTGTCCAGTAGTTAATAACAAATATAAGATGTTTTTCATTATGATATCGACTACTGTACAACTCTACATACATACGCATGATACTGTTGTTATTATTATTATTTGTACTGTAACCGGCACATCATAATTTCGGCCCTTATCAACAATATCTATCAATAGTTAAATATAACGAATTGTATCCGCATCAAATGAATATATATATATACACATTTTCACTTTTTTTTTAATTATTATTCTATTTTAATATTTGAAAATATTTTAATTGGTCATTTGAATTTCTAATTTAACCCTCTATTCTCAATTCGTCGTAATTGTATATTTTTAAAAAATAACGTACGTGAAAATTATATATATATATATATATATATATATATATATATATATATATATATATATATATATATATATATATATTATGGCGAGTTTAGAGTAAGGTTTTTTTTGGATTAAATACTTTATTTGTCGAACTTCGTTGTGTAAGTTACATTTTTCTTAAATATTGGAGTTGTCTCTCCTGCACCACCATTTAAGCTTAATCAGGTAGGCCGCTCGTTACAATTTGTTGTCATAATTAACAGTCATAAAATTCCAACATACACTTATTCCAAAAAACCTTTTTTTTTATTGAATAAACGATGTATGGTAAATTAATTCCGGACACAAAAGAATTTTTTTCCCATTGCCTATTTAAAGAAATAACGGGAACGTATCGAAAATATTTCATTAAAGATTAAAGTACTTCGTACAAGTGCTGAAGATGTAGTCAGAATTAAGCTAGACAGATGGAATATTTAGGGATGCGATTTTAATCGGAATAAAATGTGCCTTAATTAAATCTAACCGACCGTATAGTAAATATACGTTCGAAAGAACTCCTTGTAAAACTAATAATATAAAGTACTTTCAAATAAGAATTTTATTATATATATATATATATTAAAAATTATAACTAGCCTAATAGCCATCCAGCATTGGACTCCACTGTGACCTAATAACAAACGGTCAGCTACGTTTTTTTGTTGTCAAGTAGATTGATGGCCGTTACATTCGAGTGGGTCACCAAGCGGTCTATATATCGCTTAACAGCAGAATCTTATGACCTTACGCTGAAATCGTTGTATCCTATTTACGTGTCACAACCCCGCAGCACTAAACCATATCTGTCCAAACGGACTTTTGTAATATTACTTTATATATATTGGAAATTTGTTTTCTAATGAAAAACCGAAGCCAATTTAGTTATGTGCAATTTTACACCTAACTGTTTTCTTTTATGAATAATAAGTTTTTGCCGTGTTAATTTACGATCTATTAAGTATTTTAGATCTTTTTCTCGGCTGATAATCACTTCGTTGACTTTGAATGGTTGATACGTGAAGTTACGCAATAAATCGACCCGCTTATACATTTGCTTTCGTTTATCCATAATAGGCCAGCGTCTCAGCCTGTTTTCAACTTTTGATAAAGTTTTTTTTTTTTTTTTTTTTTTTTTTTTTTAATTTATTCGAAGTTTTGCTATTGTGTTCGTCTGCAAAGGTACGTGTTATGCGATCGTGTCAACTGGAAAATTGCCAGAGTAGATTGAGTAAAGTCAAATGTTGCGCCGGGTATTATTTATTGACGTTAGTGAAAATAAAAAAATTATTAAAAATAGAAAGATATAAAAAAGTAATTAAAAATATGACATTTTTTCAAACCCCGTAGTTCGTAATAAATGTTGAACATTATATACACAATTTCCCAAGCAGAGTAGAACTCGGTTCAATCGATTGGTAAATACCTTCTTCAATGTCGCCACAGAAGTGTGAGATATTTCATCAGAATTTTTTTTAAGCTATTCGGTAATTGGGGTTTCGTAAATTTTTTTTTCTTTAGGTGACGTCGGAAAAAAAATCTAGGGTAGTGGGATCGGGAGATCTAGCTGGTTAGTTATGTTTTTTGCCCTAACAACTATAAAATTATACGAATTTCGTTTTTAAAATAACACAAATGTAAAATATGAATTTGCTTCCTTCAGATATAAATAAATCTTCTACCTTTTTTACTGAAGATATTATAATAACAATTACAAATAATAATGATAATATTGACTTCATATTATTAAACGAATAATTCTTACACACGCACATATATATATATATATATATATATATATATATATATATAATATATATATATTCGGATATTTCGGAAACGGCTGTAACGATTATGATTGAATTTTGTACATACATATAAGTAATTAAAAGTAATCTATAGGGAAATTATGAATTTTGAAGGCCCGACACCGAGTATACCTTCCTATAACATTTTGAAAATTTCGATTTATTCCCCGTCTCTTTTCCACGAGACTGATCTGAATGTACATTGTAAATTTCAGCTCGATCGCGCTAACCGAGTTCGAATGTTATAGGTTTATAGAAATTTGCTTTTCACCGCGTACGTGTTAGTAAATATAATTAAAATTTTATATCTCGGCTAGTGTTTGGATTTAAGGTATCGTATCTTCCGGAAATATTTTTTAATCTATTAAAGAATTATGTTAAGGGAAAAAATCCGAAAAAGATAAATTATGAAACGAAATTAAAATAACTGTTTTTAATAGTACGCGGTTCTTATCAAAATAATATTCCTATCAAAAAGAAAACACGATTTAAAAAAATAATAAATAAAGTAAAATAAACGTCCAAAGAAAGTAGGTATATGTGCATATGTGCATGTGAGTGTGTTCCGCGGGGTATATCCCATCCACGTGTATGAATGTGTCCATTTAAATTGATATATATATATATATATATATATATATATATATATATATATATATATAGCGTTTTATACGAAATAGAAAGACGAATGCGTTCAGAAAGGACATATAAGCTGTAAAATGAGATTATTTGATACTATACATCTCTATTCTCATTTTATATTATTGAGAGTTTCGAAGAATAGTATACACATATCGGTGTATGTATATACGCTTATAAATACGTGTGCATGAATTGGGGGAAAAAAATGGGAAGTCTGGTTTTGTCACCTTAGTCAGATTAGCTTAAGGGAACCGTCGACAAAGAGACGTATTTTCCCTTCCTTTTCGGGAGACGCGTAAAAAAATATTACCGCAGTCAAGCTACGCATTTTCTTTTGCTATTACCGCATCTATTCAATGCGAAAAATGAAACGTTCGACTTTGTGTAACAGCCCGAGTTGTTACGGAAGAAAGTTCTAAATTTGTACTTCTAAATACGCGAAAGCTGCCGTCGTCTCGTACGTACGTATTATACGTGTATAAAAACGAGACGGAGCATCAAAAGCGCATGATTATTTTCATTTCCCGTCTGAAAAAAAAAAGGCCTAGCTAAAGGTAAACTTTCCGCCACTCGTACTTTATCGACCTTTTATAATCATTCATTTGAAACACACACACACACTCCTACACACGCTACGTCGACAATGTACTAAACGAGACGGACCCACAACCACTTATTTCCGTAGTTCTTTTTAGGCAAAAAAATAAAGGACAAACTCTTTCAGATAAAATGAAAATATATTTAACGAAAGGAGCCTATGAAAAACTCGTATCATTTCTCACCAAGAAATGGCCGCATTCTATATATAGCGCCTTCCACCTAACAATTAGCGACTGGCTATAATTATGTTCCTTCGAATAATCACGGAAAACTAATAGTTAAATGAAAAAATTTATTTAATACCATCGGAAATATACTAAAAACGTTAGAAGAATTTATTTATCGAAGACTCCCGTAGAAAATTAAAACGCAAAATTATAAAATTATAAAATATTTTTCATTACTTTTATTTATTTATTTAAATTTACGTGCCGTGTACCGCAATTATAGCTAGAGGCACGGAACTAAAATAGTTACAACAAAGGTATTAAATAATTAAGGTATTAGATAATTATAACGAAGATATTAACTGTTTACAACAAAGGTATTAAGATAATTATAACAAATGCGTTAATTTGATACATTTTAAAAATTCGAAAACTCTATTAATGGTATCCATGTTATCCCTCAGCAAACTTTGCAAGTCGAGCGATGCGATACCGTACTGTTTTCGGTATTTGTCGTAAATTAGACAGTCTACCAATAGATGCTCGACGGTCAACTGACAAAAACATTGTTGGCACGTTGGCGGCGTACTTCTTTCTAATAGATGAATGTGTGTTAATTTATTATTAATTAAATCGTCGGAATAGTCTAGTGGATAGAGAGGACAAAAATAAGTTTTATACAATATATCATTCGAAGTTTATTTAAATTAAATAATTTGGTATAAAGTATATTAACTTATTCGCTGCCCATTTCAGTCAACTGTTTATCTTCCGATCGTAACCCAATATTTATAATCGTCAAAACTGGCAACATACTGCAACAACCCGTAAGCGAAACATTTAATTTTAAAAATGCTAACTGGAATTTATTTAAGCGTCATATTTCTGATAATATAAGCTTAAACCTACCTATTTCTGATACTGACAACATTGACCACTGTCTTACCACTCTGACGAACTTGATTCATGAAGCTATTGCCCTTTCTGTTCCTATTAAGCAGAATGTTCCTCCTATATCTTCGATCCCTTCGTATATAACTTCCAATAATTAAAATCAAAAATATTGTCAGAAGATCCTATACTAAAAGTCGTTCACGTACTGATTCACAAAATATTAAGAAATTATTGAATCAACTTTCGATTTTACTTCGATATTTACTAAATAAACATAATAACGAAAAGTTTAGTAAACTAATCTCGAACCTTTCCGTTAAAAATAATAGCATTTGGAAGATATGTAAACAATATACACAACATCATGAAACACTTCCCCCAATTCATGATCCTCATACAAACACATATGCATATAATAATACCCATAAAGCAGAATAGCTTAACAAAGTACATAAAGTTGTAAGTAGATTTATCGCATCACCTCAGATAACAACTAACATTAAATTAACTTCTCCCAAAGAAGTTTTTACATATGTAAAATCAACAAGGAGGAAAAACTCGGGTAGGTCACGATGGTATCCAATCTACTGTCATTAAAATGCTACCTCAAAAAGCCATCGTCCAGTTAACTAATTTGATTAATGCAATGTTTAAATTTGGCTACTTCCCTTCCAGTTGGAAAGTGGCTAAAATAATTCCAGTACCAAAACACAGTAAAGATTGCTCTCAGATAGACAATATCCGTCTAATCAGCTTGCTTAGCAATCTTAGCAAAATCCGCGAAAAAATTATTCTGAAAAGATTATATGACTTCACTAATTCTAATAATATAATACCTAGTAGTCAATTTGGATTTCAACCAAAAAGCATTCCAGAACACAACAGATAGCAAGAGTCGCCGACTCTATCACAGATAATTTTAACTTCAATAAACATACTAGGATGGTATTATTTGATGTGGCAAAAGCTTTCGACACAACCTGGCACGACGGTATTATCTATAAAATGATTGCTACCGGGTTTCCCAATTATCTAATTAAACTGATTAATAGTTACTTAAGTAATAGATCATTTTATACCATTATAAATAATGCGAAATCAAGTAGCAAATCCTGTTCTGCCGGCGTGCCTCAAGGTAGCGTGCTGGGGCTATTCTTATTTAAATTTTTCACGCATGATTTCCCGCATATAAATAAATAACATTGAGGTTGATACGCTGATGACACAGCGTTGTTCTGCAGTTCCTACAGGTCAAATCAGCAATAGGTTACAATCCGGTGTTGATTGTGTAATTAAGTATTTTTCTAAATGGCAAATTGCTCTTAATCCTTTCAAAACGAAAGCGATTTTCTTCACCCGTCGAAGACCGTTTTTACCGACCAGACTTCACGTCAGTGGCGTTGATATAGAATGGTCTGACCAGATACGCTATCTTGGTGTCATTTTAGACAAGAGACTAACGTTTTCTAAGCATATTGACCATGCATCATTGAAGACAAACAGAGCAATCTGTTCAATCTTCCCAATTTTCAATCGTAAATCTCACTTGAATATTAATAATAAACTAATAATCTACAAGTCAATCATTAGGCCTATTTTAACATATTCTTGTCCAGTTTGGTCTTCAGTCTCAAATGCTAGTTTTAATAGACTGCAATTAATCCAAAATCGATGTCTTAGATGTATCCTCAGTGTCTCCGTATACACTAAAATTTCATATATGCATAGTGCTCTGCAGGTACCATATGTAAAAGACTATATCCTCAAACTATCCCAAAAATTTTTTCTCATTTGTAGTGCGCACCATAATAATTTACTTCCGGCAATAGGAAATTACGATTGCAGGGAACTAGTATTTATTTTACATTACTATAGTAATAACTTTTCTTTTTATTTTCGAAATTTTTATTCGAGTAATTGGTGACTAATATCAAATCATTTTTACTGTTGGCAGAATTTATTATATCGGCCGCATGTTTGCCTAGAAGTATAAGGACTTAATTTGCCGACTTATCGTAGTTGGTAGAGGATTGTCGTAAAATTTTCCCAAACCTCTTATTTCCGAAAAGTAGGATTCTAAAATATCGTGATTGCATCGTGTTGCCATCATGTATGCATATCCTTACGAACGTAAATCAACATATAATTCCTTTAAACTTCGTATTGATATTATGAAACCATTTTTAAGTGGCAACAAAGTTGATTTTCCGATCAGTCACATACACGCACATAGATCACATAGATCATTTAAAGCTATATTCTTTTAATGTTATTTCCATACGCAGTTTTCATTTTAATTATTTACGGTATACATGAATTTCACAACATGGTAATTTCCCGGGGAATATGTAATCTATAGCAGACAGTTGCTGATAATAATTCAGCAGCTTTTCTAATTCTTTGTCTCTCAATGCCGATCGCAAATAAATTATTCTGATTAATTTTATGGGTATATTTTAAGTCACCAGTTTGTTGTTCAACTAATTTTACAAATATATTTTCCGTAATAAATGCTCCAGTTGATAATTTAAATCCTATGTCTAAAAAGTTGTTTCGCAATAATTTTAAAACGTGAGGAACATCATAAAATGGGTAAATTTTACTATTTGACAATATGGATTTACGATACTTGTGTTCTGAAGGTTTATACCAAGTTCTGTAAAAAGTTTTCTATTGGAAGGTCCCATATCTGAAACAATTGCTCTAACTTTAAACCCAGTATCTTGCAATATGTTGTACAGCTTCGAACAACAAATGTTTGTTTATCAGTATATTGGCTGTTTCCTATCAAGTTACGAACAACCATCATTTGTACATTTTTATGCGGACCACCTAATACATCGTCCGCACTGTCATAACAAATTTCTGATTTTACCTTCATTTCATCGAAAGAAAGAACATCTTATTCCATGTCAGTAAATACGCTTGAATGAGATTTCAAAATATTATTAATCTTGATTTTAAAACTGAAATTTCAGATTCTGCTGCCTTTAATTATACTTTCATAAGTGGAAAATTAAAATTAATGATAGTAAAACAGAGACTATTATTTTCACAAAGCGTAAACCTGCTATAAATGACTTTGTTCAAATTCATAATGAGAACCTAGACTGGAAATCAAAAGTCAATTATCTCGGCGTAACACTAGATAGTGAGCTAACTTTTACTAAACATATAAACGAATGTATCTACAGGGGACATAAAAAAATGAGTATGCTGTTTCCAATATTTAACAGGAAATTTACGCTATCACCGGTGAACAAGCTTTTGATTTATAATCAGGTAATTCAACCTAAAATTCTTTATGCCAGTACTGTGTGGTCGAACACCTGTCCAAGTAATATAAACAACTTACAACGATTACAAAATCATTGCCTAAGTATAGTGCTGAACAAACCCAGATACACGTTTCAAACAATGCATGGCATTTTAAACTATCCCTATATACAAGAAATAATAAAAAAACATAAAATTTTTTAATACATGCCGCATGTCTGCTGACCAAAATGTCAATGAAATTGGAACCTACGATTATCAGTTTTTACGACACAGGTATAAAAAAATATAAACATAGACGAATTAAACATATCTCACTAGAGTAGTATTAAGTTTAAAATTCAATGATATTATAGATCAATTTTATTTTATTTATTTTTGTATTCTGTTCTCTTTTAAATTTTAGAAATTATTTAACCATCGTGTTTAAAATTTACTTAACACGTTGCAGGTTTTTTGAGGAATTTTTCCTGTCAATTTCATTAAACAATAAATTTATATAACTATCGCTTATGTATATTTTTAAAAATTATTATTAAGTTTATCGGTTAAGGAATTTATTATATTTCGGAACGATAGAACTGCATATTATAAGTTATTCTTCTCTTGTAAAATTCAATTAATCAAAATATACTTATTTTCTTTTATATATATATATATGTATGTAACAGAAATTTATATATCCTTACTTTAAAGTCCCGTTTCCAGGAGACGATAGTAGAAAGTTAAAAACTTAAAGACTCTGCACGTTTACGTGTAACACCCGTCCCCAGTTTATATTTTCTTCAGCTGAAATAAGATATCTTAATCGCGAAGAAAAAAATTCTAGTCCACACAGCGTCCGGTAAAATAGTGACAGAAGTACGAAAAGTAAGAAAAGTTAAGACTAAAACGAAAACTGTCAACTTTATAAGCGATACTCCAACGCTAACTGAATAGATGAATAGAAGAGGACGGAATAGGAAAATGTGAACGCTTGTGGAAAACAGATAGAGTTCGGCGGAAAACTACCGAGAAACGAATTAAGAAAAACTTGGAGGAAAATTTCGTATAACGCGTAGCCCGTTAGACCGGATACTAACTGATAAGCACCATTCCGATGAGGTAAGCGTTAAGAAAAATTCGAAAGTTAACTAAAGATCAAAAACAGAAAGTCGCCGAAATACGCGGAAAAAAAATTAAACGAACAAAAACGAAGGCTACCGCTTATGAATAATGACTCGAAGATAAAATAATGACGATAATAATCATATAATAATCAATCAATCGATATATTTTAAGAAAATAAAGCTACAAAAGTAAACATTTAGATATATACGCAAATGTCCATCGTGTACACCAGCAACGAACTAAATCGGATAGTTAAATTCAAAATTAGTCAGAGTTGTCTATAACAAAAGATCAAAGAACGATATTCGAATTATAAATTATAGATATAACATGTTCTTACAATTTGCAAGCTAAGTACATTTTAAAACTCACGTAAGAATATAAACAATACTAAGTCCATATATTAGGAATAAGGAAAAAACGCACAGGACGAGGAAATAGAATAAATGAAAGTTAATTAACTGATTCATAATTTTCATCGAGAAGAAAATAGTAACAATAATAATCAAATCAAGTTTATTTAGTAATGTTCCGGCACGTTATTCGTCATTCTGTACATTTCAAAGGAAAGGTATAAATGAGCAAAAATATCGGCAAGCTGTTAAAATACTGAAAACATAATAATTTCAATAGGGATGACGGATTTCGATTTCCGACCTTTCGGAATTAATAATTAATAAAGAGAAAAATTAAAAGCCGAGGAAATTGAAATAATGGTTATAGAAAAATTGACAAATTAGAATACATGGAAAATGTATCGCCTGATAGAACGACTCGGAAGAACTATTACCTGATGGTAAAACAGCCAATCATAGGAGGCGTGTCAGCTGATGCCAGATTAAGAAGCAGCTATAAAAGAAACTGACAGCGAAGCTTGTGATTTAGTTCAACTCTGATGATGAGTGGTACGAGTTCATTCCGAACGTAGAACGTTGTTAACTAGCGTACGTAGTTTTTACTGAAAGTAAATTTGATGGATATGAAAAAGAGTCGCGAAAGGTTTTAAAAATATATAATGTTCCAACAGAAAAAATAAATCGATATTTATTAAGAAATCGCTCGTAAATATCAGACAGAGATTGGAAAATCAAACATCGTAGATAAATTAAATATCCGTAGTAAAAATTAAAAGCTAACTCATTCGGTCTTGGGCATAAACAGCGAGAAAATAAAAGTAATGGTATGAAAACATCTAATCCGGGCATGAAATAACGCCGAACTACTGCTTTCAATCTACCCATGGAAATTGCAATTCGAAAACACTTCTTCATCTTACAAATAAAATTTAAAATTTGTACTTCGTACAATTGTTTAATGGACAAAAACGAGCCTTCCACGTATATATCCTCTCGCTAGTTATCTATAGTGGTACATTCTGTAATGTTTACAATTGTTTAATTCAAGGTGGCAGCTGCTCCTCAGTGAATGATATCGTATGACAAAAAGGGTTGATAAAAGGCGAAATATAACCGACGAAGATGTGAATATATGAAAAGTATTGCCTTAGATTAAAAAAAATTCTCAACTTCTTAGCGACATATTGAAACTGTGCATTCCAGATATTTTCATTCAATTTTGTTTTTCCCGTTTAATTTTAATTATACTTTTCTTCCGCGTTTCTATGAGTAACTTTTCCAGGCCTTTTCGAGTGTTTGTTAACAACAGCTATGTCCTCGGCGAGTTATATATTTTATAGTTATTCCTAGATGTGTTTACCCGTTATAAAGCCGCCTAGTTATATGTCATACAGTTATTCCTGGATATCTTTATCCGGTATAAATCCCTGTGACTTTTATCTGCAGTAGAAGATTGTGTTCGGATCGTCCTCGGAGCAACATCTCTGTTTAGTAAATTGAATTTATTTTTTTTTCTCATATTTCGTAATTATCCCCCGATGCCCCTACGAGATATAAATCCCGCCGTGCTTCTAGAATTTGCGATAAGATATATTGCGTTCTAAGCGTTCTTGTATTATATACTTTTTCATTTTAAATATACATATACTGATTTTAATGAATCTTTAGGTAACATGCATTACGTGCATTTCTCATAATTGCGTTACTTTTTGCATAGCGCCAAGTACGCCGGCTATAACCTATTCTTTAATATCTTCATTAAGGTAATCCTTATCACATACACACATAATCACGTTATGAAATCACCGCTAGATGTTTTAGACATTTCCGATGAATCGTATTCTGCTGCGTGACTGGTATCCACTTAACCACCGTGTAGTTGGTCGGTTAGTCCGTTTCTTTCTCATTTAGAATTCCATAATCGTCGCTTCAGACTACGTTTTGTTCACCTGACATCGTCTTTACGCGCAATACGTCGCTACCACTCATTTTATTTTTCCTATTTTTTCGATTTTTACGATTATATTTCGGCACCGTATATTAACAACAACAACAACGTCTATTTCAGCATAATCTACAGTGAGTATACACAAACCAAAAATTTTAAATAATAATTACGTAACGCCCAGTATGGCTCACCGTATATCAGAAATAATACAGAGACCCGTAATAAATAATACTTATACTTATAATGACACCAAAAAATAATTGAAAAAAAAACTGTACAGCAAAAAACCAAAAATTAAGATAGTAATAATAAAAAAAAGAAAAAACACGTTAGACATTAAATAAAGAAGGAATATTAATTTCTGAAATAATCGCCATATAACATTACAACAGGTTATGTTTGAGCCTCCTATGTTCATACTATACATAAATTGGAGTTAATCGTAATTACCAATGGTAAAAATTACACTATTATCGTGGACTAAGCAATCATCGCAGAACTTACGCGTTAAATTTAAGAGATGGTTCTTAATATAAGGTATGTTTAAGGTAGCATACATGTCAACGATTTTGTGGTATCTAGGGACATTTAGCAAATACTTGTAAATTATTAAAATTTAATAGTTGAATATATTGGAGAGTAACGATTTTATTAATTAATTATAAACAAACAAAATAAAACACAATCACTAAAAGTTTTTTAATCGCGAAGCTTTAAAAAGATGTAATAATTTTAGTTCGTGCTTGAAAATGACGTAACTGTCGAAAAGCTTCGCGATTAAAAAACTTTTAGTGATTGTGTTTTATTTTGTTCGTTTATAATTAATTATTAAAATTTGTATTTGAAATAAAACTCCAAGTTGGACAACAGTACGTCATTATGGGACGTATAAGTGTTTTATACAGAATTAATTTATTATTTACATTAACAAATGATTTTCTGTTGATTAATGGATATATGGCAGATATACTCCTGCTAGCTTTCACGGTAGTATCACTGACATGTTCAGAAAAATTTAGTCTGTTATTCAAGACTACCCGGAGGTATCGAACATATTCTGACCAACTCACAGTGGTAGAGTTGACCTTAACTTCAGCAGGTAACGTGGGACGCCTGCGGGTGAAAAATATATCGGCAAGACACATTGGTTATAAAGTTCACTCTTCAATTTGTTCGTTATATTTGTATTGTATCAAATGTTAGATAACATTCTGAACGCTAATCACGTGAGTTCGTTTAACACAGATTGTAAATCATACATATATACATTTACAAATCTATACGTGACATACACGTATATATATATATATATATATATATATATATATATATATATATATATATATAATATGTATATATGATGAGTCGTGCAACGTAAAGAAGTATAATTTAATTAGTGGTATTTACCTTAAATTCGCTCCGTTCCGAGAGTATTAGTATATATATATATATATATATATATATATATATATATATATATATATATATATATATATGTAAATTAAAATTTTAACGAATTAAATCAGACGAAAATTAGATTCTTATAAATAGTGAACGTACGATTAAAATGTCCGAACCGTCAATGTACTTACGAAAACTTACATAAACGAAGAAAGATCAACCATACGTGTAATAAAAACAAAAATAATAAATAAAAATAAATTTAAAAAATCGCACAAACGTACTGAACTTTTTTCCTTTGTTTAAAATAGAATTTACGTTCAAAATGTACCTTCAAGCAAAACGTAATTAATTAATTAATTAATTAATTAATTAATAATAAACGATAGTACATAATCTTTCGTTCGAGTAGAAATTGAAAATTAATCCGAACGCGTACACCGCATCATTTAAAGAACTTTTTCAGAAATCCGATAAGTAAGTCGTATATTTTTAAATTGATATTATCGCAGCAGCGAGGTCGACTTCTAAAGACACGATGATAATGATTATTACGATGTAAGAAAATACAATAAGTATTTTCCATGAGCCCGTTGGCAAACCGACTAGATTAAATTTTCGTTTCTTTTGTTATATAATAATAACAAAATCTGGCTCGCGTTTTCCGTTTGGTTAAATTATTATTTCCGGAACCTCCGCCATTTCATATAAAGAAAAGTAAATTTAAAAATTTTTCAGTTTTGCGTTGTCGCGTTTTTTTATATATTTTTTTTAAATTATTTTCATTTGTAATATCAACATTCCGAATGATTACGATAGTGATAATGATGATAATAATAAATCTATAGGGGGAGTTCTGGGACGATGAAAAACGTAATTCCGATAGCCATTAATTTGTGTGAGTGTGTCATTCAATCTAAAAAGTGCATTATAACAATTGCACTAAGCTTATTTAACATAATTCATATGATACTTATCCCTTCTTTACTTTTTTCTTTACCCACTTTTTTTCTTCATTTTTTTTCTCCCTTAATATTTATTTATTTACCTCTCGATTATTTCAATGCTAAAATTATCGTGTTACCAAAATCAGGTAAAGATAATAACGGCCAATTAGTCTGTTAACAAACTTAAGCGAGATAGCTGAAAAGGTCACAGGCTACGAGCTTACTCGGATTCAAATAATCTTCTAAGTGATGAGCAGTTTAGTTTTAAACTTAAGCATTCAACAGTTCACCAGCTAGCCCGAATAGGGGACACTATTATTGATAACTTTAATCTCGGGACACACACACCGGAATGCTGCTAATCGATGTTTAAAAAGCTTTCGATACAGCTTGGCATGATGTAGCATTATATAAAATAATTAAATTTCCGTTATTACTTATTAAATTGATTAAATCATACTTAAGCCGTAGAACATATTACGTTACAAATTATTTCGAAAAATCGTCAATTAATAAATGCAGGGGGTTCCTCAGGGGATTATACTCGGGCATTACTTGTTCTTAATATTAATGAATGACCTTCCAGAACTGCCTTACGTTAGTACTGCGTTGTATGCTAATGATCTTGCCTTAAATGTATCTTCTTATATACAATATATAACCGATTGAAAAAGGCTGCAATTAAAATATCTAAATATTACAACAGATGGAACTAAAAATTAAATGAAGAAAAATCAGAAACAATTCTATTTACTAGAAGACGACCACTACCTCTAACTGAAATAACAATAAATTCTAAAAGATTTTCTCGGGTCAAACAAGTTCGGTATCTAGGAGTTATCTTAGATAGCACACTAACTTTCAATAACCATATTGTATTCGCTATATCGCATAAAGCTATAGCTATTTTTTCCATTATTTACCAGGAAATCGGGTCTCAATTATGTAAATAAAAAATCAATTTATACAACTGCCATACGCCCTACATTAACGTATGCTTGCCCTGTAACCAGTGTGTCTGATAGTATATATAAGAAATTACAAGTAGTTCAAAATCATTACTGCAGAATTTCGTTGAATGCTACGCGATATACTAGAATTTCTAGCCTACACGATAAACATCCCTTACATATATTCGTTTATTAATAAAATATTAAAAAATTTTTATGAAAACTGTAAAATTCGTCAACATAAATTAATTCGAGTAATAGGAAATTACAATATGAAACACCTGCGCATACGTTATACTAAGTATATCGTAGATTAAAACACAGATTCTTATAATTATTAATCTATTAAGTATAAATATTTTAAAGTTAAATTATTTCTAAACACATTGTTTTGTGTTTTATTAATTTATTGATTTATTAATTTTTGTTTCCTCGGTATGTCTGTTTTTTCTGTAGTTTTTTTCCTATTTTCCGGCATTATTTTCTTTAAATAATTTCAAAAATATATTACAAGTTTTGTAATTATACATATTTGGAGTTGCCAAGGGTTTTTGTATAGGTACTTAGCTTTAAGTTATGAAAGAAAATTATTTTCAGTTTACGTGTAAAATATAATAAAAATTGTTTAAAAGGCAAACCAAGAATGAAATTCCCCGCTTTGGATTCACAATTGAATTACGGAAACGAATTTTGTGGGCTTGTTGGTATAAACTTTAGACGCACTGTTCTTTCTACAAACTCCAAGAAAAACGTATGATTTTTCTTGGTGATTTATATATGCTATTGATAATTGTCACTTTCGAAAGTTTCTCGCAGAGAAGAAAAGACTGGACATTCAAAATTACTTTTCGCGTCCGGATACTTTATGCTTCAGCCCAATATGTAGCGACGTAGACGGCTTTATCGTTTGTTTTAGATCATCTGCATCACAGTTCTGATCCATCATTGAACATTAGATCAGATGATGAAAAGTTTGTGTTTTCCCGCAGTTGCATTTATCGTTTTCTTGTTTGTCCAATTTTCTGAGATTAACTTTACATCGCATTGTTCAGAGTTCTCAATCTATTGAATGATGGCCAGACTTTCCATGGTAAGTTATGTTCAGGTGGCAAAAACTCGTGTAACTTGGCTGAACTGTTTGGTGCAGCTTCGTTCCGCATGCTAGCTGTTTTCGATTTTGGGTGAACCAACAGCATTTCAGTTGACTCAAGGAAACTGTTCCTTGATTGTAGTCGGCTGGGGGGGAATAAAAGTCAGATTTTTACACGTTTTATTGTGCGTGTATATTTTTTTAAAACATATTTTAATCTAGGACTGGGCCTAGGGCGGCAATCCGCCACTGAGTTTATTAAAACAAGTTAATAACTAACAGATTCGTATTAATCGTCATAGAAAAAACAGCATATCTGTAGTCTATAAAACGGTTAAACGATAAAAAATATTCACGAATTTCATCCGTTACGAAAACGCGATAAAAAAATAATCAAAACCACACACGTGACTGATAATCGGCAGAATTTCGACACACTTTTCACATATAGCGAACTTAAAAATAACTTGTATAAAACAGAATTAAAAAAAAAAAAATATTATTTTCAGCGACAAGGTATATAGATATGTGTACATATATATAATATATTTTCATGTGTACATATACCTAACATATACGTATAAATAGAATATATATATATATATATATATATATATATATATATATATATATATATGAGTGTATGTATATTCGTATATGCATATACGCGCATATGAAGCATACTTACATACATATAGATAGATAGACATACGAAAATTATACTTTTTCTGTATTTGGAAAATATTAAATTCTATCAACGACAAATTAAAAGGTCAAACAAAATCCACGATGAGGTGTGTAGCAAGAACAATACTCATTATAATCGACGCACGTACGAGCATAGTACTTTCTCTAGTAATATATATATGAGCACTGATTTCATAGGCGCAATGCGAAACAGAAAAATTCGCAATATTCCATAGCATAAATAAACGATATCGATTGAACCGGCAAAATCAACGAAGCATTTTTAAAATCCGTCCACATACATAGTACAATATATATTTTTCTACACATATTAACACACACACACACAAGCGCTCTTGCATATTGACACATACCGTGATACTCTATTAGATCATAACAATTCGAATTTACGCAACAACCGGGTAAATAAAAAAGGAATCCTAACAATATATACACATAATAAAAATAATGTACAGATTCTTTTTTTTAATGCATGCAATCCAATAAGCAGCAGTGAAGACATGATTTTATCAAAACTCGGAAGGAGGATAGCCTCCCAATGGATGCTGATCGTACTTACTGACGATTACTTTACGTTAAAACATCTATAATTACATGATTTGTGAGATCGATGTTGGAGAAATCTGTGTATTCAATTGAATTTCACACAGTTTGTCAGCAGGTTCTTCGCTGATAATTGCAGTATTATCGACGAATAAGACAGTTGAAATACTATTAATTTACCGGGAAGTCACTGGTGTAAATCTGATATAATGTAGGAGCTAGGACACCGCCTTGTTGAACTCCTGCCTTGATCGGAAATATGGATGACAGTGAACCGCTAAAATTAACTTGAAAATATCTCTCTGTGAGGTAAGATTTTATTATTAGATAGTACTGGTAAGGCAGTTGTAAGTTTTAATTTCTATAGAATACCTTTGTACCAGACTTTATCAAAAGTCTTCTCGATGTCCAAAACCGCGGCAGAACAATATTCCCCCCCTCAAAACATGTATTTATGACATCGACTACTCTATGAATCTGCTCTATGGTACTATGGTTATTTCTGAATCCGAACTGGAAATCTGTAAGTATCGAATATTCGATGAGTAAAGGCTTTAATCTTTTCAATAGCAATGTTTCAAAGAGTTTAGCTAGTATCGGGAGTAAACTAACGGGTCTATAAGATGCCATTTCCTCAGTTAGCTTCCCACGTTTATGAATCACTAAGGTTCCATTGCACCGGGAAGTACGATGCCCGGTGATTGCAATGTACAGATATATAAGTAGTACTATAGCTTTCCGGGGAAGTTTTTTAATCGTATTGACTGTAATAGAGTCATACCCGGGGGGGGTCTATTTATATTTAATAATTCTATATGCTACTTGATTTGTGTGGGGGAGAAAAACGAGATGGAAGGAGACATCTGATATGGGCTTAGAAGGAACTCGTCTATTTCCTCTTCAACATTGAAAGTGTTCCGCAAAAGCGTCAGCCTTTTCTTGGTTACTCATTCGGAATTTTTCTTTACGGGAAAGTTTTGTACTTTATAATTTTTATTAATTTTTTTTACTGGCTTCCATAATGATAAATCTGAAGATGCAAAAGGAGAGGTTTGTCTTGTAATTTTGAAAAGGGGAATTTTTTATTTCGATTACTTTATTATTAAGAGATTTATTAGCTTGATTGAGCGTCCTGTTATCTAATGGATTTCTAATGTTATGCCACTTACGTCTTAGCTTTCTTTTTCTCGAATCATTTCCCGAATTATTTTCGGTTAACTTACAGTTTTATTAAGATTCTCTTTAGAGAAGCTACTAAATGGAATGGAAATTAAACCGATTCTCGAAATTACTGATTCCAACTAATCGTCCATGAAGGAAACTGTACGATATCGATAAACCAAGTAAGTGAAAGTATTGGTAACAACATAGACTAAAATTGTTTCCAAGACGTAATGAAAAACTAACGACTTGAGTAAAAATAAGACAATAACGCCAAACATGCATATATGTATGAACGAATCTGAATGTCTTATGACCAGTATTATTATTATTATATTATATTATATATTCATGATGGCCAACAATCCAATCATCTCATGAATCATTTTCCTCCACTGGTATTTGTCCATTTTCAACCTGTTACATGTTTGTTAGTATCGTCATTTTTAGTTGTATTAGATCTAATATTTGATCTGACCATCTTCAATATGATCTTCTCCTCTGTTTGTTGTCCAGCAGCCTGGCTTTTCAGTTCTCATTGATGCAGTTTTATTTCTTCTTTTAATAAAAATTATTAATCTTATTATATATATAAATGTATTACTCGTCTATTTTTATAGGGCTATCTTATTCGTGATTTTCTCGAACCATTATTTTCTTTTTTCGATCCCTACTAATAATCCACGATTCGCACTCGCATGTAAAAATGGAAAAAATCACAGACTTTATAATTTGGACAATAATGACCATCGATATTTAAGAATATTTCCATATTTTACTCAATTTACGGACTGTTACGCGACTTATTGACAACGGCGTGTTGTCGAAATTATTTAATTAATAACGTGGAGTAAGACAATTACATCTCCTTTGTTATTTAACGCCCATGGTGAACTATTAGGAATCCTCTCGCTGGGTGTGACGAAGCTTTCTCATCGGTGGAAAAAGGATTTCAATTTGAAATATGCAGATGACACAGTGTTAATAACTATTTCAACAAATAATCTAACATCATTATCAGTTAGCGCGTTCGGATTACAAATAAACACTAAAAGATCAAAAATTATTAAGAAAACTCTATAACTTGATTAAACGTCCATAAATATTTGTGTTCTGTAATATCCAGCGACGGCTCAAAAATGTTTTATATATTTATATATATATATAAATGGATGAATGAACCCATTAACATAATTTTCAATTTTCACAGACTAATATATTTCGTAAATTTCATTTCACTCACCGTTCGTTATTTCATCCGGCCACTCGCTTGGTTGACAATACGAAATACATTAATTCGACAAAAAAATAGAAAACACCGCGCAATATTTTCTTTAAAATTTAATCCTAAAAATTCTTCATTCATTTTATAAGGGATGATTTCTCGTTAAATTTGAAACAAGAAAACCCGGTTGGCTCGATGCGAAAATCTGGGGAGGGGTAAGATAAGAAAAAAACTAAACGAAAAACTTTTTTTACTTTAACTGAAGACATTTGAAGTTTTTAGAACAACTATTCGAATGTTCGTACGTATAGCGTATTTTACATCGTCGCAGCAATGGAAAATGAAAACAAATGTTTTTTGAAAAGGCAAGAGAAATAAAACCTGAAAATAAAATTAAAGTTTTTGAGTAGTCGACAGTTCCAAAATCTATAACGGTTAACGGACGTCCGCTACTGTTATGTACCGATTCCCAAAGCTGTCGAAATAAGCACTAAACCAGCGAACTAATGCCATCGGAAGAGAAAAAGCTCGTTGAAAATTAAATAGATAGGTCAGATCAATTCAACGGAATATTAATAATAACAATTATTATTATTATAATTATAATTTTAAAGATATTTATATTCAAGTTATTTCTTTGTTCGTTAGCAGATCGATTAGGACACCCTTGTAATTAATATATTTATTAATATCATCACTGTAATCGATAATGACAATTTAGCGTAATTATGCGAAGAGAATAAAAATAATTAAACATTTCATTATGTAATAATTCACTAAACAAATAAATACAAACATGTTATTATATATATATATATATATATATATATATATATATATATATATATATATATATATATATATATATATATATATATATATATGTTGCGGTGTTGTAGTTACTAGAGTGCTCGACTGTTGTCAACTCGCGACAGTCGAGGATTCGAAATCAACACGCGACATAGAAAGTTTCTCATCATTAACTAATTCTTAATTATCTCGGAGAAAGCAGTGGCATCTACTACGTATAACATCATATGCACGCCCATCTGTGTCGCATATAATTAGTGCCTTGAATGCTAGCTTATTTTGTAGGTAAAAATGAATGTACAATAACTAGTCACGATGTTCGACAACGAATATATATACGTGCGGTTACACTAATCTTATCTTATTGAACGAGCAATTCTATACATGCACATACTTAGTCTTAACGGATACGTCCCTAGGCATTGGCGCATGTATGCGCGTCCGCTACATCATAAGTATAAGAAAAAAAATTTAATACAAACGGCCGATTGACTGTAATGATGTTCTTAATATATTAATCCGACAATTACAAAAATAATAATTCATTTTTTTTTTAATAACACAAAAGTAAATCTTAACGTATCAAGTCTAGCAATTACGAAAGTCTAGCAATATATTTGTTAAACAAAGAAAAAATAAAATGGGAATTCTGTAAAATGGAAACGATTTCTTCAGATTTAAAAATAAGCCGTACGCTTAATTGCCCAGCTAGCCTTGCAACGAACTTTTTTAAACTCTGAATGTTTCTCTAGAGGAAGGTGTAGCTTTCAAATTTCGCAGAACTTTTCGTCGCTATCTAATTGCTTGAGCACATTCCTTGTCCACCACGGAACTAATTAACTATTTGCAATTCTTGGTGAAAGAGTAAGAGATTAAAATTTTCTAACCAGAGTAGAGGTATTTACAACATCGTCTATTGGATATCATTTCACCCAGTCTGTCTTCTTGTAGTTCCAATGCAGGAATTAAGTTTAACAACCATCAGTCAGCTAGGTGATGAAAAATATGTAATTTATTTTATATCTGCGGCGAGGTAAAAAATTAAATCAAGGGTAGACCAGCTTCTGTAAACGAAGCTACAGTAATGTTGGTTCGCTAGTGTTTAACAGACATAGATTTATGTTACTTAGTATTTTTCAATTTAAACAACCTTTCTAGTTAATATAATTACTTCCAAGTAGTGGAATGCGGTAATTGAAGTCTCCAGGTAAGTGAAATAATGTTGAAAAAATCGGATTCTTCAATAACTTAATTGTAAGGAAAATAGAGGGAGCAAAGAGTAAACGGAAGTTCCATATGTAGACGAACGCATTGTAGTCGAAGATTTGTGGGAAGAGAGATCTCGAGAAAGGGCATATTATTACGAATGTAGATGACCTGCAGGAGGAGCTGATTTAAGAATGATATAGGTAGGGAATAACAGGATTTTGTCAAGTGAGTTTCTTGAAGTCAAATGATAGCTGGATGTTAGATGGTGATGAGAAGCTTTAGTCCCTCATAGTTGGCAGAGAACATTGAGAATTCATTGTATTTCTTGAGAACAACGGCTTTGGTAATTTTATCAGTCCGTATTTTCGCGATTCTTAATTAAAGAGTGATAGTTATATATTTATTAAAACTTTCGTGTTTATTTTCCATTCGTCTAGAATTATTTTCGGTGAAAACCACGTAATATAACACCAGTTTCGTTCATGCAAACGCCCGGTAAATATATCATGATCCATATTCGGAGTACGACAAAAGCTATTAAGAATGAATTGGTTAATCTTAAGAAGACTAGATAAATGTATAAATATATATGCACGCGCGCATGTACACATCTACAAACACATAAATATCCACAATGCGCATATTTAAGCCGACATAAACACTCGTATACGTGCTTATACATAATGGAATATATCGATGTGATTATAAATTATTATGCGTATAAATAAGAAAAATAATGGAACACTTAATCGTGAAGAATGACGAACGGCATCTCCTTGTGCGGTTTTGAAAATATTAATAAAAATTCTGCTAAAATCGAGCAAGAATTAAGTGAAGATCTTAGGGCGGATTCAGAAAAGAGCAGAAAAGAAGCGATTTTTGGGTTTAAGATTAATATAAGAAAAAAAGGTAGAAATGAATCAATCTTTATTGAACTAGATATATTTTTTTATAGTTAAAACGTATTCGTCGTAATTATAAATTGTAGAACATATTATTTCAACTTCAAAACGAATTAATTAATGTATCAATAAAGACCCAGAGTAAGATTTATGGAAATTTCAATTTTTCTCTCATTCTAATGTTAAGAATACGAACGATAAACATATGCCATGGCATATGACCAAAAAGTATTCGATAGCGCGGTAATAAAAGTTTTATGTATATAATATATACATATATATGCATTAAGGATGTATGACTTAGGAACGAATTGGATAAATTTTAAAATAAACAAAAAAATAAAAAAAGATATCGTAAAAGAATTAATACATTTATTTGAAAAAGTTTTTTACAACGTTTTCCAAATAATGATTTTTTATTATTGTTCACGTATGAATTTAAATTTAAATCTTATTGCGAACTGTCTGTTGTTATATAGCAAAGAGTTAAAACGCAAAATCGACAATATTAAACAAAATTACAACATTTTTTTGCACGCAGAGAACATTATGAAAAAATAAAACTATTTGAAAAATGGAAATAACAAAAGAGACAAAAAATAATTTATTAAATTCAATGACAAATTTTGACGACGAATTAATTTTAAAAAGTATATTATAAATTTAATCACTTTTTTATATTAGACATGGAGTTTGAATTTTTCCGGCTAGTTAGTGTATGTGTTTATGCATAGATATCTCACATATATCTGATCGGTTGATTGTTTTTTTTGCCACATTCACCAACAGACTAATTTATCATCAAATCTGTTATTTCATACTAGTACCTTTTGTAATATTGTATTTTATATTTATTATATTTTTATTTTAGAACGCTCAACTACAAAGGTCATTTGCGTCCACGGAAATTAGATACGATAAGTTACAAAAAAATTATTTATTACCTATTATTTGTTTAGTTTATAATAATTTTTTTAAATCGATCATTTTTTATAAAGTGCATTACTCGCTGCATTACATCTTCGTTGTAATGCTTCAGTTATGTGTAGTCCAGTTATTAATGATTACGTTGTTGTTCGAATTTCGGACATTCCGTAATGACATGTTCTAAAGCGCTGAACCTTAAACTTGCATGTCACTAAAAACGCATTCTGCTCGATTAGTGGCCCGTGCGTTAACCTAGTGTGACCGATTCGTAATCGAGCTAATCTCTTCGTGTCTGTTCGCTCTGTACGACGTCGTCCACTGTTCTATTCGCGGTTGGATTCTCCGTAATTTGTTTTGTGATAATCTCGACCACGAATCTTGTCGAACAAGATTTATCGCAAATTTTAATTGCTTATCCGTGAGCCGGGATTTCTAGTCCGTGGAGTTGGCGTTTACCTTGGTGGCTACGAAGAGGCTTGTGTAGTACAATCAACCGTTAAGGTACCGTATGAAATGTTTACAACGTAATCCAAATGCTTCGTTATTTTTACTGTATTTGTTTTCTAAGTTTAAATGCAAGATTTTGTAATATAGTTTGGATGGGTTTTCTTCATGCCCAATTCCAAATAATACTTCAATGCTCACAGGATTCTTCGATGAGTGTTATTATATTAGTTTCCCCATGTAGGCTTGATACAAGGCTCCACTGCAAATACAAAGTGCCAGATTTTATAGTACATCTAATTTATGTATCACTTTTGGCGATGCCGTAACTGAATCGTCTAATAAAGACCTAACGTGTGTACCATATAGACGCAATAACGTTCTTCTGTCGGAGCAAAGTTTTAAGTAAATTAAGAGCCTTTATGCATCTAGCTTATATGTAATCTACGCGCCTTCCAGTTTAATTTTTTACTCGCGACTAATCGCAGGAATTTCGTTTGATCGGTATGTCGTATAGTTGTACTGTTTAATTTTAGTTGGACAAGACGATTATACGACGTTTTCCTGCTGAATTGTACCATACGTGTCTATTCCGATGAGAAATGGATATTTTTTTTTGATTCTTCTATCAATCCGATATTTTGTGGTAGTTTCTATTCCAGGGCAGAAATATTGTGTCCTCTGATATATACAACCAAGTCGTCGGCATAGATGGAATATTTTACAGGTTTCCTAATGCGTTCTTGTAAGTCAGACAGCGTGAGTATAAATAGTAGAGGACTTAGCACGGATCCTTGAGGAACTCTGTTTTCTTGACGTTTTGATGTAGACAGTGTATTTCCTATTCGAACTCAAAATTTTCTGTTCTGTAGGAATGAACGGAGGAATTTAGGTAGGTTGCCGCGGAGACCGTGGTCATTGTTTTTAGAATGGCTGTGGTAGATATGTGATCGAACGTCTTTTCTATATAGAAAAAAAAAAAACGCAAATAACGTGTTGATCTAATGTAAATGCATCCTGTATTTCTTACTGTAACCGTATTAGATTGTCAACAGGAGACCGTCATTTTCTAAATCCATTTTGCTGATTGTCTATTAAACTATCTCGTTCAACGATCCGCGTTAATCTGTTTACGACTATCCTTTCCATTTGTTTACATAGAACGCAGGTCAGAGAATCAACCTTAGCCATTTTAATCATGGGCTATACTATTTCATGTTATGTTATAAACAAAATAATATGTTAAAACTTATATTTGATTTATTTATCAGTTTAAAATACAAGGACATATTATTATTAATAATGCACTTTTAAGCCATTATAATACGTTTACAAAGCATTCTAGTAAACTATATCTGTACTAATTCCTTCACTGTTTATACACTGTCGAAGTCTTTAATTATGTATGCAAAAGCCATCATTCAACATTGGTGTCTGTGATGGTATCACTAGATTTGCGAGAGAAGAGACCTAAAAAAAAAAAAAGACTACAGTACGTCTCATCTCGATCAAAATTCGGTTATTATTATTTATTAATATCCACCCGAGAGTTTCTCAGTACACACAATTTTTCTCATTATCTAGAAAAATAGGCACGGACATGTCGCATTCACAAATAGACGCGAGACATGCCACCCCTTTATCTTAATGATCTAATTTCACAGCAAAGTAAAGCTCGATACTTGGGCATGTAACTTGATCGCCTATGACGTAGAAGGAGCACATTAAGATGAAGGTTAAGAAAATAAACACGAAATTGAAAAAGATGTACCGGTTGCCTCTGAAATTCATGCATAACGCAGCTATTAAACCGATGTGGATATCCCTTTGGGGTACAGCATCGGTATGTAAAATTAACATGACGCAACGATGCCACTTGAAAATATTAAAAACTATAACAAATTCGCCAATGCGCAACGACAACCTGCATCGCGATCTAAATGTACCGGATGTGCGCGATGTAATCCGCTGCACAGGTTAGAATACTACCCGAACCGACTAGCAGCTGACTTGCTAGTTATCTATTTATATACGGATAGATATTTATGATGGCTATTATACGTATAGTTTACCTGAGTGCAGATTATACAAATCTATTTTCAGATCGCATCGTAAATCTATCTCTCGAATGGACAAATATTACCATAAATAAATAAGCGAGTAATAAAATCAATAACTTCCATGTACACAAGCGTGCACATTAATATATAATTGTTTGAATATGAATACAAATATTTATATGCAGATTTTTACATATATATATATATTATATATATATATTTATTTATTTACTTATGTACACATATAAATAGGTATGTATGATGGATATTATATGTACAGTTGACCGGAATGCATATTTCGTAAACCTGTTTTCTATACAAGTCCATCTCTTGATAGGACAAATAAATAAGCAAGTAAATAAATGAATAATCCCATTACGGAAAAATACGCCAAGGACACACTGATGGTAACTATCAGAAAAATCTGAACAAATTCTAACAATTATTTAATCACATTTCTGCACAGTAAGCATCGACCTAATACGGCAAAATTCAATTCAATACCAAATCGACCAGACGTTTCAAAACTATTTTTAATTAAAGTAAACGAAATTTTAAGAAAAACCGTCTAAATATTATTAATAACGAAGAAATAAAAATAAACAAAAGCTGATGGAATGGTAGTGCAGGAGAGCAAACCCCCTTTTCGGCTGTAAAACCCTCTCCTCTTATCCACATTTATCATAAACGAAATATGATTATGATTATGATGATGATGACGTACACGCCGCAAAACAAAATAGCGCCGCAACCTAGTTTGTGTTTTACAAATATTATCTTTACCGCGCTACTTTGTCTCGTAGGAATTTTCGTTTTTATTCTCGAAATATAAATAAAAATAATAAATCGAATCTAACTCTTGCTGAAGGAAAGTTTAAAATTAATTTCGTCAACAAACTGTGAACGATAAGAAAAGTTAAAATTCCCCGTTACATAAAAAAAATAAAAGATTAAAAATGTATATATATATATATATATATATATATATATATATATATATATATATATATATATATATAACATATAGAATAAACGATCTACATTTATTAATAACGCAACGCCGGTCGAAATGAAAAATGAGGCAGGAGCAAACGTGTAAAAATAGTTAAAAGTAAAACACACGCATATATATATATTACAATTTTATTCACGTACGTCATTTATATTAATATATATGCTAAGCTAATTTCATATAAATGACTATAATACAGTCACTATATTCATATTGCGCTAGTACATATTACCCTACTTTAAATAAACACTAATTGTCGAAAATTTTTAATATACCTAACATCTTTGTATATATTACTGTATATAATGTTCTTCTACAGGTTAATAGCACGTGTATTGCCAATGGACTTGTATATTAAAAAAAAAGATCGCTCATCTTCAAAAACGAACTAACTCAACGTGGTAAACTGAATAGCAGTAATTTAAAATATACCAATAACTTAATTATTACCGAATTTAAATCAAGATACGATACACAAGCTAAGGGTAAATTAATTAAAAGTTTTGGTTTTTCCTGGTACGTTAATTTGTTTTAAATATAAAAATTTCAATATTTTACATATGTCGGATATTAACTGGACATGGTTCTATTGCAAACTATTTAAACAAATTAAAGATTATCTGTTCATTGCCTTTCGATGAGATAGTTTTATTGGAATATTTTTCAACTTTTATATATAAAGTATTTAAGGTCATATACAAATATATATATATATATATATAACCGCCACAGGTAACCACAAGCTAATCCAACAGGTTACTTTATCTTTATAATTATGATATTCATATTTAATAATAATAATAATTATTATATATATATATATATATATATATATATATATATATATAAAAGGTGGGAAAAGAAGGCTAAGAAGACGAAAAACATCAAGTAATGGACTAAAAAGCCAGAAAAAAGAAGTTTTGATTGTTACATATATATATATATATATATATATATATATATATATGTATGTATGTATGTATATATATCTTAGGATGACAAACTAAGATAGATGGAATGGATGATGTGAAATATCGAAGATAATAAAAAACGAAACGATCAATGAACATGCCACGAACTTTAAAAATAAAATATAGATAGAAATGATGATATATAACATATTTAATCCGAAACTGTCGAACATATTAAATACAGGTAAAAGCGAAAATATCTTTACGTATAAGGATGTTTCGCAATGAATACAGCGGGCAGGATTAATGAGATCGTAAATAAAGAAATAAGGATTGAGGAAAAATTCTCGGACAAATTGTACGTAGAATTTTTGAAACAATAAGGTTATATATGAAACAGACGCAAAACTAATACACATAGCGCTTGAAAAGGGGAGTTCCATTTCATTACCTTAAAAGAAAAAAAAATAAACAAAAATGATATTTTAGGTTGCCCGTAAAATAAAATAAAATATATAAATTAATAAACTTATAAATAGTATTCGAGAAAATTTTGGAAGTCTATCGTGGATAATGTTATCCACGAAAGTTGAATAAGGGAACGTGGCCTAGCTACATCTGTCACGAAGAACCAATTTCTTTAAATTTGATTAGGTATGTTCTCTGTGTTTTTCAATCTGTTCCACGTTTTCCACAGAGGCTACAGATTAAGTGGTTTCCGCTCAGCAATGTGTCGCTTCTTTCAGCTTCTCGTTCGTTCCATAACTGATACTTTGCTAATTCCGCAGTATTCATCAATTAGTCGACGATATTAAAAAAAAAAATATATCTCCGAACTTCAAACACGATTCTGTTAATTCGCTATACTCATATAGGGTAGGCATATTGGGGAGGGGCGAACATCGTTTACATGCTTCCTCTTTTTTTTTTTTAACCATTTTCGTCTTACGTCGGAAGAGCAACATCGATGCGCTGCTCGTGTAATTGTTTCAACGATGTTGGTGGTAAGCGACTAGTAATTACTCCGCAGGTTTGATATTAAAGCAAACTACAATGAAAATACAAATCTAAAATAGATAATTCCAATATCGATACAAATTTGTAAGACAATTTATGTACGAGACAGGAGGGATTTAAGACAAGATCGAGTCATTATCGCGAAAGAAAAAAGAATGTAGAAACGACGGATCATCTAATTATATCACCTAGAAATACCAACCGACGTAATCACGTGGTTAATTACACAAGCGGCTAATTAAAAAATATGGTGTAAACGTGACTTACCTATATTATTATTATTATTATTATTATAATCAGAAAATTTAGCAACTTTCAATTGTTGACGAGAAAACTTTGAAACAGGCAAACATTATATACGTAGCAGCGTCACTTTCAAGAAATATAGGTAACACCATTAGTGAAAAGGAAATACAATGATCTGACTGATAAGATAAAATGAATTTGGAACACTAGTAAAACGGATGCGCAGTAATACCGAAATAGCGTATTGAACAGAAATTGTAGAAAGAATTTATTTAGAAATGCAGAAATCTCTGATCCTTAAAAAATAAAAAAAAAAAAAAATAATAAAGATTAAAAAAAATATTTGGAGTAGACGCTGTTTTGTTTTATTTTATCCTGTTAATCGATGCGCGCGATGATTAATAAGGATAACCGAATTATATACTTACGCTAGAATTAACAATAAATTTATATGTAATTCAATTAACATTTATATAATCATCGAATAGAATTGGGTCGACGGCAAGGGTCGGATATATAGATCCGGAGACGTTAACTGTATTTCCAGTGTCGAGCGCCAGGAAGCGATAGATGGGCAACCAAATAAGATATAATTCGAATCTATTATCGATAAGAAGATACAATCCAAAATAATGCACTCAGAATAAGCGGCGGAGCATTGTATACAAGTCCAGTTATCAGTTTTGCATGCGGAAACAAACGTGATATCGCTAAAACATCGACGAATATTATTAGCACCGAAGTATTATATGAGGCTTAACGTCGTATTTAATTACTATAAAACGTTTCATCGGAATCTACGCAAGATTTATCGCGATAAATGTAAACCATTCCGAGTCAGATGTAATGACTACTTCAGCTACATACTCCAACCCACAAATCCACCTTCAGATAATAGTATACAGACTGTATCAACGCGTTTTAAAGGCTTATTAAATTCAAAAAACAATTAATGTTAGCGATCAAGGACACCGCTCAAAACATACGGGAGACAACAACAAAATTAAAGTTGTACATTGGGAAACTTCACTTCGGGTAAACATGCGAGAAGAGATTGTACTAAGCAGAATCCGCATAACTCACGGATACTTATTGCAAAATGAAACTCCATCATCATCATCATCATCATAATCGTATTGTTCGTTGCCGAACGTCGTGACTAGCTATTGTACGTTTATCTTTAAGGTACAAAATGAGCTAGCATTCGAGGTACTATTTATACGATGTTATATTCTCCGTGATAATTAAGAAATAAATAATGATGAAAAATTTCTATATCGCGTGTTGGTTTCGAACTCCCGAACGTCCAGTTAACAGTCGAGCAATCTAGCAATTACGCCACCACGTATGCTTTGTGGCAATAAAAATTTGTCCATTGAACGTATAATCTCTTTATATCAAAAACTGAACAAGGAGCGTGTGTGCCTTTACGAAGCTGGAGTACAAAGTACTTTCCGATTTTTAAAAACTATAAAATTATACGAGAAGATATAAATCGTGCTAGAATTATTTTTATTTCTATTTTAAATTACCGAGAACTATGTAAACTTATAGAAGACATAATAATTTTCCGTTTAATTTCTATAGAATTATCTATAAGTATTTTTGATGTACATATGATGGTAGAATTATTTGTAGAAGATATATTAACCTTTCATTCAATTATCTATAATTATCTAAATTGTACTGTATCGTAGAATGACCTAAGAGCGTCTTTAAATAAATATATAATTTGAATTTGAATATTGAAGCTCTGTTTGAAACAAGTCACGTTGTACTGGGCGAATAGCTCGTACAAACGAAACAATTACACGAAACTAGAAAAATAATAATAATATAAAGTATTTACATTTAAAACTTTTTTACTTAAGAAAATTGTATTTAACCAATTGTAAACCGATAATATAACGACAGCTCGAAACGTAGCTTTCGAAGAAGAGTTTTACAAGTCTAAAAACGAATTAATATAAAAATACGTAGGACGCTATTTTAAAACGACGAATTTCGACCTCAAAATGACACGAGGAAAAACTAATTACCGATTGATAACAATCGATTTCGCTGTTCGAAGCTTTTTCCTCGTTGAAATTGGTTATCGATTTAATATTTAGAAAATACAACACGGACATCGCGAGCAGTCGTTAAATAAATTAAATAAATTAGACTTTAACCGGTTCATTCGAGTAAATCGATTCGAAAAAGGCAAACTGGCACTAATTAACGAATTGTTGTAATTTACGAAAGATGCCCCGACATCTTTTACACCACCGGTATTTCTAATTCAAATCGAACAAAAATTCTTACGCGAGACAATTGTCACAACCGACGTCCGCGTAATGATTAATTAAAATTAAGAACGTTTAAGTACATATAAACGCGACAAATCACCGGTCGGTCGGGGAAAACCGCTAATTTCAATTGCCACGCATTAATCAGCATCGCGCAACCGAATGAAAAAAAAAATATTCGCGTCTATGTTCTTATTCACGCTCTCGTACACATACGAGCCCGTGCGCGCGTACGTATACGAACACGAACAACATACACGTGGACACACTGATTCCTGATTTCGTTTCAATATTCTTACCCGATAGATGAATAACGTGTAATTATAACATTTTAATTAATAAAAAACTGATTTAAACAGAAGAATTACGAATTTTTTATAATACCTTCCCAGGTTTTTGAAAAGCACTTTTCGACAAAGATCGCAGTTCATTATACATATTATATATATATATATATATATATATATATATATATATATATATATATATATATATGAGTATGTGTATGTGTGTAAGTGTATAAAATTCCAATACACCATTTTATCCCGTATTTAGCATTTATACCGCCGTAAATTAATTAAATGAAGTATTCAAAAAATATGGTACTAGTAGCGCGATCCAGTGATTAAAAAATAAATTTTAAAATTAAATAACGAAATGAACAAATTATAATGATGAGCCCCCACTTTCAAAATGTTAATATTCGAAGTCACATTACGTAGTGGAGAAATCAAAGCCGGGTAATGTTAGAATCGGTGATTTCAAGCTGTACACACAAAATTTTTCGATCCCGTAAAGCTAGTTTAATCATCGATACTGTTTAGTAAGTTTTATATAATGACTAATATTCCGTTAATGATGAACGTTAAAAAACATGTATATATATATATATATATATATATATATATATATATATATATATATATATATATATATATATATATATATATATATATATATATATATGTATATGTATGTATATATGTATATATATATGATACAATGTTAACAAGTGTTAATATGAAAGACGCACAATAAAATGGAAAACATCAGTATGCAATATACATTAGATATAAATAACGATGAAACAAAAATAACTATAAAACCGGTCGAGGTAATCTAATACCACAGCCCGCGAAAAAGTACTCAAAGGCTACTGTGGAAAGTTCTATATACTTTGGATCACTTCTAGGGAATAAAGATAAAAATGAACAAGATTTGCAAGGACAACTCCATTAGAATAAATTTTTAAATTAAGCTGGTCCAAAACACTTGCATCTTTCATCGCGTTATACGCGACGGAGACGTGGATATTAAAAAATATCGACACTTTCGAAATACGATGTTAGAGACGACTGCTTAGAATTTCACGAACGGAAAAATCGTACAAATGAATCGGTGTTACATGAAAACGATCTCACTGTCACCAATGTGTGCGCTGAAATTCTTCAGAAAACATAATAAAAAAACAGGAAGGAACTGAGCATACGATGGTCGTGGATAAAATTAATGGGAAACTACTAGCGGAACGAACACCTATAAGGTGGACTAACATTGTACTGCATACAAAGGAATTACCATTTTCGAAATGGCTACGTCAATCAAATTATGGGAAAAATGGCGGAAAATTACAAGACCACCGACGATGTTAACCACGACCTACGATGACGACTATAGATGAAATTGTATATACATATAGATTTAACGAAAAAAGACTTTATGATAAATCGCAAAGCTTTTCGGATATTAAACCGTTATCAAGTGAACACAAAAAATAAAATATAACAATATATACAATTTGTAAAAAATATAAAATTTAAAAAATACTAATTTAAACATACAATTTACAAAAATTGGCAAATATTCACCATTAAAGCATTTCATAAATGCTGTTCCTTCACTTAAATTAATTTTTGTAAATTGTATTATTTCTTACACTTTATGCATTTTTAAAAATTGCATATATTGTTATAATTTATTTTTTATGTTCACTTGATAATGACTTAGCAGCCGGAAAGTTTGTTTTTTTTTTCGTTTAGTGATTTTTTCGTTTAGTGATTTTAAATACTTTTTGCTGTTTATTTTTTTAAAATCACTACATTCCCACATGTGCAGGTGGCCTGTACTTAGATGAAAAGCTGACGTAGAGAATTCACATAGCTGAGTAAAAGGAGGCTATAAAAATAGCTGAAATGTGTTAAAGAAGTAAGTTTTCGTTAAATAATAAACTTTTACTTTGTAATCAAACCTATATCTAGCTACGGATGTCAACTGTAGGAATAGTGCTAAGCCGAGCAACATACAAAGTACGCAATGAATGCAGAATAATATTTATGAAAATAGCAGGCGCAAGATGGTACGAAAGGAATTCAGTTATACATCGCGATCTCGGAGTTCTGGCCATACCGGAAGTGATCGAAATACCGTCTAGAAATATTCGGAGATTATTAAAACGAACGAAACAGCATAAATTAGCCTAGGAAGGTACCGACGAAAATTAACTTCTGTCAGGAAGTTGATTTGATTACAAGCAAAATACTACAGTGATGCTAAGTATTCCCGAACAGATCGCGCATTTTAATATCACTTTTGTGATGTTTCTTTAAAAAAAAAAAAAATTAAGTGATCTCTCGTATTAACTCGATAGGTGTAGCTAATTTAACTGTTTATTATTACAACAATAATTTTCAGTTACCTAACCGTCTTTAAACAATCGCATTTGATTCTTTCGGAAATTTATAACTAAATTGTACGTTCGTTTCATGAGTGTCTTTCCATAAATTTTCGAATTATTATCACGCTCTGCTTGACGAAATATTAATGATTACACAATCAACGTCTACGTGTCATTGCTATCGCGACCTCTGGTGGATATCAAGATATTTCTACTAGATACGGTTTCACCCCGTGTTGGAAAAATTATATAAAAGTTCTAATAGTTTTTTTTTCCAAATGAAACTACCAAGAAATAGCGAATTATAATATAAACGAGTAAATGTACGTCGGAATAATTACTGAAAACAATCTGCTGGCAAAGCGGCACTATTCTTACTTGCTCCGAAAGTACCAGTATCGCCATCAGACGTCACCCGGCACTTAATAAACCTATGGAACAACCGATGGATCAACACATCATCATTAAATCAACCGCATCTAGATTCATTCTAACCGACGAACAGACGATGTAGTCATCAGCCGGCTTCGATTAATAAATACAAATGTTACCCACATTCACTTAATACAAAAAACAAAAGCTCCGGTATGTCCATCGTGTAAGACCAACTCAACGTATACTCCTAGACTGCACTCAACATGATCATCTCAGATCAGCGTTTAATCTACCGACATCTCTTGTGAAACTCGCTACGCGGCGAAGCTCAAGTCCTAATACCTTCGCCAGTCAAACATATACAGCAACATATAAAATGTTCCCGATGTTATAAATAAATATAATTTTCCGTGCCCCCTGGCCTAAGTCGCTGTTTAAGGCACGCAAATTTAGTATTATTATTAAAATTTAATAACGGTAATAATAAAGTCGAAACGATTTTTTTTGTTGTTGTTGTTCAGACAAATGGGGTTTCATCAATCAGTTCAATTCGAAATCATTTTGTTTTCCTACGCTAATGCTCACCAGATGTACATCGTTACATATACAAAGAGCAATTCTTATTAATAAAAAAAAAACATCAAAGAACTTTAGCAAAAAGCGAGTGTCGGACGTAGCAAAATGAATTTCTCGATTCATTTGGATTTAGACCAAAATTGACGCATTCCACTATTTTTAGTAATCGTTTTCTTTCTTCATTCATAAAAACGAACGAAATAAATACACGCGAAAAATATAAAGCGCGCTCTATAAAACTACGATTTTATATTTTTATTTTTTCGCGCGTTTTTAAAATAAATCCGAGGCTAATTAATAAAAAAATGTATACTATTAAACGTATACGTACGAATGTCTAACGATTACATGCAAAATAAGACTCAACGTATTTCCCCAGTCGTTGCGCAATTAATAATAGTTATCAAAAAATAGTGTACACAAACATATATATATATATATATATATATATATATATATATATATATAAAGCGCCCCATCAACTTGAAATTCGGTTAGGGGGTGTCGCATGATAATCCTCATCAATCTAAAAATCGATATAGGAGCATAACGACTGATCTCGGACGAAACAGTATGGAATGATTCGCTATTTTTTCACGACTTCCCTACTTTCCCAACAAGCTAGTATTTACACGCGTTAATTTTTTCGAGTTATAAATAATTTTGATAAGAATAAACAATAATAAAATAAATTATTAATAATCACAAAAACTGTACGTTAATGCAAGAGTAAAACACGAGGAAAGTATATGAATATCAAAATTACGTTCGCGTTTATGTAAATATTAATCTCATCCGCATCAAAAACTTTCAATCAACGTAAAAATGCATAATTTTCAGCACTCCATTTTAGATAAAATTGAAAAAGAACAATTTTGTACCAAATATAATAAATTGAATTACGTCGGAATTTCGAAATATGATTTACAATTTACTTAAAGTAAATTAATTAAATAAAAAAGAACATAATATGTAGGATAAAATAATTCACCCTTCTTAGTATAATAGTTTTGTACCACATATTGATCCATAGTAGCGTAGTTATAGTCCACACTACATTAGTGAAACTGTACTTTCAGACGCTATATTAATAGATATATATATATATATAATAGTTTTTTTAATATAAAATAAACTATTTTTTTATAAATACTGTATTTAATAATAATAATAATAATAGTATATATGAGGTTTCTTGTAATATATATATATATATATATATATATATATATATATATATATATATATATATATATATATCAAAGCCACCGATACTGAGATAGGAGTTATTCCCTTGAGCTATTAGCTGCCTATAAGCTTATGATAGGAAACCATCGTTTGAAGTGATATAAAAATTATATATATATATATGTATATCCTCACCAGGAGCCGGAACAGAGTGTGTCCACAGATGGCGCGGATAGTGGGATGGCCTGCAGGTATGTACGTTAACTTTGAATAAGATGTCGGTTAAATAAGCAGTCGCGGATCAAGAACTGGCGAAAAATCTCAAGCAGACGATTCCAGTAGTTTAAAGGTAGTAGGTGTCAGCGAGACAGGTTGGTAAAAAACTATAAAACTCTATTTCCCTAAGACTGCTTTACTAATCGTTGGCGAGTTGAAGCAGCCTGTATAAATATTCCTCACTTGCTATGCCAGTAGCAAACCGTAGTTTTAACCAAAGGCGAATAGAATAAACCCCAGGTTAATGCAGCAGCACGCCTAACAGTATCAATAGCAAGCGAGATGAACAGACTTCTAGCGCAGGCGTTCTATTGAACAACCGTGGGGGCCGCTGTATGTAAATGTACGATACGGTTGCGGTCCTTCTTATTTAATGTAATTCCATCTCGTTAATACTCGCGTTATGGTAAATTATTCATTTTTGTTAAATTTATATTATTATTCATTTTTTTAGTTTTTTTTTGTCTTTGTTTAAAATAAGCTTATGGGCGTATACTTTTCACTTTTCTCATTTATTTTTTTTTATTCATTTCTTTATACTATTCGCAATGTTTTTTAATTTCTCTTTATTATTAATTCTAAACAAAGATTATAAATTTTATATATATGCGTGTAAATCAATTTGAATTGATTTGATTATTATTTTTTTCTTTTTTTTACGTTCGTTTTACGTTATGTTTTTCTATTTCGGGTAACCTTATATTTTATAATTTCTAAATTGCTTTAACGAATCAGTTTCGTTATATTTATTATTGAAATGAATACAAATAAAATTTTATTTGAATTGATTATTATGGTTATTGTTATTTTCATCATCATTATTATTATCTTTAATCATAAAAACGCTCTGTAAAATTAGTTCTAATTTACCCTAGTCCATAATTGTGTTCCCTTTCTCCTTATTTCGTTATTGCAGCAATAATTACTTCAATACGCGAACAAATTCTTTTTATATGGGTAACAGATTGTCCGACGATATTAATTTTTTCAAATTACGTATATATATATATGTATACCAGCTAGTTGTACATTAAGGTAAGTTGGTTTCGATTAGATTTTTAGAATCAAAAATTTATCGTCTAAAATATAAATTACCCTGAAAATCTAGTTAAACTAAATTAATTAAATCGAAGAAATAAATCTAAGCGTTAAACTTATCGCCCTAATAATATTTTCGTTTTCATTTTTACCCGTCATAAATGCGCGATCAGGTATATCTTCCGAGTCTTTGCACTCTCTGCGGAAGCGGTTCTCGGTAATACCGCAAAATTAACTTATTTTATGAAATTTAATTTAACGTACAAAATTGACCTTTACCCGTGAACTAATCCTCGGATACCCGTATTCGTTTGTTCTCTATAAGATTAACGTTAATAATCGCTCTCCAATTCTTACGCGCACCAACTAAATTAGCGTAGTACACATTCAACTGACGCGTAATAAATAACGCTTCTATATTCGAATTCATTAATACGTTTGATTATTTATAAATCTCCTTTTGAGTAATTATAAGAAGAAAAGAATAATAAAATAAACACTCGCAAAAAAAAACGAAAATTTTTCAGATTTATCCAAACTACAGAAATATGTTATTGTACATTTCGGCAACTGTATTTCTTTAATAGTCGTAAATGTCTAGATATATAGACATATATATGAGCATTCCAATATATGTATAATTTTTGAGTAATACATTAAAGCAAGTTCTTGAAATATTATTTTAGTTAGGCATATATATATATATATAAAATGTCGAATGATAAACGTTTCTCGAGACTGAAATTTAATTTAAAACTTTTATTTATATCGCGAACATTAAATTAATATGCAGGTAATAATAATAAACGTAACGATGTCAGTTAGATTTAACGATGCGTACACTATCCATTTTCTTTCTTTACAATAAGCTTAAAACGACAAAAAAACAATAATGTAAAAAGGAAATTAAATATTAACCTTGAAAATCCGTACGACCTTCAGGAATAGACATCCGCTAGTACTGAATAAGTACCCGTGTTTAATAAAGGGCGTAACATTGAAAGTAGAATACAGAACAGCTACGCTTCGTATTAGCTGAATCGAGTGATAATTATTTAATGGATGAAAATAACTAATTCGGAGCGCAATACTAACTTAACGACAATGTATTACCTATAATTAATATTTATATTAAGCGCGTCTGTTTAAAGGCGAAAAATAAAATGGGCCAAATTAAAACTGATAATAACGCCAATTTTTTATTACATCTCACATAAATGTTCACTATCCAAAAAATGAGAACGTATTAAAACCGCTCGACTCAGTCTTAATCTATATAGAATGTGTCCCTTACAATTCGAAAAAAGTTATTATTAAGTAATCATAAGTCGAAACAACTAGTATTTTATGATTTATTAATAAAAGGAAGAAATGAATTTTACGATACGCGTATAATACATGTAACATATTCTTAATGTTAACTATCCGAATACGTTGACATTATTCTTAAAATTAGTAGTTCTGTATTACAGCAAACAATAATAAAATATCATATAAATGTTATACAAGAAAAAGCCAAAATAAAAAAATTATAATGAACAAATTTATAAATACATTTTCGAAAAGCGGATTATACATTTAAATAACCTTCTTTAACGAGTAAAAGATACAATTTTATATGTGATTTCACGTTTTATTTTAAATGTTAAAACTTGCGATTGCAACATAGTTTTATAATGACATTAAAGAAGGATCATTTATACATATACAATATATATGTATATCACAGATCATACTAATGTATAGGTTTTATAACGTTGTCTGGTAACCCCGATCGGAGCGGTACCACTAAAAAAAATCGGAATTTATATATATATATATATATATATATATATATGTGTGTGTGTATGTATGTATGTATGTATATCATGATATGTGTATATCGGGTGAAGGCATTCCCCAAACATTTCCAAGGACACCTATCTTGTGCTGCTCGGATCCAATTGATTCCTGCCCATTAAACAGCAGACTCCCGATACATATCTATTTATATCTATAAATACATTCCATATATATATATATGCACCTCCGGCATACATAACAAATATACATACATATATATATATATATAAATTTGTTATATAATTGTGTTTTTCTGCATCGTGCATCGTTGAAAAACGGGTAAGAAATGAAAAAATAGAAAACGTAGCCAGGCAATACGTTTAATGTAAAAATTGTTAATAATGAAAATGTCCATAAATTGGACAATAAAAAAAAAATAATAAAAACATTGTGCGATGTATGGCAATTTTTGGTTTATTTCCAAAAAATAACTTTAATTCACGCTAAATAAACGGATATTTGATTTATATCCAAAAAATTGTTAAGTCCGCGTGCGATTTAAATGATTTCTTCGATTTACAATATAAAATAAAATAAATATATCGTCTAAAACTATTAACCGTATAAAGGATATCCGGCCGATTTATTGATATAAATTAATTACACCTGTAGAACGTACGCGCATACTATACGAAATTGGAGTGAAATTTTAGATTTCAACTAATATTTAGAATAGTACTTTAATTTTAATAAAATTAAAAAAAAAAAAAAAAAATTGGTCGCAGTCAATGACTAAATTCTCTCAACCATTTACATTAAATCTAACTTCCGTCATTTTAAAGATTCCGTGCATATTACACCTAATATACCGCTAAGCTCAATTATGAAGATATAATAAAAGAATATCATGTATTATAAGGATGATGGAACTAACCGTATCAAAAAAAAAAAATTCACCGTGCTTAAAAGAGGTGATCAATACTTTATGAGTCATCTAATTGTAATAATTTAATTGAGATGGTTATCAGATACAAATATCTTGGATCAATAATAAATGATAAATTAACAATGATAAAGAAATAAGGATTAAAAAGAAAACCATACCGAAATATGATGAGGGGGAAACTTAAAAACAATGTAACACTCAGTCAGAAATAAAGGGAGAATTAAAAAACATATATGTAAACAGTACAAGAAAACTACGAAAACGAGTTCAAGGAATTAATAACTCGGAAATATCTAAAACAGGGTGGTATTATTAAAAAGAAAGAATGGATGACGGAAGATATTCTGTATGTAATAGAAGAAAGAAGAAAAGTGAAAAATTTTAATACGATTAAATGTAGAAGCTTACCAAGAAAAATAAGAAAGAAAATTCGAGAAACTAAAGACACTCGGGCGAAAAAATTGAAAGCTTATAAAAAAAAAAAAACTTAATAGTTTCATATTACACCAAAAAGTAAAGGATCTAACTAAAACATTTAAAAGAAAAATTACCGCATATTCTCGATCGACAAGCAAAGTAAAATAATAATCGGGAAAAGATAAAAAACATGGGAAAAGCATATAGAAGAGTATTCCGTGATGTATGTCCATCAGATTTGAATCCGGACCAAGCAGTATAAGCGAGGTATACAATGCAGTAGGAAAGATTGAAAAGCCCCAGGTCCGGATAAATTTCGTAGTGAATTTCTAAAAATGATGGACGAAAATGGGGTACGATGGTTGACTTTAAACAAAATATACGGCAAAGGAGAAATGCCGCGCGAATGGCTAAAGTTAGAATTCATTACTTTACCGAAAAAAATCTGGACTATAAGTCTGACGAGTCACCCTCTAAAAGTGTTCTTAAATATTATTCAACGCAGAATTTATAAAAAATGTGAAGAACAAATATCCAAAACGCAATTTAGATTCTGGGATAAGAGAAGCATCGTTTTATAAGTATTATTCCAAAGATGTAGAGATGTTGACATCTACGCATGTTTCATCGACTATCAGAGGACATTCGATCGGGTACAACATAGTAGGATAATTCCTATTCTGCGGGAAACTGGATATAAGGATATACGAATAATTACAAATCACTACTGGACTGAAGAAGCCTATGTAAAAGTTGAGAGAGACAAGTCTAGAGCTAAGGCAATCCGAGGAAAGGCAAGACGAGGATGTTTGTTATCACCAACTTTATTCAATACACATTCAAAATAAATCTTTAAAAAACCCCTCCAGGATTCAGAAGAAGAATTACTAGTTAATGGAGAGCGCATGAATAATCTCCGATACGCAGGATGATTCACAGATTTACAGACCTTCAAACGTTAACGAACAAAATAGTAGAAGGTAGCTTTAAATTTAGTCCGAAACTGAACTTCAACAAAACTGAATATATGGTAATCAACAAGCCCAATATACGGCCACAGTCAGATGATCATAAAAAACAAAAAGATGGAAAGAATTAACAACGTGTATATTCGGGGAAGTATAATAAATGAGAATTCGGGTCAATCTCGAGAATTCAAATGCGGAATAGAGAAAACAAGGTACGCATTTAATAAAATAAAAGTATTATTCACACGTAAGGATCTAAATTTACAAACAAAAATTAGACTACTCCGACGTTACGTTTTTTAAATACTCTTATGCGGAGTGGAACATGGACTTTGACGGAAGTGCTTTTGAGATATGATTATATCGTCGGATTAGGAAAATTCGTCGGACGCGGAAACGTGCCGACAAATATGTTTTACTGAAGATGAATAAAGGCCTGAAACTACTGAAAAAATACAGGAAATTAGAATATTTCGAAGAATTTAAGAACACGCTTGAACTCTTCAAAGCAGCACTGAACAAAACCGTAACAGCTAATTTGATCACGAACATCCATTAACGAATATGCACTAGAAGAGGAAGAAGAAATATGAACAAGTTTAAAAATGTTACGCTCGCTAATTATTTGCCACTTCGGCTAAGACTAAGAGTTATAGACTGCTACGTTATGTACTTTTGTATGGAGTAGAGACGTGGACTTTGAATGTTATTAAAAAGAACAGGCGTACAAAGAAAGCTCGTAAAAAATATTGAAAAACGAAAAAATTACATATCTAGGTTATATTCTAAGAGGATGACATTTTGGCAAAATTACATATCTAGGTTATATTCTAAGAGGATGACATTTTGGCCTAATACTACAAGGAGAAGAATCATGGTAAAAGACTAGTTGGTTGAAGAAGAAATTCATTGATAAAAAAAAAAACAAAAACATATGGAGCAACATTAATGATATCAGTGGACTCTTGAGGGCAGCAAGGGGTATAAATTATTGGGGATAACTAACGCACTGCATGGTGCACGGCATTAAAATAAGAAGATATATAAAATCAGTTTGGGAATTTTACATTAATAGTACATGAATTTTAAAGCTACGCAAAAATATGTACTTGTTATAACTCGATGATCCGTCAGGATGTTGACTATTGTAAAATAAGTATCGTCTCTATCTGCCTAATGATATGAGACGTAACTGAGGAAAAAAGGATAAGTCTGTTTAACCATTTCGGTCGCGATGTCTTAAAAATGGCATTTGGTTGACATAGGTATACTTATATAACGCATTCAAAAATTTTCTAAAATTATCTAAAAAGTAGTGTCATACGCGTAATGTTATATCTTTGCCTATATTTCATTATTTCGCATATGTGTATAATTTTGTTTTAAAACAAAAAATGATAATGGGCGACCGGAAGTGTTATAAAATTAACAGGTTGTCCGATATTCGTATTTTAACTATTTCCGTAATAAACCGCAAAATGGTCGACGATATTTTAAAAGCAATTCAGCGGAAATTGGTCAGTATCCTATACACGCTCTCGGTTAAAATAAATTTGTTCGGACGATCTGATATACCATCTCTTCGGTGGCCTACCATGTTTTTGACCACTAGTTCAGTAAAGTATCGTAGCCATTTATTGGTTCAACAATAGAAACCCCTAGATTAAATATAACTCGCGTACATAATAGAATATTTTAATTATTATTGTTATTACGATGTAGATGATATTATTATTATTAACGAAGTACGAAAATAAATTGAATTATTATTATTATTGTTTCTACGGGAAGATCTAATAAATCGTCTAATTCGATTTCGTCGGTTAAAGAGGAAAATTGAATATTAAATCGTTGGAATAGGAGTACCGCGCGAAATTATTAAAATCGATAACGATCAAGCAGCTTTCGTGCAAATTGAATCGATTAAATGGCCGTTATTTTCCGACAACGAGGAAAAGTGGTTTCCGAAACACTTAATAAAGTAAACAAATTTAAATAACGTTAAAGATAAATTTCGAAAATTAATCCGAAAACGTATCAGGCGCGTCACCTCTTATACTAATTCAAAACGTAACATTATTATTTTTTAGGTAAACCAATCGTCATATATATATATACCTATATATATGCGTGTGTATGTATACGAAGAATTGATATCTTAGTATAATAACAGAAAACACAATATTAAAACGATATAATTTTAATCGAAAATATTGAAAATAAATTAGCAATTTAAAGTTATTTCAACAGAAAACTATATATATTTAAATTTATAATCGTCATTACTACAGCCACTGTGCATTGATAGGGCACGTGATATTTATTTAGTATCGTATTTATATAGAATTTATTGATTACATTTCACAGAAATTATTAAACATAAAACAAACTTTTAAATAATATCAAATACGAATAACCATCTAATTCTGTTATATTTATCCATCATAAAATGTAATAATTAAATTCAAAAAAGAGGAAAGATAGATTATAATTATTTGGGTTTTTTCCCCCGATTTTGGCTAACTATGGAAAAACCGATGATCGTGAGATTTTTTTTTCCTTCTCTAATATTCTTTCATCTTCAAGCTGTGCTGCGCTTTTCTTTCTTCCGTCCACACGTTACTGTCGGTGTTCTTCTTCACGTTTTCGGCAAAACCTTTAAATGCGTTGATTTTCTCTCGGAATTTATTTCTATTATTCACTTTTCATTATTCATTTCATCTTTTTTTGGTTTCTATAAACCACGTGTAAGTTTATTCTTTGGATTGCTTTCAAAGTATTCAAATATGGCTTCAGTTTGTCTATTCCATTATTTTTTTAGGTTATTATTCTTTTTCTCATTGTATATATTTTCAATTTTCTCGTATATTTCCTTGTTGCTTTTTAGTAATACCTGTTGTCAATCTTTAATGTTCGGTGGTCCCGGAATTTTTCTCATAATTTTCCGTTCCTTCTTCTCTATGAACTCGATTTCTTTTCTTGTGTTCATATTCAGACATTCTGCGCATATATACATTGCGGTTTAATTACAGTATTACAATGCCGTATCTTCGTATTTATAGATAATGACTTCTTTTTATATACATTGCGGTTTAATTACAGTATTACAATGCCGTATCTTCGTATTTATAGATAATGACTTCTTTTTATATACATTGCGGTTTAATTACAGTATTACAATGCCGTATCTTCGTATTTATAGATAATGACTCCTTTTTATATACTTCTCTGGTTACATCGAATGCTTGTTCCATCTTATTATTATTATTATTATTGTCGTACTTGTTTATATTGCGCGTGTTTGTTATTCCTGATGATGTTTATGATTTAGATAAGTTATCCCGAGTAGATGTCACAGATTTACAAAAGACTCTTAATAAAGAGCAGATCATTCAAAATTGTCCCCGAAATTAAATAACTTCGGATTATCCTACGGGAGCTACTAATAAAGCTGTTTAAGAGATACAGAATCGTGAGCGGAATATTCATATTTAAGATTGCCAGTTCTTATTTTTTTTGTTCATCCGTCATATGCGCCTCGATATTTCATTACCCCCACGTAGAAAACCCCTGGATCTAATCTGAGGTCGTGTTTGCCGGGTGCGTACCAGTGGGTACTATACCCTTCCTGTTATGCTCTCCTACCAAATACTGCTAAATGATGTTGTTAGTCAGTTTGCAGTAATAAATAAGAGGGAAAAAAATTTCGACCCATACCTTTTTCTGTATATTAATGACTAGGTAAATTTTATACAAAGATATTATTATTAATTTTTTTTTTTTATTTTTTAACGTATATTTGTGATAAATTTTATAATTATATATACTCATAAACACGCTTCATATATACACACAACACTCACACGACATCATAATACAATTGTTTTAATACTACATATCCCGTCAAGCTCTCGCTTGTCGACGGGTAATTACATTTCTTATGATTTAATATTATACATTTACGCTTACTATAAACTTTTATTTTGATTACATTTATTACATTGATTTCTTTAAATACCGTTTATTTATATAATTATAACTCACTCACACTCTATCCACATATATTCACATATACATTTACAGCAAAATTTTGATTTTCCAATCGGTAGTAGACCTCTGGCATCCGCATTGTATCATACTATATATGTGTCTTTCATAATCCTCGTCATTTCTTTATTCTTATAGTATTTTATCCACATTTTCCTTATTTTGTAACCATTTCTTTAATTCACCTTTTAGTTTCCTCTCCGCCCTTTCATTCAATATTTCTTCTAGTATCGCATTCATCATACGCGGCAATATGCACACATCTGTCTGATTTCCATGCTTCGATTTCGGTATTTGAGTATGATATTTGCGTATATTCCTTAGATCATACGTTATTTCTTTTCTTTTAACTTTTACGGGTTTCCGATTTTTAATATAATCCAACATTCTAACCATTAAACACAAACCTTTTATATCCAGCATGTTTTCCTCCGTCAAAAGTTTATGTAATTCACTATCATTATCTCTTGTAATTAGCTGTAAGGATCGATACGTACAGTATAACACTTCTTAGCTAGTTCGAAATGCTACATTAATACGGAGGAAAGATATTGGCAGTCTTGTATGTGTAAGCTTTGTATATACTGGAGAGTTTAACAAACACTCGTCCCGTCGACTTTTAAATACAGAATATCTTATCCTATACATTTCATATAACATCTCGATACTTGGAAACCTGCAAATTCGTGATAATCTTTAAAATATAGGGCATGTGTTTTCTTAGTAAACTCTAATTAAGAAAAATAGTCCCAATTTTCGTAAATCGTTCTCTCATATAAAATTGTAACCCTTTCCAGGAACCTTAGAAGATTCACCTTCAAACATAACAAACAAGGACAATGCTGTGTAAACGATTCGTTCTTCTGAGAACTGATTCCATTATTTTATCAAATTGGACAATTTCATTTTATATCGTTGTAAAATATAATAAACGAAATTTCGAAAGAAAACGGCATACCATATTTCCTTCATCACACGGAACTAAACGATCGTTAGACCGTATGAATTGCGATTTGTTCACGAATCGATTCGAAAAGCCGGTTCATTTCAAAAAATGAATGTGCTCACGAAAAAAAGACAGTGATTCTTTACTAAACGGCGAACGTACGACCAAAGAATCATTTACGTCACGAGTGAACACCGCTCATCGATATCTTAAAGAATGAGTAAGCGGTGAGTATGAACAATGAACGGTAATCGTTAGTTCACTTGGCTCGCTGAATATCTACGAATCACAACTCTCGAAGCGCTCCTGTTTAATGAACAACGCTCATTTATCAATATTTCTTTTGATTCTACGCTTTGTTAATCAGTATTGGCTGAAATATATTAAACGATAAATCGTTGATTTCTAATTCGTTTCAAACTCTAAAATAATGGCAATTTGTCGATTTGTTAATAGTTTTAAGTTAATTCATCGAGAACAATCGCATTTATGTATATTTTTGACATTTTGAAATGTGTCCGCTTCTATATTTTAATTTAAAATATGATAATTTTTCTTATTATTAAACGTTATTGAAACGTCATTTTTGCGATATTTAAACATCATAAACATTTAACGAATGCGTATTTTTGATTTTATACTTTCATCAATTTCGTGATCCCGGACCTGATTTATATTTTTGTCCAATATTTATAATTATATCGCGTAATTTTCTTTTATACGTTAATTTTTAATAACTTCCAATAGTTTCTTCGTGCTAGCACATAATTTAAAAAAAAAAAAAAAAAAAAGACCAATGACGTTAAATTTTTTCATTGTAACACGATTAACCAAGTCTGTACTCGATGAACGAATGAATCATTAAAAAGAGTTGGTTCAAGATTTTGATCTGATTCTTAAATATAACTGTTTTGCCTATCTACAGGTTAAAGGGGGGCGGTGTAAAATTACATCTGCCCGCACGGTTGTAAAACAATCGTACGAGTGTATATAAAAGAAAACATTTTCAGTTCTCGATTTTAGTGCTGTAAACTAACTTTCGAATCGATAAAAGCTTTATTTAGTTATTCTTCGTAAAGCTTAATCGTTTAACTTTTGCAATAGAAAAGCTTCGGACGAAGTTCTCAGCGAGAAACAAAACCGACAACAACAGGGACAACAATGGATAATGATTAACTAAAAAGCTAATACGAACGCCGTTGCGGATGAAAACTTTACCTAAAGCTAATTTAAGTTCGGTAAACTTTACCGCACTTCACGTATACCGTAACCGTCTCATTATTATCTCAAATTTAAGTCACGCGTGTTACGAAAATCTCATACGACGATACGAACAATATTACGACGTGGTTATCAGAACTGTACGTTATCCTAATTATCCTAATATCCATTCCACAACTTAAACGACGCTAACATTTTAAAAATAAATATATATATATATATAACTAAAAGTTATATGAACCAAGCACGTCCTTCCTTACCACTACTATTTAGATCACCATAAATTGATCCCCAATCCGAACAACAGAACTCCCACGATTCGACTTACAAAGGAAACAATCGGTTAAATTGAACTGGCTGAAGACACAATGTGAAAGAAATTATTAAAAATGTGAAGACTTACAAACAGCAACTGTCACGACTGTGTAGCAGCTTTCCAAACAATATACCATATTTTGGAAGTCCGAAACCTTTCGAGTACGGCTAATGAATAAAAAACTTGGACATAGAATTATGACAAACAGGTCGCGGAGACATACGCTTAATAATAATAATAATACCTCTACTATTGAGTGATTCTTACAATATGGTCCAGTACTTCCGGCTCCCATAATAATTTCTAAGCTTTATTTAGTAACCTCCACATATGCCAGGATGACCCGCTTGAAAAGCCAGCGCCTTAGTAAAAATAATCAGTTTTATGTTTTTTTTTAATATTTTATTAAAAATAACGACGTTTATTAACTGTTATATTAATTCGCAGCTTCTTGCGCATTCGTTAAAAGTACAACACGAGTATATCTTTTTAGAAAAAATTAAATATTATAGTAGAAAACTTATTATATATATATATATATATATTTATTCCCATTAAAACTGACTAACTTTAGAGGTCATTCAACGATATGAGGGAAGCTTTATGAAGGGGTAGTATCTTATACTAGTTGTATTTCTAAGTCTATGGGCATAATTCCGGCTATTACTATCGAAGCCCAGTAACTAGTTATATCCTTTAATCGCTATTGTTCTTTGAAATGATTTTTAATTTTTAACATATCATTGTAAATACTACTGCTATAAATTGTATTTGGCATAATTATGGATTTATAACATAATTAGTCCTTTTTTATAATTTACTCTATTATTGTTATTATAAAGTTTATTAAAAATATGTAAAAATTTGTTTATTTTGTTCTTTACATTATGAAAATGGTTATAGAATTTTAAATTGTTATCAATTGTAACTCCCAGGTATTTTACACTTGTCACGCGTTGAATATTAATATTATTATTTGTTAAATTTAATTATTTGTTTTTAAATTTTTTGTTAAATAAAATATATTTTGATTTTGTCATATTAATATTTAAATTATAATCATTTAAAAATTTTTCAATTTCCTTATACACTCTACATATATTTCTTTCCATAATGTTTTCTTTCTACATATATTTCTTTCCATAATGTTTTCTTTCTTATCCGCAATTATCATGGTTATGTCATCGATGAAGGTAACAATTTTAACATTTTCAGGTATTTTAGTTTAACATTTTCAGGTATTTTAGTTTTGTAAATTCTAGAAAATAACATATTCCATAAATATGGACCTAAAACTGATCCTTGCAGTACTGCTGTCATTAACGCATGTTTCTTCTTGCGTGTACCAATGTTTATAATTGTATATCTATTATGAAAATAATGATTTAATATATTTCTTAGATTATGATCTAGTCCCATTTCTTCTAGCAGTAACATTAATTTATTTAAATTTAGGCTATCAAATGCCTTAGTTATGTCCAATGTTACTAGGGCTACATTGTATCCTTTATTTTTAAAGGTTTTCACCGCTTTTATTACTTCAAAAATTGCCAATTCCGCTGACCTGTTCTCCAATCCGCCATATTGAACAAGGTGGGGTTGTTTCGACGGGAAATTAAGACGAATTAAAGAATAAACATTAAATATAACGAAATATTATTGCAACAACGCGCATTAAAATAAAACGCATTACCGTAAACGTTGTGACAGCGAGAAAAGAAATATCGATTCAAAGTGATTGGAAGAAATTTATGAATTTAAATAGCTAGGACACATCATAAAAATTGTAACAGCTCAAAAGACAAAACGAATATATATATAACTTTTTCTTTTTAAAGTCCGAAAAGAACTTTCTACGGGCGATTGAAGATAGACAACTTTCTATGGGGGGGGGGAATGAAACAGTTATAAAAGTTTTCCATAAATAAAACAAACGAAAACGAGGCAAAAAAACAGTTTAGCTCTACAAAAGGCGAATATTAAAAGTAAAATAGCCGGGTAAAGCAACAAAAAGACTATTACATATAGGATGATAAAACCGTAAGACAAGTAATATAGCGAAACATACTTAACCGGTGATTAATATTTAACGCATCTAGTTCAACACTTAGATACAGACAAGATACTCGTCAACCGGTGCTATATAATCTACAATTTTACACGCTAAATACTAACGACTAACTATATTCGTGACACGGCCTTTAAAATTAATTCGTTAGTTAACGTGTTTAATAAATAATTTTTCAATATTTTCATTTTTTCTAATAATTCCGTTATTATTATCGGTATTTTTTAACATATATAGAAAAAAGAAAAATCAAAAAAAGTAATTAATAAATAATCATATTAAGAAATGAAAATAATTCGTTAAACGCTATAATAACATTTGATGATAATAAATTAGTTTTAAATATAACATATTTATTATTTTTATTTTTTATCAACAATCGCATAATTATTTTTAAGCTTGTTTAATTTATTTTTCGTAATAAACTCCGTATATTAAAGAAAATAATTCCATTGTTTATGCTGCTACTCGCGCGTTACATTTGCAGCATGTTATTGTAAACTGTTATATATAAGGAAGTAAAAATAAAGCTTGATTTGAAAGCTTAAAATATATTAAATTGTGAAGGTTGACAAGTATCTCAGTCTTGAACTAGGTTTGCTTGCTTACTTACTAGTTCGTTGAAATTAGTTAAGTATATATTTTTCATATATTACTTTTTTTTTGTTCCTATTATACGTATAATTATTTTTTTTTTTTATTGTTATCTTACTTTTAAAAATGACATAAAAGCTTTGTTATTAATAATTAACATTAGTTTTGTTTTTTTTTACGGGTACTATGTACTGCTGCTATGGCCAGAAGAACCCGTATGGAAAAATGAATGTTAGATTAGATTGATCATGCCTATAGCTCGAAGGAACTGAAGTGCTGCTTCTACAGCAGTTGGATCATCAGATAGAACTGTTTTGAATGAACTACCATTGAAGTTTTGGGGACGGTATACGGAATATTGTGGGCAGTCAAAGAACAAGTGCCGGAGTGTTAAGGGGGTTCGGGCGCAATGAGCGCACAGAGGTGGATCTGTTCTACTTAGAATATAACCATGAGTCAGTGCAGTGTGGCCAATACGAATACGGGAGAGTACTACCTGATCCTTTCTGCTTTGCGCCGAATATTTCCAAGGAAGAGGAGAGGAGCGAATGGATCTAAGATGATTCGTTGGAGGAATTACATTCCACAGATCACAAAATAATTTATTTGCTATATATTTGATGGAGGTGACTGCATCTGCCTCAGGTGTAGGTATTAAGGGATACGGTTGGATTCGAGCTGCCTCTTTAGCTGCTTTATCAGCTAATTCACTTAATGTGAAACCTGTGTGGCTTGGAATCCATATTAGGGTTATTTTCAGAGCAGGGTGTTGGTACAAGAGATTCAATATATTTAACATTAGTAATTTTCACTAATAACTTTATTCTTTCTAATTTTATATATTAAAAAATCACAAATATATATATATATATATATATATATATATATATATATATATATATATATAATAAAGAAATTTAAATAGAATCCATAAGGCGGATTATTGTGGAAAATAATAACGGAGTAACACATATTTAGACGCAATCAGAAAACCAAGCACATTCGGGGTATACGACAAACTGAAGAAAAACAAGATTATCATGATTCAAAATTATACTGGCCATAGTAGATGAACAAAAAATGTTTCAGTACTAAGAGCCTACTTTACGTTCTGCTTTTCCTGTAATAATGCGTATAGTCCTCGCTAGGGAGAAGTGAGGAAGAAACCAGACAGACAAAAGAACAAGCATAACCACGAGCGGCGAATGTAATAAAATATCGCAATCAGTCTGACCAGTCGTCGAGGATGAAATGTCGCAATTTAGCAACGAACGCATTTACGACTTTGGTAGGTAATAATTTTTCATTTATAAAAATAAACGTTTTCAAAAAAAACTGATACAACGCGAACAAAAATAAATAAAACGTATATATATATATAACGTGAAAAAATAAATTAAATCGAAAAATATTTCGCCGCTAATCCGATGTATTTTAATCGTGACAAAGCGAAGATATTCGCTGTTACCAATTGATTCCGACCGGTCAAATTGTAAATATTTAAATTAAAACGAAAGATTAACAGAACCTCGATGTTCCAAATATGATTACGGATTTTCTGTCTATTCATTTGCTAAACCTTGGTTATCGTTCTGGGAGCTTTCCTTACAACGCTAATTATCCAAATGTACTACGAAGCAAATGAATTACTCCTAGATCGGCTCTACGCCACCTTAAAATTTTACATACACTTACACAGTTCTAAGTAACTACCATTACTGATAGTTGACATGGTGAAAGATTCAAAATTACCATATATGAATAAAACTTTTTCACATAAAGTAAAATCAGCACTACTCGCTATTCAGCTTTCTGATCTGCCGCCAATTAAACCTACCAAACCATTCCCGTTACCTCTTTAGAAGACGAATCTTGTCATTCCTAACGCTCCGAAAACCATAATACATCTAAACAAGATATCGGTGAATTCGTCTTACATTACGATACTTTTTAAATATAATATACAGACGTATCCAAAAATTGGAGGTCAATACGTCTGCGATGTCGTGTATAATGATAATATAGTCCATTATCCACTTCCGTCATGCTACGGTGTCCTACGAAGTCTTTGCAATTCTGCAGGCTATACTAATTGCATCTTCTAAAAATAAGCTGGAAATCGTCACTGTAACATAATCAATGTATTCGATCAAACAGCTGAAAGAAAATTTCAGATGCATGCATCGATTGGCTGAGAAAATTAATTTAACAAACAACAATCAAAGTCCGCAGATCCATGTATTCCAGGTCATGGTGGATATGGAATGAAGGAGCAGATCGAGATGCGGGATAAGTAATCCTCGTGTTTCCTACAGAATTTCTTCCAGCAACATGTCCCGATATGGCGTCGCTGCATGTTCCGTAAATTCAAGGAACGTCGGATTTTCCTGTTCATCTCAACAAAGTGGTATCGGACATATTCAGCGTATTAATCGCACAAGACTCGTTTGACTCGCTCTTATATGTATGAGGATATTAATTAACATTTCCTTTATCGGTTTTAGGGTAGTTTCTATAACCGTTTACTCGTTATCACGTATTAGAATAAAATATGTAACAAAATTAAATAGTTTCGATTTTATAATCATATCGGGAATAAATTTATTCGAGCATATGTAAATACTTACGGGCAGACAGTATGAAGTTGATAGATAAAGAATGGATATAAAATGTCTCATTAAAAGAGAGAACGGGACACGATTCGCAAATGATAATTATATGTAAACAAAAAAAAAAAAAAAAAAAAATGCAATCATTCGAGATTTCCAAAACGCTGTCTATACGTAAATTAAACGAGCAAACTAAGTTAGATCGACGCAATTGCAGACAGATTATCAGTCTAATTTATAGGAAGTTTAAATGTTAGAGAAATCACCGAAGGCTAGTCGTTAGTTAGTTGTCGGATCCGAGTCGCTATTTCTATATATGGGAAATCCGTGGATTAATCAGTTTAAACACATCGTCATTACGAGTGGATCACCATAAATCTGTCATAACCGCAGTAGCCTTAATATGCGCGCGGTCTAATTGGTAGTCTTGCTTTTCACCGCATTCACATTTGTCATCGGTGCTTATTTTCCATTTGACACAGTTTGCGTTTGCCACAGCCGGTACGTAATCAATGTCCTTCCATTGAAACCGATTTAATTAATATTTTGGCCGTAATTTTTCTTTTGGTAATTCTTCCATCGTACTATCCGTGCTGTGCTGGCCTTACATGAAAGATGTTCGCGATTTCAAACTCTCGTGTATTGTAATCTGTCCAAACATAAGGTAACGCGGGAATCTGTATCAACTTTAGTTCTTTCAGCGCTGGAAATGACATTTCTTCTTATTTATATATATATATATATATATATATATATATATATATATATATATATATATATATGGTGGAGCAATAATTCAGTTATTTATAGATCTAAGACTATAATCCGGCAAGTATCGTTTAATGATATGCCCACTTTCTTAACACGCAACTACTCCAACATGAACATATGTTACCTAATAATCCTACTCGAAAATTCGTGAATAACAGAAATTCCGCCATGAACGATATAAAAATATTGTTTTAAAGAAGAACAAAATCCTTTAAAAGGTCGAAACTGAGATAATGGAAAATTGTTAAACGAGCTTTAAAATTGGAAATATTCTCAAAAGGGAAAACTTTTCAACAAGACGAAAAAGGAAGTAACAACAAGTGTCAGATTTAGAACATCTGTATAAATAGAAGAAATTCTGGCCGCGCTTTCCGCGTATACGATTCAGTTTAACAATCCTCCATCCCTACCGAAAGATTTCTGGACTTTTCTTAGCCACGTTGATTTTATATAAAATACGATATAGCAGCAGCGGAATATACATTTCGTCGTAATTTTAAAACCCTATCAGACGCGCATTATCGAGTTTTGACGCGACATTATAAATTTTTTATACACGGGGTGTTTTTTTCGCGGTCTTCTCTTCAAATTTGGCCCCATATATAGACCATCACGTGAAACCAACAAATTTTTTTTCCTTTTTTTACTTTATTTCTGATTTTTCATCCTATCGTCCGTCTACTCGGTTCTCTATTATTTTTCGTTCCTATCGTTGTATTATCTATTTGCGTTTCATCGGCATCCTTTTCCGTGTTCAAGAAGAACCACCTCACGGGACTGGTTTCGAACTTATCAAAATGCTGAAGGATTGGCTTTGTTACTCTGTTATTGTTCATTCTCTCGGATATTTCTGAATATTTTCTTGAGCCGAGAATTTTTCTCATAATCTTCCTTGTATTGTTTTTCCGGATATTTCATTTTTTTTTTCAATATTTCATTTTCTCAATGTCACTTAGCTCTAAGCATTGCGAATAATGCATAGTGTTGATTGAACGGCTTCTTAGATGATTCTACATAATTTTCAACATGTTTATATAAATATTTTTAAAATCGGGACATTTCACATCAGCCATCAAATAAACAATTTTGTCAACATTAAAATGTAGTATATCGTATAGGAAACACCGTGACTGAAAAAGTTATCTGATAGTATATTTCTATACGACAATATACGCGTTATTATATTTAAAAAAACGAAAATTTTCTAATAATTTAACGATTGTATTAGAAAGTTTTCTAGAATATGAAATTTATACTGGTTTACTTTATTATTATTATTATAACAAGTATATTTCAGCTTAATAAATAAATTACAATTCCCATTTATGCACACATACCGAGCTTACATAATATACTGTGCGATATTTAATTTAATATTAATACTAATATATAGTTATAAGAAAAACAACTGCAGAGAAAAAATACAAATAAAAACCCTGCTTAACTTTACTAATTTATCTATTTAATGTATAGTGATATATATATATATATATATATAGTGAACGCATCTTCTTATACATATACATATTTTCGTATACATAATTTTTATTATATAGCTTAAGATAATAAACAAAATTTAATGTATAGCGTGGTTTCGAGCTAGGTAACCATGCATTTTAGAGAAGCGCATGCCTAATTCTTTTATGTTTATATTTTTTGTATTGTAGTTGGAGTGATTGTCGTGTGTAATTGCCGATTTTCCTTATTATGGCATGCGGGTTAGTACTACACTTTACATAGAATTTGTTGGACTGGCTATTTACAATTTCAGATATGTATGGATGCTTTAATTTAGTGTGCATTTCTGATACTCTCGTGTAAATTAGAGCATTCAGTATAATTCGTAAACACTTATTTTGGAATGCTTGTAATTTGTTCAAAGTTGTCTCGCTTACGCTACACCAGATTGGACAAGAATATAATAGTAATGGCATAAAATAAGTTTTATAAATTAAATATTTGTTGGCTGTACTCATTTTTGATTTCTTATTGAATATAGGAAATAATTTATATAGTCTCGTATGGGCTTTTTCAATAGTGTGATTAATGTGCTTGAAAATGTCAGGTTTTTATCAAGTATAAGACCGAGATATTTAATTTCCAGTATAGCTGTTCATTGGATATTTTTATAGAATGATCTGTTTTGAGGTCTACGTTTAGTAAAAAGTATGGTCTCGGTTTTTTTGGTTGTTAATTTTGATTTTCCATTTATTATAATATTTGTATAGTTTATTATAACTATCCGTAAGTCTTTTTTGTATGGTGTCAATCCTGTAAGAAGAAGTAAACACTGCAGTATCACCTGCATATAACGCAGTGTTCGTGCCCTGTATATGTGGTAGATCATAGAATACTACCCTGTGGAACGCCAGAGGAGATTAGTTTGAGGTTAGAATATGTATTACTTAATTGTACTGTAAAAAGTCTAGCGTATAAATAGGATTTTATGATCAATATAATATATTTAGGAAATCCATACTGTATCATTTTATAAATGATGCCATTATGCCATGCACTTATCAAAAGCTTTTTCTATGTCTAACAGTAATAGCCCGGTGTATTTATTTTGATTAAACTGATCAGTGATATGATCTGTAAGGCGGGCTAGTTGAATAACCGTTGATAGGTGATTTCTAAACCCAAACTGCGTTTCATTTAAGATATTTCGCTCATTGGAATAAGATTTTAATCTTTGTAAGATCACTTTTTCGCATATTTTACTGACATTGCTAATTAGACTTATTGGTCTTATATTTATCTTTGCCTGGTTTGGGAATAGGAATGATGCTAGATGTTTTCATATTTTAGGATAATATCCTAATAATATGATTGCAATTATAATATTAGTCAGATAGACTACTGCTTTTTTTGGTAGATTCTTGATCTGTATAAAATCTGTACCAGTAGATATTTTGTTATTCAGGTTTTTTTTACTAATATGGCCACTCCCCCGCCCCGTGAGTTACGATCCAGTCTATATATTTTGTAACCGGGACAGTTAAAACTTAAAGTAATATCAATTTTAGTTTCGCTCATACAAATGATATCAATTTGCTTCTCGTATGCAAAAGGTTACCTAACTCTAGGATTTTATTTGTAATGGAATTTACATTCCATGCTATTATTCTTATTTTCTTAACATTACCTAGATAAAGGTATTTAAGACTATTTCTAAAACCGCTGATATTTTTTCAAATATGTCAGCGTTTTCCAGTCGTTTGATTCGATATAATATATTTTTAAAGAATAACATTATTTTACTTAGATTAAACGATTTAATTAAAGAAAGTAATTCCGTAATAGAAGTTATGTTTTCATTATTAGGTTCGACATCATGTTGCGAACTGTTATTTCTACCGGTGTTTATATTATTATCATTATCATTATCATTATTATTATTATTATTATATCTATTATTAATAACGATATTATCATTTAGTGCATCAGCATACGAAATGCCTTCAGCTGTTCGAGAGATGTTACTTCTATTATGTCTTAAGTTAGATACTGCTTGAGGGGCATTTTGGGTTGTCGTGTTTTTATTACGACAGTATCTTAAAAGTGCTGGGCATTCTTTAAAGTGTGCAGTATGGGCACCTTTACAGTTTACGCACATAATATTTTGGACAGTACACTCGCTTGTAAAGTGAGAGTTACCGCACTTTAAGCAGTTTGGTGTTTTGTGACAATTAACAGCCAAGTGGCCGAATGCCTGGCACTTAAAACACTGCGTAATGTTTTTTTGGATTTGTATTTATCCCGGGTTATTAAACAATAACATAGTTGTTTAATTTTAAGTATATCATTAATTTTAATATTTTCAAGGAATGTAATTAAATATAATGGTAATAAGATATTTTAATTGTTTTCGGTAGATTTTTTTGAAACTGTGTTATATTATCATATTTTACATCATTATCATGTAAAGCTACTTTAACTTCATCAATTGTTATATTGTGGGGAAGTCCTTTCAGCGCCATTTTAATTTTTTTACGTCCTAACGGAGTGAAAGTATGAAATTGGGAATTGGTATCTGATTTTAATATTTTTATTACCGTATCGTAATCTTCTAAATTATACGTGTAAAAAATTGTAAAATTTCTATTTACTTTTAAATTAATGTCTTGTTTAAGTAAGGCTTTCATGCGTTTTATCGTTTCATTATGATTTTGTATTAGGCCCTGTAGAATAATCGGGGGTATCTTATTATTCTTACGATTATTATTTATACTAGTAAATACCGAGTTTGTTAACGACTGCTATTGTTGATTATGAATACTATCGGTAACTGTATCTGGATGAACGGCCAGCGGTTGAAATCTATTATTTACTTCGACAATGAATTCGGCTTTCTTCCTTTTTTTCGGACTACTTTTGTTCTTCCTTTTGGTGGAAGTTGATTGCCAGTTAGAATCGTATTGTTGTTCCTCCGTTTCATCATCTTTATCGCTCGATGAAGATTCGTAAGGCTCGGTTTGTGTATCCATATATAAATCTCTATTATTATTATTATTATTACTATTACTATTATTATTATTATTATTATTATTGTCACTGTAGTGGGTACTGTTATCAGCACCGACTAACGATTGATTTTCCCCATCCACTGTTCTATGGATAGCATTCCTCCGAGTTTGCGGGGGGGGAACGAAAGGTTGCCATTCACTTTATCAATATCAGTCGGCGCGCGGGCGAACATATGTAACGAACGCGAGCGGAACATGGACGCACTAGCGCGACGGGGTACTGACGAAGTTAGTAGCAAGCTATAGATACTGGCTTACGATGTAAGCTCAACACACATATACAGAAATTATAAAATAAGCAACGCGGAAACAGTAGTCTAATAAACGAACAATAGGTTTACTTCTCAGTGAAACTTATAATAATTGAAAGAATTATATATATAATAATAATAATAATAATAATAATAATAATAATAATAATCTTCGCTTAAAAACAGACTAAACGACATCAATTTCGATAAAAGTTTTTCACATTTTATTCTTGTGGGTACTAGAAAGAGAAGCTGGTTTTTATTAATTCTCGACCATCATTTACAAAATACGGCATTTAGTGATACATTTATTCGGGCCACAAATAAAATTTATCAATAACAAAGTAAAAAGAGCAATATAGCTTAAACATATTTTCCTTTCGTAAAAAATTAGACCGTCGATATCCCGTATTTTAAGGGGAAAAACACCTCCTCCAAGTTGCGTAGGTCTCGAGGTCGAAAGAAGATGAAAAGGAACCGTCGACAACAAGTATTGAGAACTGAATAGAACCGCCGAACAGAAAATTAGTAAGTACGATGGCGCATACATTATTGAATCGATTTTAATATTACCGACGAGGAATGCGACAGGAAATTATCTCCTTATTTCACGAATTCCGCAAGCAATGAAGACTCAATACTTATATCAAGCACATTTACATTAAACCGCGACACGTGTTAATTTAATCCTACGAGATACGTTTACTAAACGCAGCATGATAAAATAAACTTCGAACAAATCTAGTACTAGTCTTAAGATATCTAAATAAAAGAAAACATAAACACACATATATATATATAAACATTTTATCATATGGAAAAAAAATAATAAGTTGATTTCGTTTTAAACGCATTGAGCAAACGTACAAATTCAATTCGACTATAGGTCAACAGTAATGACCATCACCTAAAAAGGGCAAATATTTAAAATTAAATAATCGTCAATCCGCGATATGACATTGTGTTCCACAAATGATTGTAAGCTAAGCTCTCGTTTTCCTATTTTTAAATAAAATTTCATTCAAAAATTTTAGACGAGTAGTTTTTGAGTTATTCAGAAAACCACATATATTACAGAGTAAAATAGCATCTTTCCGAATTGTATTGAAAACTTTACCGGTATGAGCTGCTAAGACAAATCATTTCGATGCGATTTTATACAAAACTATCATATAGTCATTAAACACGCGAAATTATTCACCCCCCCCAAAAAAAAAAAAAAAAAAAAATTGCGATATATATTTTTTTTAAACGATTTGAATTATAATGGGATTGTTTTGCTGATTTCAATAACAAAACTTTGTTTAATAATTTAAATTCCCACGTTCATTTTTTAAAATTATTATTACTATTATTACTAACGGGTCATGCAGGGACGTACTGTGATCCTAGATCAGATTTAAAAGGTTCAGCCAATGCAAGGAAAACATCGCGGATATGGCCACGAGATTCGGATAAGAGTTGAGGCAAGGAAAGACTGTGCTGGGTTTTAAGTGTTGTTATGAGAACACTATGTAGGGAATTTGCATCATTTGGCAAAATGAACCGTGAGGAGGGTTTTTGAAGAAGATAGAAATGGATAAGATTCGAGTGGGATATTAGAAACCTGATAAGGATAATACTTTTCTTCGTTCGTCGGAAAGAAAATTAACCGAGAAAGTGAATTAGGTTTAATAGAAAGAAGTTGAGTTTTTGTTGCTTAGACTTCCATACACGACTGAAAAATTTGATTATGAGGGATATCAGGAAAACTTGTACGCCACTAAAGAGGTATAGACAAGCGGAAATGTGTAGAACCAAGGACGATTTCCTGGAAGCTTATTTTTTCTTTTTAATAATTTCAATTATCGTAGTAATAATAATTTTAGTAATTTAAATTATCGAGAAAATTCATTAATAAACTCAATTATCGTATAGTTTGTGAAATTTCAATTTAAATTACAAATTTTTTTAATAATTTCAGTTCGAATAAAGCAACCAAGGACGCCTTTCCGGAAGCTTATTCTTTTTTAATAATTTCAATTATCGTAGTAATAATAATTTTAGTAATTTAAATTATCGAGAAAATTCATTAATAAACTCAATTATCATAAAGTTCGTGAAATTTCAATTTACATTACAATTTTTTTTTAGTAATTTCAGTTGGAATAAAACTTTTCAATAATTTCAACTTAGAATTCCCGTGGCCAGCTTTTTATTCACGCGGAAATTTTCATAATAATTTTAATTGACAACGTATTCAAATTGGTATAAAAAAATAGTTAGATAGAAAACAAATATTAACAATCTATCTATATACTTATAATATCATACAGAGAAAAACAAAACTTGTTGACGAAATTACGATATAAACAAAATGGTAATCTGGCTGATGTAGCTAATAAGTAACTGGGTCGTGAGTTATGGCAGGATGGGAGAGACTACCTCTCCAATCATTCAAACCGGTGGGGAAGATTTAGGGGTGTGATCATTAAATCTCGCGAATAATGCTGTATCATCGGTAATTACACAGTTTCAATCTATACTATATTTCAAACGAAAAATCGGCATTATATCCCAATATATCCCAATTTTGACGGTTGTAGTAAATGACTGAAATTGAGTAGATGATTTTTCTAAATTTATTGAAAAATCGAAGATTCATGATATATACATCCTGGTTATAGAAGTAACCGCGATAACGATTATAAATGTATATAAACCTCCAACCATTAAATGACCTACGCCGTCATTAAAATATCATAAACACCCATCGATATATATATATATATATATAGGCGACTTTAATAGTCACTCCCTGACATGGGGATATGACAAAACAACGGTGAAATAATCTGAGATTGGATCAATATTATAAAGCTATTATATAATGAAAAAGATAAAGGAACTTTTCAGTCTGCTAGGTGGAAAAAAAATTCATGCAGTAAATGCAGAAAAGTACGATTAAAATAAGGAAAGAAAAAATCAATGTAGGTAAAACAAAAGTAAATTTACAAAAAAAACTTTTTTTTCGTCGCATATCACGTACTGCTGCTACCACTAGCAGCACCCGATAGCAATTATTTGTTTTTTGTCGATCACATATATATTTCAGAAAAATTGGAGTGCATATGTTTTACTTATAGAAAATAGTCAACGCAGTGTGATCAATGCGGAGACTAGATATACCTGTTCCTTTCTAGTGTGTAAAAAATATTTCCAAAGAAAAGGATAAGAGCGGATAGCTCTAAGGTGATTAGTTGTAGGGATGGCATTTCATAAATCACGAAAGGTTTTATATTCGAATATAGGAGTTAATGTATATGGTTGGATAGTGGCTGCTTTTTCGGCTGTATTGTCTGCTAGTACATTTGGTGGAAAACCTGTGTGATCTGGAATCTATAATAAAACTATATTAAGAGTAGGGTTACCGTATAATGGATTCAAGATGGTGTAATTTAGTGGAGTTGCAGTTGAAAAACATTATGGAAGAGATAGAATCGGAGAATATTAGAAAAGTTTTGTGGTTTTTAGTGAAGGCAGCGGATATAGTGAGGTATATTGCGTATAGTTCAGCAGAAAATACAGAATATATTGAGATGGCAGGTAGTAACGCAGCAGATCGTCCTCTGAAACTACAGCGCAACCATAAAGTTTGTTAAATTAAAATTTCGTCGGTGTAGATTTTTTCGTACATCCTTTATATTCGTTTGTAGTTTGTTCCATGTGATACTTTATTATAACTAAGGTTTAGAAATCAAAGGATAAACACGAACCCAAGGAAAAAAATAACAACACTGTGTGCGATCTGGGTTGAAATATTCAATCCGCTTTTGAGAAGCGGTGCTATCCAAAATTCTTACGAATATCGTGAAAATAATACATAACCAATGAGGTGATTTTAAAGGAAATAGAAGAAAATCAGAAGTAAAAGATATTAAAAATAAAAAACGAAATATATAGCGCATAAAATCCGAGAAGTTGTCATTTTCACGCTCGCGATGCAAGATACAAGGAAAACCAACAACGGGAAAAAAGTGACTGCAATTGATAGCAACAAATCTCCCGAGAAATTCACTTTGTAAGAATCCCGATGAACTTATTACGGACGGTACAGATATGAATGGAAATGAATATACACAATCTCCTATAAGGGGGAAGCGATCATAATGATGATTCTCAATAGTATTCGACTAACTAATAATTTTATTAAACATATAACAATTTGCAAGTACCTCCCATATTTAGTATAGGATACTATGTGCATATATGTGTGGTATATTACTGATAATGTTCATATTTTGTGTGGGTATATATATATATATATATATATATATATATATATATATATATATATATTATTGTTAAACGCTGATGTGTGTAATCCATGGTTGGTATTCCTGTAATTAGCGTGTGTTTGGTGTGCGGATGCTATACTTAAAGTCCTCCACTGAACGGACAACTAGTGGAGTGTTGTTCTCGTTTATTAACAAAATATACAATCGCACTTACTGTATGCTTAAATTAGATATTCCAGTACCTATAGTAAATAAATACATTTTCCCCCTTAAATCCAGTTATAACATATGCTAAATTAATTGAAGAGAAATAAATTATTTCGACCCCTGTGATACGTTTTAGAACCAAACTCAAACTAAGAATCCACCCCATTTCTGCGGCTAAAGACTTGTACACTTCACTTTATTTCCGGTCACTGTCATTTATTTTATTCATTATCCGACTGTGTTTATATTTTCTCTTAAGTTTTCACGTACTTTTCCTATTTGTCCACAATACTTACTCTTCGATGATATCTTGCGGTATTTTGATTACTGATTATTCATTTCTCCTGTAATAGTTTATTTGTCCCTTTTTCCGCTGTTTCTCCTCGTATCTTCCTAGTGTTATAATGTTTACCCTCGTTCCTCTGCAACTGTTTATTACTTTTTTTAAATGCTAACAATATTCGATAAAAAACCAAAATGTTTCAAAGTAATATATCGGTTTTCTGTAGTACATCTTTCACGTTTCCTAACATTACATATTAAGATATCTTTTTTTTTTTTGCAGATGATTTAATTTTACTATTTTACTCGTATCTGCCCGCACCCCTATTGAAACGATGTATTCTAGGCGTGATTGTTGCCATACTGTATTATAAATGGCAACTTTAATTTATACAATATAAATACCACGTATGTTAATTTCTTAACTAAATATCGAATGTGATGACCACCCCGTTCGAACAAAAACATATCCATCCATATTGTCGGAAATTTAGTTACCCCTACGTATTTTTACGATACTTTGCTTCCTACGCAATTTGAAACCACAGACCCTCGAGTTATTTCCTTTTATAGGCACTTCTCAATCGGAACTTTTTATTTTTCCAGAGCTGTGATCGGTCCTACCGTCAGCTGATGATTAAAAATTCTTCTCCCACGTTTTACTAAGTCGAACGAAAAAAACAAAATTCATTTCCCTTAAAAATAATCTCGATAACTGTTATTAGAATATCAACGACTTTGTTGAATCTACACGAATCCATCAATCTGACAGTATTTCTTCATCTATAAATGGTCTCCTCAATCACTCGTTATCTCGACGACTGAATCGGATCGCGATCGAAATTTCAATTTCCATTATACCCGCTGAAAAACTTCTTTCAACGACGCGCATTCTATCGTTATTACTATTTATAAACTACGAAAACGTTCATCGACGCTAAACGTACGTATCGAAGGAGAAACACATACCCCTCGTAATAAAAGCTCACGCAATTCGCAATAGTACACGTTCTGTTCAACTTTTGGCGCGATGTACATTTCCACTGGAACGAATCCAATACACGTTTTATACTTATATTACGATGTAGGCGACATCGTTAACGAGTAGGGATTAAATTTAAATTTAGCGCGTAATTTATTCGCAACAGTTCATACTGCTGCTACTCGATGTGTTTCAAATAATTAACAATGTGGCAGTTTCCGACAGCTTTCACGCCTTCGAACAGGAACAAAAATAATTATCACCATCATCATCATCAAATAATTATTCAGCCTTGTTAAGTAGACAGCTAATTTGAAATATCCTGTATAGCGCCATTTTATATGCTGCTTGTACATCGTGTTATATTTGTTTGATGTACATCCTTGGCCTTCCTCTTGACATTTTCCCTTGTGTGGTGCCTTCGAGTATTTGTGTTAAATGTTCATTGTATCTGAAAATATGAAATATCCGTTTGTATCTTCTTTCCTTTTAATTTCACCGAATAAGCTTCTATTTTCATCAGGCAGATTAATCTAAATACTTCCTTGTTACGAATTTTCTCTGTCCACGATGCTATTCTTTTCATTCTACCTACCCCAAAATGCTTTCAACCGGGTTTTACATTTTTTTATCAATCGTCCGAAATTTCGAACTATAAAGTAAATTTAAACAATTACTTCTTAATTTCTACATTCGCGTGTCTCGATGTTAATAATCCATCACATCTTCCGAACCCGCAGTTCAACCAAAATGAGACGCGTCTATACATTTGCGATTGTGTAGCAGGTTAACCGCGAATATCAATTCGGAAAGTATCAAGCAGACGATTAAAATAAAAATATTAGCGAGACGATATTGTCCCCATTATAAAGAAGAATATTGAGCTTTTTTTTAATAGACTAATGTCAAAAAACACTGCAGAGTGATCTGTTGATGATTCGAACGAGGTTTCTGCATTAGTATATTAACCATTCGCAAATAAGGAAGTCGAATAAGTCCGGGATTTTATTTGTGTCTAACGGGCAATATATTGATTGGCTAGTAAAGAAAATAGAAAGATTATTTTTACTACACCGTCATATAACTCTGCTTACCTCTCGGTGTGATAACACGCGATCCAAAGAAGGTATGTTTCGCGTTGTAGTCGCCGCCTAAGACGAATCTGTTGCCTGAGATGTCAAATAATTCTTTAAAATTACTCTGTAATATGCCCCAGAAGACAATATGCGGCAGAAACGACTAAAAATTTGGAAAACCTTCCGAGCAAAAATATAAATATTCAACAGAAGAGAAAATGAATACTACTTTACTTCGTCTAGTTCATATTACTGCATTCAGCAGATAATTATACAATAAATACAGACTACGAAAGAAGAATCAATTCTATTGAAATGTAGGCATATAGACGCGTGCTTAGAATGATACACTCAAGAGGAAAGAAAATGAATATTGCTATATTGCTTTACTGGTCTAGTTCGTATTACTGTATTCAGCAGAAAATTAGACAATAAATACAGACTGAGAAAGAAGAATCAATTCTATTGAAATATAGGCATATAGACGCATGCTTAGAATTCCTTGAACATAAAACATGACCAATCGTGAGGCACTCAAAGTCAACGGGTTGCAATTAATGGAGGGTATTTAACAAATATATATAAAGAGGGTTTTTTTGAAAGTGGCCGGGTAAAATTCAGATTTTTTCACTTTCAGATAAATTTCAATCTAGCCGAAAGAGATGTGAGGCATGATAAAACGGACCATGACACTGTTACAGTTCTATCCTTGGTTTCGTACCAGCTGCGAGAAAAAATATCACATCCCTGGAATATAAACCGAATATATTTACCATCATCATTTAGTTGAAAAACGTCTGTTTTGACAGCTTGCTGTTTCTCATTTTTGTTACATGTTGGGGCCACCTGGAACGATATATTTATACCGTAATAGTTTAATCGACGGTACATTAGCTATTCATTTTCTTCCGCTAACGGACATCTCGTGCACTTTATCAGCAGTTTATTATGTACAAGCATCAGTTTTACTACCGACATTTTTCCTGGAGCTGTTTTAAATATACAGTCTATGGCATCGCGACCCGAACAAAAGCCATTCTATGTTTCGCAATGGATATACTCGAAAACCGGGCTCATCCTATTCAACAATATTCTGGAAAAAATTTTGATCCTCCCCACCGCCGTAATTGTTGCCTTCAATCACCCTTATTCTTATGGATCAGAATTGTAACTGCTTCCTGAAAGTTTTTTGCAACTGATAAATCCTTCCATATCATCTCGAACAATGTCATGTATTCACCATATTTTTGTTCTGCAGTTAAAGTATATCGTGGAAAGTTATGGCTTTTCCGGATTTTGTGTGGTTTATTACCTTTATCATTGTTATTCATTTAAAGTTGAGTTTCCATTTGCACGCGAATTCTACCTGTTTCCTGATTTGACATCCGCTACTGTCACATATGGGTACTCTCACAAATGAGGACAGCCCAAAAGTCGAATTTACTGTTCTAAAAAAGTCTTTGTAATCGACTGTGTTTGCATACAATTGAATTTCGCAATTTTTCCACTAATTATTTTTTAAATTACCCGATGTTCTTTGAACTTCTGTTTTAATTTCTGATAACTTATGAGTTCCTCGTTGCGCAAATAATTCTGCCAGTTAGCAGAGGCTTGTTTTTGACAAGTTATTATTTCCATTACGCCTTCATCACGTTAGTGTCTGCATTTCATTCTCTTAAACTACCTTCCTGTAAGTTCACATGTTTAGTAACTGTTCTGTACTAACAGTAAACCTTAACGCCTAAAGTGTTTCTTTTATTTGCATCTCTCAGAAATTGACATCAAAACGAAATGTCTTTGATTTAGCATGTCTTTTATATATTTCACGTTTCTTCACGGACCGATCGTTCTTACAAGCCAATAATTAGCGTAGGATTCAGCTCCTTTCATCGTCTCATGTCACTAAAGTTACTCCCGTTGTACAATTATGAAATCCATCGTGTACCAATGTTTCAAACATGGATGTACTGAAGTACCTTTATACATAGATGTTAATTCAAATAACATGTTGGTAATCACTAAATCAAAACTTTTGCAAAGTTGAAGAAGCGTGTCTCTATTAATACTGGTGCTTGTAGAAGTCAATACTTTCATATCACTAGAGGTTATATTTGAGTATTATCTCGTACGTCGGCGTTGAAATCTCTCAACAGAAATAATCGATCTTTCGAAAAAATACTATCTTTATGTGCAAATAAATCAGTTTAGAAAGTATCTTTTAAACTGTCTTTAGAATTCATCGTAGGCGCGTACACATTAACACAGGTAACACTACGGTCTCCGAGCTTCAAGTTCACCGGTCTAGCTCCATAGGTAATAAATAATTAAATCCACATACTCGCCCATAAGTGCTCGCGAAATGGTCGTGACCAGAAGAATAACCATGCCAAAATAGCGCATACTTTCCGGCTAGTTCGCATGATGAAACGGCTATATCAATATCATATCTCTAAAGCTCTTTTGTCAAATGTGCAGTTCTCCTTTCTGATACCCCCGTACACTATCATGTCCCTTAGGGTTCTTATGTTCAATAGTCCGAGTTTAAAATTTATTCTATTATTAATGTTCTTACCGCTTGTCAGTATACCGACAAACACGGCATGGTTTCATTATTAGAAACAAACGATTCAAATATACTTATAATAGATAATTTTTTTTAATACGTCTATGTGGTTTCTAATTATTACGTCCGTAAGAATGTGAAATATTTAATTAATTGAGTCTAAACTAAATGATCGAGGAAAAATTACGATATAGCATAGAAGCACACTTAGGTAGTATTATTTACGGTTACTAATTACTATCATACGTGTTATCGAAATTAGTTTTTAATGACAATGATAGTGATGATTATGCTCATCATACGCATATAAAAATACTGACAGCCGTTACGAAATATACTGCAAGGAGAATATCCCGTAGATACTTTAAAAATTCACGATCATCGCCCTAAGGGTAATATTGGTCCATTGCCTTAACATGATTGTTATAAATGTGTTTCTCGGTTTTCCGAAAGTTTTTTTAACTTGGATTTTACCTTCAAAAATATTTCTATAACACTATAGAATTCCGAATGGAGGTCGACCTTGTCCATAAATCACCTCAGAAATATGAAAGGAAAGATCAGTGTGGAAGTCATCTGATCGAAAATCTCTCAAAGAAGAAGTAGGAACCCACTCATACCTATTCAACAACGCACCGCCCCTTCCTATCCTTCCTGTAACACTCCTCAACTCACTCTTCAGTTTACTAACAGAAAAACTAAATCTATCCCAGTAAGAATCAATAACGCAGAAATACCAATCAGAGCAAGCATTAAATATCTGTGCTTACACTTGGATAGCCGACTAACATATTGAAATCATATGCAAGTGAAAAGGAAAGAACTAGATGTACGTATTAAAAAACTATTTTGGTTAATGCGCAGAAATAGTGTGTTGTCTATTGACAACAAACGTCTTATTTATGCTACGATTTTAAGGTCTGTCTGGACATACTGCAGCTGCGGGGTTGCGCAAAGCCGACAAACATAAGAACTATACAGATTGCCAGGAATAAAATCCTTCGGCTGATAACAAAATGCGCCTTGGTATGTAGCAAACCAGATCATTCACCATGATTTGAACGTTACTTATGTGTGCGAGGTTATTAAACAATATTCATGCCATGCTGTGGGACTGGAAAATCATCCAAATACTCTCGCATTAGGGCTGTTGGATGCAGGGTGATATCAGGACGATTAAGACGTCGAAAACCCCTGGACCTTGTCTGAGGTCGTGGTTGCCGGGTGTGTACCAGTGGGTACTGTACCTTCCTGTTATGCTCTCCTCCCAAATACTGCTAAATGACCTTGTTGGTCAGCTTGAAGCAATATATATATATATATATATATATAAACTCTTCAGCACATCCTAACAAATTGATAAATCCGAACCCCCTCAAAAGTTTAACCTATCCGTTAATCTATCACAACTATTGTGTAATAATAGCCCTCATTTAAACGATCTATTCCTATTCCTCAAACAATGTAATCTATATAATACCATCTAAATAACTTTACACTTCCGGCTTGATAACCTAATAGTTGTATTAAAGCAAATCAAAAAACAAAACAAGAAATAATCCCCTATAATGAAGTAATCCATTCAAGTTAATCGTGTTTTCCTTATATTAATAACCACCTTTTCTCCTCAATTCGTGGTACCTGTTCATTTTGGATTTTTTTCTACCCAGCTTGTTCGTTCCATTTTCCTCCAAGATCTCGAACGCGTGTAACTTATTCGTATTAACTTTATTTAACGTCCAGGTTTCAGCACCATAAACGGCTATGGACCACACACGTATATCTTTAATATTGTTTCTCGGAGCTTAAACGGTATCGACTTTTATCTTAATACACCTTGTTTTACATGAAATGCACATTTTGCTAGTCCAATTCTATAACTGATTTCAGTATCACAATAAGGATCTTCCGTTATAATCTGGCCAAGGTATTTAAACCTACGAACGATATCGATAATTGTACGCACGGTGCAGGTACACACAAGTAGACATGTTGCAAAACAACAAAAAAAAAAGCTTATTCAAAATTAGCAATCCATGTTATCGTAGAACACGATCGAAAAAGATGATAGATAGGGAACGCAGGAAAGTTGTCGTAATCGTACTAAAAAGAAACAAAAAAAATAAAAACACAGATAAACGAAATAAAAAGGTTACACGCTAAGCAAAGGATACTTGGAATTCATTTCGAGAAATACGTAGAATTAAAGTGGTAAACTGCTGCGGACTGCGGTAAAGTGCAGGAAAGGCGGCATGATGGTTGGGTCGCGTGATTGGCAATGTTAGGGCGGCTCTGCTGTAGTTTTAGCAGAATGGTTGTAGTCTAATAAACCATTGACCTAATAATAGCGAACGCGTACCGCTACTTATATTACGACACAATCCTTTTCATTATAATTCGTAACAAGGTCGAACATCTCATATTTTTTATCCTCCTATATTAATGTAACCGTATAAAAATAACCCAGGCTACTTCGATATTACACGAAAGTGTCGGTTCACCTTTCGTGTCGATAATCGCTGTCAGTCTCTTGTAGCCACCGAATAAATGCCTAACAAACAACGTGTACATATCTACTTATATAAAAACGAATGCCATCACCGTTATCACGTGATCAATTTTTAAGGCATTATTACCTCTAAAAGAATCTAATATATATACATATCCTTATTCATACGTATATAGTTAATTATAAATTTATATGCACATATATACATGTATAGTGAATCTCCCGTTTACCCGGGTTAATCACCGGGATGGGTGGTCGCACGGATAATAGAAAAAAACGGATTTTTTATTCAAGAAAAAATTAACATCAATACAAAAACGTAAAAATGGATTTACATTTGCCTCTGTATATGACATCAAACTAGGAATTTTCATTTTAACATTTTCTGCTTAAAAAATTTCGTAATTCGTCTTTTCTTCTGGTAGTTTTTTTCTTGTACATCGACACATATTTCACGAATCGCAGTGATGTCACCGCAATTAAATCCTGTATGTCCCAAATAATCTAACAAATTTTCTGCAGATTGTAGAGCAGCAGAATTAGAAATCGCGTTTTTCGCATTTAGTAATTTTTTTTACGATTCCATAATGAGCACGGAAGTTCACTATATAACACATAACCATATAAATGTACATAAATGAACACGTGATGAAGCAGTATTTTAGTGTTCTACTCACAAGACCGGAGTTTCCATCAGTGACAGACAAGAAATTTTAATGATGAATATCCTGCCAACTCAGTAACCAATGTACATACATACATATATATATATAATTACGAGCTGACCCGATCACGCGTTACTATGAATGAAAAATAATGACGGTGAGAAGGAAACAAGAATAAATCGGAATACCGTAGTATACAGAAAGTGATAAAGGTGGAAATAAAACATGGGAAAGAAGAATGGTTGAAAAACGAAGTTTGGCAAACTTCGAGATAAACACAATAATGTGATTATAGAAAAAGGCAAACAAATAGAGATATGGGAGTCATATATCATCAAATTATACAGCGACATCCGAACTAAATACAAAGCCGAAACAGAAATAAGACTAGAAGGTCCTGAAATATTGAAAAGTGAGTTGAGAAAAAAACCCGTTTTTGCCTGTTTCTTTGATTACGAAAATGACAACGTAAAACACGACATTTTGTTAAAGCTATTAGAGGATACAGGACTTGATAGCAAGGATGTTAACATTATTAAACAGTTACATTGGAATCAATCAGCCCACACCAAAACCAATCAGCTAACAACTAAAGAGATCAAAAAATACATAAAGGTGTACGGCATGGCTGTATTTTATCGCTAACACTGTTCAATTTGTATTCAGAAAGAATTTTTGAAACTCCATTGAATAATGTAAAAAAAAAAGGGAATAAAAGTAAATGTCCAATGGATGAATAATATTAGATATGTAGATGATGCAGTTATTTTTGCTGATAATGCGCGGGATCTACAATACGTGTTAAATAAAATAGATCAAACGAGTAAAGAACTTGGGACTCGCGATTAATACACAAGAAACAAAATTCATAGTTATCAGTAAAACATACATACAAGATATACATCTGCGCATTACAGGTAAAGAAATTGAAAGGGTAACAAAAATAAAATATTTAGGATATTGGCTAACAGATGATTGGAATCCTGATTAAGAAATTAAAGTCAGAATAGAAACGGCGCGAAACATGTTTCAGAAAATGAAACGATTACTTGTACAATGGAAACATTACACTGGAAACAAGATGGTGAGCTACAAAGTGTTATGTGCTGGCGGGATTGTTTTAAGGAGCAGAGAGTTGGACGCTCAAGGTTGCATCAATCAAGAAAATAGATGCTTTCGAAATGTCGCTATAACAGCGTATTTTGAAAGTATCTTGGGTAGAGAAGATTTAACTATTTTAAAACGAATGAAGAAAAAATGCAAAGTCATGGCGTCAATAAAAACACGCAAAGCGGCATACTTTGGACACATAATTCGAAACAGGAAATACGCTACATTAGATACAAGGCAAAATAGAAGATAGCAGATATAGAGAATGCACAATCTTAAAGATTGGTTTAATATGCCTGACACGACTACACTGATTCATACGGCACGAGATAAAGAAATATATCGTCAGATGGTCAACAATCTCCGGTAGAAGGTAGAAGAAATTGTTCAAGATAGTTTAATCACTACAATAAAAGTAGTATATTTATTAAAACACCGTGTCAGAAAGAATGTGAAACAAGAAAATTTACAGAGCAACTCCAAGTGGGTGGTTTAAATTAAACTCCAAATGAGACAAACAACCACAGCAGTAGCTACGTTAAATACATACAAGATCTCATAGCGCATAAAAGGAGAACACGAATTTAGTGGCAATTAAACAGGAACCCTGTTTGCAAACATCACTTAAGTGTCCTGACTAAAAGAGTATAAGGAACGAGCTAATTGATTTAAAAAATAAATAATTCAGTACTTAGATTTCTAACTTAACGCCCACATCTGAAACTGGGTACAACTTATTGAAAACAACAAAAAATTTAATAGACCAGTAAGATGTAGTCAACCGCCGAAACAGGGTGACGGTCAGCGGGCCAGAACTGCTAAACAAAAGGCAAACACCCTAGCTAAATACCTAGCTGATTTTATGTTTCTAACATTACAACCAAACTATACGAATCCCAGCCTAAACAGAGTGTATCGAAAATTAAAATGGTGTACAAACATAAAATTACTGAACAATAGAAAATCCTTAGGCTTGACCTTATAATACCAACAATGTTGAAAGAGTTACCTAAAAAGTCTGTAATGCTACTAACATGTATATACACAATGTCATTGTCAGAACAGCACATTTCTCAATTCAATGTAAGTTCTCAAAAATAATTATGATACTGAAGCCTGGAAAGGATGGCACTAAGCCTACATCCTATAGACCCATTTCGATCCTCTCAATCCTTAGTAAACTACTAGAGAAATTAATACTAAATCGACGAAACAAAATTGTTGAGGAAAAAAAGAAATTCCACAACACCAATTTGGCTTCAGAAGCTCAAGCTCTACTGAATAACAAATACACAGGGTGTGGAAACAATTGAAGAAGGAATTAAGAAGAAAAAAATACAACGAAGCAATTTTTATCGATATCTCTATGGCATGAAGATCTGATATACAAAATTAAGAAGATTTTCCTCGAAAAATATTAACAATTACTGCAAGTTAGAACGGGATAAATTGGCAGGTGGTTTCCAAAAGCCTACACTGGGTTTAGCAAGAAGGAAGTTATGGTGGTATGAGTTCCACTTCTGTGCCAATTGCGATGAATGAAGTATTTGAGGGCTGTTTAGTACTGGAGACAGCGGGACTTTATGGGTTGTAGGAGAACATAGTATATAACAGGCTGTCATATCCACCGCTTCGAATTCCCTTATGACTTGGAACTCATAAGAAGGATGCTGGACCTATATCTTGTGATAATTGGTAAAGAAGAGATTGCATGCGATTAATAAGAGGATTTTTTAAATTTTGAATTAGTGTTTGGGGTTCACTAGGACTTAGGAGTAAATATTGAAGACAGAAAAATATACCGTATAATTCTATATCATATGTAGAGCAAGAATCAGGAAGTCTTGAGAATGCGCATGCTGTAGGACTATTAATAGAATGGGATAGGGATTTGGCGCCGTCAGTAAAGGATGACGTTGCTGGTAAATAGCTGTTTATTAAGTTATTTGCTTTCATAATGAGCTCATGCTCGGTCATACTCTTATATTGCAGTTGGATTGTATTTGGGTGTAAAATCTTTCCAGGGAGGATGAGTTGGAGAAATATTTGGAAGCTGACACGATGTTAATTGTATCGGACAAATATGATTAGCCGTTGCCTTCTTATAGGCAAACCTAAACACCGTGCTTAAATGGACATAAAAGTGGAATCTCCAAATGAATCCTGAAAAATGTACACACGTCTCATTCTCCAATAGAAAGGCTCATAATAAGCAGTTAACTTTAAACAATATACTGATACCGAAAAGTAAAGGGGCGAGATACCTCGGAGTATATTTATATTGCACTCTAAACTGAAAGGTTCACATACAGAAAAAGAGGAAGGAAACGGACATAAATCTGAGAAACCTACACTGCCTTATAGGATATCAATCGCAGCTGTCACTACGAAACAAGCTTTTAATATACAATACTGCGCTAAAACAAATATGTATCTACGCTGTACCATTGTGGGGAAGCGCAAAACAATCGAATCGGATGATCATCCAGCGATTTCAGAACAAAGCCCTCAGATTGATATATCGTATGCCTCGGTACGTCACCAATGAACTGATCCATCGAGATCAACTCATATCATCGACGAGATCATCCAAAGGCGAACTCAAAATCACATGATGGGTCTGTATGGACATTCCAATGAGCTAGCGGTTGCGATTCTAAACTAACCAGCGACAAGAAAGATATTGTAAATAAATAGGGCAGAACACATCAATGGATGTGCTCCCTTATACACTAGTCTCCTTTCAAGAACATTTGTTGATAGCCCAAGTAAATTGGAAAATAAAAAAAGGAAAAAAAAGCATTCATTAATTTTAATCAGAATTTATCCCCTCGTCAAAATAAAAAAAGAAAAATACAAATGTGAACGAAACATTTCTTTATCCGGACGCGTGATTTAATCGAAAATATAAAAATAATGAAAAATTTAAAAATATTCAAATAATTAATGGAAAAAAGTATATATATATATATATATATATATATATATATATATATATATATATATACATTTAGAGAATTAAACACATTTCGAAAAAGGAACGAAGAATATAATAATTATATAAATTACGAATTGAATTATAAAAACATACAACGGCGACGAGAACCATCGAACATTCCAAACCGAAATTAGGCGGACAAACTTCCAGAAAAAATATTCGTTCGTTCGAATGGACTTTGTTTACGTAATTAACTTGGGGATCTGATTTTACATTCGTCATCATCGTCTGAACTCACTTCCACAACCATCTATTTCTTTATTTCGTTCTTTTAACTTTTTTTTAATTTCCCTTTGCTAGATCCCCAGTTTTTGGCTGGGCGTATATCCCCACCTCCCCGCGTGTCTGGAAAATTGTTTGAGCCGGGCCATCACGTACATTATCCATCATTCAACTCGCTTTACCGACACTACGGCACGAACGTCGCTACCATGAATTTATAAAAGTTGGCGGCTCGAGACTGGAAAGCGCTCAACTTTATCTGGATTAATGTTTACATTCCGGATTAAAAACTAACTATGTCGGATAAGTCGCATTTTTTCGTTGTTTTCCTTTACATCCCCAGAACGTGCGTCGGCTACTATTACTATCATTATTTTATCACTATTATTGTTAACATTAATATTCTCGTAATTTTATTTATCATTATCAAATAAAATATAAAAAGATATATGATTTATTAATATATATATATATAAAAGAAAATAAAAAATAAAATAAAATGAAGGAAAATTCTTAAGATGTACAATATTACCAAAAAAAAAAAAAAAAACAGCAAAATGATGATGATATACTTATAAATTATTTCACTTTGTCATTTTTTTAATATTGCTCATTTAAATTTATTTTCTTGCATTTTAATTTTATTTTTTCCCTTTTAAATTTTTATAATTGTATATATTTTTATATTTGATATTTTTTTTCTAGTCTTTTTACACATACACGTATATATCAAAATTCAGCGATTTTAACTACCTTTTTTTATTGTTTATTTTTTTAGAAATCACTACATTCCACGCCGTTCAAATTATTACCACTATTATTATTACACTCATATTACTAGAATTTTGTTACATTAACGTTGAATTTCCACAGTCTAAACCACTTTTCTACGTGTAGTCGATGGTTTTGAAGTTGCTCGGCCGCTAAATTATTATCACGATGGGTTGACAGAATAGCGGTGTCGTCGGCAAACATAGCTGTGAATGTATTTTCGTTAACTGGGAAGTCATATGTGTAGAGCTGGTACAGTGTTGGTCCGAGTACACTGCCTTGAAGTACTCCCGATTGTACTGAATGAATTCGTGAGCAATTCCCGTTAACATTAACATGGAAATATCTTTCTGTTAGGTATGATTTCATTAGCTTTATTTACCTTAAATAAAAACAAAAATTTACCGATTAAGCTAAATGGACAAACAATTTCCGAATCGTGTAACGTAAAATATCTTGGATTACATCTTGATAAACGGCTTACCTGGAAAAATCATGTTATTGCCTAATGTAAACAGCTCAACATTACATACCGAAATATGCACTGGCTGATGGGCAAATACTCAACACTGTCGCATGAAAATAAAGTATTACTTTATAAAACAGTTTTGAAGCCAATTTGGTCATACGATATCCAGATTTGGGGCACAACGAGCAACTCTAACTTAGACATAGTACAAAAATTTCAATCTAAAGTATTGCGGAATATCGTGTCAGCACCATGGTATGTCCGCCAATGACGACATACACAAGGATCTCCGTACACTGTCTGTTAAAGAAGTAATCAGAAGCTGTGCTGGAAGATACCTGCCATTTTAACTAAATTTGATACAGAGTTTTTTTTTTAATTTTAACATATATATAAACACACACACACATATATATATATATATATAAATAAGCCTACCTATGTGTATAAGTCGACGGGTATAGTGCTACAAAACGTTGTTTTTAAAGACGATAGGTAGCGCGGTGCATAGGAACGGGATAGATACAAGCAACAAAATGTGGTTTGATAGGCGGGTGTCTTTTTTTGGTCTTTGAATTTTCCTTTTCCTATCCAGTGGAATCTATACTATACATTTTCTGGTCCAGCTATCTGCTTGTTTCCGCATGTTATGACCGCACCATGTCCATTTGATGATCAAGTGATGTTCAAATTGTAGTCTACCGATGAGTACCATTTCTTTACGATTATTAATATTCTTAAAGAAATAGAACCGTCGAAGAAGTTTATGGACAGACGGTTGTAGTTGAAAGTAATCGGCGAGAGATTATCGACTAATTCTCTACATCAGTTCCCGATAATCCTTATGCTCCAGCCGTGCAGAGTGAACGATATACTCCTAAGAAACTAAAAGAGAGTTGTACGCCATTAGATGACGCGTCTTTAGCTAATAAATCGACAAATTCTACAAATACAAGGCATTTCCTTTTTTCAAAGTAATGCGGACAAATTCGGACGTCGTCGAAAAGATAACAATGTGTAAAGATAAAATTAGATTTCACGAGGAAGATTGTAAAACCCTAAATTGTCGTGTCAACGGCAATTTAGAATCTAATATTTATAACTTAACAAACGTACGAATCCTAATTTTTTATCCGGTATACGCGTATGCGTCGGGGATTATACACGAGCCGTTAAATAAAAATCGCAACCTATACGACTTTGTCCCAGACTTTCTCCGTTAAAAGATCGATCATTATTATACCTTCTCTTTTTCATTCGTTTGTTCTGTTTTCGTTTTAAACCACACCGCTTTTTTTCCACCGTTTTATATTCCGCCAGTAAAATAAATATACACTGTTAAGTACCGAACTAGTAGATAGAGTGTAACGGACCCGGGAAAATATTTCACGGTAAAGGTACACATTAATCATCTGTTTAAGTATAAAAACGTAACGCACACACGCAAATTCTTATCGACGATAACGTTTTTAGAACATTTTTCATTTTTCTACTCGGTATCTTTAATTTCCTCTAAGAGACGGAGTCAGCTCGTCACGTTACTTTTACTTCTTATTTTTCTTTCAAGGACCGTCTTGGTTTACGAGAGAAGTTATCTATTTCGTATTAAGTCGAAACACTCCCTCCACCGCACCGGGTCCAACATAGGATTAAAACGTTTGTAAAAAGTTAGAGGTTCGACAACGAACGATCTGCATTCATCACAGCAGTCGGAATCATTAGCGTCGCGTTAAGAGGCGAAGTAATTTTTTTTCATCGCCGCTGCCCCGCGTAAATCCGGGTAAAAGTTAGTTTATAATTTAAAAAAATAAATGCTAAAAAGATAAAAATAACACGATATATCTATTGCGCTTATATAAATGCTTGAATATTAGAAATTTGAAAGAAGTAGAATTTATAATAAAAGCAACGAAGAAATGCGCAATTAAAGTGGCACCGAAAGATAATAAGCGATAAGTTATAAGTGTATAAAATAAATAGTTATTACAAAAAAAATATGTAAAAAAAAAACACTTAATTCAATGGGCAGAGCTGAATAAAACGACAAGATGGAAAAATTATATTATGAACTTTATATAGAAAAACAGTTGAAATCGACAAATATTTAAAATACTTTGTCATGCGGGGATAAAATATTGACAGAAATAAAAAATGATGCGGAAAAAATGATAACGAATAAATATAAACAGAAGAAGCAGAGAAGTATTTTATGAAGATAAATAATGCCAAGATACAACCGGATGTAACGGAAAACAATTATTTTGAAACCAAGAAGAAAATACCGAAAATTCCTGAAATAACCACAGACTAGATAGAAAATTCTCTCCGATCTTTAAGAAATAAAGCACCGGGACCGGATTAAATTTTAGTACAGATGATTAGATATGGCGGACATTTGATTATAAGTACGATTTGTCAACTTTTCAATGGATACGATCGAAATACCAACTACATGGATGGAAGTAGTCCTAATACACAAAGATGGGGGATATGCAGAATCTGAACAATTATAGACCGAATATAAGCTATTGACTCGTGTAATTACATACCGAATAACACAACAAATTCACTTTAGTCGATCGAGAGAACCAGTTTCAGAGTAGGATTCAATACAAATATCTGTTAACAATTACAATGTAGATACAAAAATGCGACAAATACGATATAGAATTATACATGGCCTTCATAGACTATGAAAAGGCGTTCTATTCGATGTCTAGGCAGTGTTAATAAACCACATCGGAATTAATGGCAAATACATTAAGATTATTAATAGCTGTGCTAAGATGCAAGTAAATCTATAGAAGAAAACGAAAAAATTCCATTAAAAAGAGGAGTTGGGCAAATGATACCATTTCGCCGAAATTATTTATTTCCGCATTAGAAAATGTGTTTAAAAACCTGAATTAGTATGCAAAAGATATCGAAATTAACGGTGAATATTTGAACCACCTTCGGTTTGCAGATGACGTAGTATTGATAAGTTCAAGTGCAAAAGAATTACAGACGATGCGAAGAGACCTATATCTCAATTCCAGCAAAATGATGCGGTTAAAAATAAAAATAATGACTGATACGGGGAAATAAATAAAAATAACAATAAATTCGGAGGAAATAGAACAAGTAGAAACAAATAAATAAATAAATGTCGACGAAAACGTAATAACGAGAATCTTTGCCTTGGGTCGCGTTTGAGAAATTAAGGGTAATATTTCGAAACAAACAAATACCAATTAATCTGAAAAGAAAATTATACAATCAATACGGATTACATTATATATGCTACAGAAACGTGGTCATATATAAAAGCAGACATATAAAAGATAAGAAAGGCCCTAGTTGCACACGAAAGAATGGTGCAAAACATTAGGTTATCGAATCAAATCAGAAACGCCCGGATACGTGATCAGACAAAGTTAAACGATGTAGTAAAGTGGATGGCTAAAAGAAAGTGGAATTAGGCTGACTACGTAGCTCGCAAAAAGATGAAAACAGCGAGTCATACAATGGTAGTCGATAAAAATAAAAAAAAAACAAAAAAAACGGGGTAGACCGACACAAGATGGTACGACGACGTGTGAAAGATGACCGGGAAACAATGGTTGCGAAAGGCGCAAGACGAAATTAGATGGAAAAAATTGGAGATAGCCTTCGTCCAGGAGTGGATAGGTAAAGGCATAATATAAATAATTACATACGTTAAATCCAGTTCCTAAGAAAAAAAGAGGAAAAGGCTAATTAATAATAATAAAGCAGTTATTGAATAATGACGATCAATTTTTCAATAATAGCGTAATATCGTCGAAATACTATAGTAATTACTGTCGTCGAAAATAAAATTGGATACCATTCAAACGACCAATCCATCCCCGAACCATATTATCCACGTCTGTATTTATCATATTTATTAATTCATAAGTATATGTTAACATATGTGTGTCGTTATATATTATTAAAACGTATTCAAAGTATGCTTCTTTTTGTTTATTTATAAATAATAAAAATAAATTCAAATAAATATAATATAAATTTAATTAATAAACATAAAGATAAATAAAATAATTAAAATTAATTTTCTCAATATACTTGACTCTCAATAAAAGAATTAGTAAATATGCCAATCGAAATAAAAATAATAATAAAAAAATACGCGCATAATTCATAAAAATTTCAATAAACTTGGCGACCATAAACAAATAAAAATTCAATAAACTTTGCGAATTACGACAGAAAATTAAATTAAATTAAATATACACATAATAACAATATTAAATAATCAGTCACCTGAACTATGGAAATTAACTCTTAATAAACCAGGCGTGCATCACGACAGGATTTAATTAAGTAAAAGTAATAATAAATGTAAACGTATTAATAAAATCTACATAAGAATTAATAAATCTAGCGAGCACAGCGACAAGATAATTTAAATATAAAATAAATACAATCAAATATACATATAATAATTTATATATACATTGACTACTTAAAACGTTTTTTTTTTTTTTAAAGCTTAAGATACGTGCAATCTGTCCGGTTGAACAATAGGCAGCACTGATCTGTTTAAAAGCTATAACGGGACACTTCCCAACGGTCGTTATCTCTTAATTTAAACTTAGTATTATTATACAATATAATATATGATATATAATATATATAAACTAGTTGATCGCTACGGTCGATTTCCCGATTTGACTTCGTCTCTTCAGTCGTTGGAATTGCACGCCGTTACGTAGAACATTGACTGCTAGTGGATTGATGTAGGTTTGAAGTCGATGCAAGTATCTTCCAGCGCAGCTTTTGACTACCTCTTTAACAGACAGTATACGGAGATCCTTGTGCATGTCGTCATTGCGGACATACCATGGCGCTGACACGATATTCCGCAATACTTGAGATTAAAATTTTTGTACTATGTCTAAGTTATGCTCATTGTACCCCAAAACTGGATACCATATGACTAGATTGGCTTCAAGATTGTTTTATATAGTAATAGTTTATTTTCATACGACAGTGTTGAATATTTGCCCATCAGCCAATAAATATTTCGGTATGTAATGCTGAGCTGTTTACGTTTAGCAATAACATGATTTTTCCAGGTAAGCCGTTTATCAAGGTGTAATCCACGATATTTTACGTTACACGATTCGGAAATTTTTTGCCCATTTAACTTAATCGGTAAATTTTTGCTTTTATTTAAAGTAAATAAAACTTGCTTGCATTTTGATTCGTTAATATTGAATTTCCGCAGTCTAAACCACTTTTCTACGTCTAGTAGATGGTTTTGAAGTTGTTCGGCCGCTAAATTATTATCACGATGAGTCGAGAGAATAGCGGTGTCATCGACAAACATAGCTGTGTCTGTATTTTCGTTAACTGGAAAGTCGTATGTATAGAGCTGGCACAGTGTTGGTCCGAGTACACTGCCTTGAGGTACTCCCTGTAATGAATTCGTGAGTAATTCCCGTTAACATTAACATGGAAATATCTTTCTGTTAGGTATGACTTCATTAGCTGGTAGTACTCGTGAGGTAATTTAAGTTTTAATTTGTACAATAGGCCAACGTGCCAGACTTTATCAAAGGCCTTTTCGATGTCGAGAAATACCGCTGAACAATACTTGTTTTCTTCGAAACTTTTGTTTATGATGTCGACTATTCTATGTAACTTGCTTAATGGTGCTATGGTGATTCCTGAATCCGAACTGATAGTCTGGTATCACCTTATTTTCTTCAAGAATTGGTTTGATTCTCCGGAGAAGTAGTTTTTCCAATACTTTGAAGAGAACCGGTAACAGGCTAATTGGCCTGTAAGAGGACACTTCATTTTGAGGTTTACCCGGTTTTGGAATCAATTTTATTGAAGCAAATTTCCACTGCACCGGAAAATATCCCGTACGAAGGATTGCGTTAAAAATTAGTGTTATTAAAGTAACAGATTTCCTCGGTAATTTTTTTAGAATTGTTGCAGTTATGAAATCGTGTCCGGCAGCTTTCGTTATATCAAGTTGTTTTAATTGTGCATTTATTTCCATAGGCGATGTTAATTTAATGGGGAGTGACATCTGCAATGGTGTTTCTAGATATTCCATTAATTTCTTTTCATGAATAGAATTTTCATTTTTGTGTGGTTCGAAAATTCCTGTTAGGTATTCGGCAAAGACATCCGCTTTTTCTTGTTCAGTTCGTGCCTATTCTTTGTTTTTCATTCTTATAGGGGGGACACCGATAGGTGTGATCTGCTTTTATATTTTTTATAGCCCGCCACAAGCTGTAATCAGTTGTTTTAGTCGGAGTTAGATTTTCTATATACTCTCGAAATATTTCGTTTTTTAGTTCTAGAAGATTTTTTTTTAATTATTTAGCTGCTCTATTTAGAATAGTTTTATTAACGGGATTTCTATCGATCTGCCAAATTCTTCTCAATTTTATTTTCTCCGAGATCATCTTCTTTATTACTTTCGGATGTTTTCTTATAATCATTTTATCTTCATTTACAGGCGTGGCTAAGTATGCAGACTTCTGAATACACTTAGTAAGGTTTTCTATAGCTATTTTTATATCTGTTCGTGTTTTCAACGGCACTTTCAAGTTTATTCCGCTTTCTACAAACTCTTGGAATGCTGTCCAATCGGAGTTCTTGTTAGATAGTACTGGTTTTGTTGCTATTGGTATTGTACTGGTATTTATGTTTAAAATCTTTGGTGAATGATCGGAGGTAGCATCCAGAGAGGATTCGATTAATGTGTGGTTCTTATTAATTCCGTTACTGATAAAGAAGTCTAGCAAGTCTGGAGTTTTTCTTCTGTCAGTTGGCCAGTATGATGGAATTCCATCTGATAGAGTGCAATAATTATTTTTCTCAATACATGCGTGAAGCTGTTTTCCTCTCAGTGTTGTCAGCCGTGACCCAAATGAAATATGTTTTGAGTTATAGTCGCCACCGGATATAAATTTATTTCCTAAGCTTTTGAAATATTCCTCAAAGTGAATTTGTTGTATATTATGTTTTGGAGGACAGTAGACAGACGATAGTGCGAGCGGACCAAACAAGATGTCAATTTTTACAGTAGTAGCCTGTAAGTATTCTTTTGAGTACTTATTCATCTCATAATGCTTCATAGGCGTTTTTATAAGGATAGCTGTACCTCCGCGTGCATTACCACTTGGATGTAGTGTATGATAAATGGTGTACTGAGGAATTTTAACGTAACTTTTATCAGTGAAATGTGTTTCAGATAACATTAATACATCTATTCTGTTGGTAATTAAGAACGTTTCCACTTCATGGCGGTACTGCACCAGACCATTGATATTCCAAATAGCTATTCCGAGAAACCTGCTCATTTTTATATTAATTTGTTAACTACCGTTGATAGCATGTTGATTATCATCCCATTTTGCTGAATTAGTTGACTGAACATGGTTCTGAATTCAGTTAAGAATTCGGTGAGCTGTCTTATAATATCGTTATTATTTTTATCATTACTGATAATCTCGTTATTAGTTACGCGATTATTCTTATCAGGATCTATTGTTTCTTGGTTAGTTTTAATACGACCCTTTAACACACAGCGAAAGTACTATTAGAAATATGATTACTTTGTCTAGAATCAGGCTGACCGATAGTTGGTGAATAGTTCCTATCAGTTGGCTGCGGCTGTTGTTTTCGTCTTCGTTGCGGTATCTTGTTAGAATTGTTTCTTAGTTGTAGTAACTGTTTATATATAGTGCATCCTTTGTAATTAGCCGGATGGCTACCTTCACAGTGGGTGCACTTTACAGGTGTATCCATTGATTTATGACAGTTCCTTGTTTCGTGTTGTTCGTCACATTTAACACAAATGCATGGTAATGTACAATATGTTTTACTGTGACCAAATGATCGGCACCTCGTGCATTGTATTATCCCTTTACTTGTGTACGGTGGTACTACATTGATTTTCGTGTTGAGCAAGTATTGTAGGTTGTAAATGTTTTTGTTGTTGCTATCAGGTTCTAAGTCTACATGAAACATTGGAAGGTGTTGCTTTGTTTTAGGTTTAAGTACATTGTATGTCATCGGGCAGAATCGTATGATGAAGGTTTTTAATTACCACACGGTATGCTCTTTCTTCTTTAAGTTGGTAAGTATGGTAGATTACATTTAGGTCTTTCAAAAGTTTGATTATTTTTCTATAGTTGTCAGAGCTGTTGGTTTTCAGCCTGATTTTGTTATCGTTTAAGGCTTGGCAAGTGTATTCTTCTTTTGTTCGAATCGAAGATATGCAATTTGTCATTTCTTTGTAGTTAATTACCCCGTATATAATTATAGGTGGTTTCGGCAAGTTTTTAACTTCGTTGGTTTTGAATGCCGTCGGTTCTTTGTTTTCTTGAGAGAGTATTTGATTAGTATCGGAATCTGTATGATTCAGTAAAGGCCAGAACCTGTTACTTTTTTTTCGTACATTTTGAAGATATTTCTGGTGATAATTTTGGAATCCGCGCCCTTTTTCGGGTAGGGATTATTTGCCACGACACGATCTTTAATGGTGGTACTGATTTAATTTAAGATTGTTGTTTTCTTCCATTTCTATTTCATGGGTAGAAATTATCGTTAACAGGATCCCACTTTCATCACTCATGTTATTAATATTGTTACTACTAGTACTATTAACAGTACTGAGAGTAGTCGTATTGCTGTTGCCACTACAACTTGCGGCACCAACTTTGGTACACGCAGTTGTTTTATTAACGGTGTGCAATTTAGACATCGCACGTAATGTACGAAATTGGGTTATATATATTATACTTATACATATAGCGTTATTCTTAAATGTTACAATTACGAGATAGTAGTTACGCACGACGAAAGTATATAAAATCGCACGTTATTATAATGTAGATAATACAATACGATAGAATGGTATATAAAAATCACACGTTATTATAAGATAGATAATACAATACGGTTAGTAGTTCAGTTATCAAACAATGCGGTTAAACCCTGCCCGATAAAATGGAACAAACTCACCGAGTGTAATTATCCTCTTCTATCGATATTTCTGTATATTATCGAATAATGCGTGATAAACTGATTGTTATAAAAGCGAACTTTGAGAAACAGATAAACACACGTAACATACAACATGCGTACGTGTCTGACGAGAAAAGTGATCGGGAGTATGTTGTTATTATTATGTAGACTACTTTTAACTATAAATACATATCATAGTGTTTTGAACACAAATAATATGTTTATCTTAAAGCAAAATCGTTTATTTTTTATATAGGAATATACATATACGTGTATAAATACATAAACCATTATACATTTATAAACAAATAAAACAATAAACTTGTTCAACTTGGTTGTACAGGATTGGTAAAAAAAAATTTATATATATATATATAAATCAAACAAAATCATAACACAGTTTAATCACTAAAATTTTTTCGTTGTAAAGCTTTTCGACAGTTACGTCATTTTCAAACATACACAATAAATATTACATATGAATTACCATATATGTATATATATATATTACAGTGCTATAGAACTCATCAGTTTGTCATTATAAATTGAATGGATAACACCAAGCTGATATAGATTTAATTCTATCAAAACCGACAAAAAAGTATCGACATTACGTGAGAAGCCTTAGTTATAGTGATAAAAAAATGACAACATTATTAAATAAAAACAAAGAAGGGACATCCCCATTTTATCGTCAACTCGATATTAACAATAATAATAATAATAACAATAATGTTGTCGGAGCCTAAAAATTGCGTTTTCGATCAACGTACGTAAACACCATTTAGATAAGATAAAATTAATTTCAACACCTAGTAAAACTCGAATACATGCATTGAAATACAACGACAAATTAAAAATAGGTTAAGTAAAAGAACAATAAAAAACGCTGTGCCGTGTTTTAATATCCTCTACTCAAACAGTTGAATAAATATTGAAATTCAAACGCGTCCTTAAAAAATACGGTCGACTTATTTGTCCTATTTGACAGTACGTATCGTAAACTATCAAAATTATTGTTCTACGTACACTGCAATATATAAATACATACATATATATATATATATATATATATAATATTCATTGTTACTTAAAAATTATCACGATACAAATTACTAAATGCCTTATAACAATAATACAAACCGCACATGGAATTCACTGAAGAATTTCGAAGCTTAATATTTACAGATATAAATGTTGCTGTCAAGTATGTTGTTTAAAGTACTCATTTCAAACACGTGAACTGAATATCGAATCAAATGTCGCATAATAAATATAAACATGTGTATATATATATGTTGTCAAACTCACCGTGTTACAAGAAATAACAATAGATGAGCAAATATTGAAGCAGGTTAATGAATACGTATACCTGGGCCAAGTAATCACAGTAGATAAATAAGCAATGTATAAAGAAATTAAAGAACGGACGCAACTTTCATGGACAGCGTTTGAAAAACTAAATAATGTGTTGAAAAACAGAGAAATACGGAACTGTTTAAAAAAGAAAGTATATGAACAGTGCATCCCCCCACTACTCACATACGGAGTGGAAACGTGGTGCCTGACAAAATACGTTGTTAGGAAGCTGGTCGTAACGCAGATGGCCCATGAAAGAATAATGCTGGGTATCAAGAGGCTGGATCGGAAACGCAATACGTGGATAGCAAACCAAGCTGATGAATGTAATACAACGCGTAGAAAAATTAAAATGGAACTAGGCTGGTCATGTCGCTAGAAGAACAGGTGATAGGTAGACCATAAGAATAACGCAATGGAGACCGAGAGAAGGGCACAGAATCCACGGTCGTCATGCGGTGGCAAGATGACATCAGCCGGAGTTAAATGGATGAACGATGCTTAGGACCGAATACAATGGAAAAGGAAAGGGAATGCTTACATCCAGCAGTGGATAGAAATAAACGAATCGTGACCGTGATATATATATATAAGTATTCGCGGTGGCATAGTGCATAGAGTGCTCGACTATCAACCAGTCGGTCGAACGGTCGAGATTCCGTCTTGAAAGAGAATATTTATTTTTGAATTATGAACATAAAATACAGTTCTATATTAAATAAACATAATTACTCTTAGTAAATAGCTAATATAATAAAAGAAAAATGTATAAAAGCTACGTTGAAATAATAGAGGAAAATTTGAAATAAACCTGCCACAATAAAAAGAGAAACAAAACAAAAAAAATACAATTAAACTGAAGATTTACTTAATACATAAATAAATAAATAAACAAGAAAATAAGAGAAATTAAGTTAAAAACCGGTGTTTTAGTCGGCGATGTTTGTAGCGCACGTACCGATTACGTAAGCTAATGATATTATAAGTCGCCTGTGACTCTAATTAACTTATTTTCACGCATTCCGCAATTTTCATAAAAAATGTTTGCAAGTTTGTTGACGTAGAAAAATAAAAGCTCAAGATTTAGTAGAGAACGCATAACTTGAATCCTAGCAAACCTTGTGACATTAATCGCGATTCTGCTAGAACGGTTTTGTAACAATTGTAAATGTACAGTGGAAACTGAAAACCAAACAGGATTATGTTAACTTCGAGCAAAAAATATTTTTTTTATTTGTAACAGTGAGGTGGGATCTTCGATGAAATATAGGTGAAAGAATTCGAATAGAGCTTTGTAAGAATTATCAATAGTACGATTAATATGATTATTGAAGCACAAACGCGAGTCCTGAGTAACTCCTAAATATTTGACATCTTTAATCTATTTTATATTTTGATCGTTGATTACAATTTTAGAAAAATCTTCTTGGAAAAAGAATGACCTCAATTTCCTTGGTATGCAGTTCCAGCTTCTAACGTTTATAATATTTAGAATCTTTCTGTAATCTACTGTAAATTATATCCGGTCTATACGAATCGTAATACAAGGACAAGTCGCCTGCATAAAGAACAGTTTCAATAAATGGAATTTTAGGTAAATCATTTAATAAGAGCGGAAAAAGATAAGTATCTAACACACTAACTTGCGGAACTCAGCGTAATAAGAACAAAACTCTATCACATAAATAGGATTTTATTAATTTAATCAAAATATGTAGGATAATGAAATTGTAACATTTTATATGAAATTGCATCGTACCAGCGTCAATCGCTTTTTCTATATCAATTTATAATAAACCGGTGTGTTTATTCAAGTTGAAATTTTCTGTTATAAAATCAGCTGGCAACCTGATGCACTGTAAAATGGTAAGTTTTAAAAGTAAATTGTTAATTTATAAGAATATTGTTTTCTGATGAAAACTTTTGCAACCAAATTCAACTATTTATGCTAATTTATTTAAGATGCTTAATAAATTAATATAGGATAAATGTTGAAAATATTTGACATATCTTTTTCGGGTTTAGGTAGAATAATACCTTTAGCTATTTTCCATCTTACCGAAAAGTAATAATTTATGTTATTAATTTCGTTAAATAAAAGATTGCTTTGCGAGATAATGCAGAGATTTCGTCCATACCAATACGACTTATTCCTGGAGGATTTAATATGTTTATTAACTTCAGAAGGCCTAGCGAGATGTTTTACTTTCGAGCAAGTTCGGAATCTGTTTTAATTCACTTTATAGTGATGTGCTCTTGCCGCTAATTTGTTGTTTTGTTTACGATGTTTGAAAAATGAGAAGCGATTCTAGTTTATTATTTAATTTAGAAACCAGTTAATTAATTTGCGGGATCCTTTAACGGGGGAAGTAATTGTGTTTGCTTTATTACTGGTTTTCCATAGAGTATTATTATAAGGGGTTAGTTAGCTCGGACAAGAAATTATTCAATTTGTTGTTTTTCCAATTATTTAATAAGAATTTGAGCAGAAAATAATATATTCGTTTAATTTGGTCAAGCATTGTAAATTCGTATACTTGTCTCTTATAATAGTTTTTAAGAGAAATGATTCTCATAATATAACACGGAATACGGTTACGTTTTTAAGCTAGAGTTAACGGCTGAAATTTTTAGGATACTCGGTGTATAATTAATTGAGTGTGAATTTGTCAAAAACTTTGTCTATTACAGACAAGCTGTAAAAAGACTCAGATTAATATTATTACGAATAAAAATTTTCCAGTCCTCCACTTAAAATATAATATATACATATATATATATATATTTACCATGTTCGTAAATATGTTTATTATTTATGAATAAAGTTCTTCTTCTAACGCGTTGGTGTTAGTGTATTATGCTTGTCTATAAGTAGTATATAAAATAATATATGCTTTAAGAAGATAAACCTAATAGTCAAATAAGGATTGTGACATTGTTGAAACCTTTGACTAATATTAAATTTATCGGGGCATTTACATTTCACTGTATTTAGTATCACATACGCGCTTCTTTGCGTTGTATATAATTAGTACTTTGAATCAATTTTGTATATAAAAAAAATATCAGATGTATATATAACGGAGCGTATATTTAGTACGTAGTACCGTTAAAAAGAACGTTTAAAAAAATTTTAAATAAGAAACTAATGGAAATACGTCTTTTTTATATTTGTAACGTATACAATAAATCGGAAATGACCTATTTTTTTAATAAAAAAAAAAACCACGTCTAAATTACGACATTAAATATTGTTTATCCGGGAAGACGATATAAATTACTCGCTCTCAATAAAATAAAAGTACGTCTAGCGTAGGGAAAAGAAATCAGTGATAGATTAGGCCTTTAACTTGACAAGGAATTTCGATCAAATTTGAGGGTATTGTACACAATCAAAACAGCCAATCTATCTTCTCGATATACCGCCTATGTTATCTGTATTATTTCGACCACACCCTGTTCCCAGACCGTTATGTACGTATTGCGGAAAGAAATATGCACGATTTATCAAAGTTCGTACGTATAATACAGTCAACTGTATACTGTAGCTCTTTATTATTATTATTGTTATTATATTTAATACAATTACACTTCTATTATAAGCTGGCACTGGTTTTATGTATTAATATACAATTATATACAGACTTATTGTTTATGTTCGTATATAAGTTTTAATAAGAAAAGGCTGTATTTTATATTTTACATTTTAAACATCTTGTCGCTTACTGTTGCGTCACACGACTAGTGACTAATTTGAATTTATATCTGATTTAGCTCGCTACTCGTGCACACGATGCGCACTTTCGAGCACTACATATATCTAATATTTACTTTTGTAATTTTATTTTCCTGAAATTGATTGATTGATTGATTGATTGATTATTATTATTTAAAAGTAGTTTGTGAATGTACGTGTGCATGTCGGTATGTCTATTGGTGAATATGCGTATAAATGAATGTAATTAAAGTGATTAGTAACAGTTTAATTAATCTAAACAGCCGCATATTATACTTTATTCTATAAACTCGGTACACGCGCGCAGAATTATATAATTGGTTTATATGCCCGGTACATTAATTATAATTTAAGATGAATGCGTTTTATCTAAGACAAAATATTTGATAAACTTATAATTATATATTTTAGATTATAATGATTTGGCGAATTTTTTTTTTTTGTTTTTTCTTAACTATAAGTCAATTTACCATGTTCTGACTCTTATGTCTCCAACACTAGTGTATCTATCGGGCTGAAAATCATTCTGCAGATATATTAGCGATGAAAGTTCCATATGAAATATTTTCTTCAACTGTTATACTTCAAAATTGTATAAGCGAAGGGGTGAATTTTACTACTACGGCATCAACCGAAAATCGGGGAGTTTAATAAATGCGGAACGATCCATCTTTTAAAAGTAAATTCGATAAATATTTATCAATGTCTTCTTATTATTTATTATTATTTTTTATTATTGCAATTTGTATTTATATCAATTTCAAGGAAGATGGTGTATTCCTACTACCTCGTTACTATTATGACTTATTACCATTATTGTTATTTTTATTATTTTTTTATTTGTATTATTATTATTATTATTATTATTTATTATTATTTTTTATTATTGCAATTTGTATTTATATCAATTTCAAGGAAGATGTACATTATTTGTTGAAGCTATGTACTATTGATTTATTAATAATATACGTTTGTTTGCCTAAATGTTATGTAATGTTAAAATAGGAATAAATTTAATTTAATTTATTATTATTTCCTATTTTAATAAAAAAACACACAACGAAATCTGAAATCAGGACATTCTATTTTCTTCTAAAATTTCCCAACTTATTCAACACGTAATTTCCCCTTTCCCTCCGTTTAGCCCCACTTGAATGTATAAATGTTATAATGAGGCACCAATTAATAGTTCTTTATGAAACAGAATGCAAAGTGTGCATCGTCGAAGCAAATAAATCGGCAGAATAAGCTTCTTATTATCTAGCCATCCGGCCTCGACGAATTTTTAAAATTTTGTGTTTTACAATTTTATCGAGCTTTCTTTTTTACGCAAAGTAAATACGTTGTAATTTAATGTTAATTGGAATAAGAAAATCTAAAGACTTTCAGATTGTATACATTGAGGGTAATTTCCTCGCTACGATGTTAAACGTATTTTTCGGCAAGTTGTATGGTGAACCGTTAGCAGAGCATGTCGTGGTTGTCGAGCAAGTACGAATCAATGATTAAAGAACGCCCAAGATGTGCTTTATTTACAGCTGTTTACGACTTTAATAAGCAACTTTGCCAATTAAATCTGGCCACGCTGCATGTTTTATATATATATATTATCTTCGAGGATACTTGGTCTTATATGAAGTGTTCTACTGTATATAATCCATTAATATAATTATTGGAAGACAAGTTTATGACGGTCATAGAGCCCTACGATGAACATTGTAATGTGAAGAAATAATTCGATTCATGTTCTATATTATTTCGTGCGTACTATTATCCAGAATATTTTTTTTTTTAATTAAGAATACTTAACATACGATGTGAACAAACAACAATGTAATTTTGTTAGTGTATTTATACGTTCTTACAATTATAACAGCAAGTAGTATGTACACGTGTATTAACAACAAAACACGCATATGAAGTGCTCATATTTATCTACCAGAAACATAAGAAGCTAGATTTGTAAAAGTTTAAAAGTTAGGAAAGAAAAATTGAATATCTTAATTAAGATTAAAAAAGATACGTACTAATTAATTTGAATGATTAAAAGTAAAATATCTTTTTCTGGGAAATTATTCCCTAGTGGGTATCCTAAAAATATTATTTAAAAACAAGGGGCGATCCTAACTTTCAGTGATTTTCAAATTATATTTCATAATTAACGAACATATAATCTTAAATTTAAAAATCATCTTTCGATAAAATTATGAGTTATAACAGTCTATTGTCACGGGATGAGGCAATCGGGTAAAAACATTACGTGAGTTTTACAATATTTTACACAGATTACTGATTTTTTTATTATTCCAACTTGACTCAAATGAGAACGTAGCCAGCATTGACGAAATTTCTTCTTATAATTCATTGCAGACGTTTCGAAACCATTTAAAAAATTTGATTATGAACGATATTTCAATATTTTCACCAAAAAAATTCCATCATCTACCTGCAACTTCAGATTCACGGAGCTGGGGAGAATAATGTGCCGAAAACTAGAACAATGCACATGTATTCAAAAAGAAGCTTACGTCGTAACACCCATCGATGTCCTCGAGGAAGAGCTGCAGGAGGATGTACGACAACGAACGAAGAGCACTTCAAGAAATGTGGGTGATTTTCACTCGGTTCAGCTACTATAAATAAAAAGAAACCTGTATAATCTTCGAAAATTTATTTAAAATTCACAAAGTGTTTGTTCTTCAGAATTATTATTATTTTATTTATGTAAATCACGACTTAATTTATTTGAATAGGAAAAACGAATAAATTTTAAATATGAACGCGAGCGAAAACTGCGCGAATATAAATTGGAAAATTAAAATTTCGTCGACCATTTAGAAATAATTAGTCCTAAATCCCCGCACAAACTACATAAGTAAAAACACTTTTATAGCTGCTACGATATTCCTGTATATGTGTAAACGGCGAATTAATTTAATTTACTTCTTCGCGAACAACATTTTAAGGTTAAGTCGGAGCAAAGTAAGGTGTGTATTTCTACGAAACGTGTAAAATATTTGCAAACATTTGAAAACAAAATAATACTCGTTCGTCGAAAATGAAATTACGTGACGTAAGTAAACATTTAGTACAGTTAAAAACAGAGGAATAAATAAAATTTATGTGTATATATGTATACACACAAATGCAAATATGCATGCATATTTACACGCACACACGCATACATGCATATACATACATAATATATATGTATAGTTACATTCTCGAAACATTTAATGTTACGTATTTTTGCTCAGAAAGTTATAAAACTTTTAGTTTGTGTTTTTATGGTCCGTTTGTTACATTTTTATCATTCATTTTGAATCCTGGTCGTTCTCTTGTACAACGAGTTTAAATTTGTTTCTGGAAGCCTATCAATACATATACATATATTATATACACATGTATATATATATAGTAGTCCTAACGGGTAACAGTGGAGAATAAATACAAGGTATTGTGACGGAACTTATAATACACATTTAAAGATAAATCAGCAAAAACAAAATATAATGATGAATATAATGGAAGACACGATCGACGAAAAAATTGAGCGAGTAAGCGCAGATACATCTAGCTTAGGATAATGAGTCACAATGAAAAAGAAAAACAAGATGCAATTAGAGATGAAAGGAGAATATCTCTCGCCCGAATAGCACTTGGTAAGCTAAATAAAGTTTTCAGTAATAAAGAGATACCGAATAGCCTGAAAAGTAAACGGTACAAATAGTGCATGATGCCGGTCGTAACTTAATATTGGGTTTTACTTTAGAATAATTAGGAAAACTAAAATATTATTCTTAATAACAGACTCAAGAATCGCAAGATGATTTCATGAATAAGACAACAAACAAAATTATTGGATGCGATGAAACGAATCGTCAGGTTAAAATGGAGTTGAACAGGACATATCGCAAGCCAAACGTACGATGTTGTGGTGACCGATTGACGGTCGTCGTACATAAGGAAGGCCCATAACTAGGTGATGGGATGATATTGCGAAATGGACAGGAATTAATTGAATTCGAGTCGCACAAGATAGAAGACGTCGGAAGTGTCTGTGGAATGCCCACAACCAGCAGTGGGTTATACATAAACAACGCTTTTGGGATATAATAAAAATAACTTTTATAAACGAAATTTATTAATAGTAAAAATAATTTTAAAAAAAAACAACTAAATTGTTCAAAAACTGAACGAAAGATTACAACTGGTTATTGAGTTGTTTACTTAAATTATTTTCTGCAGGTTACTCTTATAAAACGTTCACTATTTACAATAAAATTAATTTTTAAAAAAACATCTGTGCCTCCGGAAGCAGGAAAAAAGTGAAACCTAAAGACGTTTCCATAGAAAGACACTAATTTAGTAAACTCACAATTTCGTACAACTTTCACAAAAAAAAAAAAAAAAAAGGAACACACTGCTATACTTAACTTGACCCGGCGATAACTCCAACGTTAGCTGTGTGCGCATGCGCAAGAGAAAGAGTAGGAACACTCAAAATATTTTAAAGCGTAGATATTTGTATATATATACACTCATATTAACATATTATACATATTTCTGTAGTGCTTCCTTAATAATACATATTTAATTTAACGAATTTAAAAATACTTCAATACCGCGTCGCAATATATTTAATAAAAACAATCTAATAATTTCACTGGCTACAACGTCATCGGGACTGACTTAAAATGATAAAAACTAAATCAAGCAATAAACTCAATCTATTATGTTCATTAGTATCAACATGAATAAACAGAAAATTCAAATTCTAATTGTTGATAGGAGCAATAAACTGCCACCAGTTAACTCCTCCAAATACTCCGTAGGAAATCGAACTATAAACTCTCGAATATAGATGAATGCAACATAAAGAGCAGAATGGGCAAAAGCCAGGAACGCAATGGTTCGTTTAATACGAGTACGATAAGACAAGGACATCTTTAAACTCGCCACGATGAACATAGTCAAAACTCTGGTGTTCCCTATTGTCAGATACGTGCGCGAAATTTGGACGATAAATGCACAGGCCAAAAAAAAATCGATAAATTTGAAATGTTTCGCCCGTATGCTAAGAATACCGTGACTGAAAAACACACTAATGAGTCCATATTGCATAGTCTGGAAGTCAAGGCACAAGAAAGGTTGTTACCAACGCCGCATTTTAAGATCTTTCATTCGCATTATGTGACGTGGATAAGATTCATTAGACAAACAGGTCGCCTGGCTAATAGATATATTGACCAAGAATTACAGAAAGTAGATTCGAAGAATGCTAACGAGCAGCTGATGATCGAGATAGATCGCATGACAACACTCGATCACTGTGTAGCGTGGAAAATTCATGGCTCTCGAAATCGGATAATACTATGAAAGAAGACTTATGCCCCCCCGTTCATACTAATATAATAAACATATGCACATTAATTTATGTTATATATATATATATATGTATATATATACTGCTGATCTAAACACAAATTTATATTTATACGCGATTAAACAAGTCAAACATATTCAACACTGATTTATAATAATTTTCAATTCAATTTCAATTTTTTTTTCAATATTACACTTCAAAACAGTTAGTATTCGCTGCACGAGAACGGGGAAAAACAACAATTTATAACAATATAACCTTAAATTAATATGAAATACACCGTCTTAAATGAAACGATTGAGAACAACATTCTAGCGATAAGTAATATAAATAATTAAATACATATAAGTAAATTAATGTTATAAACTAATTTGAGCTCAGTCCATGTACATACATAAAGACACTCTGTATCAGTGGTCATATATAATAAACATACAAAGATATACATTAACTACTTGGTTAAAATGTATATAACCACGGTTCGAAAGAGATAAATAAAGCCCAATATAAAATATAATAAATATACAAAATGGCGATCATCCAGTATGTGCACGACGCTTTAAGTACAAAAAAAAAAATATTTCAATAAAGCTCGAACAATCCGGAAAAATAAAAACGCGTTAATAATTAAATAAAAAAATAAGTGACTCGGGATAAACAATTTTGGCATATCAATGTACACCAGTTCGACCCCCACTATCATTATAATGTACATAATGTTAATTACGAGTACACACACATATCGTTCGGAACATACGATTGTACACATACGTATTAGTAAACACGCTTTCTTACATAATCGAAGTAAGAGAATATAGACCACATATTTCAATTTTTTATTAATTTCTTTTTTATCAAAATCAACCATATATAATATACGTTCTTTATCAACGAAACCTCAAAAATGCACAATAATCCTTCATAATACTGAAATAATCATAATAATAATAATAGTTCCCCTACATAATAATAATATCTCATTATCATTTCCATAATGACGAGAATAATTATGATGATAGAAGAAACACTTCTCCTCGCTGGTGTTTATTTTGCTTAATAAAAACGGGAATTCCGAAACAACGTTGTTTCGCAGTTTTCTATTTACATAACATATTTATTTGTTTACGTAATACTTACGAATTATCAATTACGAGTATTTGTAAACCCTTTGGTATATTAAATTATCGCAACATAAAACCTAATTACGCATTTAGTTTCATTTTAAAATTAGTTCGAGTCACGTTTATCATTACATAATTCTACATTTTTTACTTTTTCATCAAACGCTGAATAAAAATTAAAGCAAATAAAAGGAGCATCCTCTGCGCACGAGCCCTTCTTTTATTAATATATACACGATATGTATGTGTAAATAGTTGCCACACTCGTATATAATAGGTATCAGATTCATTCGTTAATTTGGACCAAACAATATCGTTTGACAAGTAAATACAGATTTGTCAGCCTACGTATGAGCGCGTGCAATTGTATTTTATTACTTGTACCGACTTTATAAACGTGCTAATTAACCGATTTATCTTCCCCTAGTAAGTAGATTTTAATCGAACTATATACAGATAAAGGTGATCCGTCAAATTTTCGAATTAATTTAAACAGAAATTTTGGGCAAATAAATCTATTACACTTATTTTCCTACTTAATGGTCAACATTTTTCTCTTTCACTTATTTGTAATAATTAAAGTATAATATAAAAAGATAAAAACTAAAATTAATTAAACTTATGTTTATTTTAACTAAGTCATGTATTGCCAATGAAAGGAGTACAAAATTTCGCAATGGGATTCACTAAACGTATTCGCGCATCATTTGATCATGTATTCATGTCTTTCTTTAATAACATTACGTTCTGAACTATACCTTAAATTACTGCTCACATCGTATAGCCGTCTTCCATACAATGTACTGTCTCCACTTCATCTTGAGAATTTGCATCTGTTACCAGACATAGCGATATTTCTAGAGAAGTTGTACACGTTTATAGAAATATGAGTTAGTTCGTACGTACAGCATCACGTTATGCTCTAAAGGGGAATCCCCGTAAAAAAAGAAAACACGCGTGTCGGAAAATCTTATCCCAGCAAATTTTGTATTTTTTTTTTTTAATCATAAATAAACCAGCCATATAATTCGAACTGTATTTAAACTATTTTTATTCGTAATTCATGCCCTCAAAAGTATATATATATATATATGTGTGTGTGTGTGTGTGCCTATATATACGTAGGCGTTCGCGAACATACACAACTACACATACAAAATAGAAAGCAAACGCGGATAGCGCTGGAGTAGATTTATGAAATAACGTAGAAAGAAGAATAGCGACAAGTTAAAATTAAGGAATTAAAAAGAAAAATTTATTCGGTCACTTAATCAAAATGGGCTGGACTAATAACGGAATAGGGGGGCGAACAATTTAAATATTGGGGGGGTTGGTAATTCATCCGGAAAGCAAGTAGGTGAAAGTGGAAAAAATATTATTAAGAATAATAAGTAGCGCGGTAAACGAGTAAGATACGAATGGAATAAAGCGAGAAAAGAACATCAGATGGTCGCAAATACTAGCACCATCCTACCGGTCATATATCTCCTTATCCGAGAAGCCGGATGTATAAGACGCAGAAATCACAGAGCATTCTAGTAAAGAAGTGCACAAAATGCTTCAACGCCAGGCCTTTATGTATCCAGAAGGGAAATGAAAATTAAAATAATTTATATATATATATATATATATATCATTCTGAGCATGTATCGCGAGCACCGTTTTGTCGTTTATTTGAAACAGGTACATACGCACACACATACAAAATAGAGGTACATTTATATTTTCAAAAATAAATACACGCTGATATTTTGTTTATCAATTTTTCAAAAGTGCATTTACGCATTTCGAAATATATTTTAAATTTCACCGTTCCTATTAGTAGATATAAGTCCGAATTATACTTTATCGTTGATAATTATATATTGTTGGGTGTTTGGAATTTTTATCGGAGATTTTCTAAGTTGAATAGTATATATATATATATATATTATCGTTGTTCACGGTACGAATACGATACTAATTATATTCGCCTAAATACTATTTGAAACTTTATTACAGAATCTAAGTAGAAATTTAATACAGGTGACCATTTAAATACTATTATTATAAAACGATTGTAACACATAGATAACCCGTCATACATATCGCAAACGCAAAAACAAATTACAACATATTGCGAATTTTGAATTAATTATCTATACCCGCTAAAAATTTCAAAGCAATCGAAACTTTAAAACATACTAAGAAACAATTAGTACAGTTTAACTAGTTAATAAATTACTAGAGCGTATTAAATAAAATTACAACCTGTGCTCCGCCTATCGTATATCGTTGATGTTATTACGATATTTTATTTTGCAACACGATTCGCGCGCCGCTAGTTTAATTTTTTAAAACCTTCGCGTATTTACAAAAACAGCTGTACAAAGTTCCCTCCCGGACGTAAGCGCTTAAAACACGTAAACGCTAACTTGTATAATCCACGCGCAAATGATTTTTCAACAATTTACCACATATTATTAAAAATCACACGCGAGTTCATACTAAATCATTTTTAGAGTTTTGAATTTTTCATCGGAAAAGCGCACTTTTTTCACGCGTCCTCCATTAAAACAATGCATGACATTTTAAACTATCCCTATATACAAGAAATAATAAAAAACAGAACCTTAAAATTCTTTAATGCGTAATGTCTGCTGACCGAAATGTCAATGAAATTGGAAACTACGATTATCAGTCTCTACGACACAGGTATAAAAAATATAAGACGAATTAAACATATCTTACTAGGGTAGCATTAGGTTTAAAATTCGATGATATTATAGATAAATTTTATTTGATATATTTTTGTATTTTTTTTTTCTCTTTAAATTTTATAAATTATTTTAACCATTGCGTTTAAAATTTAGTTATGAATTACACGTTGCAGGTTTAATTTTTCCTGTAAATTTCATTAAGCAATGAATGTTTATAACTATCACTCGTGTATATTTTTTAAAATTATTATTAAGTTTATCGGTTAAGGAATTTTTTATATTTCGGAACGATAGAACGCTATATATTATAAGTTATTATTTTCTTGTAAAATTTAATCAATCAAAATGTACTTTTCTGCTTCTTCATCTTCTTCTTCTTCTATTAATAATTGCAATAATAAAATAAAATAAAAAATATTTCGTTTCTTAATTGCAACTACATTGTTAATAAATTAAAACTGGGCGCCACAACGCCAGAGACGAATACATTATTATGTACAAATGTTAATTAGGCTGCTTACATTACTCGAGGTACATTCGTACAAGTAAAATATTCATACAAGTTATAATACAAAAACTCATATTCGCATATCATTATATATGCACCTGTCCGCACCCACATATACATACAATAATAATAATGAAAATGGAAATAATCATAATAATAACCATAATATACACATTATTAATTAGATGAAATATGTAAGGTATTAAAAATAAAAAATAATAACAACATTAGTCATAATAAGGGTACGTGCTGCTAAGTTCCAAAATCAGTGTATGCCATTCTTATCCACTAAAAACCTCTCTCGCAAATAAAAAAAAAACACGTGTGGTTAAATAATGATTCGTCATCAGCAGGTAACTTCAACTAGATAACGTAGTCCCTTAAGCCATCAAAGAAAATATGATTAATATGAGTTTCTAATAAAGATATATATATTAAAAAAAAAAAAATTAAAAAGAAGAAATTATAAAGGTAATCAATGAGTACTTGTTAAAGGAAGCTGACAATAAGTGTGTTTTGCACTGTCATCAGTTTGGCTTGCGGAAAGATATCTCTACAAGCTTTTTTCTAATCTAAATCACTCAATAGAGTCTGTCTTATGTGCAGTTGTCATTTCCTTTGATATTACGGGAGCTTTTGATAACTGCAGATGGTCCTATTATTGACATTTTAATTCCTTTATTGTAAATACTGCAAACATTTACACACACACACACATATATACAAGTTTGATGTACATACAAACATATGCAAATACAATATAAATAATTATATACATCCATTAAATGTACAAGTACGTGTATACAAAAATAATTTCTATAATAATCACAATAATTATGATAAAAAAAAAACATTCGTTTATTGCCTCTCGGTAGTACTTTTCTTTTTTCTTTGCTTAGTAATTATTCTTTCTTTCTTTGTAGCGCCCTACGTCTTTGACGCGTCGGCTAATTTTAATGTTCTGCTTCTTGCTGCTTTCACCAAATTTCCAATATCATTTATTCCTGTCCAATTCTTTATGTTCATTATCCATTCCATCTTCTTCCTGCCTCTTAGCCCCGCTTTCCTTCTATTCTGCCTTGCAGTATGGTTTGCAAAATGCGGTATTCTTCTCCCCTAATTATGTGTCCAAATACGCAATTTTCCTTCTCTGTATGATGTTCCAAAGTTCTCTAGGGCTTCCTTGTTTGTTACTTTTAAAGCGAAATTATATCTCTATTCTCACAATTTATCTCAAGCCGCTAAAGAAAATATCAAACCCATTTGACTATGTGAAATATCATCAATGTCTATTTATTGTAACGATAACGAACTACAACCATTTTCGTATGTTAGCTTTACAAAATTCAATAGGCACTTAGTCTACAAATCGCACTACTAATAGACTCCACACGCAACGTAGCAATATGCAAAAACTTCTCCAAATTCAAAACATCGATCGAGTGGGACAGCGATCATTCGGAGTCACGAACGTTTTTCTGGTCGTCATACTGTGCTTCTTTAAACCTGTCGAGAGAATCTGTCAGTCGTATATGGCTGGAACACGTGAAATTTCATAAACTGGTAGTAACTCAAATATTAAAAAGTACCGAGACCATGCACATCGAAAACTTTTTGTTGAAACGAGGCTGAAAAAATATCGAAGACAAAGAGATCGATTTAAACAATCTTTCGACGAGCGATCAAGCTCACGATCGGCTATCCGAATTCGTAAACAAAAACAGAACTGCCGCTACTGGTCCGAATCTAATCTGAATTCAGTCGAACAGAAGCCGTCACAGCGAGCGAATAACCGTCCGGACTGGAATGGCAAAGTGTGGAATAGTGAGGCCTTTATAAATTCGTTTTCGTCTTCGTCGCATGGTTTCAACAAGATGGTGCGACGTGTCACTGTTCGGCAAAAACGTTCGCAGAACTGAAAGAAACGTTTGGTAACGGCGTATTGTCGCATCACACGCGCTTGCCAGATTTGACCACTTCAGATTTTTTGCGGGGTACACCTTAAGAGCCGCGTTTATGAAACACGCTCACTAGATCTGGAAGACTTGAAGACTCGGATTTCTGAAGAAATTTCAAAAATTCAGCGACCTATGCCGGAAAATCTTGTAAAAAGACTGAGTGAATTGTAAATAACGGTTATCCGAACGATATCGTGTTCCACAAACGATTGTAAGCTAATCTTTTACTATTTTTAAATAAAATTTCATTCAAAAAATTTAGTGGACTAGTTTTTAATTATTCCATCAATCCGTCTTGTCTGGGTCACCATCGTATAATATTATTTGTAAGCGACACCTATAAAATTAACTATATATGTTTCTTTTTCTTATAAATGTGTTCTTTTAAATAGCGGTAGCTATATAATTTTTGAAACAACGATAGTTGAAAAATAAAACGACATATAAAAAACATTAAAATTACGCATGTTTATGTCACGTGGAAATTATCAGCGTCGAAGCGCACAAGTAGAATATTAAATAATATAGATAGAGTCAGCAACGATGAATTAAACGAAACACGATGCCAAATAAAGACAAAAGACAGCAGCCGGTATAGGAGCAATTATCCAGCATAAAATTTTTAAACAACTTTTCAACTATACCATAAACAGTAATTGCCATATTTCTGTATCGATAAAATAAAATACCGTCTAAATCATGAAAGACGCGTTATTACTAACGTAAACCGTACTTTGCGGTATGTTCGGATTTGTTTTTGTACATAAAGAAAACTTGTCGTTCATTATTGTTACTATTAGTAAAGTTCTATCAACTATATCGAGAATACCGAGCGACGCGCGATGAAACTAAGTCGATTATTAATTTTGAATTTAGTATTTTGCAAAACTTTTGTTATAATATATTCCTTATATTCTAATTTTGCGACTATTTCAAGCGCTTCTCATTTATATTTACTTTAATTCGCATAAATAAACGCACGCGTAATCCTCGATAGATTAATAAACACAAATATAAAAACTTTTACTTACTCGCCGGGTGTACACGTTAACAAAGGAATCCCGAAAACATCCAGCGCATAATACAAATCGTGGAAGGATAAAAAATGTAATGTATAGAAGTTGAACATTTAACGAATATTAAATGAAAAATTATATGAAATGTAATTAAATTAAAGTAAAAAAATATATAATTAAACCCTTTAATATTTTAAGCGATAGCAAAACGTACTCACATATTCCAGTTATTAAAGAAATATCTGTTATCAAAATACGTGCACCGTGGAGGGAAGCGTGTCTAAAAAAAGAATTATACAAATGGAAAGTTTAACGCAGAACTTAAAGTTCGGTTTTGTTCGTGCACGCGGTTCACTCCCTGAAAAATCGTTTCGATCGTCAATTTGGTCTCGGTATCATGTATGAGATGATTAATGTTAAATACGTACTCACTATAACCTTGAAGAAACCTTAATTTGGCAATTTTCCTTATGTAGTATAGGGATTTCACATCACGTACGAATGCAATATTTCACTTTTATAAAAGTCATCGATCAAATCAAAAATTACTCTTCTTTCTTCTTCGAATTGGTCAGACCACTTAAAATATCTTCATGATGGCTGTTTGTTCCTCTTCTTTTGTTCAATTATTAATATTTTTAAAATCGCTATTTATAAATTACGTATATTTTGTTATTACAGGTGCCGCCGGTTTACAAGATGTTGAACAATAATTAAAAATGATAAAGTTAATAATTAAATTTTGCATGAATAAGAATATTACGTTGGTTGTGCGCAGAATGTACTCATTTGATTATACATACGTCATCATAATCGTTCATTCAGTCAGAGTATTTTGACCTAACATTGAACCGTCACTTTAGGCCACCGTGTTATATCGATCGTGGCCTTCATTAAATTCTCGAACGTTAAACCTGTTCTGAATTCCATTTGATCAACATATCTGTTTAGACATCGTCCTTTTCTTCTCCTTACATGTACCTTTACCGGAATAATCAATTTTTCAATCCCATCTGATCTTATTGTACGACCGAAGAATTTCAACATATTTCGGTGAACTCGCCGGAGCAGCCGTTCGTTATTGTTAATATTTAACTCTTTCCGAATGGATGGATTACATCTTTTTGCTATCCGCAGAATTTGTAACATTCCACGATAGTGTGTCATTTCAAAAACTTATACGCGTTCTCTTTCCTTATAGTCTAAGCCTCACGACCGGGAAAACCAATGTTTGAACTAATTTATTTTTGTTTCCTCGATAATTCGATGATATTCCCAAATTTTTGTCATTCCAAATATAGCATTTTTCGCAATCATTCTTTTAATTTCTTTTTTATATCGGTCTTTATTAGCGATAAGCCAAGCCTCACCATCTTATATATATATATATATGTGTGTGTGTGTGCGCGTAAATTCGGGCGAAATAACGTGCTTTAAACAAAAATGTTTTTCTTAATAGCGGGATATAAGTAAATATAATCAACTCAAAATTTGTTATCAACGTAAATTTAAAAATTTGTGAACGAGAAAAAACCCCGAAATTATGATGAATTTGGCAAAAATTTTGTTGGTTACTATGTCTAAAAATTTTGTGACGACGCCGTGATAATAAAACTCCGGTAGAATCGTACATATTTAGTTTTGGTCGGGCCAAGAAATAATAATTGGATTACGACTTTGTTAAAAGAGAAAAAAGATTCCTATTTTACGCAGAACAGAAATTGATGATAGTTTTTCGCCAAATATTTACAAACTCCTTTTTGTGCGACTCGGTTTAATAAGGAAATTTTTTTGTTTAATTAAGCGGAGTTGTTTGTTTTTATAGGATATACTTATTTAATTTAACGATTAAAATTACGAAAAATAAAACTCGTATCGACGTGTTGGCGGTCTGGATTGGTAATCAGATAAATGAGTACATCAAATCCGCTAGTAAAATAAAGAAGTGAGAAATTTAAACTGCGCCTAAAAACGTTAACAATATTGTAATAAATCATACGCGTTTGAAAATTAATTCATCACGCGGGGATTTCATTTATTAAAATGGTAATAAACGGAGGGCCCATCGAGTAAAATTTAATTTCATGAAATCGTAAGGCTCGAAATGTTAGTTCCGATTAGTTAAGTTAAAAAAATTTATATATTAATGTATGCGTGTCGGAAGGAAGGATTTTCAATCAGAAGAAATTACTGGCAAACGGCTGTCCGCTAGAACGGGTCTCTAAGTTACCAAGTATCTTGACACAATGGTTCAATGAGTATACTGATCGGCCAACTGAAATACGAAACAAGAATAGAAAGAGGAAAGTTTTCCTAGACATAGTGACGAGAGGGACTTTGATGTTCATTTGCGATTGCGCCATATACATTGCTATGTCTGGTCGGCGTTGTTGTATGGCATGAAGAGCTGAGTGCTTACGCAAACTTCGGAAAAGAAAATAGATGCACTTGAAATGTATGTGTACCGTCGCATGTTGAAGATATCGTACCGAGGTCATGTCACAAACGCTGAAGTCTCTCGTCAAATGTTCAAAAAAACTGATTTGTTGCACACGCTGGCCACATATCCAGATACCCGGAAAAATAGCACCTACTTCAGCTTGTTCTAAATGGTCAAATAGAAGGCAGAAGAAGACCAAGAAGAAGAAGAACATCGTGGCTAGTTAACATGCGGAAATGGTATGGATGCTCAAAAAAAAAGTTACAGGAGGCTGCAACATCCAAGCCAACGATAGCTGAGATGATCGTCAAAACTTCGAACGGAGAAGACGTACAGAAGAAGAAGAAGAAATGGGAACATTATATTTCTTGATCATAGTCCGAGAGACACTAAAGTGTAACACCTACCTACACACATTCACACGGGAGCGATTAATTTCATAAGTAGAAAACACGTGAAGTATACCCACGCACAAAGTGTAATAATATACACAGGCGCATCGTAATTAATTCGGACGAATAAAAAAATTACTAAATCGCGCACTAAAGCGAATCGCCTAAAATTGTTACACGAAAAACAGAAACCACTATATACAGTACGCACATCGAAGACAAAGAGAAGAAATTATGTTGGAAGCAATAAAAAAATCTAGGCTCTAGATTAGAAAATTTTGTAATATAAATTTATAAAAATGCGGATGTTCAATTACTACTGATAGTCGTACATTAACTCGGTAAAACTTCAACTCGATAATAATACGCTTTATAGAAAAATTCGGTGTCATTTTTCCGTATTATTCACGGAAATAACATCAAAATTATGCACTACGCTGAATACATATGTTTTCTTTAAAGTCTGCGAATTAGTCAAATATAGAAAATATTATGCTACAATTTAAGCTAGGATATTTAAAAATTTAAAATCGACGCGTTCAATGTACAACATTTTTGATCAATTAAAAAATTTATATAATAAAAATATGTCTAAAAAAAATCTTGAAACAATTTATTTGGAAACTATTAACTATTTTCTCTAAAATAAAACTCCATAATTTATAAAACGATAATCAGATTTTACATAAACTATAAATGTAAAAAAAAAATAATAATAATTTAATTAAAAATAAAACAGTAAAGTACGCAAGTTCACTTTTTCCAAATGTCAATACATTTTCTACGTTATTAACAGTTTATTTCAGATAAAGTATTATAGAATTAAAACATCCAAATTGCACCACGGAAACGAAACGTATAATTATAACGTCGCCACTAGCAAAATTTTATTTACAACATATCGTCTCAAACAGTGACAACACACCTTAAAGAAAATTCGATCAGAATTTTATATATATATAAGGATTTTCATTTCATATAATCGTTAACAAATTACAAATTTTGAATAATTACTTCGTTAACGCAATCTAATTAAATTTTAATTTATCGATTTTTGTTAACAACGCGATACATGCACTGCCCGTAAAGAAAGCATTACATAAATTTCTAGTACTGATAAAAGTAGGAACATGCAGACAAAACAGCTAAAGAAACAACTGCTATGAGACTCTATCCATTAACACATATCCGAATATGATGCGATCATTTCTATCGAATACAGAACAAATAAAACCTTTCGTGATCTATGGAATACTATCCCTACAACTAATATGGCTATCCGAACAGGTTTTCATCTTCTACATTATAAATAAAACAGATCCACCATTGTGCGCTCGCTGCGTCCAGACATCCTTAATGCCCCGACGCTTGTTTCTTGAATATCCACAATACTCCATATACCAACCTCTAAAATTTAGTTGCAATCCGATGACCCAATTGCAGTACAAGCTCAATTTCTCATCCGAAATATAGATACGATCAACTCCATATAACAAATAATTACCTTCGGGTACTCATGGCCGTAGCAGCAGTACATTAATAAGGAAAAAAAAGTAATAAAATTTATGAATATATATCAAATTTTATTATTTATCATAGTGAATATTTACTAAATTATAAAATACGTACATCTTTCTTCCGGGTGCAAATAAATATTTATAATCACGCCAATGATAGTTATCGGAACTCTCGAACAAACATAAACCATCATCAGTACTCTGATATAGTAAAAACTAACGATGCAAATGATCGAGAAAGTTTGTCTCACAACGGTATAGAAACTAACCATAGAGACAATGACAGTAATTATAACGAGAGTAATAGTATACATAACAGCAATAATGTCAATGATATTAATAACGGATACGATAACAATAACGCGATATTTCAATGTTAATAAATATATTCTTAAATGAATTCAAATCTAACCCACTAATATCACTGTTAACAAAAATTATCGAAAAAACTTCGCAACGATGATACAAAACGCTACAACTTAACACTCGTGATAATATTATGGAACGGGATTTCCCAAGAAAGACACGAACTAGAAATTGTTCTTTATCAACAAGCTATAGACATAGCGTCTATTACAGAACCGCATTTTACACATGAGAATAGTTTTAAACTACACGGATACAGGGTATATTCAGCAAGTCACCCTGATGTTACACTTCACAAGGGAGCTATGGTGATCGTCAAAAGCTCGTTTAAACAGCATAAAAGCTTCTCACACAATACATACGCGTAGCAGATCGTAACTGCGCATATTGAAACATTTACAAAAGATCTCGAAATTTAGTATCATGGACAAATTCAGTATGACGCAACATTCAGGAAATTAGGTAGTAAAGGCGGCTATAACGCCAAATACAATGCACGCGATTCACAATTAACGAACAATTCTGGGGAAAAACTCTTTATAAGAATGATACGCGGTAATTCACTAGCTTATCTCCGATGATACCAACATACTGGCCCACACACGTTAACAGGTTTTCAGATGTTTTAGATTTTTTTTTATCATTCGCGGATTACAAAATTACAGTAGAGAATGTAGAACCGTCGCTGGTCTTTCGATCATGTTCCCGTACTCCCGGAATTACACGTGAATCCCAAGAGCGTATCCAATTAACAAAAGCTAACTAATAAAACCGCAGATTAGAATTTTTTCAGAAATAATGGAAAATAACAAGAATCTAAAAATTAAACTCAAAAGCAGCAGTGATATCGAAATAGATATTCAAAATTACATTAACCTTATCGAACGCGCGTGCAACATCTTCACTAATCACAGTTTAGAAAATTTGTAAAAGAATTATTACGCTCCAGTCCAAATAAAAATATTAATACGAAAAACTCGAGCAGCTAGAAAAAAAATGGCAGCGAACTCCGTTATCCATCCTTGAAAAAATTGTATGTACAACTACAGAAGAGAAATAAAGAACAAAATTCGTCGGTACAAAAATGAAACTCTCTGTCAGCAGCTAGACTTTTTGAACATTAATTACTTTATGAAGAAGTACAAAAAAAATGACTGAAGCAAATAAATGAATCAATTGGACCAAAACTGATGAAAATAAAACAGACGCATTTGCGCAACACCTCAGCACAGTATTTAGTCCGTTGCCACTTCTAACAAACAGCTCATCATCACAGCAGCGATTGAAGATACTTAGGTGTAATCACGTCGGCGCCGATCTACGTTTCCAACTTAACACTGCATAATGATTTAAATGTTTCATTTGTCCAGTATATTTACATTAGCCGATACGAATAACTATTTAACAAACTCAAACATAGCAGTAATCCTAATATTGCCAGAATGCGCTTAATAAGAGTTCCAGGCAATCCAACCAGAAAAGACTGAGAAGGAAGCGGAGTCGGAATAATCTTACGCGATACATTTCCTTGTTAATTTCATACTTCTACAAAGCATCCTTTAATCATCACTTATTTTTACCCCGCATAATACTTTATCTATACCATCTATTCATTATTTTATCGTATCGCAATTTAATGTCTCATTGGACATAATTAAATTAATATGCTAAAATTTATCACGATCACAGTTACCGGTACAATGAAAATTTAAAAAAGAAAAGTTAAAAAAAAAAGAGAAATAACTCATAATTCCGCATAATAATTGTAGAATTATTTGCATTATTCGCGAGTTATTTCGAGAATTGGAAAATACGAAATTTATCAATTAAACCCCCACCTTAAACCTTAGGTGTTTTAAAATTATATAATCGAAATAAATTCGTTTACTTTGAATATAATATATAATCGAAGCCAGGAGAAGATAAGAAAAAATTGTGTAGACCATAAATATTTTGTCGGTAGAAAAAAGATAACGAAGAAAAAAGAAAGAGAGAAAGCAAATGAAAAGCTGCAACAACGTAATAAAGATAACGCGAAAGTAAACAATTGCATATTACATACAGTTGTTGGAGTAGTCACTTTTATAGACTGTGACATTTAGAACTGCCACGACGAGTGATATTTTACAATTTTGTTTCCCCTTAATAAAGCATACAAAACGTGATCGTGGAAACGTTTTAAATAACACAATAACGGCGGTGTTGGTGCGCTTAATTTTCAATGGTTAAATGAATTATTTATTAGGGACTTTTGAATTGATGAGACTAAATAAATGAAAAGTTACTACAATTTATTTAGAAATACTTACGTTTTAATATAAAGTCATTCCTTTAAAATAATTTAGACGTACGGCTCCTGTTGTAATATGAACTGTTCCTTTCGTCGTAGTTCACCGTTAATATAAGGGGGGGGTCTTGATAACAGTATTTCGCGTGATCAACCACTCCTAGCCCTAGCTATAGATTCACCGATCGTTGACATTATATATATGTATTTTGAAAATGACAACCGCCATTAAGTCCATCCATTTGTCAACGTTATCGCTCTTCCGATTTCATCGTGCATAAAAAAAATTTACAGCACACTCGTTGATAGCGCGTTAGACCAATTTCGTCTAAAGTTTTCCATTTATTTCAGTACTGAATCGTAAAATATATAACAGCTGTGAGCGAAGAAAAATTCAAAACTGACAGATTTTCGAAAGGAACTTAACCATAAATAGATTGTATAATAAGTGTAGTAAATTGAAAATATCCATAAACAGTAATGCAGCCGAGAGTAAAAATAGACACGTTAACTTTTAATGTTTAACCCCGGTAACAATGGCCGTAAATTTATATTAATTTACTTTCACATAACAATTCATTGTATTAAAAACTAAAATTACAATTGCCGGCGTTGTGATGATATAAAAATAAAACCAAGTATTTTAGTTTATTTAGCTGATGATATAATCATCGCGAACATTCAAATTAGTGGAAATTGGAAAAAGGACGAATATCGTTTACGGGAACTTAATTTCATTAGTATAACAAATTTTTGTCGAAACAACAACAAATATTAATAAGGCTTGGGTCACCTCAACAATTAGGCACATCCTCTTAATTCAGCGATACATATTACAGACAAATATTTCGCAGATTTATCGTGACCGCGTGATCATGTAAATCGCAATACTTAATCAGATAACACCAAATTCGCGAATGTGGTCATAAAAAAAAAATAATAATAATAAAAAGTATCTACCGTACGTCGATTTATTGTAAACGAATTATCAAATTAATATTTCCGTGTTCAAGTTCATAATATCGCCATCATCCTAGATTGAACCTTCTAAATAATAAAATACCATTAAATTCTGTAACATTTTATAGAAACAAGAAAATTAACCTTAAATATAACATAAATTTTGCCAAACGAGACAGAACCTTAAATTTTAGAGCAATATATATATATATATATATACGGGCATAGCGCGTTGAGTACGCGGCCTTCCGTCTAATTGCCCAAGTTAAGCAACGGTACTTGGATGGGTGACCGCCGGCTCAGTGTGTTGTGTGTTGTTGGTATCTCTTAATTTGTCCGGCCCGCACGGGAGATTAGGCTATTTTCTCACCAATTTATTGATTGGAGAGACCTACGGCCAGCAATGGACCGATATAGGTTAAAAAATATATATATATATATATATACAGTCAAGGACAGAAGACCTAATGGAGATAGCAAGAAAACTCAAATGGACATGGTGTGGTCATGTCATGCGGAAACAAGCAGATAGCTGGACCAAAAAATGTATAGAATGGATACCGCTGGATAGAAAAAGGAAAATTCAAAGACCATGGAAAGACGACTTTGTTAAATATGTTGGGATCAATTGGATGCGGAAAGCAAGAGATAGAACAATTTGGAAGAAAATGGGTGTTGGATATGTTTCTTCAAAGTAAAATAAAAAAAAAAACAACAGAAAAGGCCTTTGCTCAATTTGGCCTTTTAATTATTATCATTAATTTTAATTAATTTACGCGTGTATTTTTTGGTGTATTTAAATGAAATAAAGGCTTTATTATTATTATTATTATTATTATATACGTATGGAAAAAATACATGTAAAAATAATTGACATTTAACTTCTCTAAAATCAAAATTCTAACTCTAATGCGTTATTATGTTTAGAGAAATTATTCCAAATAAAAGTGAAATTTTACGAAATACCTGAAATCTTTTCGAAGACTATAATCAGTTAGATCATCTAATGAGAGACAGTTAATCACCGTGTAAATTAATCACAATGATATAGTAGAATAAAGTTTCGAAAAATTAACGATTAGCAAACTAGTATAGAAAAACAATATTTATAATCTGTTCCAGGGAGGGATTTTTTCTTCGGGATATTCAGTTCATTATTGTTCAGAGCTTTTCCAAAATTAGAGTTAAACAAAACACCACCGGTGTGGACAAGTGTGCTTTCCCATCACCGTCACCGCAAGTCGCTGTTCGGACGCGGTGCGGACATGTATGTCCCGGGCTTTACACGTCGCATTAATCCTGTGATTGGAGATGTATACGTCGAGCAACTCAGTATCCAAAAAGATAATTCACAACATCGCAACAGCTGAACCAATCGTTAAAAAGAAATCCGCTGTTGTAGGAGACGCGTTTGCTTACTCGGACGGGTAAACTACTGTGAAAAATGAAGTATGTTTTTTTTTCGAAATAATCGATTTACTGTTTTAAGAATTGTTTCAAGTTTCGTAACTATTCACGTTCGGACGCCGATATTTCGCGTTCTAACGTTAGGAAGTTGCGGCATTTACTTTGAGCGATTATAAATATTTATAAAATCGAATAAAACGGATTTAATAAGGACGGAACGTAATATTACAAATGTTTACTCGATTCAGTTCAGCCATTTTCTCGCATAAACAATTAAGGACTTGTTAAACCTTTTTCGGTTAAAAATTATATTACCGTAACTAAACTTTCGCATCTCGGTTGAATTGCCGAGAGGCAATAAATCGATCATAATTTAAACAACTTTTTTTACTGATCAGTCATGACGATACAAAACACGCACTATTACCTCTAATGGTCTAAACAAGTACAATACGTTTAGTTATCTTAGACATTTTTCTTTCTTTAATAACTAAATTATAAAATCCGGTATAACGGTTACGTTAATAAAAAATTAATTTACACGACTGTTATTGCACTTATATCGCGACCTGTGTGCAAACCCCCCAAAAAGTCATTTGTGTCCCACAGTACGTATAGAAAACTACAAATAGTACAAAATCCAATTTCATTAAATACTACTACGCGGCATAATAATAATATTACCCTTCGCGGCGATCGCTTAAATATTCCACAGTATGTACATTCCTTTATCGATAAAATTTCGAAAACATTTTACAGAATTCGCCAAAATCGACTAACTACAAGCATCGTAGAATAAAATCTTGTCGTGAGATTTGTAGTTTTTCGAATTTTCCCTTATTTCGTAATTATAGAAAGAAAGAACCGTTTATTTATATAGTGGTAGAAATTAACGTATTTTACACAATGCGTATCGACTAATTCTCTTCGCGCGAAACAACGAATATATAAACATAAATAAAAATAATAATTGATAACTAGCGGGAAAAAGTTTCAACAGTGCGATTCTTGAAAGTAAAATTACTGAAATAAAAATATAAACAATATATACACGCAATAATGTTGTTAAGAAAGTTTGTAAAAAAGGAAAAAGAAACGAAACTTAAAAATAAAGAGTATAGGTCTTGTATACACGAACGAATGAAAATTAATTGAAAGTAAAATTACTGAAATAAAAATATAAACAATTACAACAATAATGTTGTTAAGAAAGTTTGTAAATAAAAAACGAAACTAAATTTAAAAATAAAGCGAATTAAAACGTTTTAAACGAGGTTATTCATAGTAAACACTAATAATCTTCCTATGTAGTATACAGTTAGTTTAAAATTATTCGGAAACTTAATAAACCATTTTATGCGCCGATCTAGCTAAAGGAATATTATTCAAAACAAATTGATGTACACACGAGATTACATCGTGTATATATATATATTATATATATATATATATATATTGTATGTATAGTCCAACATGGAGTTATTGTCTAAAAATGTAAAAAAATAATATACCAAATATTATCTAATCAATATAGGTATCAACTTGTATACACGAACGAATGAAAATTAAAAATTTCGCTTTTATAAATAGGTACGCGTATTAATTATCGATAAATAATGAGAACGTGATACTATAAGAAAAGTCATATTTACCTGCGTTACTCCAAGTTTAAATTATCCCAGTGTTATGTCGATTTTCCTCGCTAATTAAACCGCTAAAATATAATAAAACCATATATACATACGATCAGCACTGAAACGAAACCGGTACTAGAGCGAAAAATTCGATTATCACCCGGACGTGTGTACATATATAATGGCGTATGTATACATTTATAATTTTACACACGTAATACAGTAAACATATGCATATATATATATATATATAATATAAATATATATATATATATAAATAATTATGATTAATGCAACGCGCGCGAAATAACGAAACCGGATAGATTTTTAACAATTAGTTTAGATTATTCAAAAAATATCGAATATTAAATGAATAAATATTTTAATAATAAAATTTATATTTAAAACGAATATGATGGAATTTAATAATTCTCACGTAACAGGAGACAGTAATAAAATTTACGAAAAAACGCGCGAACTTAACGCGAAACAGCACTACCGACGACCTTGCATTATTGTAACATAACCAACGCGACTTCTAATAGACGACATCTAACAACGGCGTACGTGCTTCACTTCTGAGTATGACGTCACTGGCCTTACTCGTTCGACAGGTGGTTTTGTGTGGTTTTTTTTTTTTTACATACATACACAAAACAAAATAAAAAAACGACATAAGAACGATATGCGCGTGCGTTTATTAAATTATACGTGGAAATTTAAATACATTTTTTTATTACTTCCGCCCATGATGTATTTTTACTAGTAGGGTAAATTAAGGAAAAATATAAATATACTTTTAATCAGTTCAGTCACGCGTTGACAATTTTTTCGGCTAAATATTATAAACGTTTATACGTCAAATATATCGTATAAATATATTTTCCGAATGAATACATTCTATTTCAACTTAAAAAGAAAATAAACGATTTTTTTAAAGTTCGTGTACCCCCGTATAGAGAAACACACTATGACGCTAATAAAAGTGTTAAAAAAAAAATAAATAAGAAAAAAATAAAATATGTTCCAGAAAATGAGGAAAATATGAAGACAAGCAATAAAAAAAGTCTAAGGAAAAAAGCGAGAATACCACGAGTAAAGTGCTAAACACCAGGATTTATTATCAGAACAGGACTCCGCTAAAAAAACTATTTCGATCCTTGAGCTATACTTCGAATCTAAAGAATAATTTGTGATATCTGTAGATATATTTAAAAAAAAAAAACAATAGCAATCCCGTTTTAATAGCAAAAGAATACATTACAAGTTTAAATGAATTAAACTACTCGAAGTCAGATCATAGAAGAACAAAAATAAGGAATAAAATTTCTTACTGAGCGCACAAATTCTGGACAATATGATCGATATTAACAGATTTAATAATGGCGGAAAAATCAAACGTGATTTCTTGAAACTGTAACGAGTACTACCAAACATTATGAAGATTCGCAAATCTTTTCGTGTTACAATACAATCCTTCAATGATTTCTATACAATAAGTACACCTTTGAACACAGCAGAAAATCACTTTAAACCTATATACATTATCACGAACTCATTAACAAAACGATACAGCCTACAGAGGGTTTCGTGACAGCAATCAAACACAATGTGATTTTTAACGAAATGTAGACATTTAAACCAGCCTTATTTTCTCAGAATTTAGTATACACTTATACTAGAGGTCGACTTTAATTGTAATAATGTTTTTGATATGTTACGTCAAAAAAAGCTCCGAAGAAATTATCGATGCGACTAATTTAACAGTCGTTAACGCTAAAACCACATATTACAACTTTACGTCTAAGACATGGTCTACAGTGGGTCTAATTATTTGCAAACTTCGTTCGTCCATGTTCCATTAATAGTTTCCAGTTTAATTACAAACTTGAACACGTGTCCAATGTTAAGTAAACAAAATTAATTCAACTCGTATTACAGCAACCGTGAACAAATTGTTCAATAATTTTCCATTCATTTCAGTTAATGTTGCAAAAATTTTCTCACCAGTTTCTCAATTCTTCTCACAACACAAGAAACGCGTTTCATGGTAGAACTGATCCGAAGCAATTACAAATAGATGTAGACCATTAAATAGCTCAGGACGAACTCCGGTATCTAAAATTTTGTACATTACCGGAAATAACGAGCTCTAGCCCCAGATACACATTAAAACAGTTTAAAAGAAAATTTTGGAGGCAACTTACTTTAAACGTCGTAATAACGAGGTCGATTTCGAAAGTTAGGCGGAAAATTAATATAAACAAAGGCTAACTATATATTGTTTAATGGCTCATGGTCGCACATACATAAACATTCGCTAAGCTCTTCGCAACAGTCTGTATCGTTATTTTATCATCCAATAACTAACGTAGTTTTTTTTTTTGTACGTTCTCTCGCATCTGGATATAGTGAATTACGTTAAAATACGCCTTCGAGGAAACAACTCGAATAGTTTCCAACATAGCTGTTGTTATTCCGATTTTAAACACAGTATCTCAACAGCATCCTCAATCATCTCACTAACTGGAACACTCAAGGCTGTATCTTTATGAAAAGATTTTCTAAAAGATCAGCAGTTTTATGTCAAACTCCGAGAAAGTAAACTGGCAAATTAATATTTTTCAAGGCTGAGTACTCCAACATTATTTAAATACCTCCATTAGCCAAGCATGTACTGTTTGCGTGTAATAATGGTTACATGTCACAATATATCACTCGAAGGAAAGATGCTATAAGAAACAATAAACAAACTCATGGTTTGTGAAAGAAGAATGGTCTCTCTTTCTGAACACCAAAAACAAATGCATTTTTTCCGAGGCCAATAGTACCAACATGAACTGTTAGAATCAGTGACTTTTCTTCGACAAAACTAAATTGGTGATACTATGTACATCACCTGAAAATGGCTTGCATGAAGAGACTCGATAACCTCAAGAAACTCTCGCATACTCTATCTGGAGCTAATAAAACGTATCTGTTATCTAAACGTGATTTTATGGTTTTCTTGATGCGTCCACGCCGGCAAGAAAACAGTTCGACGATCAATCAACACTGAATCCACTCTTTTACCCGTAAATTCTACCACTCGACGTCATCCGATCCACTCCTTTATCCAGTCAATTTTCTGATGCAATGGAATATCCGATTGATCGCTACCATCATTATTTCCTACGCAGTTTTCTTCCATACCTTCGTGTATTAACTAATTTAAAAATATCGATATCATCCTCCGTGGTAGAATTTCCATGTTCTATACTCGTATTCGTGTGATTAAACTAATTCCATCCTTAAATATTTAAATGTATTTCCTCTCCATTTACAAATTTTTATTCCTCCACACCTACCTGGCCCAATCACTTTTGATCTCTCCCTCTCAATATAATAAGTTATCTTGTTCTTCAATACCTAAGGCTCATACTGCATTACATATGATGGAAATTAAACTCTTTACACTGATGGTTTCAAATTTTGGCATTCGTGCGATCAATCCTCTAACGTAAGAACGTTGCGGGTTGTTTTCTCTTAGAGCTGTTTAGCGTATTAATGACTGCGGAACTATATACAATTTTCTACGTTATTGAAATAGCCGCTATATCGAATGTAAGATTCTTATTTATACACGCTATACCCGGTTTCCAGAATAAATACAAACATCACTATTCGCTAGATGAAAAAAATTCTTACGCGTGTTCAATATTAAGAAGATGAAATAGAAATTATGCGGATACCGAGTCATAAAGAAGCAAAACCGAACACCGTGGCGATAAAGCAGTTATCCGCCATCCTAGCATTACTTTCAAACCTATCAATTTCAATAATGGCCGTCATGGATCAGATACGTAACCTATTGAACTTCCGAGCAGTTTAAATATTTTCGAGTCTACCGCAGTTTGCTAAAGATCGGAAGAATACAAATAAAAAAAAACATACCTTTCATATACACACAAGCATTTATTTCTAACTCAGAGTGAACCATTGTGCTTCTCTGCAGCAGCCTAATTCCTCGCATCTGTTATTATGTCCTTCCTACTCGGCTCAACGACTTCAAGTTAGGTTTGCTCCTTCGTTAACTGAAATCCTACAGCGCATAAAACTTACAATGTTCTTCTCTTTACGTAACTTTTTCTCACTAATCAAATTATCCTCCTGTGCCCCTAGTCTAAATAGTAATACAAGGTACTTTAAAAGGAAATTGAAAATTCACACTAATTCAAAAATTATTGGTAGAGATTTACCGTTTTCGTTCATTCTAAGTAGTCACGTAATACGCTCCTGCTATACTTCATCCGTACATTTGTCCGACGAAGTATTTATGTGTGTATATTATAATACGCACACACGCGCGCAGATATATTTTTGTATGTATATTTATTGATGCGTGAATAAGCACGTAGACAATAATCCGCGAGTTTTAAAACTTTATTGACAACAAAATAGTAGCTCGGTGGAAAATGGATATTTCATTCGCCATGTTTATAGTTAACACTTATAAGGATTCTACACGATAATAAATACGAGTTATAAAATTGTATTCATTTTTCTCGTACAAACCTGAATATCGTAAAGTTTTGTTTTCGACGAATATATATATATATATATATATATATATATATATATATATATATATATATATATAATGTCGTCACAGTTAGAAAAAGTTTCTTCAACAAATTATATGCTGCTGATAATTTACAAAATATTCAACCGAAATTATTATACAATGAAAAAAATAAACCAATTTAACCAACGAAATATTAAACGGATTGAATGAATCCAAAAAAAACAAACACGTAAATTTAAATTATCATTTAGAAAGAAAAATGGAAATACGTACAACTTCAAATTAGTTAATAATCTAAAGTTAGGTTGGAAAAAATTATACAGGAAAAAAAACAATAAAACCTGCGTAGCTGGAAAGGTAAATTCTTGTACGTAATGTTAATTGTAGTTTATCGATAATGTGTAAATTAGTTAGAAAGAAGAAAACTTTAAAATTTAATCGATAAAATAGCTAAACCAACGAGTTGCAATTGTACGTCTTTTTTTTTGGCTTCTTTTATTTACAGACGCTCAATTACTAACATCATTTGGGTCTAAGGGCAGGGTTATATGACATTAATTAATCCGATGTCGGCGCAAGAAATTTTAATAATATATATATTTTTTGAGTGTCATCCTCTAGTACTTCTCCTAGTGAACTGGTTGATATATTGTGAAGGTTTCGATGGTCTAGTTATAGCTACTTCGTCGCGCCTTTTATTTCCCAGTAGTGTCCTAAGATTGGTTTGATTTGAAAACGATGTGTGTGAGCGCACTGGGTCTCCTAGTATTCCTGATATAGAGCGTTGACTTTTTGTATTGTGATTGAGTAGAGGTCATTTGTTGCGAATCTTATCATTTTTATGTTTTTTGATTTTATTCTGGTGGCTTTATCGACAATTCCCGAGTGCCTGGAGTCCGAAGGAACACTATTTGATTTTTTTTCTGTATGAGTTTAGGATGATGAATTTTATGTTTACAATATCTAAGTTAGTATTTTTAATCAGTTTCTGAATCTGTTGTAGGGCGAATATTGTACTTCTGTACTACGGAAATGATTTTTTATTATTTTCAGTTTAGAGAATGATATTTTCACTTTCGGTACTACTGCGACAGGGGCAGTGTTAAAAATAGTTTTACAGCTAACGAGAACGTCAGGAATATTACTCAACAATGACGAGTGATTTTTCATTATGTATTTTAAAAAATCGGTAATGGACGTGATGATTTATGAAAATAAAAATTCATTAAATTTTTTTAGGGGGGGCCGTCAATTAACTTATCACTCTTTACTCTTTTGGAGATTGATTTTATAATAAAACTATATCAATTACTTTAGAATGAATGGGACACGTTAAATCTCGCACCACGGGGTTTGCGGACCTTCATTTACGCAACTTCTTGTGTTTGTATAATTCTAGAATACACTTTAGGCACCATCGTAACGTCTATTGTATATACCTAATTAAATTTGTTTTATGTAGACTTCCCACTTGCGGAGCCCATTCAAAGGGCGGGTTTGGCGAATTTTAGTCGGATTTGGATGAAATTTTTTTTGTTTTACTCGTCAGAGCCCCCCAATTCATGCCCCACGAGTGGTAGCTCCTAGTTTTTAACTGAACGTTTTAATAGGTATTCAAATTAAATTTAAAAAATAAATAAATAAATAAATAAATATTGACTAGCGACCGAAACTTATTCTACCGCTGGCCGCTATAATTGCCCCCTTACTGATCTTCGAAATAACAGCCGCTAATTCTCCAAAATACAAACTTAACGTAATTTAAAACAATAATAATAATAATAATAACAAAAGCGTAAATAATAATAATTCGAACGAAATTTCCATTACTTTGGTCGCGTAAATTAGACTGAAAGAAAAGAAAGAATATAAATATAATGATGATGATAATAATGATAACAGCCATAATTCGATTGCAAGCTAGACGTACGGAATACAACTCTTTTAGTAAAAAAAAAATGTTTTTGGTTAGTGGAAAAACATTTTTATGTTTTTTTTTTTTTTTTGTTTTATTATTTACAACCTGGATGATCAATATCAAATCAACTTTGAATTCTATAATTTGCACGGTATTGCAAAAATTTTGCGTATCCAAACTGCTATAAAATGACTTAAAGATTGCTTTTTTTTTCATTTTCTTATTTACAATCTGCACATAGTGTAATAAGTAAATGTGATGAAGGAACAGAAAATAATCAGATACACTGTTGATGGTTCATTGACCACAACTTTTTTTTTTTTTTTTTTAATGTCACACCGGTCTTTGGACCACAATTGACAATGGTAATATTCAACACATTTTCTTCATAATTAAGCGTAAAAAATTTGATTAACTATTTTCCTATTGGAAAAGAGTCAATGTCTGCATATATTATTTCCATGGTTTCCATGGTATGACGATTAGCTTTCTGAAAGTATAATGATTAATAGCACTGCCAGCGACCGTTGAACCATAACCGAAGTAGGCTGCCGTATACAATTAGTAGTTATCCAGTATCGAGGATATCTCGAGTACATTTTCTTTTCAATCTACGTAGATTGCTAGACAACACTGGTTGAGGCATACATGATATTTGAACATTTGGATTGTTTTTTAACTCGCTAAAAAACTTCTTGTAGCGATTTCTACAGTACTCACATACATATTCTAAATCATGATGCAGCGTGATATTCGAAACAAAATATGGAGCATTAGCTATTGAGCGGAGTATGTTCGACTGTAGTTGTTGGAAGTCTGTTTAAGTTTGATTTGGCCGATGTGCCATAAACCTCCAGTTCATATCTCCATGCACAGCTAAATAAACCATTATTTTACAGAATAAACTCGATGCTGATTTTCTTCGCATTATACATTGCAGGCTGTTGAATCTTGATTTAATTATTTGGCACACATGTTGAATATGTGGTCTCCATGTGAGGCGCCGATCAAAAAGCAGACCCAGATATTTAACACTGTTGTGCTTTAGTAGTGTAATGTCACTGATTTTTACAGGTTCGCAAGACCTTCGGTTTAGAGTGAATGTTACTTGTCGGCTTTTTTCTGCATTGATTTTAATTTTCCATTTGGTAGCCTACGAACTAATCTTATTCAGGTGTTCTTGGATCATAACGGATGCGTATACTGGGCTTTCGTGTGATGCTAAAATACAGATATCATCCGCAAAAGTAGCCAACAATGTACTTTTCACGATCGGTATGTCTGCTGTATAAATTAAGAGCAGCAGAGGTCCCAGTATACTTCCTCGGGGAACAGATGCACGAATTACATATTTCATCGATAATACTGAATTCAATTCTACTTACGACATATCTAGGAGGAATGAGAGGAGGAGAAAGAACTTTTAATATTGTCTCTTGTCCAGCTTCTCTTCAACCGACGCGATGAAGTGAGTGGCATATCACGATTTTTTAGTTGTAGAATAACTGGATTAGCGGCATTTCTTAGTCTGCTGAAAAAGAGCTGATATCTTTTTTTTGGCTACTTCTGAAACAGGTAGTTTGAGCAAAAACGCATAGACTGATTTGACACCAACCAAGGAGCGTCCATAATTTGTCGTAAGATTTTTGATTCCATCCACTGTAAGCGCCGGGTGTTAACTGGCTTAGCAGTGCCATATAGTTCAATGACATAAGTCCAAATCGGTTTTATGACGGAGTTGTACAATAATAGTTTGTTCTCAACCGGTAGCTTTGACTGTTTTCTACAAATTCGATTGAGCAGACCATATCGCTTCCGCACATCCTTAATTTTATTAGTAATGTGTTGACTCCAGGCAAGTTTTTTATCAAGGCACAAACCAAGATAATTAACATGGTTAACTTAAGGGATGTACGTCCCATCTAGATGGACCGATGACGTCAACCCTTTACTCAGAGTAAAAGTAATGTGTTTAGCTTAATTAATCTTTATTCTTCATCTGGTTAATCAAGGGCGAATCAGAGCTAAATATCGCATAATGTGATTTTATAGTTAAATAATGATGGATGAATGATATCCCTTAGATAGATATACTCTACTCGGTAGAATTTTTTCAAAAATTTTACTAACAATGGGAAGTAGGTTGATCGAGTACATCGGTGGGAGGGTTTTTTAGGTTTTAATACCATTTTAATTATTGAAAATTTCCATAATAAAGGATAATAGTTTAAACGAAGCATTGCATTAAATATATAAGTGAGTAATAAAACTACTTTTTTTTTGTAATAGTTGCAGGATTTCTGATGTAATAAGGTCAAATCCTGGTGTTTTTTTTAGACAATTCCATTATTTTTTTTTTCAGCTGGTGAGATATGTTTAGGTGCTTTAGTTATAGGTAAAATCAAATATTGAAGGACCCTATTTACGTGGCTGTGATCTACAATATCGTTGTGTACCTGGAAGGTAGCTGAAAGGTGTTTTGCAAACGTTTCTGATTTTTTGGTCGGTACTGAGAGTTATTAACTTTCTGATATAAATTGGGATATAATGTTCCCCATTTGATGTGCCTATTTTTAATGAAGAGAAATCCAAACAGCTTGTTGTATTTGCGATGTAAGTCTGTTTACCACTTCATCGAGGTCATTGAAAGTTTTAAGAGGAGTTTTTAAGTATATTTTTTCATTTAATAGTTTTTGGAATTTATAGCTATTATAATATATCTGGTGGTAAACTTTACAAAGCAATACAGGGCTATAATTTGATGAAAGATCATGTAGTACTTGAGCCATAACCCGCCCTAGCAAACGTTTAGAGGCAATATATATATATCAAGTATATCAGGAAGATTCCAATGGGAAGCCGGCCAATATGTTAGTTCATTGGCGGAGATAATTTCACACTTATTAGTGATGGAAGTTAATAATACACTTCCACATGGATTGTTTGCTCTGCAGGTTCACTGAAAGTGTTTAGCGTTATAATCGCCACCTGCAATAAATCTAGGACTTTGGAATTTAAAAAATTATGAAAACATTTGATGTGTAATTTTCTGATTAGGAGGGCAATACACAGACGCAACATTCATGACAAAGTTAGAAGTTGAGACACAGATTATTGTTGCCTGAAGACATGTGGTTGATAAGTAGGGGACATGAGTATGTTTAAGAATGTCAAGAATAAGCACTGCAGTACCACCATGTAGAGTGCCATCTGGATGGTCTCTTCTATCGGTTAAATAGTTAGACATGTAATCCTTACTATTAGCTGTAAAGTGCGTTTCTGTTATTAGAACTACTAGATGAATACATTTTTCATGAAGTAGAACATAAAGTTCATTATATCATGAGGTTAGTCCATGAGCATTCCAGAGAAATATGACTAAGGAATGATGATGTTTATAGTCTAGACAGAATGTTGGATGATTTAAAATTAATATTAATGTTAAATTTATTTTGTTCTGGTTGCGCGAAATTAAGTTTAACTGGTCAATCTTGGCTTTGTGGATAATCAATATTTTTATTGCAATTCTTTATAGATAGGGCAACCTTCGTAGTTAGCTGGATGAACCTGCTTGCAGAGAGCACAAGTAGGTGGAATGGCGACTGGTTTTTGACATTCATTCGTGAGATGATCATTTCCACAGCAGTCATATTTGGGATCTTTGGCACAGTAATGTTTAGTATGCCCATATGACTGGCATCGATGACACTGAGGCATAGTTTTATGACTGAGAGGTTTCTCTACTTTAATAACTGTGTCTAGTAGATACTTTTCCTTAAATATATTTGCATTATTTAGATGTTGATTCAAATCAACAAAAAATAATGGTAATAGCATTTTTGTCTTATTTTGTATTATATTTGTAACTGATTTAACCGAGTATCCCATATTGATTAGTTCTTCAATGAGCGCTTTAGTTGATGCAGAGAGATGAATGTTTCTTATAGCCATTCTAAATGGTTTGAGTTCTTTTAGTTGATATCCAACACGAATTAGGTTATCGTGGGAAGGTAAGACCTAAAACCTTCCAAATATGAAAAGTACTAAGAATATGATCCCTCAGTAACCTGCACAGAAGGGTCTGATAATGACAGGGGACACTGCATCGCCATTAGGGGTGGCGGCAATATCGACATGCGACCCCGAATAATTACAACAGCAATTGGAAAAACAATGTTAAGGGAAATTAGCTCTAATAGTAAAAATAATAACAGAGATAATGATAGAAACAAAACTATACTGAGATAAGCTACCTATAATGTCCGCTCATTAGCTACAGCTTAAAATTCCTGCAATACAAATTAGGAAAAATTAAGTGGCATATACTGGGATTAAGCGAAGTGAAAAGGCCTGAAGAAGAAGAAATTATATCAAACGTTGGCAACGTAATATACTGGAAAGGCAGCGACACACGACATAATGGCATAGGCTTCATAGTGCATAAATTAATGAAGGATAATGTCACGAAATATGTAGGAATTTCAGACAGGCTGACATACCTTATAATAAGAATCACCAGAATACAACAATGCAAGTAATACACATATATAACTATACAACTGATAGTGAAGACATCGAAATTAAAGAATTATATGCAAACATCATAAAAGTAATGGAAATAGAAAAAAGAAATTATACAATCATCATGGGAGACTTGAACGCTAGACTTGGTATAAAAGTACCTGAAGATCAGAGTAACTACATAAATAATAGTGGACTGGGTAAAACGAAATGCTAGCAGACTTTATGAATGGTAACAAACTGTATGCAGTCAACACATACTTTAAAAAGAAACCACAACGAAAGTGGACATGGTTCGGACCAAACGGCAAAGTAAAAAGCGAAATCAACTACATATCCTCAAACATCAACATCGTTAAAAACTTTGAAGTACTAAATCGAATAGGAATAGCAAGTGATCATCGGTTAATAAGAAGTACGACAGTCCATTACAGTTCTGTTACATAATAAAGGTGATAAAAAAGACTTAAAAAAAATTATAGGCCTATAAGTCCATTATCTATGCTGTATAAACTTCTTACCAGTATTATATCAAATAGACTCGAAGCAACACTAAATAATAAACAATCAATTGAGCAAACTGGATTCAGGAGAAACTACAGAACTACGGTTCATATACAAACGATAACGATATTAATAGAAAAATATAAAGAATATAATATACCACTATACTTAGGAATAGTGGATTTGGAAAAAGCTTTTGACTCGGTAAACTTCCGACAAATTTTAAAAGCACTAGAAAACAGAGAGGTAAATAAGCATAGAAAATATGTACGAATTACCAACGGCACAAATACAACTACACGACGTAACAGGAAGATATCAGATCAAGAAGAGAGTGAGATAAGATGACACTTTTTCGCGCCAAAGTTATTTAATGCCGCTCTCGAATTCGCTATAAAAAAGCTACAATGGGGAACCAACGGTATAAATATAAATGGCAAATATATAAATCATCTTCGTTTTGCGGAAAACATCATATCAATAGCAACAGATCAAGATCAACTGCGGGAAACGATGCTGGAATTAGAAAAGGCGCTGAACGAGATTGATTTTGAGAATAAACCTAGAGAAAACGAAAGGTGTTAAATATGAAGAAGACAATGGAAATGACATGAACATAAATTTAAAACAAGATGTCGTGGAAACGGTAGATACCTTCATATACTGATTAACTTACGTCTGCCCTGTTTGGTTTTCGGTTTCCAACAGTACTCATAAAAGATTACAGCCGTTACAAAACCACTGCTGCAGAATCGTATTAAACGCCCGTAGATGTACTAATAAATTGCGTGATATGCATTCGCGGCTTAACCTTTTAAATACACTTACTTATATAAACAAATTATCTAGTAAATTTTACCATAATTGTATAATGCGTGACAGCGCATTAATTAACACTATAGGCGATTACGACATAGTCTCACCGTACGATATTCTAAATATAAACACCGCAGAATTAAACATAGATTACTTGTTTAAGAATTATTTTCCTATTTACATTGTTTTCTTGTAGGTTTTTTTTTTCTAATTTTTCCTGTACTAAAAAGTTTAAAACTTTAAATTTTACGTTTTAAATTTAAATTTTATTACATATACATTAGATGTCGTTGTTATACATTAGTAAGTTAACTGTTAAGGTGTATATATATATATATATATATATATATATATATAAAAGTTACTTAACATTCTTCATTATTCAATTATTCATGCATTCATTGTTTTGTAAATATATTTCTTTCTTCTTCTCTTTTATATTATTATTTTTTTTCTAGGAAAGATGATAAAGTAGGAAAAAATCAATTTCTTTTATTCTTCGAGTAATAATTTTTATATTTCATATTTACTATTACAAGATACAATCTAATCAATAAATTTAACGTCCATAAATACCCAGCTTCTGACAAAATTACAAATGCTGTTAATTGTTAATAATAAAAATTCTGACATATTTTTAAAGTTGTTTGAATCTTTATTGAAATTTAAGATTTTTCCCGATATCTGGAAAGTCGGGTATATTAATCTTATTAATAAACCAAATAAAGATTTCATTAAATATAATACTTACAGGTCGATAATTCTAAATTCGGTAGGCAATCTTTATGAAAAGATGATTAACGTGAAACTTTTAAGTGAAATCGAATCTAATAACATTGTTCACCCGAATCAGTTTGGTTTTAGATGTAATTATTCAACTAAGTTGGCAATTATTGATGTGTAGAAAAATAATAATTTAATTATTGTTGTTACTATTTTCTACATTAAGGGTGCATTTTGATAATTGTAATGTAGAAGTACCGAAACGTAATTACGTAAACTCCTATTTGATAAATATTATTATTAATTATTTAAATAATAGGAAAGCGAGAATAATATCCGATGAATTTACTATAGTAAGAAATATTTCCTGTGTAGTTCGTAAGAGCTCAATTGTAGGTCCTATACTATGGAATATTTTATATTCGGATATACACAAAAATCTAGACGCTGATGACTTGTGCGTTATAATAAATCTAAATTCTCATTTTCAAATTTATAACATCAAAAATATTTGTAAAAAACTCCAAATCACTTCCGAACAACTTGGTCTTGAATTTTCAGTAGAATAATCTGCTACGATCGTAATTAGCAACGGAGATATTTCTCAGTTTAGTAGCCATTTACGGACTACTAAGTTAATTTATAATCAACCCATTCCTATTGTAAAATCGGTAAAATATCTAGAAATAATCCTAGTTAATAAGTTAAAGTTTAATCAACATGTTAAATATCTTCTGAATAAATTTAATAAGAAATTCTTAATGCTCCTCAAAATTCTACCGAACATTGGCCGTATTAAATATATAGAGGATGTGTAATTATTTATCAAGTAGCAATTGAATGTTTAATTATTGTCCAAGTATTTATGTTCACAAATTAAATTAAATTATGTTTAATAAAATTTTACCTACACAAACGAGCTTAGTGTTGGCTATTTATATAGAACTGTTTTAATCATGGGTGCATTACTTATTACAGGGATCTTGCCTATTGATCTAAGTATTTTCAAGTTGGCTCTGATTTCAGAGTCCAATATGTTTACTTAAATAAATTGATTACAATTAAAACTGACGTAAAAGATTTTTTTTATTCTTCATTTTGGTAAGGTATTAAATTACAATTTATTTAATTGTAAGAATTCATTTACTAAGAACATTAATTAATAATAACGAAGAAAATATCTCATCGATATTGTTATTTTTTTTTTTAATTAATTTAAAACCATAAGAAATTGGATAATATCGCTCTTAAGCGAAAGTCATTGATAACTTACTACCATAAATGCTGGATAATGTAAAAAAAAAACAGTCACTTTTTCTCAATCAGAATGCGGTCGATTTTGCTCTAATTCTGAAATACATTTGGTATACGAGCAAAGTTTGAAAATACATAGATACACTCTGTATAGAGTGCATAATTATAATGAAACAACTCATGGAGGTACCGTGATCTACAGCTCGGATAGGAAGTATAAAAAATTTTCTATAAATAAATATGCGCTCCAGATCATCGCGGTCACTATCGAGATAGTTCGAGAAGTCCTCACTACAGCAGCAATTTATTGTTATCCTGGATTCTACATACCCCCAAAGAAAATTTAATGCGATATTCAGAGAGCTCGGAAATACATTCCTATGTGGTGACTACAATGCTAACTCCTCCACTAATAAACCAGGGCAAATACTTGTTTGTGCTCTTTTATAACAACTGTCCAGATATTCCCACTCCAATGTTTATATTGACCAAACCACTCTAACAGATTACCCGATGTATTAGAGACTTTTTTTTTTGTAATACGAGTATAACAGTACAAAAACAAACTATGTAAAATTGTAATTGATCTCTCTTCCAATCACGTTCCGGTTTTGGTCACAGTCCATATTAACGTTAAACCAACTTACAAATGACATCTCAGTTTTTCCTGCCTAGTTGAAAGTAACATAAATCTGAACAATAGGTTAAAATGCGAAAACGACATTGACCTGGCGGTACAGAGCAGATATTATTCAAAACGTGTGTAGACATTCCGCCACACAAGCGACAAAAAAAAAAAAGGTGAGGGAACCTTTAAATTCCGATAAAAATAAAAAAAAACTGACAAATAACAACGTAATCATTATCCATCTCTCAAAGATCCATAAAACCAACTACAAAGTAAATTATAAAAAGAATTTACAAAAATGATTTGCTCCATTATCAAGTGTAGCCACTAAATCGAAACAGCAAATACTCATGGACTAAAATGAAAAAGTTGCTACTACCGAATCATGAGCCATTTAACATCAAATTAAATAATGATCGTTGGACAAAAACTAGCAAGTAGAAATTTAATGCTTTCGTCCAATTTCTTAGCAACATGCTAAATACAGAAACCATTAAAAATTTGTGAAATATACCTTAGGCAAACCACTACCGTCTCAATGTATAATAGGAACACTTTAACAGAAGTACTACAACGTATATACACAACTCCTAAAAAAAAAAGCTCCAGCATGTGATGAAGTCGCTACAGAAATTTCTTACCAAAAGGTAACAGTATAATAAGAAATTGATATTTACATTTATATAATAAGAAAAAATTGTAACGGACTGGAGACGTTGTGCTCTTATTAGCTTCTCAATGTTCTCCTGTCCTTAAATTTGTAAATAATCTAAATAATATCTTTACTTAACTTAATTTTTTGGGAGTCCTTTATTTCATTTTTCGGCATGAAGATCTATAAATATAACAAGACACTGTTTAATATCCCGATATAATGCCAATTAATATTTTTCTCTGTTCTTTTCTGATCTTTTTTTATCGTTTTCTTAATTTTTTTTTTTTTAGAAGAATATCATGCTGCCATATTGTATTATCACTTTGTTGTAGAATAGTCCAAAGGTATTGTTTTATAATGCGTTAATTTCGTAGTAATATGTTTTAGTTTTGTTTAAAATGGAGCTGACGTGTGCACTGAATTTTAAGTTTTCATCGAGATTTATTACACAATATTTCAATTCTTTATTAAATGTTATTTTTTCATTGTTTATACTTAATAAATATTCTTTATTTTATTTTTTCCTTAATCAATATTGCATTAGTTTTTATGTTATTTAAATTGAGTCAAATTTTGTTAAGATTATTCTGTAAGTTGTTCACTTGCTGATCTCTCGGTTTCCTTAATCCGGTTAATTCTTGCAATGAAAAGAATATGTAATTATCAATTTCTTATTATTAAATAAACAGTATAATAAGAGTGGGATATTTTCCAAAAAATTAGGAAAAAAATCTGTCATCACAATACGTAAGTCATCCTCGTATTGACCGCTTAGTCTTCTACCTCCGATAACAAATATTTTTTTTAAAAAATGCGTTAAACTATTAATTCAAAAAATTACCGAATCATCATTTCGGTTTTCGTACTGCGTATTCGACCATATAGCAGTGTCATAGACTGGCTGACGGTCTACACTCGAAAAACGATAAATATGATCTGCAGCCTTTTTAGATGTCTTCCAAGTGTCTGATATGGTTTGACAATGAGTTTACTGCATCTGTTCCTTCCAAAAAATCTCTACGAGTTCTGGTACCTGTCCTATCGATCATTTGTAGTAGAAGTAAACGACGCGAGAAGAATTTTACGTCCGATCGTCTGTGTCATAATCGCTGCATTTGATTTACACAGCCGATATACATACATCGAACTCAAACATTTTGGCGACATTTACGGACGACGTAGCCATTCTTGCAGATAATATTAATCCGAACTACGATAATATAGCGCTACACTGTGAGAATGGGTCTGCCAATGCCTACGTGAATAAGCCTTGAACGTGCTCGTTTTACGGGTTAACTCCCCATATACAACTCGCTAATAGAACTTTCACTTCAATATGTATTTTAACGACGGGTACGTACAACAATACAGGAAGTTTCAGTTGAAGTCCAAATATCAATCGAATGCATACTCTTAGTCAACTAGTCCACCCTTCGATAACTCCATGCATGGTGGCTAAGCGATACTCGAATTGGGTGGCACGTGAAGAAGAAAAAGTGTTTGTGAAGATTAAAATTATCGGTAATAAAATCAGAAATTCTCGCAACTTGATGCACTGTAAAATAACCTGATCTATATCCAAACTGTTCATTGTTAATAATGCCATTTTTCGAAGAGAAAGTTTTTAACTTATTCAGTATGATTTTCTCCGTAATTTTGCTTTAGTAAGCTCATTGGTCTCACATTGTTAATACTATCCTTTCCTGGTTTGGGTAACACAATTACTTTAGCAATTTTCTATTTTGATGGAAAATGTGCTATCCTGGACATGCTATTAATAAATGATGAGTTTTCGCGATAGATTTTTAATCATTGCTGGGGGATTCCGTCATATCCACATGTTTTATTTTTTAATAGTTTAATATGTTCTGCAACTTCAGAAGGCGCAATGGAATTCCTGTCATCGGTACTAATATTACAAAGATTTGTTAGCTAATCTTTGATTGTTTTATTTATGTTATAGGAATTGACTCCAAGAAACGACTACTGATATTACATATATGTGTGGTGTGAGTACCTCTAACTTGTCTTTTGCTCTATAGACAAGAGTGTTAGTGAGTGGATCTTTAATTAGTTGAAGCGATATTATGCGTTTAGTGAAATGTTTATTTATTTTCCATACATGTTGACTGTAATTTTTTGTTTTGTAATTATTTTATTTATAGACGCTCGATTGATCATTTGCGTCTTAAAGTCGGTTATAAACTATTTTTTAAGTTAGTGTCTGTAAGATACTGTCTGCAATTGTTGATAGGAAATTATTCCAAGAGGAGTTTTTTCAGTTATCTAGTAAAAATGTAGTTAATTTGTGTAGAAAAAACGTATACAACTCTCATATTTCGTTATAATGGTGTATACCTTCGTTTATTAGCTTGATGCCTGTAATTATTGTTAAGAATTAAAATTACCAGTAGTGTTTATTGTAAGTTTTTACATATAGGCTGCACTGCAGTTAGTTTACTTTTGGTTAATTTTTTCCTTTTTAACGTGTCATCATTCATTAAGTTCCGTCTCCGTATCGGAGGTAATTTAATACTTACCTATATTTTGTTGTATAGTATAAGTAGCGTACAAATATAAAATGGCGCTAGCACAGTTAAACACACATACACACACCCGGAAGAACTGCCTGTAATCGCTTTGTTGTCACGACACAACGCATCCCCGTGTGTTTTTGTAATCTACTTATTACTAGCGCGCATATGGTGTTGTGCATGGTGATTTGTAATTGCCTTCCATGCGGGAATATTAGGATTATTTATAATTTTATTTTCTAAATGATGATATGTTTGCGTCAAACCCGGTACCTTCAATACAGAAGTCTGCTCCTGGGCCAATCGGCTATTCCGACTTTAACATGTAATAATAGTAAAGTATGTAATATAATATAAGAGTTGGTTCGGTGATTCAACGTATATCATTTCTTAATAAATAAAAAGTAATATAACATAATAGGTTATGGACACGGACGCTTTAAATAGATATTTACTTTTATTCATCATTGGGTTGTGTTTTCATTTACACTTTCCAGGTTTGGAGATGTATATAAATTTTGATGAAGAATTATTTTTCAAAATCTGTTTTATAAATAAAATTTATTGTAAATAAATCTAAAAGTGAAATTATGTCTGGCTAGTGAAATATGTATATCAAATTTTAAGTTGTCGTTATATAAATAGTTCTAGTAATTCGTATGTAATATTTATCGTGTATGTTTGAAAATGGTGTGACTGTCGAAATGCTTTGCAATAAAAAAAAACTTGTAGTGATTAAACTGTGTTATGATTTTATTCGGTTTATAATTATCTAAAGTGTTTAGTTGTTCAGTAAATTAGCCAAGATAAGATGGATTTAGCTAAACATATTAAACCACTAGCTAATGAAATAGATTGACCGATTTGGAAGAGGAAATTATGCGATTTGTTGGGTTAAGGCGTGTTAGACGTCATAGACAAGAAGTTAGAAAAGTTCCCCTAAAAGATGGCGCATCAAAAAGGAAAGAAGAGAAGCGTATCGAAAAGCTAACAGTTATGCTCTATGATCACTAGTAGAATTTCCAATACTGTATATTAGAAAATGATTAACAAAGTTACAGCTCATGATGCTTGGGAAGCATTAAAATTGCAATTCGAAGCTACATCAAGTGATCAGTTATGTAAGGTTGGTGCAGATTTTTTCGCATTTAATTGGACATCAGTTGACGACGTTTCTACTCATGTAGTCAAGCTGAAAAGTCTGTGGAACGAATTAAATAACAGATTGAAAGCTAAAAATGAAAATCAATTACCGGATAAACTTTTGGTGTGTAAAACTTTACATATTTTACCTAGTACATTTGGAAACTTTTAAGCTGGATGGATGAAGTTAGAATGTTCGATGGATTAATGATGCAACTTTGCCTTTTTAAACGAAACATGAAATCTACTAATGACATTGCTAATCAAGAAGCTATAGTGGCTAAGTCTGATAAGCAGAAAAGTAGTAAAAATAGCAATTATGTTCCTAAAGGAAATAGAAAAGAAGATATTTATAATTACTGTCACAAGAAAGTGGGCAACCGATATATATATAATATGCTGAATATGGAAAAAATGAAACACGATTCCCAAACTGAAAGAACAATTAATAAACGCAAAAAACAATAATAACACTACACGGAAAAACCCGCATGCCTATTATTGAATAACTGGAGTGGTGGACCTGTTTAGTTCATTTGAAGTCTACAAGCGCTGTATCTCTTTGCGATACACCAACAAGAAACAATCAATTCTAATAGCCGTCATAGATTTCCATATGTAGTAAACATGATAGCCGTATTTATATAACGATATATACATTTACTCAAGCCATGCAACATGGATCGTTGAAACCAGTGCAAAACTGGCCAAAGTTGATTCACAGCTACCAATCTTTCATAAGTGTAACAGCGCTATCTTCCTTAATCCACTAAATTGAAAAAAAATATCACCAAAAGATTGCGCCATTATCTGCTATAGAAAAATTATTCTTGATGTGTTTTATGAATTAAAAAAAATCATACTCAACTTTTCCCATGTTTGCACCGGAAACACCGGCAACATGAAAAATTCGCCACTGAGAAGATATTATTAGCATTATGCCTAGTATCGTAATCAAAGTATTGTACTTCTGAGTGACACTATAATGTACCATCTATTTCGCTGCGATATAACTACACAGTATATCGATGTTTCGTGATATAATTTAAATTTATAGGCATGACATCATTGCACTACACATGCGCGTCAGACGTGTAGCGTGATGGTGCGCCATTGAAACACACTTTTCGAGTAACAAACATTTTTCTTAATCGAAGAAATGTGTGAGTGGAGAACAAAAAATTTGTTATTATTAAGTTTAAGGTCTGAATTTGATTTGGACTTTGATGAAGAGAAATTGTTATTTATTCTGAAATGAATCAGAAATTTAAGTCAATGAATAAATCTATTTTGTTGGAAAGAGAACGCAGCGAACAATTTAAAATAACAAAGCGGATGAATGATACAATGTACTTCAGTAAATTGATTTCGATTCATTCAAAAGTAATTAATGAAGTCTGCATCGTTATCATTATTGTAAATAAATAATAATAATAATGATACTGAAGTACATAGAATAATTCATTAATGCTGATGGATGCAATGACCAAAAATCGATATCAACGGAGGAAAAACTTTCAGTTTTCTTGAGGTTAGAATGTAAACTTTATTATTAATTACTTAAAATTTCTATTTCAGTTTTATTTTCAATTGCAAATGCTATATATATATCAGCGAGTCGTGTCACCCCATGCAGGGGTATCGTGACTATGATCTGTCACACGGCTGACCAAGCTGCGCCAAGAAACACGTTGTGCGCAATATTTACACAATCGTGGAAAGTACGGCCAGTTATCGTGCAAATCGCGTCTGACCATCGAAGAGATAAACGGCCGCGCTCTCTTCTACCAGCCACTACACCTTGAACGAACAGCGCCTCCATATTTTCGGCTCCAACTACGTGACCAAAAAATTGTTATTCTGCTGAGAATGATCGATTTTAATCTTTTCGGGTTACCAATGTCGTCCAAAATGGAAGCATTGGTTCTCTTAGCGGTCCATGAGAACGCAGCATTCGTCTCCAACACCACATTTCTAGTGCGTCCATATGTTTTCTGCCGGCACTGCTAACTGACCCGGTCTCCGAGCCATATAGGAACACCGAGAAAACAAGGGAGTTCACTATTCGAATTTTAACAGCTTCACTAACTGCGAAGTCGGTCCAGATTCTATTCAAACGTCTCATTGCGGCTCGGGTAAGCTGGGCTCTATGCCATATCTCAATTTTACAGCGGCCGCTATTTTCTATTATAGAGTAAGAGGTTGATGCAATTACAAAATTTGTTTTGAAATGGTTAAAAGCAGTATATCCTGAAGATAATTTATCACACTGGAAAATATTTAAAACGCCATGTAGTCAACAGAATGACGGGGCCGCTTGTGGTGGCGTATTTGTATGTTGGTTTGTGTAACAGATTGTGTCCAAAAATACACTTACAACGAAATTTAATACTTATGAATACAGATCTAAGATATACAACACATTATTATCCAGAAATACACTTTATATATATTCATTATATAAAATTTAAGTTTACTGTTGTATAAACATATAGATAAGAATAATTATTGCTAATAAAATTATTGCATGTTTAATCATATGCTCATATATATATATATTGGTTTTTTAGATCGTTAAACAATTTATGTATATAAAAATGTGTAATTATATATAGTGTTTATATTCATTATTATATAAGACTCAGTTTTACTGCGTAATACACTTGTATTTTTAATTTGTAAATATTACGAGACCATTTTACCTTTTTTTTTCGAGATCGTCATCAGTTTATATTTGAATGATATATATTTTTTTTAGTAAAAAAAATTAATAACATAATAATAAACATGCACGGTCAAGTTGTAAAAGTAAAAGTTTCATGGTTATATTCGGTGTTAATCTTTAATAGCTACTTGTACACAACTGTGCACATTTAAATCATATGTTGGACAAAAACTAAATAAATTTCATATTTAATTGATTTAGGGCGTATTTATGGTTTTTATATCAGATATCAATTTAACTAATTAGTGTTTATATTTAAAGCAAAGTATTTTAGTTCGTAATCTACGTGATCGTAGTGAAAATGTAAGAAGCAAATTTGTAATACATATTACGATTCTTCAGTATTCCCAACAGGATTGATATATCTCCAATAAAACAAAATAAAAACACAGTTTAATCATTATAAAAATTTTATATTTTCGCGAAGCTTTTCGGCAATTGCGACATTATCAAGCGTACACAAATAAACGTTGATATATAACGTTTATTGTGTATGCTTGTGAATGACGTAATTGTCGAAAAGCTTCGCGCAAATATAAAATTTTTATAATGATTAAACTGTGTTTTTATTTTGTTTTATTCATTCATAAAATGACTACTCTCCGATATATGTATATATATATATATATATGTATATATATATGTATATATATATATATAGCCAATGAGAAAATTTTTCCAGTTTTCGATTTAAAAATTAAATAAAAAGTGGCTAATTAAGAACGATATCTTTGACAATAATTGCAAAATGTGAGATTCAAATTATGTGTGGAAAACTTAGTCCAATTAATACATAAACTTTCTTTACCAAAAAGTTTATAATCATTCCTCTAAATTGCTATATTTAAATTCCTTTAAAATACCATTAAGAATTATGAACCTTTAAAATTAATATCGATCAGATTTCTAAATCATTACATGTATTCATTATAGTAATGAATATTATAAGAAAGTCAAAATCAAATTTTATATTAGTGTAAATATTTTAAATTTAACAATAAAGTCTATATACATAGCAACAGTGGGGTAGCCAGATTTGGTTGGAGAGGGGGGTTCAAACAAAACTAAATTATAACAGTAAACCCAAGTTAACTTGAACTTTAAGTAAACAATCAAAACTCAAGTAGGTTAAACCCCAAGCCCATCCAACTCATCAGAGTTATTTAGTACTTATTAGACGTCGAATATGTAATTCTATTAGAAGCAATAGACGACAGAAATATTTAACGTCAATGTTATTGAGGACAGAAGGAGGTGGTTACAATAAATTCCAAACGATAAATAATGATTTTATTAATACATAGTAATACTTAACTAAATTTAAAATTTAAAATCTATTCTAATCGTTTTTCTACAGAATTCTTCTAGTGCCTCCTATATTACAAAACTATTAATTTACTTCAAAAACAACGAAATTTAAATAAAATAAATGAAAAAAAAATAAAAAAAATAGGTTTATCAAATGCAAACCTGCATTTAACAACGAGTATATATTTTCTTATTATTATCAGATTGATTCCAAGAGGAGGTCAGACCCCCAAAACCACCTCCTGGCTATACGCCACAGCATAGTAATTAGAGTTTAAAATGTATTTTGTTTTAATTTTGTTATAACAAAAACCACACATATATATATATAATATATGTGTTTTCGCGCTGTGTGTGTATGTATCATTCATTTTTTAGCATATATTTGACGAAATTGTCCTATTTAATATGTGAAGAATTCTTTCATTCTGTCTTCAGTTGATAATAAGACGTTTAAAGAACATGTTGAATGTACATGGATTCTTGAAAGAGGAATAGATTAAAATTAAAGCTTCCAATTTTAAAAAGAAGTAAATTTAATGCATAATTTAAGATGGGGGAAGTTTATATAAAGTATCAAGTGTAGAAAATGTGTTGATGTTGATTGAGTAATCACAGCACATCAAACAACTAAAAATAAAATATTAATTACGTAGGCAATGATGATACACCATTAGAACGACTGAAATAACTTGTAATATTATTTAAATAGAAAAAATTGTTACGTATGTTTAACTTTTAGATTTGTATTATTATTGTCATTCCATGGAAATGTTTTAAATATCAAACTTATTGAACGAGACTCAAGAAATAGAAAGTGGATACGATAGAAAGTGCTGTGTACAATGGAATTAACCATAAATGATAGATAAATAGATGTTAGGTATTTCTTCTTCTCTTCATAATGTTCATTACCACACGGGGTAGGTTTCGTCGTTCTTCAATGGCAGCTATTGTTTCATCCGAGAGCCAATGTTTCCACGTTTTAACTGATTTGGTCAACCGTGACGTGTAGTAAGCTTGTTGTATATTATATTTTAATTCAGCCCATTGCTGATCAGGTGATGTTTCAACGGATCGCGTTTAAGGTTGCATTGTTCTATTCAGTGCTAATTTGAAGGCGTCTGGTTTTGTAACTTTTATTCTGTTGGTCATTTTGCATTTATCTGGAGCGCGAAGTCTTGATGAAATTCTATCATTAGCAATCTGTGGTCTATAAGGGCACTTGGGGCACTGGCCGAGGGGCCCTACTACTGTGGGCCCACACAAAAAATTAAACTATTGAAAATTTTTTTTAATATTTTTTCTTCTGTGAAGCGTAAATTTCAATTTTTTTCATCAAATTAATTAATATTTTTTTTAATGGAACAGCTTTTATAAAGAAACGGAGTAAAGATTTGGGATTTTTATCAAAGTTTGGTGAACTGAGTCACAATAAAATTTTAGAAAATTCTCAACGATTGCTTTTAATTTATTCAAATGATTTAGAATCAAATCTAAGTGGAATTATTACAATTTCAAAATTTTTGTACAGATTTAGTGAAATTCGATTCAAAAATTAGTAAAGAACAAGCGATGTATTCTTTAATTCTAGATAAAGGAGTTCGAGAATCTTTTCCGAATGTTGAAATGGTTTTACAGATATATTTAACATTAATGAGTAGCAACGTAACTAGTGAAAGATCGTTCTCTAAACTATTTATTGTGAAAAATGTATTAAGAACATCAATGACTCAAGATCGTTTAAATTATTTGACAATCATGAGTACGGAACGTGATATATTACGAGAAATAGACATTAATGACATTATAAAAAATTTCGCAGAAAAAAAAGCACGAAAACGTTTTCTTGAATTTTTTGTATAAGTTTTTGTATAAGCATTCTGTTTAAGTATTTGTTGGTATAAATATATTACCTATAACCTATTCAATGTATTTTCATTTTATAAAAAAAAAATGAAAATAAATTCCTAAATTTTTCAAGATTGCTAATAATTTCGTTTAAATTAATAAATTTTTTAAAAGTATATTTATATGTATAATTTTGTAGACGTAATAATTTTCACATTCCAAATTTTTTCTGTCTTACGCTGTTTGTGTCCATAGGCTTCGAATCATTTAATACGGCACTATACGTAATATCACAGTCATTCAATATACAAGTTCCCAATATATATAAATTGAAAATTTGTTTGAATTTAAATTTATAGTAATTGTACATTATTTCAAATTTAGCGTAGTGTAAGTTTATTCATCGATTTACATAATTGCTTGTGTAATGTGTTCATCTTAACAGTTTACTGTTTTATATATAATAATTTTTAATTAATTTTGATAAAATTATTTTTACTCCCACCATTACGGAATATACACTTGGATAAATGATGCATTCCGAGAAAATAAAAACTTATTCAAATTGATGATTATTATTCGATTTTTATTCTTTAATTGCGTTGCATTTGGTTTATAAATAATTTTATTTATAATTGTTGAAAGTTACGTCATTATTTCATAATGGACTTCAATCTTCAATTTTTTACAAACGATTGCAGCGCTCCCAAGGCGAATCATCCCGGAATTAAAAGGTGTAGGTTTGTTTGATTCTTAACCTTTTCAGTCATCTTTGAATAATTTAGATTTGAAAACTTTATTAATTATTAAGTTTATTTGTGTACTACAAAGGTTGTTTTATTTTGTATTAATTTTTTAATTTAATGTTTATTTAGGAATAATATATTTGACACGAAATATTGTATTTATTTAATACGTGTCACAAATATGATTTTCTCATTAATTATATCTAATTTTAAATCAAATTTAAAAGAAATGTATTTTCTTTTCTTAAAATGTTTACAACAGGTGTATGTAATAAAACGGCGGGCTAAATAGTGTTTAAAAATTTTGTGCACCTTATCGATCACTTACTACGATTAAATATTATAATTTGTATTTGTTTGTATTAATAAAACCGTTTGTAACGGAAATGAAAGTAGTGAAAGTGAAGTCAAATGTAATGGTGGATTCCTAGAGTTAGGTTTATTTCTATATTTGAAAAATTACAATATTTTAAACATATATTTGTAAGATGGGTGTTCCAAAATTTTTTCGATATATATCGGAAAGGTATCCATTAATTTCAGAAACAGTTAATGAAACAGAGGTATAAACATTTAAATTATGATATATGTCTTATTGTGTTTATTTGAAATAAAAATTCGTTTAACCCTTTCAGTCACGATGTTCTCTTTACGGTGCATAAAGTTTTTATATATATTTTCAAAATGAGAAACGTTTGGTTTACGAATGTTTCAATTCTGTAAATATTTTTACACCATGTTAAAAATTATTTGTTCATTAAAAATATTATACACGAAATATTACGTTCTATTTTCAACTCTTCGAGTCATTTTCTGAAGTTATTTCATAAACCAAAATGCATAATTTTATGTAAAAAACTGATTATGTGTAACTGAAATGGTTAATATAAAAACCAAACTTACGGTTATCAGGATTTATTGTAATTTTTTGTATTATATCATAGATATAAAATTGAACCAATGTTTAATCATACCTATATATATGTATGTGTGTATGTTTAATTTGTTACAGATACCAATGTTTGATAATTTGTACTTAGATATGAATGGTATCATACATTCTTGCACCCATCCAAATGATCTTGATCCGACATTTCGTATGGCTGAAAAAAAAATGTTTAAAGATATATTTCATTATATTGAAGTTAGTTTAAATATTTTTATTATTAATAATAATCTAATTCGCTCCGGTGTATTCCTCAATACAGTAATAAGAATTCGTGGTCGTTACGCAATAACATATTGTTTATTTCCTTAAACTTATTTCTATTAAAGAAAACTCAATTACTGAAAAACAAGTTTGAAGTATGCTGATAAGTAGCTTTAAAATAATCATATTTTTAATTTTTTTATATTCTGTTCTTATATACTGTTATTAAGAAGATATAACTTTATATAAGTGTGGGTAATAACGAGAAACATCGTAATCAATTTAAAGTTAAGTATATTGGTCCTATATTCTTGTTCGTTGAGATATTTTTTATAACGATACGCCTGAAACATCATGAATGTGATAATTAAATTGTTCAAAATTTTTGATAATTTGTAATAGATATACAAAATTTGTGCGTAAAAATTGAATTTGATAAAATTTTAATGTGTTCTAATTTTCCCTTTTTAAATCGGTTAACAGAAATATGCGAGAAATAATATATTAATATCTGTGTTAAGTCGAGGAGGAAGATTTTTAAGAGATGTTAGGTTTTTGAATTGGTTTAAGTCCTTTTAAAAGAAATAAAAAGTTCATGAAGTGAAAATTGTTTTGATGTAAGCAACTTTTTCTTTTATTACAGTGGCCCCCGAGAAATTTTGAGTGGTTTAAAATTCTAGGGTGCAATTTTTTGACCTTTTTTCCTATGGTGCATTCATTTTTTCAAGGCTTCTTATGAGTGCGTGTGCATGTATATATATATATATATATATATATGTGTGTCTTAATTTATATATGCGTTTCAAATTTTGTTTAGAATAATTCAGCTGTAAAAATTGTTCTTTATGGTAATGGATTATGTTACCCCAAGAGAAAAATGAACCACTAATGTCCCATCATATATATTTAAATACATTTTTATTTTACCTATTTCCAGGTTTTGTTTAGAATAATTAAACCACAAAAATTGTTTTTTATGGCTGTTGATGGTGTTGCCCCGAGAGCGAAAATGAATCAACAACGTGGTCGTAGGTGTGTAAATATATTATCGTCCTAAATTTTATTTTTAATCCTAGTACGAAATTATTATTGAAGTTCAATTTTTGGTTCATCAAATGGAATAAATATCATTCTATTGCTATAACTAATATTTAAAAAAAAATTGATTTTAAATTAACTACGTTTAATTTAATGTTAATTTTTTTTTTGTTTAACATAATACACACTTCCTGTTTGTTAATTATAATTATTGGAAATCGTGCATAATTCATCGGGGTTCGTATAAAAAATTACCCGATTTTAAGATCTGATTTAACAAATACAGCGTATAGACTTAAACATTGGTTACAAATCAACCGATTACTTCTTAGCATCATTTCGACTTAAAAGCTAGATACTCCGTAAAACAGTAATTACGTATAGATCAGAGTCTAAACTTCTCAAAAACGGAAGTACTAATAAAAAATATAACGACGCAATCTTTATTGATATTACCCAAACTTTTAAAAAGATCTGACATGATGGTCTGCTATACAAAATCAAATTTTACAAATGAATCAAGGGTGAATAATATTTGAATTTATACTATTTGTGCGTTGATACGTTATTCTTAAGCTAAATTTCATTCATCACTTTACATTATTTCAGGTTTCGATCGGCTAAAGAAACCGAAACGAAAGAAAAAGAACATATTAAGAAAGGCGGTGTATTACCCGAAGTGGATAAATTTGACTCGAATTGCATAACTCCGGGTACTGAATTTATGGCTGCATTACAAGAACAGTTAAAGTATTTCGTGTCGTATAAAGTAACAACAGAAAGTGCGTGGCAGAAACCAAAAATCATTTTATCCGGACATCAGGTACAAAAAAAAATTATGATATTCGTATTTATTCTTTTTTTCAACGTGTCCTATGATTATGTTGACCCAATTCATATTTGAAAGGTATAGATTGATTCCAATTCATAATTATTATTCAAATCATTTAGTAATAAAACAATCGTACGCGCATTTTCTTTTAGGTTTTTCATGTAATAAATATATTTACGTTAGGTAATTTCGTATGTAGTAAAATGTTTACATTAGTTGCGATTCAATTGTAGTTATGTTGTGGAAATTAAGAGATTAAACAAAAACAGGCATTTCTTATTTTAAAACTAATTTCTATCGATTGCAGGTGATAATTACTTCTAGAATCGTTCGTTAATATTTTTTAACTGTTGAAATGAGCAAAAATGCTACTGTATGTTTTTAGGTTCCAGGAGAAGGGGAACACAAAATTATGGATTATATCAGGTATTTACGATCCCAAGATGATTATGATTGTAATACTCGGCATTGTTTATATGGTCTTGACGCTGATTTAATGATGTTGGGCTTATGCACTCATGAGCCGCATTTTGCTCTTCTTCGTGAAGAGGTGAGAATGACGATGAATTAATTTTCAAACGGATATATACTTTTATTATCGTATATCGTGATTTATTCTAAATTGTTAACCTAAAATTAAAGCTGAAACATTTCAAATGTGTAATGTTTTCTCGTTCAAATTTCATTATAATATATAATTTTTCAGAACAATTAACTATGATGTGCGATGACATATGATATGCTTGAAAACTACTTGGTTACAAGTCTGAGGTATCATTTTCTTTACTTCAGTAAGCAATTGAACCTTTACGTGGTTAGTTATCATAGCTGCTATGTATAAATAAGTCTAGTTGAATGTCTCGTAATCACGTATTGTTGTCCAGCTTTGGAGTTTTGTTTCAAATACCAATTTTAGCAAATTACAACTATTACAAAGCAGTTGTCTCACATGTATACTAAATGTTCCTAAATACTGCAGAATCGTCAATACGCATACTGAAACACGCCTTATATTAAGGATCATATATGCTAAATTTAACGCGTAAGTTCTGCGATAACTCCTTAATCCGTTTAATTTCTATCATCTTGAGTCTAGGCAACCTTCAATTAATGTGTAATAAATATAAACATAGTAGGTTTAAACATCAATAGCTTTTTGTAACGTTATATGAGATTTAATTTACGATTTATTATTTCTTCTATATTTAATTATTGCGTAATGTGACATTCTTTGTTTTTATTATTATAACTTTTTCTTTTTAATTTTTTACAATCATTACATTAGAAATGTAAATTTTAATTTTACGCGTCTCTATATTAATTCTGTCATACAGTAAGCCATCATGAGCGTTACGTAATTATTAGTTTACATTTTTGATTTGATTATTTTGTAATTTATGTGAAATACACATTTTCATTTCTTTTCTCTCTAGTTAGAAGTTTTTAAAAACACATAAAACACACTGTATGTTTTAAAAATTTACACAAAACATGGAAGTCGCATAAAATTTTACTTGGTTTAGAAAATATGTAACACGGTTGTTAAAGTAAGATTTAATATAAATGTTTAATGTTAATATTATTTTATAAACGTTTGTTGATACATTATACCAAACAGAATATATATATATATATATGTGTGTGTGTGTGTGTGTAAAGATTTCTTTTTATAAATGTAAGATACTTTGCAGGTTAAATTCGGTCGTCCAGGAAAAAACAAGAAAATTGTCTCCCCAGAAGATACGAAATTTTACCTTTTGCATTTATCACTTTTTCGCGAATATCTTGATATGGAATTCAAAGAGTTGAAACATACCCTGTCATTTGAATACAACTTGGAAAATATAATCGACGATTGGGTAAATGTATTGTATGAATAAAATAGATAGCATATGACATTAAATATAGAAACGGTGAATAGATTATAATCTGTTGTTTATCATTATAATTTAACATCACAAAATATCAGTATCAAATAGACAACTGCGACTGTATCCTAATATGTGATTAACGTATCCAAAATAATTTGTTTATAAGTTTTAATAATTAATGAAATAACGGAAATATACAATTTTTTTCTTCCTTCTGGTAAAGATTATTTTTTCGGATGAATTTTAATATTCATATATCTATCCATTGAAATTTCTTTTCACATCAACGTATTTATAGCAACCAACTATTTCATTCATTTGTTCTATAAACATACATTTCTTGGTAGGACGTTTCCTCTTCCTACTGTAATTATTCCTTCCAGGTTGTTCGTTACAAATAAATTATATGTTATTAAGTGATTGAAATAGTTTCCTACTGCCTACTCAAAGCGATATATATATATATATATCTTAACTTTATTATAGTTTAACTTTTGAATGTTATAAATCATACATTAAACCAGAACTTAATTTCGGTTTAAATTGATTTTTTATTCAAATCGAAAACGTTCTATTACGCTATTATAAATTTGAGCTATACAAAAGTAGTAACAATCGTTTTATTATTTTTTTGTAAATATTCGAAATGGACAATTTAATTATTAATTTGTTTACAGGTAATGATGGGATTCTTAGTCGGGAATGATTTTATTCCGCATATTCCTCATGTTCATATTGCTTCTGGTGCACTTCCTGTCTTGTATTTTGCTTATATAAAGATATTACCACAATTGGATGGTAAGTAACAACATCACATGATTATACGTATATTTCCTAAAATATGTAAAAAAAAATCATCGTACGCGTATAATGCAAAAAGGCGTTAATTGGAAATAATATAAATAACTTGATTAAGATGATTTATCAAGTAAAATTTTAAGATCTGGAAACAAAAATTGACAATTCGGGTCATCAGCCGAAACACAGAACAGTCCGAACATAGGATTATTTAAAACTGATTTCATATTCAGTGGTTTATTAACTATTGGTGACTGTTTTATGTTATCAAAAACTATTCTATTCATGAAATGTTAATGTGACGTTTCAGATAATAATACAAAACACATTATGATTTCGTGTTTTTTTTTCCAAGCAAGAACATTCTTTGTTTTGAAATTTTTTTTGGTCTTAAAAGTTTATTTAGGATGTGTATAAATTTGTAAATCTTATGTTCTCGAATTTCCGAAAGTTGTTCTATTTATTGTTTCCATTATGCAACGTTTTCATCATATTATTTCTCTGCAATATTTGTTTAAATGTTGAGACAACATCGTGTTCTCTCTAATTATTTTCTTATTTCGAGTATGTCCAGTTTGTAATTTAAGTCGCTCGAGGTAGGGAAAATTTATTAGTAGAGAAAAATTAAAATATTCTAAGGTCAATTATTGTAATAAAATACGGAATAGTGATTACTAACGCCAATAAAAATGGAAGTTAAAAATATTTTGTAACGAAAAACCACCGTGTGAAGTTTTTGAGTCGGGTAATTTTCTAGTATAATCCAATTATATTAAACAAATTATGATTAGAAAAATATGCGCGTGGTTTAGAACAAAAATAAATTATTAATCCAGTTCAAATACAGTAATGTCCATGATGAGTTTACGCATAAATGTTATTTTGACTCGAATTGATCATAGATAATATTACCTTTTTTTTTTTACTGTTCCATTAATGATTCTATTTATTTATACGATTTTAATTCTTTAAGTTATTAATTATATACTCAGGTTCTCAAAGGTATGTATTTGTTTATTTTTGTAATTTTGACTAATCGAATATAAACCTTATCCTCTATATATTCCGGATATCAATTTGGATTAGGCGTATAACTGCCGCATAATCACGTAAATTTAATTTTTCTAAACTATCGCGTTTATTGTTCGTGTAATTTGTAATGTCATATTGTATAACATATTGTTTCAGGTTACATAAACGAAGGTGGATCCCTTAATGTCACAAGGTTTCGTAAATTTATGAGACTTATAGCAGCTTACGAATTACGTAATTTTGAAGATAGATATTGCGATATGAAATACTTGGCCGGAAAATCACAGAAAATATTAGAGAAGTTTGAAAATCACGATGTATGTGTAATAATATGCTATTTAAAATATAAAAATGAAACAAATTGCTGAACTAATTAAATTTTATTGTAGTAAATTTTTCTACAAGTTTATAAGCTTCGCATCATTTTTCAGCTCCTTAAGCGGTAATAATTTCGTTTTATTATGCTCTTTTCTGTTTTCATGGGATAAATCGCGCGTAATTTTCAACCCAATATTTATTTTACTATTGTATATCTATATCTACATATATATACAAATACTACTTCTTGCTCTAATTATATTTGAGATTCTTTAGACTATATGCTTGGCAGACATATTCAACTTCAATCCTTTAAAACAAAACATATATTTTGGTTATCACGAATTCTGATATATATATATTTTTTTATTATTATTTTTATATTCGTGTAGTTCAGTTCTAATTTATTAAACTTGTTTTAGGATGTAGTGATTGAGGAACCGGATAATCAGGACGTAATTAATGATCTAGTAGAACTATACGAGGAAGGCTCATTTTTCGATCATTGGATCAAAAATAACATTTATCGTGACGAAGAGAGTTGTAAGATAAATGCAACTGAAATATCCGACGATGAAAATGTCGATCCACAAATGACCGAAGAAGAAAAAGCTGATTCTGTACAAGAACTAGTAAAAGAATTTATTCGTTTCAAAGCCGAGTATTACAAAGAGAAAATGTTTTTCCATGATTTTAATCGGTGATGTATATGTTTGTCCTTTTTTTATAAATATGTTTAGTTTTTATCATGTTGAATTTAATATGAATAGTGAAGTATTAAAAGGAAGAAAAAAAAATGTTTTATACTAGATATTATTTATTGCCAGAATAAATGTATTCGATAGACGAAAATTAACTGTATTAACGGTTGGTATTCCAATTGACGGTAGAGCTAAATGTTACATATATATGTTATTCAAAAATCTATCTGCAGATATGATAGTTACTGTTAAATTATTTTGATTTATACTTAAATACTAAACCGTAAGAATGAAGAAAATTGAAAAATTCACACACATATATGCATATATATATATATACATGTATATATATATGTGGGTATATATATATTCTTCTTCGTTGAGCCTTCTGACACCAATATTTGACGTAGGCATCTCCCAAATCCTTTCACCGTTGTCTGAGCCTCACACATCCACGTGAGTAGTTAAAATGAGACAGTATTAGTGTTTTATACAGTATAAGGTTTGTTTTAGGGTGACTTCCTCACTGTGTTCCTGATATTGCACGTATTAGATTGGTACCATTGCTGTATTTCCTTAATATCTTTTGCGTTTCAGCATTCCAATTTAATTTATCATCTAACGTTATGCCCAAGTGTTTTATTTCTTTAATAAATTGAATTTAAGTATTATTTACTGTAATAAGGGGGTAGTGATTAATTCTGTGTCGGCTGAACAAAATTCCCTTTGTCTTATTGTTTATTTTTAGTTGTAGTTTTTTTTTAATTATTTCTGTCATCTTAATTATAGCTGGTTGTAGTTGTTAAAAAACATTTGAAATAGTTGCGGCTGAGCTGTATATCATAGTATTTTAACTGTTTTAGTCTGTATGTTATCTAGTTCGCCTGTATATAAATTGTATAGGAATGGACTAAGGGTTGATCCTTGGGGTATCCCTGTACCTGTTTCACTTGTATCAGTGTCTTTTATTTCATTTTTGATATTTCATAATTAATCTTCTGCCATTATAATATTGCGCTATCCATTTAATATATGTTGTGGGGATACCTATCATCTTCAATCTGTCGCATAGTATGCTCAAGTTGACTAGATCATATTCATTTGACATGTCGGATGCGATGGCTATCATGTAGTGATTTTTAGACATATTTATATATATATCGTTAGTCAGAATAGCTATATTATCCCTTGTTCCAGATGTTTTCCTAAAATCGAACTGTGTTGTTGGCATTTTATTGTGGTGTTTCAGTCTCCATTCAAGATGTTCCTTAATCATAGATTCAGTTGTTTTACCTAAGCAGCTTAATAAAGTTATAGGTTTGTATGATTTATAGTCGTTATGATTCTTATTCGGTTTAAGTATTGGGTATACATGTTGTGTTTTTCACTCGTTGGGTATATATGTACTTTTAATTATAGATTCGTTTAAAAATTCAAGGAGAAGTTCCTGAAATTATTTTATTGTAGTTTGTATGGCTTTGTATGGTGTATCATCAACTCCAGTACTTGTGTTTTTATTATGATCTAATGCTTTTTTAAGTTCCCAGACAGAAAATGATTTTTCTACGTCATTGTCTATGTGGGAATTATTTGTATTATTATTGCAAAAAATATTGCCAAAGTTATTAATAAAAGTATTATATTGATTAATAAAACTTTGAATCCAATTCATGTTTTGTGTTATTGCATTATTATGATTATTAGCATTACTTGTTTTAGATATTAGTTTAATTTGGTACTATAGTTTTTTACTGTTTTCTCTACGATTTAATTTTTTCCAAAAATTTGTGCCATTTTATAAATTTTCTATTTTTAAAGTATAATTTGGTTTTTGCTTGTTGTTTTTTAAAATTATTATAATTTTCCATAGTTGGGTATTTGATATACAACTGTAAAGTAGATGGGTATGGAAACTACTATTTGATTATTACCCGTGCTGTTCGTAATTTTCTGAAAATTCATTTCCAAAGAAATATTTTGAGTGGCCCTTCTCATATTTGTCAAAATTGACATTTTTAGTTATTACTCTGTAAATTTATGATATAAAATTCTACAGTAGTTGTAAAGTAGTTCTTATTCGTTTTTACAAATAAAAAATCTGAACAAAGGTCAGTCGCCCAGTTTTATATATGTGTGTGTGTGTGTGTATGTTGGTGTGTTATATGTGATTTTTTGTTAGTCATCATGACATATATCTGCACCTTCATGTCGAAAATGCCGATTGTTCCATTCTTAATATTAATATTTATTCATTGAATTAAGTTCTAAATGCAATCTGAAAGATAGAAAATGTTTGTGTATTTAAGAGTTGCTCCATTTTTCCTCTTAATCGCCGTTTTAGTTTCCGTAATAAAGAGCTAAAGCGAATGACAGATAAGAATATTGCAGGAAAGTGAAGGCATCTATGAACACGATATTATTTTTCCATATTCCTTTTCAGAAACCTAGCAAAAAAAAAAATATAATAATAACTAGGACTAACGTGTTCGCGACATTCCTTTATTATAACTGTAAGATCCGCGAATATCGAGGACTAATTTTGCCTAGTTATTACGTTAGTAATGGCTCTACACTATATATTATATATACAGGTTTTTATTTTGTAAGTTTTGCGACATCTACACGGGAGAATTTAAATTATAATTAACAATTTTGAAGTCGCCTCCGCCTTTTATTTTATGTTTATCTGATTACAATAATTTAAAAACTATAGCTCTGTTTTGAAAACGCAAGCGGAAGGTTATGTGCGTGCTATCCAATGGAATTTACATTATTACTACAACGGAGTATGTTCGTGGTCTTGGTACTATCCATTTCATTACGCGCCTTACGCCTACGATATTCAAACGTTTAATGATGAAGTATCGTTACAATTCGATTACGGACAACCGTTTTTACCGTTTCAGCAATTATTAGCAGTGTTACCTTCTTTAAGGTATTAATTGTGTTTTTCGTTTGTTTTTTTTTTGTTACGTTTTCTTTAAATACATTTTAAAGCTACATCATTATAATTATCTATTCCTTAGATTATAATTACACATCAAGGCTTGTTGGATTCCCGAGCATTTTTCCTTGTATTATCAGTAAGAGCAAACCTTTTCCCCGTAACTTACGACCTATATTTTTAGTTTCCGTTTCTATTATGTCTTCAACGATGGTCAACCCGTCTACGTTGCATCAACTTAAAACCTCTCCGTTAGACATGAAATCGGTCCATAAGATCGAGAACAAACGTCGATACGTCCACATTTCGAAAACGTCGAATCTTCTCTTTCATTCGGCGTTAATTGTTCATGATTCGAGCGCATATTTTTACACAGATCGCACATAACGTCTGCGATTATTTATTTACGCGCAGTTGTTCGAATCCGCGAATTTTCTTTATATACAGTCGAGATTTTTGTAATCTATATTATTATTTACGTATTTAAAGACATTAAAACAGCCCATAGGTCGGTTCGCTCTAGGCAAGAATAAACTATAATAGGTGTGTGAAAGTATTTACGTTTTCATTTCATAGCCCCTGATCATATGGCGCTGTGTAATAAAGTGTTCAAAATGTGTGATTAAAATTAGAAAATTTGTATTTTGTACGAATGAATTTTTTATTCGGAATAATATAGGTCGTGTTATCGATTCTTAAAATTCAATTCCTTTCACGCGTTACTGTGTTATCAAAAATGTTTACATCTCAAACAATAGATGGTCAAACGTGGGATACTGAGAGTGATTGGCTGATTGGTGACCGATCGATTAAATGATAATCTGCTCGGAATATATAAAAAGATTTATGACTTTTTATTGAATAAGTAGATATAAATAGAAATTCAATTAAACGTTTAACGCCGGGTAAATCTAAATAATTGATCTGACATACTTGAATTAATTAGAAAATCTTTTCTATCCCGTCCAAAGCGATCGTTCATAAAAATACTTCGGAAAAATGAGGCTTCCGTTGTAAAGTAAGAATTAGGAAATTGATCGTTTTCTACTTCCTATGAAAAATATCTCTAAATTAAGTCCGATGCTTCAAATAGGCTTTTGAATTTCAGTTTGAAAAGCTTAAAAAAAAAGAATGCGAAAAAATCTATTTATATTTTTTAATACCGTCTATTTTTTATTTTCGTTATTTTATGAAACCAGGAATGTACAACTTTTACAGTCATTTTATCCTTTATTTATCGTCGATATTAACGCGCGATTACTTTTTAACAGGACGACTTAAACAGCTCTTGTCTAATGCATCTAAAGGAGAACCATAAATCGTAGAATTTGATCGGAGATTTATGAAAACAAATACAATTGTTGGCGAGTCGGTTTTACTTTTAATTTATGATTTATCTGGTCTATATAACTTTTGACTTTGAAAATAAATATGTTGAAATGTTCGAGTTTTATTTCTATCGATTTATTATAAAACATCTTGGTCGTTGAAGTATGTAAAAAAATCTAATTTGCTGAATCACATCGAAGCACGGAAACTAGTCTGTCTTAACCACGTTAGTGGGAAAAATATAAAATAATTCAGACAATAATAGAAGGTAAGTTGGAAGGAAAAAGATCGGCAGGAGAGCCGCAAAACTGAATGATTTTAAAAGATGGCTCGGTTGCACGTTAGTAGATACAATCAGATCAGCTCGTAGTGACTATAGCCAGATGATGATCCATTTACGTGTCGTATACTGCTACGAGGCCAGAGGCACGAACACGGAAGGTTGCACGTAGGAACGCCACTGTTAGATCGACTTCATTTGGCTGCCAAAATCGTTGTAATGCCGATGGAAGACCATGTCTTTATAAAGAAGATGATATATTTCTCTTTAAATTTTGATCTATTATTTTGTTTGTGCTTAAATTTTTATATTTTCTTATAAGAAATCCGTTTATAATATTACTGTATAATTAAGAGCGACGAAATAATGAATATTGTAATTTAAAATTACGAAAACCCTTAATTCGGTATTATGATTACTATCGGTTTATTTAGCAAATCTTTACTACCGGTCGCATTTCAAGAGCTAATGATCGATAACAATAGTGACATCATCGATTTTTTCCCTAACGATTTTGAAACCGATTTAAATGGTAAACAACAAGATTGGGAAGCTGTCGTTTTGATACCGTTTATCGACGAGGTTGGTAAAATAAATTTATTATGCTCGCGCGGAAAAAATTTAAATTTCTGTCGCGTCCCGAAGTTTGTTTTTTATTTTATTAACATATATATATATATATATATATATATATATATATTTTAACGAGTGCCCGTGATTATTAGCGTTTCATATTTTTAATTAATGAGAATTTATTTACTTATTGGACGAATGTACGTAGAATTTAGATTTCAGCAACCGCGCCTCTGCACGACTGGTTAGGCTTAATAGCGAAGTATTTTTCCCTTTATTTTGACTTTCGGCGGTAGTACTGTTGAAAATCTATTAATACATATTGTTTAATCTTTTTTAATATTTTTATAAGGACACTTGATAAATTATAACAATTCATCGACCACCTCCACAATGAAAAGGACCCGCTTAAACTTTACTCTAGATACACAATTATAAAGCTGAATAACACGATGTCTCACATCAAAAATTCTAACTTGGACATTTTGAGTTCTGGAAACTTAGATAATTGTAATAAGACACTTAAGGAATTTATTATTTTCCCTCGCATCTTTGACTAGGAGCAAAACTTTGTAGATGGTAAACAATTATACAGTAAATAAGGAGAACCTGCAAACGGTATTATATATACTTTCGATATGCCTTTTTTCGGGTTATATGAAGCAGAAGTATAATTTGCACGTATTTTATCGACCGACCCATCTATAAATATAATTTCATAGTGGCTATAAATTTTTAATTGATTACTTGCATAAATGCAGCGTTGCTAACGCAGTATTATTATTGAAAGGCAATTAATTCAACGTCTAACAGGAAAAATAAATCCTGAAAATAGAATCGGTAGAAGGGATAAGAAACATTTTGGATAATTTCAATTTTTTCCAATTTATTATGGCTGGAGAGAAGATGTGGGAGACTTTTATTTGACTAGTATCTGTTATATCGCAGTCTCAATAAACATCGAATTTATTTATTAATCACATGGGTTTTTCTCTCTTTCACTTTGAGATAAAACTTGTTCGATATATATATTCCGGCCTAAGTTTTAACGGAGGTTCAGCCATCTCAGCGTTTAAAGTCTGTAGTGGCGTGGAGGATACCGCTACTAAGCATATTCGAAGGGCCTTGTTTTGCACAACTTGTAGTGTTTTCATCTGTCTCCTGTTGAGGTTTATGAATGGTGCTATATAGTGAACATGGGATCTGATAAGGGATTGATAAATCCGTGACCTATTAATGGATGTACTTAATAACTGTGATTGTTCGAAGTAGATTTAGGCATCTACCATATTTCTGCAATACAAACTCCAACTCTGCATTCCATAACAATTTACTATCAAATATCACTCCTAAGTATTTAATTATCGTATCAAATTTTAGAGTTTTTTTCGGACGAAGTAAAGGAGAGACACGAGTTAATTTTCTGATAAACAATATTCCATTCGATTTGTCTATATTTATAGACAGATCTAGAGGCCTTGTAGAATCTCATTCACGTCAAGAAGAGCCTTCTGAACTTTTTTAACCGCAGTTTCCACTGAGGTGACAAATAGCTATGTCATCGACAAACTAATAACAGATTTATTTTGAATTTTTTCTATTTCGTTTGTATATAGGAGATATAAAAATGGACTCAAAATACTACCCTGTGCTTATCCTTTACCCGAATAGACAGAGTTGTACTTTTTACCTTTATATCTGACTGTTAATTTTCTCCCATTGAAGTACTCAAATATCCATGAACAAATGTTTTTATTAATACCAAATCCTACTAGTTTATTACATAACGTCGGAAGATTAACATTATCGTATGCAGACTTAATATCAATACAAATAGCAAGAACATATAGATTTCTGGTTAGGTTTATCTGTACATGTAAAGCGAATGAGCTTAATGCATCTGCTGTACTATAACCCTTTCTAAAACCATACTGGGAAATTGATAGTTTATTAAATTTATTAGTCCACTATTTTAACCTAAATTTTAATATATTCTCAAAGGTTTTACCCACGCACTTCAACAGAGAAATGGGTCTGTATGACATAATTATCAAATAAACATGAATCAGTCTACATAAATATTTGAAAACATTTTATTTCCATCTACTTCGATTTGTTTTCATTATTATTTCGTAACTGGTCTTATGTTCTTCCGAGAATTTTCTCTCTTAATTGTTAATATTGTTTTGCGCTGTTTTTATTTCTTTTAATTGGTATTTATGCATCCCAGACGTTCTATTATCGTATGCGGTAACACTGTCTTGGAATTTAGCTGCGCTGACCATAACTTCTTGATTTGCATTTGTAGACGTTTGTTTTTTTTTGTATTATTATATACTTCTCTTGAAGGTTGTTGTGTATGAAAAAAAGAAAGGGTTATTCTTTTCCTATTATTATGGGATTTGTTGAGTCATATAACCGTTTGTCGCCTCTAGACCCTGCCAATTGTTCCTCTGCTCTTCTCCTTTTTAAACTGGTGGGACTCGATTCAATATCCATATTTTGAGATTGGGGTTTTTCATATATTTCGGTTACAGCACACTTCATTAATAATTTCGTGATGATTTTGTAGTACCGGGAATTCGTCATCCGCTTACAAAATACTGAAGCGATTCGATAATCTATTTCTATCACTTAAATATGATGTTTCCCTATTAAATTTTATTCGTGATGAATATGTTATTTCTTTATTTAAAGGTGGTATTTCATCGGAAGCTTCCGAATAACTTAAATTCCGATATGCCATTAGTGTTTTAATATCACTCTGTCTCAAACGTTCTGGACGATCTGTTGTAGTTGGTGAATGATTTGCAATAACAATTTGTGCAAAATTTATTTATCCCGCAGTTAGTTCCGTAGTGAGAGCCCGATGAACAATTAATGCATCTATTTTTATTAGCCGTACAGTTAGTTGCTGTGTGAGAATAAAGCATTGATAACATTGACGTACAGAGGCTATATATGGCTCGACTTGTGGAATCTTGCTCTATTTATATAAACATACTTAGGCATATCTTAACCATTAATAAATATTTGAACAGTTTGAGATGGCGCAAACGTGGCGTTTCTATCGTGGTAGAATTTCTTATTTAATCTCACGATCTTACCGACCGTATATAACCCGCAGTCCAGTTCGTTCAAAATTTCATTCTCAGACATGTCTACACGTTCACATCTCTGATAACAACAAATCTAGTCAAGTAGAAGAAAGGGATGTACGATTTAATTCCGTAGTCTTTAAACCTGTCATCTAATACTATGCGGTTAGCCGTTAATTTACTTTTACAATTAACAATTATTTTAATTCTACCGGCTTTTTTTACTTCAACTATTCCTTCTAAGTATTCAAACGTTTTTAAAATTTTCGCTACTTTTAAACTGGTTATATTACATCTCGACTGCCAGGTTCGAACATTACTTTAAATGAGGAATATTCGACGTCATTGTCGTACGTTAAAATCGATTTATTTACGTCTTTATCTATTATTATTACTACCGTTATTTATATTATTACTATTTATGTCAGAATTGTGATAAGACGTGTAATTGACATCGCGTACGAACAAAATCGATATCTCTCATTTTATCGCTGGCATGATTATTATTACTTACCGAGTTTTCACTCCGCATATCGTACTTACCCCGCTATCTGGGGCGATCTACGTTCCCCGCCAACACCTCGTCCATTCGTTAGAAAAAGTCTATGTATAATAATAATAATATCGATAATAATACGAAACGTATAATATAGCTAGATTCGAGATACGTACGTTATCAAATAAATAACACAAAAATTCGCGTCGCTTTAATAACGATGTACACGATCGAACTGACATAATTCACGATATGGAAGGAGTTAAATTAATGACAAGTTTTATGGGCGTTCATATCTTACTCGTGCGGATCGTTTATCGCGTTTTTTCCCCTGTAATCAATTAATTCACACATAGTCTTTATTACATATTAGAATTACGGGAATAAAAATTTACAATTTGTACAAAATATTTGATATTTACAGAACGTCGATTGCATAATTCCAGATTAGGACTTAAATATAATTATATTTACAACATTTGAATAATATATTTACACTAAATTTTACACAACATATGTCCGGATAGAACATTCACACACATAAGTTAGGAATCGGTTATTATTCAATCGAGTACTTTTAAGAATCGGTTACTTTGTTGAGTACTGAGTACCGAGCACGAACTATAATGTGTATTACTAGAATAGAAGTTAATATAACACGTGACTGCAACTTTAGGTAATATCATATGTTTAAAACAACTCACATATTCATATCGTTTATTTATAATAATAATATAAAAAAAAAGAAATAATTCGAATATAATATAAATATATGTATATAAAATATATATCATATAACACTTTAAGATTTAACGCTGCGAAAGTAATTAATCATTTACACTGAATAAAATAAACGATAAACGCTGCAATAATATATTGTTTCGTTATGTACTATCAGTTGCAACCGTCTCTTCCTAGATTTCCATGGTTCTACTTTTTAAAAACATTCAGCGGAAAGCAATTGTACTTATCAACAGAATTCAAGGCATTACTTGTTATCGAACTGCCTATTCCTTATGTAACTTAGAGAAACTACTTACTGCCTTCTCCTTAGACGTGTGCAATCTGCAATCATAATCATGCGTTCTTCGAATGTCCTTTAATAACATTACGTTCTGAGCTATACCGTAAATTACTATGCTCACATGTAAAGGTAGATGACCTTTGTATTGTAGTTTCTCTTAATCTTGGGAATTAACAACTGTTTCCAGACATAGCGATATTTCTAGAGAATTTGTTCACGTTTATAGAAATATTAGTTAGTAAGTATCACATTAATTAGACTGTATGAAATAAGTCGTTAGTGTGGAATTATACGCGATTCCTGAAATAGTAATTCGGTAACTTCGGTGGTCGAAAGTAACTGCTCACAAAACGAATACCGAATATCGACGAAGTTATTAGTCGTACGTTAACGACTACTTCAGCTATTTCGTCCGGTTTAAGTGAGTAGTTAACTCCGGTAGATCGGATAGAGTATTCGGTATATTTTGTATTCAGTACTCAGTATTCTTTCTTAGTATACCGTCGATTCTTTTAAAAATCGATTACTACTCGATTCCAGTACTCGAGTACTCCCATAACTATACACAAGTATTGGTTTTGTGTAATCGAAACATTTTTTAATTCAAAATTACGGTAATTTGTTTTCTAGACGAGACTTCTGAAGGCTATGAGCCATTGTTACGATCGTCTAACGCAAGAAGAAAAAACCCGTAACGAACACGGTCCGATGCACGTATTTACCTATACTGAAGAAAAACTCGGTACGGTATTTCGCGATAAATTTATTTATATAAATAAAAAATAAATATCGATAACTAGTTTTTTGTTAATTTAATCGAATTCGATCAAAGATGGAAAAAAAATAACAAATGAACTCCCGATTTGTAGGCACTATTAAATTAATAATCGCGCGTTTTTTATTTATATTGAGACTTAATTTTTCAATTGGACGTCGAATGTAAAATTAATAAATTAAGGTAAATAGTTTTAAAAAATAACAGAAATTACAAGTATTAATTAATCAGAGTATCGATGAAATAATTATAGATTAATTTAATAAGTTACGCGTTATCGTTATTTCGATTTAATTTTTGGATTAATAAAAACTTAAAATTATACGTTCGATTCAAAGCGGAGTGGCTAACTAACATTAATTAATGCCACGAAGAACATGATTTCTATATACGAAGTATTTTCTAAATGCATGATCGTATTTAATAAGATATCGATTATAAATTCATGCTTAAATATAATCTACGAACATAAATAAAAATAATAAATAAAGTTTTTATTAGTTTAATCGATTATTTTATATATTTAGCGCGATGGTAACCAAGCAGTCAAGAAGTTCGGTCCCAACTGGTCTAATAAATTTTTCATCAACATATAATTCTCTTAATCATCACGGAGACTACAAGTAGCATCTTATATAACATTATGTGCGCGCTCACCTGCGTTGTGTGAATGCTAATCGATTTTGTATGCAAACGTACAATGGACTAATCTATAGTGATTAACATTTAATCCGCTAGTGATTTTGTAGTTTGACGTACGCATTTCGAAAATGCCAACCATCTTGTACGCAGTACAATATCTGTTCATCTCACAGTTGTACGTCCTGGTGGTTGTTTTCTATTAATTTCACCTACTTGTGACCGTTGTGTGTTCCATTCCTTTCTGTTTTCTTATTATGTGTTCGAAGAATTTCAGCACTTTCATTATCATAATGGTTGACAACCTTTGTGTGACACCGATTACTCTGTACATTTTGATGTGGATGCAATTCTAAGGAGTCGTCTCCAACACCATATTTCAAAATAATGTATATATATATATATATATTATACCTATATAATTATACATATATATATATATGTGTTTGTGTGATATCGAACGTAAATAAAAAATAGTTTTTATTAGTTTAATAATTTATATATTTGTATATATATGTGTGTGTGTGTAGAATAATTATTGATGTAATATCTAAATATAAATAAAAGAAATGCGTAAATTATAGTTTTTATCATTTTACTGTATCATTTAACCGTTAGTATACTAGTTAGATTTGAGTGAAAGTACAATAATATTTATTTTAAATATAAAGTACGAATAAGGTTCGTATTTTAAATATAAAATATTAATTTTTAAGTTTTGTGTTAATTTCTTTTATCGTCACTCATTAATTTCAGTCCCGTTTTCTCCTCCGTTTGAAATCGCACCATTTTGTTTATAAACTGAAAATGATGGGTATATTTTTTCTAAAGTAAACGTATATCCTAAATAAGCGCAAAAGAAATTTTCACTATATTAAAAACATTTATAACGTGATATTCTATAAAAAAGAATTTCTACGCGAAAAAAATTACTATATTATTTTAAAATTTTAAATTGTATATATATATATGTGTGTTTGTGTGTTTATTTAGGCGAATATAAAGCACCTAATTATTTTCCGCCTTTGAAGGAGACCCATGCCAGTATAAACTCATTAACCCGTGAAGACGTATACTTAGAACGTAGTAAAATAAGGAAAGGGTTATTACCTCAGCTTGACTTAAACTTGTACGTTCCAGGATTTCCAACGTTCCGCTATTTACAGTATACGGTAAGTTTATTCTAGTTGGTTTTAATATGCGTTTATTTACTATTTATTTATTTATTATTACGTTGTTAACGTTTAAAATAATGCTTTTATAATAATTCATCCATTCAGTTTTCATCAAAGGTTAAATATATATAATAATGTTAATTATTTACTTATCTGTTTTAAAAATACAGGCTGATCTCGAACGTAGACGATTGAAGATTTTTCAGTCTCCGTCACGATACGAAAATATCATTATCAAGGTGCAGTCGTCATCGAATGAAGTATGTAATTCTGTAATGGATGTAGTGTCCGAGTTGTCACCTGTTAGAGTTTATATTAATTGGCCTTATTTAGTCGAAGCACGGTAATTTTTTTTTTTAATTTAAAAATACAATCTTAATTGTTAAATTAAATAAGTACCGGTATTAATAAATGCTTAATAATTAATTTAATTGAATTAACTCCAGTGACTTATCCCAATCATAAATTTAATTAGTTTACTTGATCCATCGGATTTCTACGTTTAAGACGTCTTGATGCCATAACCGATATCTAGCAGTCGTATTGCTTCCACATTTACATGATCATGTAATCGTTTCACATGTATTTCAACAAACCTATTAATGACATCTTCGACAGTAGCTATCTGAAGGTCCGAATGAATATCATCAGTATGTTAATATCGATTTGTATGGACGATTGTCCGTAATATGAAATTTTGACGTCGCTGTATCCCATTGGAGTGTCCAATACAATCTCATGAGGCAATTCCGTACGTCTATATCGGTCTAATGATTTGCTTATGCAGTAATAATTTGTATAACGTATCCAGTACGAATTGTCTACCTATTGACTATTACATTTCCCGTACTTTAATCTTGATTTCGTTTTTACATGAACTTTCGGCGACATAGCAGTACATAGTGTGAAAAGTACATGAATGGATTTCTGTTCATTTAGCATAATATTCCATCTTCTAGTATATATATACTCTGAATCAACTCTTTTTGTTGAAACTTGTGTCTAGCTTCACACTGATTCTAACAGCAGTAATGAAATATTTTTGTTAAGCCTATATTTTCATAACTATGTAGTGTAATGTATTAAGTGATCCTGGTCCATCGAAAATTATACAGGATGGGTTTTCCCTTCGTCTTCTCCGGTTTATTTACTAACAAGCTATTTGTCGACCAATTAGAAAAATAGTTTAGTTAAATAGTAGAGATGTTTTTAAATTCTCGTCCTGGGAGGTATACTAACTCAGGTTGTATGAGCAGAATGCTGAAATAAACAGCTTTACCGTTAAGCACGAGTACCGTATAATACAGATTTTTTTTAATGGCCTTATTTAATCACCGTTGAAATTTGATTTTTGATTCCTTACTGTAAATGAAATCTGTTGTCAGTCTGCTACTTCTTCTCTTCGAATTTGACCATCTGTGAACTACGTCGAAGTTTTAAATTTTATCTCTAAATTCTATTCCGTCTTACCTATTTGCATTTCATTGAGATCCTTTTTCTTGTTCAAGAATCATCTTGAATGCTGGTTTTCAACTTATCAAAATGCTGAAAGATTCGTTTTGTTAGTCCCTTATATTTGTTAAATAGACATCACGATTAATAAGTGACCGAGGCGACGATATATTACGTTTTAACATTCGTTGTTGTTTTTTTTTAGGGTTGTTGGAGCATTAAGTACAAGCGAAAAGTATATGTCGTGTTCCAGTTTATTGAAAAATGTCAATGAAAACGAATTTAAGGACTCCGTTAAAATTACTAATCGGTAAAAGTTTAAATTATGACGTGTTAACTTGTTTTTTATTTATATATATATATATATATATATATATATATATATATATATATATATATATATATATATAATGTCGGGGTGGCGTAGTTGCTAGAGTGCTCGACTGTCAACAAGATGGTCGGGTGTTCGAAACCAACACACGACATTGAAAGTTTTTATCAGTATTTAATTTTTAATTTTCACAGAGAAGGCAGTGACTACCCACTCCGTATAACATCATATGCGCTCGCATGTGCGTCGCATACAAATAGTGCCTTGAATGTTAGCTCATTTTGTACGTAAAAATAAACGTACAATAGCTAGTCACGACGTTCGGCAACAAACAATACGACGATGATTTTATATATATATATATTCTATAGTAGTAAAAAAATCATTAGGGATCTGTATAAAACGAGACTGTTACACATAAATTGTACCACTAATTTCAAGAATGTAAAGTTTCTAATATTTTATGTAGGATTGATGTTGAATTTATTCGCTTGTTTTAAAAACTTAAACTGGAATATAATTAGAAGAAAAGTAAATTTAGTTTTCTTAAGTTTATTTTTACATTACTTGTAAATAACAGGAAATCACTTTTATTATGTGTAGTATATTGTCGTTTATATATTTTTAGGTATATTTACGATATTAGTAAATTTATTACTGTTTATTAAAAATAAAACATATATATATATGAATTAAAAAATCAATTGAAAATTAGTTAAATCACTAATATTTATTTTCTTAAGGAAAACACAAAGCTTTTGGGCATTTACGCCATTATCAAGTGAAAAATTTTTAAAAAATCATAATTTTAAAAATATAAATTAAATATAATTACTTAAAAATATAAATTTCAAACGGCGAATCAGAATATCGTCGAATAAACCTGATCCGATTGTTGCTCCACGTAATTATTTTTGGAGGTAAAGAAGACACAAATTTAATTAAAAATATTCAATCCCTTTGTTATCGTCGATATGCGATTTTAATTTTTCCTTCAAAAAATTAATAATACCGATTTTTTCGTCCTGAAAGTTATTATTTCCCGCTTTTTCCTGAGCGTAAATATAGTACAATCTTTGTAATATAAATTATCGACATATTTATATCATATTTATATTAGACAGAATTATCGGAATATTTTATTAGACTTTTTTCTTCGTCTATAGTTTTATCTTTATTGTTTATTTTTGCCCATTTTTGGTGGTCATTATCAATTTTTAATATTTATTTTCATTTTATTTTGTGTTTTTAAAAAAATTTTGTGGTTGTATATTTTTATATTTTATATTTTACTTTTGGACATCATACATCGCAGTAGTAAATGAAAAATTTAAAATTCCACCAGTATACAACATTTACAGAATCAGGAAAATAATATTGAAGAAAAAATTAATATAAAAAAAAACTAAATTAATAAACAAATATATTGATATTAAATTTCAACAAATCAAAAAATAGACCGACAGAAGCAGACATCATTTTTGGATCATATTTTCACAATTACCATCACATATTTTTAAGCAATTATATTTAATTTATATTTTAAAAATTATGATTTTTTTTTTAAATGTTTCACTTGATAATGGCGTAAATGCCGAAAAGCTTTATGTTTTCCTTAAGAAAATAAATATTAGTGATTTAACTAATTTTCAATTGATTTTTTATAAAAAATCACTACATTCCACATTATATAAAAAATTAAAATATGAATTAAAGTTTAATTATCTGTTTAAAAAGTAAAGGGAAACGAATAAAATGATGCCTTAAGTAATGTATTATGTTTGTAATTTTTCCATATAATTGATACACAGGAGATATTCGCAAAAAGGTGTAGAAATTGGGTCAACAGAAGTATTCTTATTGGTAAAAAAAATGGTAGGAAAAAGAACCGTATATTCTGGTGAGGGAATGGAGTGTCAAAAAATTGTGAGTTACTATTAAACTGTTTTATAATTAAAATTGTTATCGTTAACTTCGTAACTCGGTAATTTCGTATTACATGATTTGCTTCAGTGGTCAAATGAAGCTATGCCTTTTCCGTTACATATGATAATAAGAGATACCGGCCAGATAGTGGCTGAAATAAACGAAGAAGATCGTCGTATGTCGTTAGATGAATTTTTCCCGGTCAATTCTCTTTGCTTTTGCATATCACATTTGTTACCACAGTATTACGGTTGTCAGTGTTACGTAAGTATATGCAGTTAATTCGGTACATCTTCCCTAATTTGAATATATAATAAAAATGTAATATTCGAACGTATTTTATCGTTTAGTGTATTCCTTAAATATGTTTATGCAATGAGCTTGATAATTGTCAAAATTAGCTATTAGATATTTTTTTTAATAAAAAAAAAAAGACATTCACGAAAAAAATACGCCTCTGATATGAAAATGTATTCGTCGAGAGATAGGTCGTTAAAATTTATAAACATCGAATATTTCACATTTTATTGAAATATGTCGAGGAAATATCTATCGTGAAAAATAAAAGATACTTTTTAATAACTACTAGTGTATGCAGATTATTACAATTACAAATTAATGTTCGTTTAATAACTTTAAGATAAATGGTCTGTATATATAAAAGAAAAATATGGGAAATTGTCGTCAGTATGAGAACGTGTGAGTGTTAACTGCCAACTTGATATTGTACAAAAATTTGAATTATTCGCGAGTTTAAACGCTTTTAGGTAATCTGGTATGTATAAAAAAAAAAAAAATATGGAAAATTGTTGTCAGTATGACCATTAGACTCATATGTAGGTGTTAAACCTGTCAATTCAATATTGTACACACGGTACCTAGTTTTCATATTTCAATTTTAGTTTAAATTTGACACGTACTATTTTCTATATTGGTATTTTTTTTTCTTTTTGAAAAAAATTATTTCCGTTATATATGGGATATTTTAATTTAATATTTCAATATGTTTTAAATATTTGCTTATAATTAAACTTACTCGATGTTTCAGGTTTGCCAAGTAGTACTTGAAACGAATTCCATTAAAGTGAGATTAAAACATGGGCAAGAACCTGACGTGAAAAATTTGAACTTAGAATTGTATGGTTCATGCTACTATCCGGGTTTGTTTACATTTATATACATATAGACGTGTGTACGTGTGTATGTGCATAACATACATCAAGATAGGTTTTAAATAATTATTACATTTGCTCATAATAAAGCTATCCTCTGTTAACTGCAACTGAAACAAAACAGAAATAACGAATCAATAAGAGGGGCATTAATACATCTGTTTTGAATTAAAAGTTTGTCTAAGTGTTTACCTATTTTTCTGTACATAGTCCTAAGAGGTGAAAGTAATATATGATCATTTTATTCAAATCCAGTTATAATAAAAATCATCCTTCTCTCCGTTAACGAAAGATTGGCTGCGATGGCCGAATGTATATTTTGTTGGTTGACCAGTCCATCCAATCATTCAGATGTTTTTTTTTTTATAAACGACATTTCGTTTTTTTCCCTTAAATTTATTTCCTTATGATGGAAAAAGTCGTTCGTGCGATCTTTTTTATTCCGTCGTTAGGATCTGCATACTTTTGCATATTATACATAGTTAAAATTTATAAACAATGGAAAGGAGTTAAAATCGCCAATTTTTTTTTTTAAATCGGCTGTGAAGCACCGATATAAAATGTAAAAAATGTTAATTTAAATATAGAAATGCAATTTACAAAAAATTAGCAAAGTAAAATAGAAAACATTATTATAAAATAATCTGATAGTGGTTTGTGAGTTGTTTCGGTGATTTTAACTGGTTGTTGTTGCTTATTTTTTTTTAAAATCACTACATTCCACACTTTTCAAATTAGTTATAATTCTGTAATAATTTATTATAAAAAATTTTATAAGAATAATAAGGAAAAATAGCCGTTAAATTTAATTTTCCTCATCGAAAACGCAAAAACAAAAGAAAACAGTATAAACTCGTTACTGAATATAACTGAGGAAATTCTTCGTACAAGTATATCGTGGTGTTTGATAAAAAGTGGTATAGGTCAAATATAGTAAAATATTTGTTTATATTAATCATTTTCATTAATTTTTTTTTATTTATTTATTTCTAGGAAATTATTGTGCCGACCAATTGAGAATGACGAATTATGTGTTTTCTCGAATCACAGGATCGGTGTTAGTGCCTAGAAACGATAGTAAACGTCAAAGACCCCCGGCAAATGTCGGTTTAAATTTGAAATATAGCAAAAGTAACTGCGAGGTCAGTTATCTAGTTACCGTGTATTATGCGTGTATTAATATCGATTTTTGTTTAAATCGGTTTAGGGAAATAAATTTGAGATTCGATTTTTAAACTTAACCGTTGTAATCTAGTCGGTAGAGTTATTTATATTAGAGCTATCTGTATGTTATCTCGCGTTATTTCCGTGAAAACTGAAGTATGGAAAGGCGGGATGTTGAGACCACAGGAAGAAAAACACAAGTTTTTCTCTAATATTGTCTATATAATAAAAATTAATATTCCAAATATCAACACTTCACGAATCTTGTCAGATCACGGCAAATTTCAGCCGAATTATGTAGGTTCCATATTGTGAGTACTTCTATCTGAACCTGTTATTCTAGTAACAATTAAATGTCCAGCCTTTTGCTTCTCAACGTGCTGAATTTAAGATCGATAAGATGAATTCATTTCACCGGAACAATACAAACCGACATGCCTTCCTTAAATTCTCAGAAAGTGCAATGTGGCACATATTTTTCGTTATTAATTAAAACTTCTATTTGACCCTGTAATAGGAAATTTAATTTCAAACGCAAACCCATTATAGTGGCCAGCCGATGGTCGACTTCTGCTGTATTAGAAACTATTTTCAAATCATATAAACATTTTGAAAAACTGATTGAAACGGCATAATTTTTTTACGTTTCGATTTCAAAATGTGTGTTGCCTGCTTGAAGGTGTATAATATTTTCTTATATTTTAGCTCCCAGGATATACTAAACGCGATGCGTGTAATCAATGGCTTTATTCTGTAAAAGTAACTGAATTAGTTTTCGCTTACGTGACAAATTTTCCAGATGTGTTTGATGCACTGTACCAAAATCAAGCAAACGAATTGGATCTTTTAAAAATAAAGCCGTAAGTATGTTCGGTTAACGATTCTTTTAATTCTGTGCCGGCGGTATGCTGAAATTTTATGCTGCGAAACTATTATTTTTAAAAATCAGTTGTTACTGTTGTTGATGTCTTTCAATAACAGATTGTTTCACTAACTACTACTAAGAATTAATTTTATAATTCAGATACATATGTCGACTTTTTCGCAGATCACCATAGTTTTTTTAAGAGACGCCGTACAATTATTTATATTATATATATACATACATATACATACATATATATATAAAGGTCACAATTGGAATACGCATCTATAGTTCGCGCTTGAAAATGACGTAACTGTCGAAAAGCTTCGCGATTAAAAACTTTTAGTAATTGTGTTTTATTTTGTTTGTTTATAATTAACCCTTTCAGTCACTTCGTCCATTATACGGTACATGAAATTTTAATGCTAAAATTTTTATTTTCTGGCTGATGTGAAATGTCTCAATTTTTTGAAAATATTTATTTAAACGAGGCGAACATTATCCAGAGTCATCTAACTAAGAAGCTGCATTGTATAGTGAGCAATCTGTATAAAATGTCTAATTTTGTGTGGAAATTTCACGCGCGACTGAAAGGGTTAAAAATAATTACTTAAAAATATTTGATGGTGATGGTGAAAATATATTCCGTAAAATGCTGTTCTACTTCTGTTCTGTTTATTTCTTGAATTGTTGAAATTTAACATCAATATATTTGTTTACTGATTTTATTTTTTTATATTTATTTTTTCTTCAATATTATTTTCTGGATTCTGAAAAAGTTGTATACTGGTGGAATTTTAAATTTTCATTTAATGTTGCGATGTATGATGTCCAAAAGTAAAATATAAAATATAGAAATATACAAACACAAAAATTTAAAAAAAAACACAATTTTACAAGTAAAATGAAAATAAGTATTTGAAAAATCTGATAATGACCCTATTAGTGTTTTAACTAATTTTCAATTGATTTTTTTTATAAAAAATCACTACATTCCACATTATAAAAACTTTTAAAAAAAAGTTGATAATACTACCGCTTTGTAAATATTTAGTTTCGTATTAGCATGTAAATTTTTATTCCTAAATACATCTGGTTCATTAGCTAATTATGCTTCCAAGGTATTTGAAGCTTTTTAGAATTTTTAACTTCGACCCGTTTATTATGAAATTTTTCTTCCATGCCATTCATATCATTATTTCCATTTTATTTGTGTTTATACTTATTCCATAATCCCGATATGTTGTACCATGTAGGTAGTTTAGTGCACGTTGTAATTCTGCTGACGTTTGACTGGATATAACGCAGTCATCAGCATATTAAATTTTGCAGTATATAATATAACATTATTAAAAGTACTTGTTGTATTATTAGAACAGATTACACATCACAGTTTGTCCAGAACTGTAATAAGCTGTATGTGTATTGTGGAACAGACTAACTGACTGATAATCTATATATTGTCTATTGTCTCATTCGTCCCAAAGTACACTAGAGAGCACTGTTGCCTAATCGTCGTCTGAAATTGTGAGCGCGTGCGTATTATAATAATGCAAATTATAGACAATATTATTAAACAGCAGGTTAATTTTTGTTGTTGGTTATTTTTTCAAACCGATAGCTACGTTTTGTTATTTCTAAATAACCGTTATTAAATAGTCGATTTGTTATATAGCAACAGATCAGTAGCGTTTACGTACCAGAGTTTTCTGATTAAAATCCCTAAACTGATAATTTAATTTGCGCGTACGTTCAATATAAAATCGAAACACAATTGACAATTTGTTATTTATATGTTTAAAATATTTTTTAAATTTTACTACAAAAATTTAATTTTCTACATACGCATCGCGTACGTATTACAATATTTTAAACCTAACCTGCGATTTTACAAGCTCTAATATTACGTTTAATAGTACACGATTATTGAACTATCTATGACTAAATATATAAATAGGGTAACATTTGATGACTAACCTATATAAATAGAATAAGCTTAGTTATGTTACGTTTTTTTAGCACGTTTTCTTTACAATGTGTATTATGTGCTGTCAACGAAAACGCATGGATTAATTTAAATATCAGTTCGTGCGTGTGTGTATGTAATGTAAGACGGAAATTTGTATGTATATGCCTATATCGAAAGATATCAAAATTAAATCATACTTGAGTATAGTAAGTGGTGTGGATTTTTTTTTTTTAATTACACAGTTTTGTCCTAGATCAATGCTTAACAATGCTTGATGTAGAATATTAAAATTAAACTTTCGGTTAGATATTTACTAAAATGTCGATACAATAAATCTGATGAACTTGTTTTGAATCGGTTGTATCTTATTAATTGCTATAACGTGTAAATTTTCGTTGCAAACTAAACATGTACAATTTCAAGAGATGCAATTTAGATCTATTGAAAATACCCTTTAAAGAAACATGTATATATTTACGCAGACATATGCACGTGCAGTTTTAAATACTTTTCGTTTTCGTTATTAATCTTTACTTTGAAGGAATTTCAATCTCGATCATTTGCTCGACTGGTTGAGTAAACTTCCAACTTATAATATGGAACCTCGTAAATGTGGTACGAACATGCTCGATCCGGAGGCGATAGAATTATTGGAATTAAGAATTGACGAATTTTTAAACCTCGGCTTGAAATCAACGAATATGTTTTTAACTTTTAAACCAGAACATTTATATAAGGTATATGAAATTTATGTTCATAATTCGAATGAATTGTTTTTTAAAATCCTTATAATTAATTATTTAGCGAAAATTTATACATTAACAGACGTTATGTGCAATCTGTATATCAACGAAGTAGTATTTGTGGTTTTTAATTTTTTAAATATTTTTGAAACTTTAAATTTTAATTATAAAATAAAAAAACCTGCTACTCGCGGGACATTGTAATTCAGGGTTTTCGTACGCTATTATTTGACTGCGTAAGATGGAAGTTTTAAAAATTTAAAAAGTATACATATATATAAACCTCGTTAGTAACTTAAGATAAATCATCTTCGTCTTGTTCATTTCCGAATGTACCTTTATTTTTACGTACAAAATGGGCTAGGATTCAAGTCATTAATTATACGCAACGTAGGTGCGCGTGCATGTGATGTTGTACGGAGTACTGTCTTTTCCGTGGTAATTAAGAATTAAATAATGATGAAAACTTTCTATGTCGCGTGTTGGTTTTGAACCCCCGACCATCGAATTGACAGTCGAGCACTCTAGCAACTAAAGTTAACTATCAATAGATTTATCGGAAATTAAACGTAAATTTCCACGATTAAACTACTTATCTGCACTGCGAGATGGATATTATATTTAAAATTTTTAAACATTATAAAAAAAATATATGTTTAAAACGTGCGATAGACACATAGATCAATGATAAATGTAAACTGTTAAACAAATTGAAGATGTTTATAAACTTATCGCCGATAAATGTAACAACCAATAGTTAATAAACTGCGATCAGTAAAAAGTACGTAGAAAAACTCAACATCTGAACATCGTCGAGAGGAGATCGTAGTTGCCTGTTTGCGTGTAGGCCACACTAAAATTACTGATAGCTTTCTCAAACTACAATCCATTTCAATATGTTCAACTTGTAACGTACCCATCTCTGTTCTACACATACTCATAATATACAAATATTTCAAGTTCTACAAATATACCCGGCATTCTGTTCGGTCTCACGTATAAAACGTTCTAGCATTCCTCGAAATAATTAACTTACTCCTTCAAATCTAGATTCTTTCTCCAAATACATGCTTATGCTATAGGTTACAAGTACATGACACGTAGGACGGTAGGTAAAATTCTGTTTTGTAAGATGTGTCTTTGAATTTATAAAACGTGGACGTTACGTCAGATAAATTTGTTTAATAAATACGATGTTCACCTTATAACTACTATCCATCTAGTTTCAGGAAGACGTAAAATAAATCACCCGGTACGTTGAAAATTACACTTCGATTGCATTCGAATATTATAAGGTTAAAAATTGCCGTTTACTGCATTGTGTCGGTAAAATAATTAAATATCTCGAGTAGCTACCGTTTCAATTTAATGTATCTGATCTTCCGGAAATTATTAATTTGCGAAAGAATTATTTTAAGAAAAAAATCGATCTAATTAAAAAATTCGTTTTTAAAAAAGTGCTCCCCCGTGGTATTTTTCAAAACTGACATTTTTTATTATAACTTCGGAAATTTATTAAACAAAATTCTTCGCAATTAAAGTAGTTATAGCTATGTAATGGTTTTTAATAGTATACGATTCGTATGTTTGGCTGGAAAAACACAATTATAAAGTTAATTGTGTGCATCATTTTTTAAAAGTTTTCGACTATATGTGTGCATTATGTGTGTGTATATAATTATATATATATATTATATATATAATTTTTTATTACTGAATTTTTCAGCCCATTGATCGACCGGAAACCATAAATCCAGATGTTGTCGGAGAATTTAATTTATTAGATAGAGTTGTTAATATTCGAGCTGATCACAGCGTTCCGATTGGTTTAAAAGGAACTATTATCGGTAAGTTGATGTATAAAATTCCCATGAAAATGTTTAAAATGACGTCACATTGTATTAACGTTTATTTTTTTTTTTAAATTAGTACATCATTAACATCGTGTTTCATTTACACACATGTACAACTTATAGTTATGATAAATGCTAAATTACGATTCAAAAATTATTTCATAAAATTGGAAGTGGTTAAGAGGTAAATCTTTTCGAATACAATAATTTTTTTAATAGAAGTTATCTGTTCTTCATATTACATTCATACCGTTCTGAGTATAGTAATTTTTAATTTCTAGTGATGAATTAATATCATGAAACGACTGTTATATTGTAGTATGCGCCGGATTTTAAATAATACGGATTGGGAGCGATGTTCATTGTTATAAAATTAATCTTTTTAAAATTACAGTGTGCTTAGTAAAATTTAACCCTGTTACTATATCCTATTTGGCTGTTTATTTTATTTTATTTTTTTATTGAATTTCCACAAAAGTTGTGTGTGTGTGTATTTCATTTCATTTTGCGTTTTATATTTCTCATGTGCTGGGTTCAATAATTTGTTAAATGTGTAATCCTTAATTTGATCGGTATTCTATCTTCCGTTATTACGTTATTTTTCCATCCACCTTCCCCTACATCATTTTCATCGGTCCATTTGGTCGTATTATGTGACCAATGAATTCTAGCATGCGTTTTATAGTAGTAACTGTTGACTTGTTTCCATTCTCTGCTTCTTTAAAGTGTAATATCGAAATTCCTAGGTTTTTCCTTTTTTAAGCTTCTATCTCATTCGCATCGATCTCCACGTTTATGATCTGTACGCCACTATAGAGAAAAAATCGATGTTTTTAGTAGTCACAGTGTGAAAATAAAATCATTCAAGGAACTACGTGAAAACAAAATTCAACGGCACCGGGTATAATTATACCAATAAATAAGAAAACTCGCAAATAAAAACGCAGTTCAATCAATAATATCAATAGAGATCAATTTCTTGAAGTAGTAAATATCTTGGCCGACTATTTTTATTAAATATCATCGAACAGAGATAGTCCAGAAAAAATAAAAAATAAAATAAAACACGACGAAGAATCTAAGAACCTACATTGATTTTCAATTAAAAACTTCTTACATAATAGAAAATTCCGGGTTAAACTGAATAATTGCACATATACTAAATATCGATAAAATTGTACTCCTTAAGGACCAACAATTAGCCCGATCTTATTTATCGGAGCAATTACAAATATTAAACGTATATCTTCCCCATTGAAATATTATATTTACACAGACTATCTATCGATATACTATTCGCGTAATGAAATAAACTATATAGAAACTGCTCTAAAATACTATGAACGTAATAAATTATTGCGATACATTTAATGGCCTCATCTTTTTACTACTAAAACTAAACAGATTACATTTAGCACAAAACACAATTGAAGTAATCCTCTCTTACAAACTGAATCAATACAAATTGAAAATACAGATACTCTACGCTTAATCGAACTAACATTAGATAGTAAATTAAACTGGAAATAACACGTAAGTAATCTAAAAACAAATTGTAATCAAAAGCAAGAAGGTATAAAAGAAATTAAAAGACTGAAATGGTAGGAATTTTGCAATAATATTGGACTAAAAATTAGCACTAATGAGATGTGGCGGCGAATAAAATGATTTTTAAAGAAAATCCGTAATGATCTTTAGTAAGCAGTTTCAGAGTCCGGTCGATACTCCTTAATTATGATAAAAATTAAAAATAAAGATAATGCGGGTTGTTATAATATATCAATGGAATAATTAACATAACAGCTTAGAACATGATTAAAAATATAAGTCCGGGGGTTGACGCCTTATTAAATTATTGCCTTTAAAAGGCGAACATTTGATATTAAATCTTTTAAATAACACACTAGATACATAATATATTCCAACTCAATGGAAGGGACATTACATCCCGTGTATAAATCAGGAAAAAATCCAAATACATATCTCATGCCGACTATGTATTGGAAAAACAGTGGAAAATATAATAAACAGGTTACAGTGGTGGACTAATCGACAGAAGATAATGTCAAAAGTACAGTTCGGTTTCGGAATAGGAATGGGAGCTACTCATTCTAGATTTGTAAATGGATAAAATAAAAAAGTGGTATACTGTAATCAGTTTGCATTCAAAGTATGTCCATGAAGTATTAAAAATGATGGTTTAACTGAAAGACAAATTTAAAGTACTATTCTGAAAAAATCTCATACGAAAATTATTCAATTATTCAAAATTTATTTTTATTAATTTGTGTATATATATATATATATATATATATATATATATATATATATATATATATACATATATATATATATATACATATATATATATATATATATATATACATATATATATATATATATACATATATATATATATAATAATCTAATAATAATAATAATAATCTAGCTCACTCGATTACGAGTATGAGTGTCATTTATCATGCTCTTCATGTTATTTAATGCTGTGTCGCATATGCGAGATCAGATCTTGGTTCGCGACTGCTTATTCGACTAACGTCTTATTTGCAGCTAACCTACATATCTGTAGGCCGTTCTACTATCCACCACCTGTGGATGCGCCCCTTACCGGTTCGAGCTCCGGTCCCCGAAAGGCACAAAGTACCCCCGAGGACGATATATATATATGTATATATATACATATTGTGTTGTGGTTTCGGATATGTGTAAACTTTATTTAATATTCACTGCTACCAGCATTCAAATCGTTTTTTCTTAAATTTATGATTTGTTTTTCTTTTGTAGCAATTATGGAAAATGATGATGGTAACAGTGGTGGAACGTTGTACGAAGTTCTATTTGATCGATCGTTTCCTGCAGGCGTGAAATCATATTGTAGAAAAAATTGTGTCTACACGTTAAGGTCTGAGTGTCTGCTAAATATCAGTAATCGTCAAAGACCAGAATTGTTAACACATCGTGCAGAAACACGTTTGAAAAATATCACGACTAAAATATTTAAAACCGAAGGTAAATTACTTGCAATGACAATTGACAATTACGATAATTAAAATTTTCGATTCGTGAAATATTGTTTTTAATTTATTCGGAATAAAAACATTGCCAACCTCAAAATGCAAATTATAAATCGGCATATTCTTCAATCGTAATCAGATTGGGGGACAGCTAATTTAAAATGTCAGAATTCTCTGACTATTTTTCATGTTACTATATCCTGTTGCTTATACATCGTGTTGATATTTCATTCTTGGTCTTCTCCTTGATTTTTTCCTTCTACTGTGCCATCAGTCATTTGTGTTAAATATTCATTGTGTCCGAAAATATGGCCTATCAATTTTGTATCTTCTTCTTTTAATTTTCATAAAAAACATATTTTCACGGATTAATCTAAATACTTGTTTGTTATTAATGTTCTCTTTCCATGCCATAAATTATAAATATTTACCTTTAATACGTCATTTTTTTCCATTTCTTCACTAATATAGGCCACATTTGTACGTTTCAAAAACATATTTTAAAGCTGAAGTAAGGTATTTCTGATTTCATTTAGAACTTCAGGTCTTGCGATGTGAATATTACGTTTTTGAATGTTTATTTACCATTGGAGTTCTTGTTCGATACGTGACGAATTTAGGTTGCTGCTAATATTGGAATCATTTTATGTTTTCGCGGATTATTTATTATATTTTTAAACGTTTCTTGTATACTATTTGATTTAATAATTTTCATCATTTTATCTTTGATTTAAAAATTATTTTTATTCATTGTGTTCTGTTCAGTTAGTATTACATACGTGTCATGTAAGATAGTTACAAATATTTTTCGCTTCAGTATGCGAATCAGCAAAATATCGAACGGTGGTCGATAGAGTTTATGTAGCGCGTAATCGCTTTTAATACGGAGTAATTTCTTTAATAATGAATGTATTAGTTGCGGTTTTTTGCAAATCGACAAAACACATTTTTCGTCAGAAGAGAACCCGGTGTAATAAGTAGTAGTAATAATAATAGACATCACGGAAACTAATGTCACTATAATAACAGTGTGCATGTGTGCGAATGTGGAACTATTGACGCAATATTGAAGTACTCAGGACGTGCGTCTCACATGAAAGATGTCCGTTTCTAGCTGAACAAGTTGGCGATGTAGCATTCGACCGATTGAAATTTATTTTAGATTCAGGGTTTTATGTAGACGTCGATTTAGATATAAACAGATATACGCTGAACCGTTTGTTTTACTAAAGGATTACATAAAAACGTTGTTATCGATGACGATGACTATGGACTGTGCAACAGGATGCACGAATTTGAACGTCAGGAAACAAATGATTTATATACGAAGCTTAAGGAGAACAAACTCTAGTAATGATTAATCGATATCCGACAATGAGTAAATCCGGCTTATTATTCGATGTATCTGTCAAAATGGAGGGAATGAACAATATAGTGAATTTAACGGCGCAAACGGACAAGATTACTCTTGCGTCAATTACGGTGAAATTGTCAACTATTTAGATAAACTTATACCTTATAAGCGTATAAATTATGATGCGAAAATCGAAGGCGTCTATCAAAAACAGCTTTGCGCATCAGCAGTTGAAATTGTTGCGTAAACGTCCACAAATACTGGATCGGATACGCACAAGAAAAGTCAGTTCGTTGCGTTCTATCAACAAATCGTATGCGATTATTTTTCTCGCGAACTAATAACTTATTACTTGCTACGCCGCACCATTCCTACGTATACCGAGTGCGAATGATGTAATGGAAGAGTACCTGCACGATGTTCATTTAGAAGTAATCGTTTTTACATCGATAATATCTAATCAGTTCGTCATGTTTAAACATTTTATAATCAGTGTGTACTACTCGTTTCCATCTTCAGCTAACGATACCCCACTCGTAATTAGCAACTTCTCTATGAGAATACTTGCCTGATTTATGTAAAGGAATCCAGTTAAACGATATCTTCGATGGCTATCCAATAATTATGTTTCGGATCGAAACTTTAACCACCTTACGTTCTAATTTTGCGCTTCAGCTGAGTACAACGAGCAAATTTTAGAGATGTGTCGTTAGAATTTAACGGTAACCTCTATTCGAACGTATGTATTGTACCATATGAACGATTTCAGCGTGTAAAAAATAGTTCTTTCTCGATGTTTGCATAGCTCGCGTAGGATATAATTCTTTAACAGTCTGCTCGTTCGCAGATTCCAAATTTCGGCTTCTTCGTTAATCGCTACTGGTTATATTCTACTCGCTAATCGCTACACACTTCGCTCCATTCGCTGCTCATTTTTCACTACTTGCTACTTAATATAATATTAGTAGATGACACATTTAAGACATACATCGTATACGAATGCAGTCGAGGATGTACGTCGAGACAAAGAAAAATCTCGTCCCGAAATATTTCAATCTAAACAATGAGGATGTGTCTGAGCGACCAGTGAATACGTCGGTATTTCGATCTTTTAATTCACCCACGTGTAATCTTAAAGTTTCTTGTTCGTCATTCGAACTAATCGATACATCGCCCAGTCTATTAGTTCCGCGATTAAACCGTGTGCTCAAATTTTTCGGATAACGGCAATTTTATTCTGCTACTAGGTGATTGAATAGAATGTAATTTCGTGTGTTACTAGATGATTTCGCTAGTGATGTTGATAATGGCGATGATGTTTTAAGTTTAATAGTTTAAGAATAGCGCGTAATTTTGCTGTGTTTTTCATCAGTCTCTGATGACCATGATGATGCTAATGGTGTTATCATTGGTGTCATCATTTTGTCTGATATGATTATTTTAACTATTTCAACGGTTCGGTAACTGATTGTAATACTGGCGAAAATTCGTCTATCATCAAACTTGTATTCCGAATCATAATATTATATTTTTCTTCGATGATGTTTCGTAAATTCTTTTTAATTGTATTTCACGTTCGATACGATAGTGATCCATATTATTCACAATATATCGACAGGGGCGCTTATTAGACTTTTATTGATAGGAATTGATCGAAACTTTTACCCAAACGATCGCTATTTATATTATTTTCTTTAACGATGGTTTAGAAATTGTAATTGTCATCTGACTGCCTTCGAAGAGACATTTCGCGGAATATTTTATGGTCGCAATTTGAAACACCACCGTGCGCATATGTTCGTTGTAAAATACTATAGTCATATTCACACTATCGCGCATTATATGTTTCAGTCAGGATTTTTACATACGTCTGACACAAATGGAAACAGTCGGTATTTTTATGTTCTCTCGAGAAATAATCTCATAGTTTTCCTAAATCTTTTAGAATACATATATCTTTATATTTCTCGGTGGGTTCTTGTTTATTAACCTATCGTTTTTCTCGACATTTTCTTATCTCTTAAGTTATCTTACTAACACACTTTCAGTTTAATACTTAAAATCTGCATTCTTTTTTTTATGTCAAATGCCTTCTTATCATGTGTCCTCTTGAAAATAATCGCTTTTATCGGGCAGTTTTCAGTTTATTTTTTTTTTAGAATCTTCATTATTTAACGACATAATTACTGAATGTTGATGGAGAAAGTTGGTGTTTCACTATCGGTTGCTTCCTAATGCTTTATAAATATCTGGATCGATGAAAGCTGTTTTTTAGAATATACTTTGTGGATCAATATATTTATACATCGAGTCTTGTTGAAATTATGAACGAACAGAATTGATGATATAAAACATTTGATGAACATACTATGATCAATTAATAAACCGACCGCGTCCATATATCTGTCAAAAGTGGGAAACGCCTTGTTCACAACTACTACAACATTAGAGCATTAATCGGGTAAAAGGATGAAAATATTACAGGAAGAAGGAGAAGAATGTTATTCTCATGCCACAAGTATATTTATAATCGCGAAATGGATTCTGTTTTGTCAAAAAATTAACATTATCCAAAAAGTTTTAACTATTATAAATGGAACGTGTATTGTGAAATTATTAACGATTCCGTATAAATCGCTAAGCGAATTTTTCAAATTAATTTTATACGCTGATTTCGCACTTGTTTATAAGAAAAATGAACGGAGGAAAGTATTGAAATGCGAGATATTGTTTACAGGTTTAAACAAGATACCTGAAACATTACAAAAACCGCCGTATCAAAATGACGACGATGTGGACTACGAAGTAAATAATCCTTATTTTATGTATTTTTTTAAACCGGTGACATGTACTTTTATAAAATTTTGTTTTTAAAATAGATTATGTAGATACGAATTAGTTATAATATAGATGTGTTGGTTTTTTTTTGTATTTATTTTGATTCTAGGCTACTACAGAATATTTGAAAAGAGCTTTACGTATCAGTGATGATCAGGTATAGTTCTCATTTCATTTTTTAAACCGTTTAATCTAAATGACATTTTTAAAATTTTATTCATCATTTCTTGAAATACATTTATTACATTTTTTTTGTGTTAATCACTTTCTGCTTCTACTTCTTTGAAATTAGAATCGTTCTTCTCTTATTTCTCTTTTTGTTTTTAAATGATGATGATTATTTATAGTCACTTCACGCACGATATGTTAGAATATGGTTAAAGGTGTGACAGACGACACACTTTAAAAATAAAATCGCTTTTTAAAACCCGTTTTATTAAAAATTATTCTATTTTTAAGAATCTTTATCATTTTCATGATTGCTAATCTTTAGTCATCAACTGTGCGTATTTTTTGATTTATTATATTTAACAATTTTAAATTTGCATTTTTAATTTGCGTCATTATTTTTAAAAATATAACGGAACGAACAAACTAAAGTTTCATATGTGATTTTTAATCATAATTCTAATACTGCTTCATTAAATAATGTTGTACTATTTTATTTGAAAATGAAATGAATAATTGTGTTTTATTACTAAACACGATGAATATTTCTTTTGTTGGTATCGTAAACGTAATGTGTACAAATTTATTGCGGAATCGGAATAAAATTTTTGTTTTAAATTCTAAAAGGATGTTATGAATATCGTAAAAGGGGAAACCAAAAAGAACTTAGACAAAATATGTATCGTTTGCAATTGTGACATTTGAATGAACGTAATAGTAGTCATTTCATGATATGTACTCATACGATTTTTATTTACATTACGCGTCCAACACTGTAATGAGTATTTATTATTTTCATTATTTAGCCACCGACGGAAAATTTAGATAATATTGGATACGTAAATCCTGTCTCATTATTGGGAGATTATTGTCGATCACAAGGTAAGTGTTCACAAATATGTACTTATTCTTCAGGAACTAAATGCGTATAAAATAATCGAAAACTTATATATATATATATATATATATATATATATATATAATAACACCAGAATTTGAAGTAAAAAGAGGAGTGAGACAAGGCGATAGTCTCTCGCCGATGTTATTCATATCTGCTCTACAAAGAGTCTTTCAACAGTTGAATTGGCAAAACCTTGGTAATAACATCGACGGGGAATATTTAAATCATTTAAGATTTGCCGATGACATAGTTTTGATAGCAAAAAGTACTGATGAGTTACAGAGACAGATAGAAGAACTAAATGAAATTGGCAAAACGATGGGCTTAAGCATTAATCAACAGAAAACTAAAATAATGCTAAACGAATTTACACCAAATAAGGACATCAAACTTGAAGGCAAATATCTGAAAACAGTCCAAGAATGCATATATCTGGGCCAACTGGTTAATATCTCAGGATCGTTGTATCAAGAAATAAGTAGAAGAATCAGACTGGGATGGACAGCGTTTGGACAAAATTCGATTATTTTTAAATCAAAAATGCCACTGCTCTTAAAAAAGAAAGCGTTTTATCAATGCATCCTCCCAGTGATGACATACGGTTGTGAAACATGGACGCTAACCAGGAATTATAAATATAGGTTACAAGTAGCCCAGAGATCAATGGAGAGATGTATGCTATCAATCACTAAGAAAGACCGGAAAACAATTGAATGGATTCGCGATAGAACAAAAGTAACAGATATAATAGAAAGAATAAACAAAATGAAATGGCAATGGGCCGGTCATATAATGAGAAGAACAGATCGAAGATGGACAGCAAGAATCTCGCAGTGGTACCCACGAGGGAAAAAAAGACCCCGACGACGACCGCATATGAGATGGGATTACGAATTTAGACAAAAATTAGGAGTTACCTGGACCAGAGCTACTCAAGACCGGAAGAAATGGAGCAAAATATGTGGTTAATTCATGAAGAGGCTACACCATGAAATACTGGTTGATCAGCTGAATATGATGATATATATATATATATATATATATATATATATATATATATATATATATATATATATATATATATATATATATAAATAAAAGGGAATATAGATTGAAGGATTTTCAAATTAATTTATAAATTAAAAGATAAAATATCTAATATTAGTTTTATTTATATTTAGAATTGTTTTAAGATTTATATATATATTATATATATATATATATATATATATATATATATATATATATATATATAAAACTATCTGTTATATACGTTTTATGCATGTGTGTATGTATATGTATATGTTATGATCTAACCTAACCTCGAATCACCATTCGTATGTATTCATTCCATCAAGGCTTGACTACCACATACGCTAGTATGCAAAGGAAAACACTGACGTGCATAATTAAACCAATATATATGTATATAATATATGTAATATACTATTAACTACCTACGTCCGTGTTTACACCCCTCTCCGCATAAACAAAGTCCCAGAGATGCCAGACGTGGTTATCACGGTGTATCTCACGCGTATCAAAATGTTGATTGTACGAGAGGAAACTTCAAGTTTAATTTTCTTTCAATAATTACTTTATCGACATTAAATTTATGACGTCGGACAAAATGATGTACATATAAATTGCAATAATAAAATTTTACGTGAACATTAATATTGAAATCATATTAGTCGTTTAAACATAAGCATATTCGCTCGTAAAATTAGACGATGAACGAAACGATTCTTCCGTCCATTTCACTGGAAGCAGAACTACTCACCGAATGCCGTTCTTTGTTGTGTATACTACATATTTATACATACATACATATATATATATATATATATATAATCATCATATTCGTTGGCTCGGTCCGAGCATCGTGAAATTATGAGTTCCAATTCCTTTCAAACTTGTTCGCCATATGTCCCTATTTTCCGCGAGTCTTATAACTTGCTGGAGCGATGAGGCCGCAGTTAATTGTTTAATACACAGACCTGGTTTCTGTCCTTCCGCGTATAATTAATTTTTCTATTCCATTCCGACGTACCACATGTCCGAAATACCTCATTATGCGCTGTATTACTATGTCTCGTAAACGTAGATCCGATCCTATATCGTTCAAAACAGAGAGGTTGGTTCGCTTTTCTGTCCACGAGATTCGCAACATTCGTCGCCAGCAGAACATCTCAAAAGCATCAATGCGCCGAATATCAGCTGCTTTTAGTGTCCAGCATTCCGCAGCATATAGAAAAACAGATATATATATATATATATATATATATGTACATATATATATTCACGCATTCTTACTATTACGTACGAAAAAACTAGCCTAATTTTTATTTAAATTTTATTTCAATCATTATTATTATGGATCATGATGCAGATTGCTTCGTTATATATATATATCTTCTTTTGTTTGAACTCGTTTAATGCATATTTAGTCCATTGTTTCAGATTCATCTTTGTGCTTATCCCTACTACGCGATATCAAGCATATGCTGTGGGTAGATATAAAATTGCAGCGGCTTCACTTAAATTTTTGACGCTCATTGTTATCGTTATTCGTTGCTTGGTTCTTCTTTTTTTTTATGTATATACCGCGCTCTGCTAATTGGTTTGTAACTGATTTCCATTCACTGCTGCAACTTTTTCCTATATGCCGTTGGTATGATTTATTCTTAATTTCTTCAAATCATCCGCAATGACGTCTTTATATCTTAACTTTGGGGTTCTCTTTTTCCGTTGTTTAAGACTTCGTAGAATAGGGGAATGCGTTCATTATCCGTACGGATCATATGTCCCATACATTTTAAACCTATGTTCCTTTGAATTTAACCTTCTATTGCGTTTTGCATAATTGCTTATTTACTGTTCCGAACAATTTGTCTAAAGTATGCCGATTTCCGTTTTCAGGCTATAGCTCCGACTTCGTGGTTGTTATGTATTTAGTTCGGAACAGATTCATTTTAAACTATCCACCAAAGGCACTTCATGAATCCAATGATATAGTCACATTTCGAAGTCAATATTTATAAATTCATAAAAATAACAGGTTTGCCCTGAAAAATTACAAATTAAAATGACGGCTTGCATTGCTGCGAAATAATTATTTTATTGTGACGAATTATCGACAAGTTAAATGGTGTCAGTTTTTCTCCGTCTTGAGCCGTCTTCGTTATCAAAGGTTGGTCTCCACATCTTTCAGTTCTTTGATGATGTGTCTATTCCGGTTTCATGTGTCAAATAGAAAAGTTTTACAGTCTCGGTAACAGCCATTCACTTTTGGATGTTGGAAATCCATGGCGTTTTTCTGGGACCAACATCACGAACACTTTCTAATGCGCCCAACAGTACTATTTGGAGTAGCTCATACTTGAGTCTCCGCATCAAATGACCCACATAGTTAATTTTCCTTAATTTTATTAGTCTCATCAGTTCACGGTCCTTATTTGTCCGTTCATAATTTTCTGATTTGTACTTTCTGCTGTTCACGATATTGCATGTAATCGTCTATACATCCATGATCCAAGCGCTTGTAATCTTTTAATTTGATCCGCCTTTAAAGTCCAAGTTTCTAAAACATATCACCTATTCTCTACCGCGGTTCTCAAGTTTAACATAACATCGTTGATTTCGTAGAAAGTTGTTCAGGTTGTATAACGTTAATTGCCTCAATTCCGCATTTTATTTCCACTTCTGAGAAGCCTGTACCTGTAACCCAATAATCGAGATACTTAAATTTGTTTGCTTGCTTTAGCACTTCATTTACAATTTTAATATTTATGCGCGATGTGTGTGTCTTGTTCACCACCATCTTTTATCATATTAATTGGTAGATTGTATACACGATTAAGTAAATTTTGCAAATCTTTTTGCTGATCTGCTATTAAGACTGTATCATCGGCATAAATTAAGTTGTTCATTAAAACATAATTGATTTTTATGCCTTCTTTCGCACATTAGAGTATATATATATTATACAGCAACGGACCAAAATACTTCTACCGCTATATCATCGTTTATTTTGTTTGACAGTCATTAGGCTATTTTTATCGTACGTCTACAAGACGATTCTGAACCTGTTTTTCTTCCCTGAATATCTGAATATCTTCAACGAGGACATACGAGATATATTTATTAAAAGATCAATTTTCATCCTTAAGTTACATGGTAATTTAACATTTGTATTCCCTATTTCAGATTGGGACGCTCCTAATTTTCACTATAATTACACAAAAGGAAAATATATGGCTCAAATACATTTTCCGGGTGTAGGATTAGTTATCGGGGATTTTTATAACACTAAAGAAATGGTAAGTGTAAATGATTTTTGATATTCGTCGTTGAAATGTATTTATCCGTAATTAATTATATATTTTATTAAAGTTGTTTTTAGTCTAATTTACGTTCTATTTTATATTTTAATAATTATATATCGCGCAAAATGTCGAAATTAATATTTCCCCTTCGTGCTTGCTCTTAGAGGATTCTATTCGCACAATATATGGAGTTTAAATACGAAATTTAATCGATTAATGACCGGTGTTAAACACCCGATGAATCAACGACTTACTTAGGAAACGTTTCCTGAACAGTTTTCTATCGATCGCATAATTGACGTGAAGCGCTTAGGCGACATCAGCTTTTGATCTTTAATTTTATTATTTTACTATTTATATCGGATGATTCGAAAAGCTTAAGTTGTATAGATTATCTTTAATTAATTTACAATCTATCTAAAAAGACATCGAGTAGCATTGTGGAGAGTAAATGAAGAATACGTATTAGTCCAGTCATTTAAGCTTAAATTAGGTAAGAATCTCGGAATTCGAGATACCCAGCTGCAAGTTTGTAAATACTTGTTTATTGACACCCTAAAAGTTGTCTCAAAACCTGCATATGGTAGGGTGTAAGCAACTATTAAATTTCAAGGTCAAAAGTCACAAAAATCGTTTTTTTGCGCTTTTTTTGGAAATATCTCATTTTTTATGGGTTTTTTGCTATTAGTATTTATTATCAATTTTGTAGAATACAAAATTCTCTACAAATTTTGTTTAAAAAAATTTTTTATACGATGAACCGTTTTCGTGATAGAGGGCGGAGAGGGCGCGGTCACACCATCACTCAGGTCAACCGGTGCCTCCGGTCGAAAACGCGCCATATATAGTTGATGAACTATCGATAAATCAATGATTATAAATAATTGTCAATTTTTATTAACTATTATATTATATTTTATCATTTTCTTCATGCATTAAATCTATATCTATTCAATAATACTGATAACCGTTTACTAAAATTGAAAAATAATTAAGAGAAGAACTTAAGTCATAACATAATTATATTCCCATTTACACTAATGACATTTTAAATAGAAAATAATTTAGTGCCTCTTTAAAATCTGTAAATTTTAAAATTCTTCCACTACGTCGAAAATTATACCTGGGAATTATTCGGGCCCCTATTATACACTACGGACCTTTCTATTTATAGCCAGTCGGGACAGATGTTCATTTGTATTATATAGTAACGACCGTCTTCTCTTTCCTTCAGTTTGAATCGTATCTTGGTAAACTACGGACGTACAATTTCAAAAACTAATCAGTCAGATCCGGGAGGTGAATCGCATGTTGAAGTAGTGCGCGGTATGAAAACTCTACGAACTGCAAGTCTCGAACGAAACGACGGAAAAATTGATTATTTAAAATCAGTAACCTCTGTTAAAGTGCATGAAAAGTGCCGAAGTGTTTACATTAGTAAAAACTGTATCCAAGCAGCAAAACGGAAACAAGAAGAAGGAGAAACTATAACTTCTCCATTCGTACCTCGTAAAAAACGAGGTGAAGTGTTTGATTTTAAGAGTCAATGTTTATTTTGTGGTGAAGTTGCTGATGAGGCTGCAGAGAAAAAGAAAAGTCTAAAATACAGGCGGAAGATAAAAAATGTGAGTACTCTTGAGTTCAAGATACTGTTATCAAAAAAAAAGCAGAAGAACGTGGTGATGATTTTGGAGAATTGGTGAAAAGTCGTATAATTTTACAATTTGATTTGATCGCTGCTGAAGCGAAGTACCATGCTGCTTGCTTTACAAACTTTTCAAATAAATCATCATCATCGCCTCTTGAGAAACCTCGTCAAGATAATCGAGTTACAGAAGCTATGCTAGAGATTTTCAATTACATCGAAAATAATAATGATTCTCAATTCACACTAAAAGAGCTTAAAGATGTCTTGACAGGGTATGTGCCAGATGATAAAACTATCATTACAAGACTACAACAGAAGTACTTAACCGATATCGACCTTTGACCACGAAATCATGGAAGAACTTGAGACAAATGTCGTTGAAGATGATAATGAAGACCCGTTTGAAATTTACCAGCAGCCAGAAGACGACGATGAAGAGGAAGAAGATGATTAAAATTATAAATTGTAGTTTTTATACCTTTCACTCTATTTTTTTACTTTCAATAAAAATAAATGTATTGAATGATATTTTTTAATAAAAAGATTAATTCATAATTTATTTGTTTTTTTTTTCATCATGTAAGAAGTTATTAATATTAATTAGGTTAAAATTTAAATATAATTCCTATATTTTCATTAACAATTCTGCAATTACATGGGCAGGTAAGTGTTGTTAAATAAATTAATACTGAATAAAAAGTGGATAGGTTAGGAAAAAAATGATAAAATATAATATAATAGTTAATAAAAATTGTCAATTATTTATAATCATTGATTTATCGATAGTTCATCAACTATATATGGCGTGTTTTCGACCAGAGGCACCGGTTGGCCTGAAGTGATGGTGTGACCGCGCCCTCTCCGCCCTCTATCTCGAAAACGGTTCATCGTATAAAAAATTTTTTTAAACAAAATTTGTAGAGAATTTTGTATTCTACAAAATTGATAATAAATACTAATAGCAAAAAGCCCATAGGAAATGAGATATTTCCTAAAAAAGCGCAAAAAACGATTTTTGTGACCTTTGACCTTGAAATTTAATAGTTGCTTACACTCTACCATATGTAGGTTTTGAGACAACTTTTAGGGTGTCAATATACAAGTATTTACAGACTTACAGCTGGGTATTTCGAATTCCGAGGTGAACTTACTATAATGACTGGACTATATATCACCGACTGGAAAATCATGATGAAATATACGATAAAATAATTAGAAATATTTACCATATATTTCGTAACTGAGTTTTATTAACTTTTAAGGCAATTAAAATGGATGCGTTTAAATCGCAATGTATGTCATTAGGTATATACCAGGGTACGGATACCATATATTTATCAACACTTTGCTCTGAAATTTCTGCTCCGTAATTCAACACTGATTGTAGTGGAGTAATATTTTATTCTTTAATGAGATATTAGAGTATTTAATTATTAGTAAATTTTAATTTTAACTGAAGTTTTTATTTTGAGAGAACGTGGTTTTTTCATGCGAGTGTTTTGTCCAGATGTAAATCAAGATACCTTTAATTTCTGCGATTTTGATATTATTTGGTCGTTCATTAAGACGGATGAGCTTTGATCAAAGTAAACTAGACGTAATCAGATTTAGATTTATGGACTTTAATTTTCCAGTTCTTAAACCATTGTTCTAAATGTGTTAAGTAAGCTAAATTATTTTTAATCGCGATTAACAGACAGTTATCAGTGTATATATGGTTGTAGTGATTTTGACGATTACTGAGATGTTTAAGCATGGTACAATATCAGCACAAGTACACTACTATGTGCGGCGCTCCAGAATAAATGGTATACACACGTGAGTAGGTAACATTTACATCTACTTGGAAGTATCGATTTTTTAAATACGATTTGAATAGTATGCAGTATTGATAAAAGTAATTTACTTTTAATTTTGTATAATAATCTCGTATGCCGTACTTTATTTTTACATGTCTAGATACACGTTTTGCTTCAGAGCATTGGTTTGTACTAACTCGATGTACTTGTTCAATACAATGCTTATTCCTAAAACCGAAAGTTTGAAATTAGTTCATTCTGGAGCAGGGTTGATTTTTTTTTTAATGAAAGTTTTTCGAATAATTTCGATATAATTGATAACAGATCTATAGGAATTGCGCCTCGTGTTGGTTTTGTTAAGTTGACGATAGTTGTAAATTTCCACCTAGTTGGAAAGTGTGAAAAATCGCATTAAATATAGACTTGTTTATTGGTAGGATTAACTTCCAGGGTGAAAAATTGCTTATATTGGGGTAGATATCTCAAATGGCGACGATAAATATTTATTTAGGGGTAACGTACCGCTCATCTGTTCTTGGAATATATTGGATAAGTAAATACTTCGGCTCCTAAATTGTTGTCCGTTTTTATTGAAGGATAGTGAGACTTCATTTAAGTAGGCGGTCGGGAGTTCCGGCCGCTAATCAGTTTATTACTATCGATATTATTATTATTATTATTATCGTATTATTGTTATCAGATCTTTATAACGCCTCTAGGCAGTTACTACGCAGCCGTTCCGTCTATCTATATATTTACATAATTAATATTTTTGTTAATAGGCAAGCGCGAACACAGCTAGTAAAATTTTAAATAAATTGGATCCTTCGAATGTAAAACGTTCTCAAAATTCTGCTTCATGTGCGGCATCGTCGTCATCAAAATATCGACAAGAAACGTTATCAGAAAACGTTACTGTGGCATCTTCGCATGTACATCCTGTCGCAGTTGCGACACGTCAATCACACGATACGTTACAAACTAAAGTAATAGTTCTAATTTTTGTGAATTTAGTATTCTTAAGCAAAAATTTAAAAGAAAAAAATGGATTCTATTTTTATTAATCATATAAATTATATTTTTCACAATTACTTCTTCTTCTGTGGTCGTAGTTTTCCCCAAAAACGAATGTGGTGACCATTACATTATAACCTCTTCAATTTCTTTCCGCCATTCTGTCCGATTTACAGCCATCCGTCTACAGTGTGTAATTGATTTCCTTAAAATGTTCCTGATGGTGTCTGTCCATCTGATGTTTACCCTTCCGTGTGCACGAGTCCCCTGTATTTTTCTACAAATTAAATGTTCGTTGCGCATGATATGACCGAAAAAAAATGCTACGTCCTTTAGGAAATATCACTAGACAGTCTACTCTTAACGTCCAGTTTATGCAGAATGAACAATTTCATTCTCTTCGCTTTCCAGGGTATTCGTAGCATACGTCGTCACACCCACATTTCGGAACTATTGATTCGTTGCTTGTCCTTTGCTTGTGTCGCATATGTAAATACTGGAAAAACCAAATAACGTAGCAATTCCTTCTTTACCACGTTTGTAGCTGATGTGTCGTGCCACATTCTGTGTATTTCACATTTAGCGATGCCAATCGAGCGAAAAAATATATCCTATATTACACAAACATCGCATTCTAAATTAATTTTTGTGTATTTCTTTTTCTAATTCAGCATAATATTATATAACGCTTATTTTGAGATTTCGTATTAAAACTTGTATTTTTGTTAGAATTGTATTGATACAGTTATTTTAAATTCGTTTTTAATTTTAATGGTGTTTCTCGTAATCTCTTTATTAAAATTTTATTTATAGATTTTAATATTGAGGGATGCACAGCTTTAGGATCACTCGCAAAAAAAGCAGCCACAACACTAATCATAATTTGAAAATTTTGGAATATAGCGATTTTCCAAAAAGAAACAACAAAATAGGATTAAAAAAGAGCTTTTCGGCTTTTAAGCCATTGTCGAGTGAATATAAAAAAAAATTATAAAAAATATAAAATGTAAAAAAATTTACTTTAGATACACAATTTATTGTCGAATTGATAAAACAGTATTTTTAAATAATCTGGTAGCAAATGTGGTAAACAACACAGTCAGCAGTCAATAATATAAAATGTATACATAAACAATTGCACTAAATAGTCAGTAAAATAAAAATTGCTATTGTGTTATTATTTATATATATAAATTTTATATTGTCGAGTGTTTTTATTTTTATTGCTGATTATTGATTTTATTGTTTACCACATTCACTTCCATGCAATCTGATAGGAATTCACGATTTTCATCTGTTGTATTTTATCCCAATGCGCAGCTGTAACTGTTAAACTCAGCTATGTATACTTTCGAATGGGGAAAACTCAAAAGTTTGGCAACGGAGTTGAGGATGACGCTAACCAAGCTACAGGAATGCCACAATAAGTTCTGCTATTACCATTGAATAAATTGAAAGTGCAATTAAGTCCATTAAGATCAGGAAATCGGCTGGTATGGATGGAATTTATCCGGAATTTAAGCATTTGGACACAAAGCAATTAAATTTCTAACAGAGTTTTCAATAACATTCGGAACGCCGGGAAACTGCCAAATCGTTTTGAAGAAACGTAAGTCGTGGCAATAATCAACCCGGGAAAAGATGGAAATAGCACTATAGGGCAATCTCACTGTTATGTGTGCTGTATAAACTGTTAGAATGCGTAATATACAATACAATTGCCGCCGTGCCACACAGAACAAGCTTGGTTTAGAAAGAATCTGAGTTGTGAACATCAAGTCATGATGTAAACCAACTACATTAAAACAGGTTATGATAGAAAAATCAATCTAACGTCTTACGACACTATACGAAAATGGTGGAGTTGCGGAGCCGTCAACTGTCCAAACTAATTCCCTACCATATGACACATCCCGAAATAAGTCAACGTCCTAAAGGGCACAAACCATTCGTATTTTTCTCGATCAATTACAGTGGGCAGTAGAGTCTTGATAGGACCGTTATATTCCATCCAATACGTTTATCATCTCGCGAGAGCGACGCAATAAATTTTATTACTCAGGCACCTGCTTGTTTTGCGACCCTTTGTATAAAGGCGTTTTCTGTACAGACTTGATAAGCTTATTTAATATTGACGCGCAAGCCAAGCTGCTGAATTTATATGCTCTCGGGTCTCAAACCGTTATCCTTTCTCGGTCATTAAGAGTTATTACTTACCGACGAATCATCATCGTGCAAGCAGTGGCTGAACAGTACGCACACTAAGAAAATAGATGTCTAGTTAAAACCTGCGATTCGAATAATTAACGGTACATTAAGGTCGACGAATAAAGATCGGGTTCCTGTTCTTGCTTACATTGCTCCTCCAAAATTAAGGCGAGAAAAGAGGCCTTCCGAAAACTTTTGGAAAATTTTACACATACGGGGAACTGCTTAATGCATGTAGATAAAGACTACAAACCAATAAGGGAACTAAAATCTAGATAGCCACCCTGGAAAACGGAAGTACATATGGAGAATACATCAAGGAACTAGAAGGAAAGAAGAAAAAATAAATGAATTAAGAGCAAAGCCATTAATGCAGATCTCAAGATTCCAGCATAGAAACGGATCTATCACGACGGAAATTATGAAGAATAAATAAATTCCCAACGGGACGAGGTGGGTGTTGTGCTATATACATTGAATAAATCGAAAGTGGGTTCAAATCCCTTATGTAAATGTGGGGAACTTCAAACTCTCTATCATTTGTATAGTTGCAAAATCTTCTCTTTAAATAAAAATTAATACACACGACGTGCATAACGTCACAAATAGTGCGCTCCAGTGAATATCTGAACTCTCAATAGAAGTATCTTTTAGCTCCATACGAACAAACTAACCATCATTCGCAATCAGATTATTTAAACTGTTTTGTCACTTTAATCATTTTTGTAAATTATGTATCTAAGTCATATTTTTTACATTTTATATTTTTATAAATTTGTATATATTGTCATAATTTATATTTTTACATTCACTTGATAATGGCTTATCAGTCGAAAAGCTTTGTGATTTTTCATAAAGAAAAAATTTTAGTGATTTGAACGTCCTTTTTGTTGTTTATTATTTTTGTGTAACTGTTTTTTCACTTTGCTAATTTTTCTAATATATTTAAATTAAGTATTTTTTTATATTTCATATTATTTTTCTTCTGTTCTCATTCTAATTCTTTACGGTTGATGTAAGGCAGCTAGGTTGAAGACACTAAGTTTTCTTTATCCGAATAAATCGTTAATTTCTTGGAATACCGAAAAATCAACATTCCTTCATCATGATAAACTAATCTTATACAAATAAATAATCGGAAACAGACAAGTCCTGTGAAGGATATAATCTTGGAACGATGAAATGTATTCAATTCTCGGATGGTTAATTATCGTAAAGATTTTTTCGACCCTAAATGGTTAAATAGATAATTTTATGGATGTTAAAAAAAAGGTTTCATAATTAGAACAGTTTGGAATGTAGTAATTTAAAAAAAAAAATAAATAAATAAACTTAAAAATTTATTAATTAAAATCACTACATATTTATATATAATTCGGGTAATCGAATACGGATGGTTAATATTTCCACCATCCCGAAAGCTAGATTTTCTATTATAATAACTTAGAAATATTTACAAGCATAAACATAGTTATAGAGAAAAGGAAATATTACGAACTATTATTTCTAAAACCGTGTGAGTATTTATTTATGATGTCAACATGCTTTAATTATAAAATAAAAAAACCTGCTACTCGCGGGACATTGTATTTCAGGATTTTCGTACGCTATTATTTGACTACGTAAGGTGGAAGTTTTAAACATTTAAAAAGTATACATATATATAATCCTTGTTAGTAACTTAAGATAAATCATCTTCACCGTCTTGTTCGTTTCCGAACGTCGTGACTAGCTATTGTACCTTTATTTTTACGTACAAAATGGGCTAAGATTCAAATCATTAATTATACGCAACGTAGATGCGCGTGCATGTGATGTTGTGCGGAGTGGGGTGCCACTGTCTTTTCCGTGGTAATTAAGAATTAAATAATGATGAAAACTTTCTATGTCGCGTGTTTGGTTTTGAACCCCCGACCATCAAATTGACAGTCGAGCACTCTAGCAACTACGCCACCACGACACTTGTACCTATATAACACTAAAACAAACATAATGAACATGAAATAATTAATTAAAAAATATATATATTTGTATATAAACTATTTATGCACATACCTTTTACACAATAAATGGTTAAGTTGCATATTAAAGCTCTAATATATATATATATATATATATATATATATATATATATATATATATATATATATATATATATACATAAACATTTTCTGAATCTATTAAATAACTGCTTGAGTGAACTTAATAAAACATTATCTATATCTGTACCATACTATCTCAAATACATAATAGGAAGTTTATATAATACAACATCAAACGTTATAATAAATTAATACAAATAGTTAACAATTAACAAACATAAAAACATGAAAATAGTATTTAATATCTATTCAAACGAAAAAATTATCGTCATACTTTATGAATAGTAATTATGTTGAATATTAAAACGAAAATTTTAAACATCTCGATTAAACATAACACATGATCCATTAATATTACCTGAAATACATAATAGAAATTTATAATCACTTTTAATTTTATATTACATAAAATCGAATAAAAAATATAAAACATAATAAATTAATACCAAATGAAACATTAACAAATTTTTAACCCCATACTTTCAAAACCTTATCGAAATAATATCCTAAACGTGTGTGAGTGAATATATAGAATAATAATGATGGAATGTATACTTCATAAGACAACATTATTTGTACGCACTTATGTAGTAGCGAAAGAATGTAAAAAACTTTGCAGTAAAGATAGTATAGATTTAGTTTTAAAACTATAGTTAAAAACTAAAGAGTGATTCTATTTGGCTGAATATCGAGAAGCTAACGAAAAGCAGATTTGCAAAAGTCTTTACATAGTTTATTTCAATTATGTGAGACATTTTAAACATTATAAAAAAAATATATGTTTAAAACGTGCGATAGACACATAGATCAATGATAAATGTAAATTGTTAAACAAATTGAAGATGTTCATAAACTTATCGCCGATAAATGTAACAACCAATAGTTAATAAACTGCGATCAGTAAAAAGTACCTGGAAAAACTCAACATCTGAACGTCGTCGAGAGGAGATCGTAGTTGCCTGTTTGCGTGTAGGCCACACTAAAATTACTGATAGCTTTCTCAACCTACAATCCATTTCAATATGTTCAACTTGTAACGTACCCATCTCTGTTCTACACATACTCATAATATGCAAATATTTCAAGTTCTACAAATATACCCGGCATTCTGTTCGGTCTCACGTATAAAACGTTCTAGCATTCCTCGAAATAATTAACTTACTCCTTCAAATCTAGATTCTTTCTCCAAATACGTGCTTATGCTATAGGTTACAAGTACATGACACGTAGGACGGTAGGTAAAATTCTGTTTTGTAAGATGTGTCTTTGAATTTATAAAACGTGGACGTTACGTCAGATAAATTTGTTTAATAAATACGATGTTCACCTTATAACTACTATCCATCTAGTTTCAGGAAGACGTAAAATAAATCACCAGGTACGTTGAAAATTACACTTCGATTGCATTCGCATATTATAAGGTTAAAAATTGCCGTTTACTGCATTGTGTCGGTAAAATAATTAAATATCTCGAGTAGCTACCGTTTCAATTTAATGTATCGGATCTTCCGGAAATTATTAATTTCAGAAAGAATTATTTTAAGAAAAAAATCGATCTAATTAAAAAATTCGTTTTTAAAAAAGTGCTCCACCGTGATATTTTTCAAAACTGACATTTTTTATTATAACTTCGGAAATTTATTAAACAAAATTCTTCGCAATTAAAGTAGTTATAGCTATGTAATGGTTTTTAATAGTATACGATTCGTATGTTTGGCTGGAAAAACACAATTATAAAGTTAATTGTTTGCATCATTTTTTAAAAGTTTCCGTCTATATGTGTGCATTATGTGTGTGTATATAATTATATATATATATATATTATATATATAATTTTTTATTACTGAATTTTTCAGCCCATTGATCGACCTGAAACCATAAATCCAGATGTTGTCGGAGAATTTAATTTATTAGATAGAGTTGTTAATATTCGAGCTGATCACAGCGTTCCGATTGGTTTAAAAGGAACTATTATCGGTAAGTTGATGTATAAAATTCCCATGAAAATGTTTAAAATGACGTCACATTGTATCAACGTTTATTTTTTTTTTTTAAATTAGTACATCATTAACATCGTGTTTCATTTACACACATGTACAACTTATAGTTATGATAAATGCTAAATTACGATTCAAAAATTATTTCATAAAATTTGAAGTGGTTAAGAGGTAAATCCTTTCGAATACAATAATTTTTTTAATACGATACGGATATAGAAATTATCTGTTCTTCATATTACATTCATACCGTTCTGAGTATAGTAATTTTTAATTTCTAGTGATGAATTAATATCATGAAACGACTTTTATATTGTAGTATGCGCCGGATTTTAAATAATACGGATTGGGAGCGATGTTCATTGTTATAAAATTAATCTTTTTAAAATTACAGTGTGCTTAGTAAAATTTAACCCTGTTACTATATCCTATTTGGCTGTTTATTTTATTTTATTTTTTTATTGAATTTCAACAAAAGGTGTGTGTGTGTGTGTGTATTTCATTTCATTTTGCGTTTTATATTTCTCATGTGCTAGGTTCAATAATTTGTTAAATGTGTAATCCTTAATTTGATCGGTATTCTATCTTCCGTTATTCCGTTATTTTTCCATCCACCTTCCCCTACATCATTTTCATCGGTCCATTTGGTCGTATTATGTGACCAATGAATTCTAGCATGCGTTTTATAGTAGTAACTGTTGACTTGTTTCCATTCTCTGCATCTTTAAGGTGTAATATCGAAATCTCTAGTTTTTTTCTTTTTTAAGCTTCTATCTCATTCGCATCGATCTCCACGTTTATGATCTGTACGCCAATATAGAGAAAAAATCGGTGTTTTTAGTAGTCACAGTGTAAAAACAAAATCATTCGAGGAACTACGTGAAAACAAAATTCAACGGCACCAGGTAAATTATACCAATAAATAAGAAAACTCGTAGATTAACACGCAGTTCAATCAATAATATCAATAGAGATCAATTTCTTGAAGTAGTAAATATCTTGCCGACTATTTTTATTAAATATCATCGAACAGAGATAGTCCAGAAAAAAATAAAAAAAAAAATAAAACACGACGAAGAATCTAAAAACCGTCATTGATTTTCAATTAAAAACTTCTTATATAATAGAAAATTCCGGGTTAAACTGAATAATTGCACATATACTAAATATCGATAAAATTGTACTCCTCAAGGACCAACAATTAGCCCGATATTTATCGGAGCAGTTACAAATATTAAACGTATATCTTCCCCATTGAGATATTATATTTACACAGACTATCTATCGATATACTATTCGCGTAATGAAATAAACTATATAGAAACTGCTCTAAAATACTATGAACGTAATAAATTATTGCGATACATTTAACGGTCTCATCTTTTTACTACTAAAACTAAACAGATTACATTTAGCACAAAACACAATTGAAGTAATCCTCTCTTACAAACTGAATCAATACAAATTGAAAATACAGATACTCTACGCTTAATCGAACTAACATTAGATAGTAAATTAAACTGGAAATAACACGTAAGTAATCTAAAAACAAATTGTAATCAAAAGCAAGAAGGTATAAAAGAAATTAAAAGACTGAAATGGTAGGAATTTTGCAATAATATTGGACTAAAAATTAGCACTAATGAGATGTGGCGGCGAATAAAATGATTTTTAAAGAAAATCCGTAATGATCTTTAGTAAGCAGTTTCAGAATCCGGTCGATACTCCTTAATTATGATAAAAATTAAAAATAAAGATAATGCGGGTTGTTATAATATATCAATGGAATAATTAACATAACAGCTTAGAACATGATTAAAAATATAAGTCCGGGGGTTGACGCCTTATTAAATTATTGCCTTTAAAAGGCGAACATTTGATATTAAATCTTTTAAATAACACACTAGATACACAATATATTCCAACTCAATGGAAGGGACATTACATCCCGTGTATAAATCAGGAAAAAATCCAAATACATATCTCATGCCGACTATGTATTGGAAAAACAGTGGAAAATATAATAAACAGGTTACAGCGGTGGACTAATCGACAGAAGATAATGTCAAAAGTACAGTTCGGTTTCGGAATAGGAATGGGAGCTACTCATTCTAGATTTGTAAATGTATAAAATAAAAAAGTGGTATACTGTAATCAGTTGCATTCAAAGTATGCTCATGAAGTATTAAAAATGATGGTTTAACTGAAAGACAAATTTAAAGTACTATTCTGAAAAAATCTCATACGAAAATTATTCAATTATTCAAAATTTATTTTTATTAATTTGTGTGTGTATATATATATATATATATATATATATATATATATTATAATAATAATCTAGCTCACTCGATTACGAGTGTGAGTGTCATTTATCATGCTCTTCATGTTATTTAATGCTTTGTCGCATATGCGAGATCAGACCAATTTTAAAATAAGTTGTGAAATCACAAGCGAGCATCGGATTTCTGTTCTGCCGACAACGGCGTCAATATAATGTTTATTCTTTTTCTTTTGGTTTCCGGTATACAAGCCGCTGGTTCACGATGTGAATAATCTCCATTCGATCCGATTTTTGGCCGTTACGTCCCAAGTAATGTCTTTTCGCGGATTCATTCCTGCTTTCTTAATTGTCCTTGTAATCATATGTTTATATCGAAATTTTGAACGGCCACATTGTCTTTTACCATTACTTATTACTCCGTAAAATATACGTTTCGGAATACGTTCTTCATCCATCCGCACTACGTGGCCAATCCATCTTAGGTGAGACTTCGCTAGTTGCTGTTCAATCGAACAACAGCTGGCCATTTGTAGTACCTTTTCATTCGATATATTATCTTTCCAGTTAATTCTCAGAATCCGTCATAGTAATCTAAAATGGCAGATTTCTAACTTTTTAAGTTGATTAATTTGTATTGGCTCGGTTTCTCCGCCATATAACATGGTTGGCATTACTACAGTTTTATAGACGGTCATTTTAGTAGCCGTTGTTAAACTTTTATTATTAAAAACTCGTCTAGAAAGCCTTTTATATGATATCATTGCATTTCTAATTCTATATGAAATTTCCTCATCTAGACCGCCGTCATTGCTAATAATATTTCCCACCTACTTAAATTCTTTCATTTTGTTTAATGTATTTCCATCGATAACATATTCTGTGTTAGTCGTAGGTATTTCTATAACATCTGTCTTGTTACAGTTGATAGATAGACCAAAATCTTTATGTGTTTCGTATAATAATTTTACTGCATATTGCAATTTTGGAGCGCTTTTGCATAAGATGACGCAGTCATCTTATTATTGTAAATTCTGAATGGTGAACGTGTTTGTCTTGCTTTTAGTTCTAAATTTTGATAGATTATATAATCCTCCATCGAGCCAGTATTCTATCTTAATTCCGGACGTTAAAATCTTTTGTTTATTTACTATATAAACCATACTCATATAAAGGTTAAATAATGTAGGCGCGAGTACACAACCTTGTTTAATTCCAGTGGATATTTTAAAAGGATCTGTAAATCCGTTTTCGCAAATGACCACACCTTCCATATCATCATGTAGCTGTTGTAGAAGTGAGCAGTTTCAGTGGGCATCCAATTATTTTTAGAAATTTCCAAAGTGCATCTCTGTTTATCGTATCAAAGGCCTTTTGTACGTCAATAAACGCCATATACAATTTTTCATTTTGTTCTCTAGTTTTTTCAAGTAGCTGGCGTAGAGTAAATATCATATCTATGGTACTTCGTTGCTGCCGGAAGCCACTTTGCTCTTCAGGAAGATACTTATCTATTAATGTTTGTAATCGCGTTAGAAGTACTCTGCTCAAAATTTTACTAGCAGTTGATAGTAGAGATATATCTCGATAACTAAAGTTTTATCCCCTTTATTTTTATATATACAAACAATGGCTACATTTTTAAAATCTTTCGGTAGTACATTTTCTTCTCAGACTCGTTTATATAACTCAAGCAATTGTGACGTTAATTCTTTTCCACCAAATTTATATATTTCATTTGGTATACCGTCTAGTCCGGCCGCTTTATTAAGCTTCAGGTTTTTTATTAATTTATATTTTCCTGTGGTATTAACCGAAAAATGTCCTCATTAACCGTGGTTTTATTATTTAGCAACGTTTGAAAATACTCCTTCCATCTGCGTTTAATTTCCTTTCTATTTCTAAGTAATATACCCGATGAACTTTGTATGGCAGTTTTACGCCTAGATACAGGACCATATACAGTATTAATAGCAGTAAAGAATGCACGCATATCATGCTTATCATGTAGCAATTGAAATCCACCACTGATTTTGTAGTTTTCCGGTTTCACGTTGCACTTTAGATTTTATCAAAGCGTAACTATTTCTTTTCGCTACATTTAATTTATCATTTTGCCATGCAATTAAATATTTCCGTTTTTCATCAATTTGATCTTGTAACTCTTTTGAGCTATCAGCGAACCAATCTTATGATCTTTTTACTTTACAGCTGAGGACGTTTTTACACGCCATCGTTATCTCATTTTTTATACAGCCCCATTGTTTTTCTACAGTTGACATGGAAAGAGATAATAATGAATTTTGAAGACCGGTGGTTAATACTAACGTAAAATCATTTAAGATCTTTTTATCTCTTAATCGATCTATATTATAATTCCCTTGCTTATATTTTTGTAACCTTGGATGATATTTAATAGTGGGGAATCTAAATTTTGTTCTAATTAATACATGATCCGTGTCTCCATTTGCACCCCTTATTGCACGAGTAATCAGGCATTCATTTCTGCTTTGACGTTTTGTAATAACATAATCTATTAGATGCAGATACCCAGACCTAGGATGCGTCCACGATCCTTTATGGATATCTTTTAGCTTGAAAAAAGTGTTCGTAATAACAAGACCATTTTGCGCGCAAAACTGTAATAAGCGTTCTCCATTACTATTTTCTTTTCCAATTCCATGGACTCCAATGGTGCCATTCCAAATATTTATATTTTTTCCAACTCGCGCATTAAAATCAAATAAAATTATAACAAGTCGTTCGCTAGTTTTAATTTTATTTAATGCTTCTTGAAAGTCGTTATAGAAAAAATCTTTTTTATCTTCAGAGCTATCTAAGGTTGGCGCGTATGCGCAGATTATTACTAATGTAGGATTTTTCGGAAATTTTAGTTTCATTATCATGAGTCGATCGCCGATACCTTGCGGCTCCTCAGATACATATTGTATTAATTTTGTATCAGCGGATAATCCTACACCTTTCAAACGTTTATTTCCTGGTTTAACATCTTTCCAGTATATTGTGTAACCCGTACTTTCTTCACTAACTTGTCCTTCATCGGCAAATCTTGTCTCACATAATCCAGCTATGTCTATTTTATACTTTCTTAATTCATGCGTAATTAAGGCCGTTCTTTTTATAAGGTAAGTTTTTATTATCTAATAATGTTCTAACGTTCCAAACTCCAAACACCCAGTCTCTTTTTTGATTTTGCTGTGTTTTTCATCAGTCTCTGATGACGATGATGATGCTAATGGTGTCATCGTTTTGTCTGATATGACTTATTTTAACTATTTCAACGGTTCGGTAACTGATTATAATACTGGCGAAAATTCGTCTATCATCAAACTTGTATTCCGAATCATAGTATTATATTTTTCTTCGATGATGTTTCGTAAATTCTTTTTAACACGTTCGATACGATAGTGATCCATATTATTCACAATATATCGACAGGGGCGCTTATTAGGCTTTTATCGATAGGAATTGATCGAAACTTTTACCCAAATGATCGCTATTTATATTATTTTCTTTAACGATGGTTTAGAAGTTGTAATTGTCATCTGACTACATTCGAAAAGACATTTCGAGGAATATTGAAACACCACCGTGCGCATACGTTCGTTGTAAATATGCGGCGCCTTTGCAAATACTGTAGTCATATTCACACTATAGCGCATTATATGTTTCAGTCATGATTTTTACGTACGTCTGACACAAATGGAAACAGTCGGTATTTTTATGTTCTCTCGAAAAATCATCTCATAGTTTTCCTAAATCTTTTAGAATACATATATCTTTATATTTCTTGGTGGGTTCTTGTTTATTAACCTATCGTTTTTCTCGACATTTTCTTATCTCTTAAGTTGTCTTACTAACACACTTTCACTTTAATACTTAAAATCTGCATTCTTTTGTTTATGTCAAATGCCTTCTTATCATGTGTCCTCTTGAAAATAATCGCTTTTATCGGGCAGTTTTCAGTTTATTTTTTTTTTTTTAGAATCTTCATTATTTAACGACATAATTACTGAATGTTGATGGAGAAAGTTGTAGGTGTTTCACTATCGGTTGCTTCCTAATGCTTTATAAATATCTGGATCGATGAAAGCTGTTTTTTAGAATATACTTTGTGGATCATGTGGATCAATATATTTATACATCAAGTCTTGCTGAAATTACGAACGAACGGAATTGATGATAAAGCATTTGATGAACATACTATGATCAATTAATAAACCGACCGCGTCCATATATCTGTCAAAAGTGAGAAACATCTTGTTCACAACTACTACAACATTAAAGTTCTAATCGGGTAAAAGGATGAAAATATTACAGGAAGTAGAAGAATGTTATTCTCATGCCATAAGTATATTTATAATCACAAAATGGATTCTGTTTTTCAAAAAATTCACATTATCCAAAAATGTTTAACTATTATAAATGGAACGTGTATTGTGAAATTATTAACGATTCGGTATAAATCGCTAAGCGAATTTTTCAAATTAATTTTATGCGCTGATTTCGCATTTGTTTATAAGAAAAATGTATGGAGGAAAGTATTGAAATACGAGATATTGTTTACAGGTTTAAACAACATACCTGAAACATTACAAAAACCGCCGTATCAAAGTGACGACGATGTGGACTACGAAGTAAATAATCCTTATTTTATTTATTTTTTTAAACCGGTGACATGGACTTTTATAAAATTTTGTTTTTAAAATAGATTATTTAAATACGAATTAGTTATAATATAGATGTGTTGGTTTTTTTTGTATTTATTTTGATTCTAGGCTACTACAGAATATTTGAAAAGAGCTTTACGTATCAGTGATGATCAAAAACCGTTATAATCTAAATGACATTTTTTAAAATTAAAATTCTCGTTTAAATTACATTTTTATGTGTTCATCATTTCTTGAAGTACGACATTTATTACATTTTTTTATGTTAATCATTTTCTGCTTCTACTTCTTGGAAATTAGAATCGTTCTTCTCTTATTTCTCTTTTTGTTTTTAAATGATGATGGTTATTTACAGTCACTTCACGCATGATATGTTAGAATATGGTTAAAGGTGTGACAGACGACACACTTTAAAAATAAAATCTCTTTTTAAAACCCGTTTTATTAAAAATTAATCTGTTTTTAAAAATCTTTATCATTTTCATGATTGCTAATCTTTAGTCATCAACTGTGCGTATTTTTTGATTTATTATATTTAACAATTTTAAATTTGCCGGTTTTTATTTTTGTTTTTTAATTTTTAATTTGCGTCACTATTTTTAAAAATATAACAGAACGAACAAACTAAAGTTTCATATGTGATTTTTAATCATAATTGTAATACTGCTTCATTAAATAATGTTGTACTATTTTATTTGAAAATGAAATGAATAATTGTGTTTTATTACTAAACATGATGAATATTTCTTTTGTTGGTATCGTAAACGTAATGTGTACAAATTTATTGCGGAATCGGAATAAAATTTTTGTTTTAAATTCTAAAAGGATGTTATGAATATCGTAAAAGGGGAAACCAAAAAGAACTTAGACAAAATATGTATCGTTTGCAATTGTGACATTTGAAAGAACGTAATAGTGGTCATTTCATGATATGTACTCATACGATTTTTATTTACATTACGCGTCCAACACTGTAATGTGTATTTATTATTTTCATTATTTAGCCACCGACGGAAAATTTAGATAATATTGGATACGTAAATCCTGTCTCATTGTTAAGAGATTATTGTCAATCACAAGGTAAGTAATCACAAATATGTACTTATTATTCAGGAACTAAATGCGTATAAAATAATCGAAAACTTATATATATATATATATATATATATATATATATATATATATATATATATATATATATATATATATATATAAAATAGAAAAGGGAATATAGATTGAAAGATTTTCAAATTAATTTATAAATTAAAAGATAAAATATCTAATATTGGTTTTATTTATATTTAGAATTGTTTTAAGGTTTATATATATATATATATATATATATATATATATATATATATATATATATATATATATATATATATATAAATCAATGCCACTTTTCTTTGTAATTTTATAACTCAAGAACTGGCTCACCTATCCAAACCAAATGTTTAGGCTTTGTTCGGACTATAAAGTAGATGGTTTATGTGAAGTTTACACAAAATCGGTCGAACGGTTCTTCATTTATCACATTTTTTGTAACAAATGAATTCAATAAATGGGTGTAGTATATGGTTGATGCACCTTAGTATTCTACTGAGAAAATTACATCATAAATGGCGAGTACGTACTTTTATAAGCATTTAATCGAACAATGCAAGATTTACGTGGTAATCAACAGCTTTTTTGGTGGTGCTTTGGTATTACTGTCAGGGGATTTTCGTCAAACATTGCCTGTCATTCCTCGATCAAGTCCTGCTGATGAAATAAATGCCTGTTTGAAGTCATCAGTTCTTTGGAGATATGTACAAAAATTGACACTGAACATTAATATGCGTATTCACCTACAAAATGATCCAGCTGCCCATGAGTTTTCAAAACAATTGTTAGAAATTGGTGATGGCAAAATACAAATCGACAGTACCAACGGATTGATCGCTGTACCGAACAATTTTTTTACAATTGCGCAATCGATAGATGAATTGATTGAATGTGTTTTTCCGAATATTCTTCAGAATTACAGAAATCATGATTGCTTGAGAGAAGGCGCCATTTTAGCACCGAAGAACATATCTGCTATATTAAGACTGTATCATCGGCATAAATTAAGTTGTTCATTAAAACATAATTGATTTTTATGCCTTCTTTCGCACATTAGAGTATATATATTATACAGCAACGGACCAAAATACTTCTACCGCTATATCATCGTTTATTTTGTTTGACAGTCATTAGGCTATTTTTATCGTACGTCTACAAGACGATTCTGAACCTGTTTTTCTTCCCTGAATATCTGAATATCTTCAACGAGGACATACGAGATATATTTATTAAAAGATCAATTTTCATCCTTAAGTTACATGGTAATTTAACATTTGTATTCCCTATTTCAGATTGGGACGCTCCTAATTTTCACTATAATTACACAAAAGGAAAATATATGGCTCAAATACATTTTCCGGGTGTAGGATTAGTTATCGGTGATTTTTATAACACTAAAGAAATGGTAAGTGTAAATGATTTTTGATATTCGTCGTTGAAATGTATTTATCCGTAATTAATTATATATTTTATTAAAGTTGTTTCTAGTCTAATTTACGTTCTATTTTATATTTTAATAATTATATATCGCGCAAAATGTCGAAATTAATATTTCCCCTTCGTGCTTGCTCTTAGAGGATTCTATTCGCACAATATATGGAGTTTAAATACGAAATTTAATCGATTAATGACCGGTGTTAAACACCCGATGAATCAACGACTTACTTAGGAAACGTTTCCTGAACAGTTTTCTATCGATCGCATAATTGACGTGAAGCGCTTAGGCGACATCAGCTTTTGATCTTTAATTTTATTATTTTACTATTTATATCGGATGATTCCAAAAGCTACAATGAAATTGATTCAAGTTGTATAGATTATCTTTAATTAATTTACAATCTATCTAAAAAGACATCGAGTAGCATTGTGGAGAGTAAATGAAGAATACGTATATCACCGACTGGAAAATCATGATGAAATATACGATAAAATAATTAGAAATATTTACCATATATTTCGTAACTGAATTTTATTAACTTTTAAGGCAATTAAAATGGATGCGTTTAAATCGCAATGTATGTCATTAGGTATATACCAGGGTACGGATACCATATATTTATCAACACTTTGCTCTGAAATTTCTGCTCCGTAATTCAACACTGATTGTAGTGAAGTAATATTTTATTCTTTAATGAGATATTAGAGTATTTAATTATTAGCAAATTTTAATTTTAACTGAAGTTTATATTTTGAGAGAACGTGGTTTTTTCATGCGAGTGTTTTGTCCAGATGTAAATCAAGATACCTTTAATTTCTGCGATGTTGATATTATTTCGTTTAAGACGGATGAGCTGTGATCAAAGTAAACTAGACGTAATCCGATTTAGATTTATGGACTTTAATTTTCCAGTTCTTAAACCATTGTTCTAAATGTGTTAAGTGAGCTAAATTATTTTTAATCGCGATTAACAGACAGTTATCAGTGCATATATGGTTGTAGTGATTTTGACGATTACTGAAAAGTCCGATATGTTTAAACATGGTACAATATCGGCACAAGTACACTACCTATCTCCAGAATAAATGGTATACACACGTGAGTAGGTAACATTTACATCTACTTGGAAGTATCGATTTTTTAAATACGATTTGAATGCAGTATTGATAAAAGTAATTTACTTTTAATTTTGTATAATAATCTCGTATGCTGTACTTTATTTTTACATGTCTAGATACACGTTTTGCTTCAGAGCATTGGTTTGTAATAACTCGATGTACTTGTTCAATACAATGCTTATTCCTAAAACCGAAATGCTAGTTTGAAATTAGTTCATTCTGGAACAGGGTTGATTTTTTTTTAATAAAAGTTTTTCGAATAATTTCGATATAATTGATAACAGATCTATAGGAATTGCGTCTCGTGTTGGTTTTGTTAAGTTGACGATAGTTGTAAATTTCCACCTAGTTGGAAAGTGTGAAAAATCCCATTAATTATAGACTTGTTTATTGGTAGGATTAACTTCCAGGGTGAAAAATTGCTTATATTGGGGTAGATATCTCAAATGGCGACGATAAATATTTATTTAGGGGTAACGTACCGCTCATCTGTTCTTGGAATATATTAAATAAGTAAATACTTCAGCTCCTAAATTGTTGTCCGTTTTTATTGAAGGATAGTGAGACTTCATTTAAGTAGGCGGTCGGGAGTTCTGGCCGCTAATCAGTTTATTACTATCGATATTATTATTATTATCGTATTATTGTTATCAGATCTTTATAACGCCTCTAGGCAGTTACTACGCAGCCGTTCATCTATATATTTACATAATTAATATTTTTGTTAATAGGCAAGCGCGAACACAGCTAGTAAAGTTTTAAATAAATTGGATCCTTCGAAGGTAAAACGTTCTCAAAATTCTGCTTCATGTGCGGCATCGTCGTCATCAAAATATCGACAGGAACCGTTATCAGAAAACGTTAATGTGGCATCTTCGCATGTACATCCTGTCGCAGTTGCGACACGTCAATCATACGATACGTTACCAACTAAAGTAATAGTTCTAATTTTTGTGAATTTAATATTTTTAAGCAAAAATTTAAAAGAAAAAAATGGATTCTATTTTTATTAATCATATAAATTATATTTTTCACAATTCTTTCTTCTTCTATGGTCGTAGTTTTCTCCAAACGAATGTGGTGACCATTACATTATAACCTCTTCCATTTCTTTCCACCTTTTGTCCGATTTACAGCCATCCGTCTACAGTCTGAAATTGAATTTCCTTAAAATGTTCCTGATGGTGTCTGTCTATCTGATGTTTACCCTTCCGTGTGGACAAGTCCCATGCATTTTTTTACAAATTATTTTTCGCGGCATTGAATGTTTGCTGCGCATGATATGACCGAAAAAGATGCTACGTCCTTAAGGAAATATCACTAGACAGTCTACTATTAACGTCCAGTTTATGCAGAATGAACAATTTCATTCTCTTCGCTTTCCTGGGTGTTCGTAGCATACGTCGCCACACCCACATTTCGGAACTATTGATTCGTTGCTTGTCCTTTGCTTGTGTCGCATATGTAAATACTGGAAAAACCAAATAACGTAGCAATTCCTTCTTTACCACGTTTGTAGCTGATGTATCGTGCCACATTCTGTGTATTTCACATTTAGTGATGCCAATCGAGCGAAAAAATATATCCTATATTATACAAACATCGCATTTTAAATTAATTTTTGTATTTCTTTTTCTAATTCAGCATAATATAAAATTTAGTTTTTATATAACACTTATTTTGAGATTTCGTATTAAAACTTGTATTTTTGTTAGAATTGTATTGATACAGTTATTTTAAATTCCTTTTTAATTTTAATGGTGTTTCTCGTAATCTCTTTATTAAAATTTTATTTATAGATTTTAATATTGAGGAATGCACAGCTTTAGGATCACTCGCAAAAAAAGCAGCCACAACACTAATCATAATTTGAAAATTTGGGAATATAGCGATTTTCAAAAAAGAAACAACAAAATAGGATTAAAAAAGAGCTTTTCGGCTTTTAAGCCATTGTCAAGTGAATATAAAAAAATTTTATAAAAAATATAAAATGTAAAAAAATTTATTTAGATACACAATTTATTGTCGAATTGATAAAACAGTATTTTTAAATAATCTGGTACCAAATGTGGCAAATAACACAGTCAGCAGTCAATAATATAAAATGTATACATAAACAATTACACTAAATAGTCAGTAAAATAAAAATTGCTATTGTGTTATTATTTATATATATAAATTTTATATTGTCGAGTGTTTTTATTTTTATTGCTGATTGTTGATTTTGTTGTTTACCACATTCACTTCCATCCAATCTGATAGGAATTCACGATTTTCATCTGTTGTATTTTATCCCAATGCGCAGCTGTAACTGTTAAACTCAGCTATGTATACTTTCGAATGGGGAAAACTCAAAAGTTTGGCAACGGAGTTGAGGATGACGCTAACCAAGCTACAGGAATGGCACAATAAGTTCTGCTATTACCATTGAAGAAATTGAAAGTGCAATTAAGTCCATTAAGATCAGGAAATCGGCTGGTATGGATGGAATTTATCCGGAATTTAAGCATTTGGACACAAAGCAATTAAATTTCTAACAGAATTTTCAATAACATTCGGAATACCGGGAAACTGCCAAATCGTTTTGAAAAAACGTAAGTCATGGCAATAATCAACCCGGGAAAAAATGGAAATAGCTTAATACACACGACGTGCATAACGTCACAAATAGCGCTCTCCAGTGAATATCTGAACTCTCAATAGAAGTATCTTTTAGCTCCATACGAACAAACTAACCATCATTCGCAATCAGATTATTTAAACTGTTTTGTCACTTTAATCATTTTTGTAAATTATGTATCTAAGTCATATTTTTTACATTTTATATTTTTATAAATTTCTATATATTGTCATAATTTATATTTTTACATTCACTTGATAATGTCTTATCAGTCGAAAAGCTTTTGTGATTTTTCATAAAGAAAAAATTTTGGTGATTTGAACGTCTTTTTTGTTGTTTATTATTTTTGTGTAACTGTTTTTTCACTTTGCTTTTTTTTCTAATATATTTAAATTAAGTATTTTTTTATATTTTATATTATTTTTCTTTTTCCTTTCATATTTAGATTTTATTTTTATAATGGCTTAATGGCGCCTATAAAAGTTTTTCGTTTTTTTTATATATAAAAATTTTAGCGATTTTAACTACGTTTTTTGTTGTTTGTGCTTTTAAAATCATTTCATTCCACACTGTTCGTAATTTAACTTCCCCTGGAATCGCCAGTGATTTACACGATAAATTATATTCCTCTGTACTGATATTTGTTTGAAGATTTATACGAGTTCATTTGATTTTTTCTAACGACGCTACCTGTTAATAATTTGTCGAAGCCCAAATTGGAAAAAAACATATAAACGAAGGCTCCATTTTATTGATCGCTCTAAAGTAATTATTTTCCAATTTGAATATAGTAGTAAACCAACTGTTATGCATATTACAGATGCACGCGAAAAAAAATCGCAATAAACTTAAATTCGATCAATATGGTCATAATCGTCGATATTATGAAACGCAACCGTCGTATCGACATTATCCGGATCAAAGATTCGTTAATGCCGACGTTGTTGAGTACGAGAATTCTTATTCGTATCCTCCGTCTTATTCAAAACGACCGTTCGCTTCTAAATATCCGAATCAACAACAGGATGCTTTCGAAGATCGCGATGATGACTATTATTATACTCGCTATCGGCGTGATCGTCGAGGTACTTTTAACGCCGGTGCACCTAATCGCGATTATAATTACGGGTAAGTGTATTATTCAATTGTGTCGTCATTTTTTCCTCTCATATTAATTGTGATCGTGATTTATTTGCATTTAATTTATTAAGTCGTTTACGTGTTAGAGAATACGATATAAAATATGTTTCGTGAATGAGAAGAAATGGTTCGCTTCGAAAACTGTTAAATCGTTTTCTACGATGGAGTATAGAACATCTTGTGAGCAGTTTGTCGTCAGATTTGCAGTAAAATGTATACAGCATAACAACAACTCGTACGTCGACAAGTGTCAGCGCAGTGATTTGTTAAATAAATTTATAGATAAATAACCGGTATTTTTCATTCTGCAAACGTACTGACTGACGGTAAACGGGAAGCACATTGAAAAATTTAATCGCGTCAATTTAGAGGCGTGTTTATATATATATATATATATATATATATATATATTACCAATACACATTTATATCGGTAATATATGGTGTGTTTTATAGTATTATATATATTATTATTTTGAATGTGATTGTGTATTTTTATATATAATGCGCGAAAATTAATATATGTACAAAAACCAATTACATACTATGCATTCGAAACTATTGAGTGACGCAGAGAAGACGGACGGTTTTTCTTGTTTTTTGAATAACTCAAAAACTACTCGAGCAAAATTTTTGAATGCAATTTTATTTTAAAATAGGAAAACGAGAGATTGGCTTATAATAATTTGTGGAACACAATATTGTTCGGATGACCGCTATTTGCAATAATACATTCATTCGGTGTTTTTATTAAAAAAAAAAATCGAACATAGGTCGCTGAATTTTTGAAATTTCTTCCGAAATCCGGGTTTTCATTGTGGACGTGTTTCGTAAACGCAGCTCTTAAGGTATATGTGACAAGCGCGGCCAAGCGAAATCTGTGCGACGCGACAATATGCGGTTACCAAACACTTCTTTTAGTACTGCGAACGTTTCAGTTACGCGTCGCACCATCTTCTCGAAACCATGTACGGTCGAGGCAACGACGAGGTGAAAGAAGCAAAAATAAGTTTATCATCTCGAAATAGCACGTTCCGTTGACAGCACCAGTGAAAAAATAAGACCCACTATTCGCTACTCCGATCAGACGGTTTGTGTGACGACTTCTACTCGTTAGATTCTCTGTTTGTTACGAATCGGGATAACTGAAAATCAGGTTCATCGCTGATCAAAAGTTTGTTTAAATCGATCTCTCCTTCGTCTTCGATCTTGTTTTTCAGCGTCGTTTAAGCAAAAAATTTTCGTTGTGCGTGGTCGGTACTTTTTAATTCCTTAATTATTGCTCGTTTATAAGAATGAAATTTCATGATTTTCTCGGCAGATTTAAAGAAGCAGCATGACGACGAGCAGAACTGCGGGACTCCGAATGATCGTTGCCTGAACTTAATTGATATGTTTATTGTTGGTTTTTTTTTTGTCTAGACAGTTTTTATCCGTTGCCAGAAGGTGTCTCCCGAAAGTTTATAGTTGAATTGCGACATTACAGGTTTACACCGCGTAACTTTGAATTCTTTTCGAAACTCTCTTTACATTGCCGTGTGATCGATTCACGCCGAAAATAACATTCCACGGAAAACGCACGCTCTTTCTCGTTATAGGATGTCATGATAATTGAAACTGGACAAAAACGAAACTCAGTGTTACCAACTGCACTATTCAAAAAAAAAAAAAAAAAAAAATCGTCCGTGTACTCTGGGTCACCCTACATATAATACGTGAACATTAATATATGTATAAACCAATGTACATACTATCTATTCAAAATTATAAATATATATATGTAATATACAAAATACAATATTTCAGCGTTACCGGTAAATATGAACAATTTGATCAATTTAACGGTGTCTCCGATATTTCTTCTGGCAAATCATCCGGTTCGATACATTCAGCTACTTCGTGGCGTAAAGATAATGTTACAAATTCGAATACTAATTACCGCGAAAAAGGTACTTTATATTTTATAATTATACTGTCGAATGAATTTTTTAATAGTTCCAAAAAGGAATAAATACCTTAGGTTTTACTTAGTATCGATAGAGTTTTTAATCGAATTATTAACTTTCGTCGCGAAAATTCTAATTCTGTAATAAACTAGAAGATTTAAATTTTGATCCCTAAATAGGTTTAAAGGCAACAGTTGGTTTCACGATATCTTCCATTACCCGGATTTATACGAAAAATAATTTATATAATTATATATTGTATGTACGTATGCAGATATGTTGTAAAAGTACCCAAAATTACATCGAATGAAGATAATAACTATGAGACTAAAATCTAACATTGACTATTACTATATATATAATATATAATATATGATTTGTCAGCCGTATGTTGAACATTAAAAACCGATTTTGGGTATTTTATAAATATTTAAACTGCTCACAAACGCCATCTTATATATATATATATATGTGTATGTGTGCATATATGTATATATATAATATGCTGAGGATAAGTTTTAGGCGGCATCAGTTGCACGGTACAATTAAAAAGACTCTACGATGCTCGAAACGAGTCCAGGACTATGATAATGATTATTAATTGTCTATATGTATATCGGCGGTATAAATATAAAGGGACTCGTCCCAAGTTGAGGTACGCCGCCTCGAAGAAGGTGGAGAGCCTTTCAAGTGAAATAAAATCACTATCTATATGTACATATAATCCATGATGTCAGCAAATGTCGTTTGTCTAGAAAAAAATACCTCTGTTTTTATTATTCGAAAAACTGCTTATAAAATAACGGAACAGTATCATAATCTAATTACACTGAATACACTTTCGATAGTTTTCTGTACTGTAATGAAAAATAAAAAATCTCATTATAAATATTTGAAATGTTTTGTATTATTGTTGTTACAATCGACGATGTATAATTTTTCATATTATTTAAAGAATTTCGGAAGAATACAAAAGAAGCTGGTCGTAAAATGTCGAACAACGATGTCGAGAAATTTAGTGCACCGGGCGACAGTTCATCGAGTTTACAGGTAATTATAAATTCGAATAGTAAAGAAATCGGTGATCTAGATCAGTTTTTATACTCACCGTCTTCATTTTGATATATGTATGCATTTTTAAGTACATTCTTGCCTTGTTCTCCACCAACATTACGGTTTAATAATTTTTTTTTTCATTCCTAGACATGTAGGCTATTTATTAAGGGTATCATCGTCTTGTCTTGTATGGGGAAAACATACATTTATATATTCAGCCCATATCTTAAACTAGATCGCGAATTCGAGTTATTTTCAATCGTCTAGTTGAAGCGACATTTGGAAGGGCAGCGATTAGCTCATTGCAGTGTTCTAGTATGCGCATTACATATCTTCGAGCCCGCTTCTCTATTGCTTCGTCGACCATGCACATCCCCAACTTTGCCGTGAATAGCTTCATTAGTCACGTACCACGGCATTCTGTACATCAGTGTTAAAATTTGATTTTGAAAGTGTTATATTTATGTTTTTATCTTTTTCGCACATCCCCATATTTGTGCTGCATAAGTCCATGTTTGCTTTATTGTTGCATTATATAATAATACTCCATTGGCTAAAGAGAAGTTCGAATGATACTCAACATTAAATCTCGTTCATAGGGACGTACGTAGAAAAAATAATAAAAATTGTCATTACTACTCCTTGAACAACGTATACTTTTAAGTAGAAAAATCGTGAAATATCGAATTTTCGCTTTTTAAAAATTACAATTCAGTAACTTCTTTTCTTCTTCCATTGCATATCCGCTAACAGATGTTCGTGATCAAATTAGCTATTACGGTTTTGTCCATTGCTGTTCTGAAGAGTTCTGTGGATGTTGCTCCAAACCATGTTCTTAAATTCCTGAGCCCGGATATTCTTCTTCGTCCCATTATCTTACCTCGAAGAATTCTCTGCACTAGTTCATATCTTCTTTCATTTCTTATTACGTGTCCTAAGTATTCTAATTTTTTGGAGTTTACTGTGTTCAAGATTTCCAGTTCTTTGTTCGCGTTCAATAAAACATATTTTTTGGTACGTTTTTGCGTCCAGGGAATTTTCAGAATACGAAGCTTTTTCGACATGCTTTCCCGTCAAGGTCCGTGATTTCACTCAATATTGAAAAAACATAACATCGGAATAAATTTTTGTTTGTAAATTTAGATTGCCCCCTTACATGTGAATAATACTTTCATTTTATTAAATACGTGCCTTACTTTCTCTATTCTTCGTTTGAATTTTTGAGATTAATCCAATTTATTATAGTTCCCAAATATATATAGTGATTAATTCGTTCTATCTTTTTTTTTTCCGACTACGGGGTATATTGTGTTTGCTGATTACCATTTATTTAGTTTGGTTGAAGTTCAGTTCCAGACCAAATTTTAACTTATTTTTATTCTAGTCACGCTTAAAATTCATTCGATATTGATGCTTGACAATGAACGTATAATTTGCGTTGTTCTTTATTTAAATATTTTATACTGGTAATCACCCATGTATCTGACGTACGAAAATAGAAAAAGAAAAAATTAACCTCTAAATGCATCAAAATTTGCACGAGCAGAAATCCCAAAAAATTAAATACATTTCTTTATGTACTCTTAAATATACGATAATAATATGTACGACGCAATTTGTTAACAGACTAACACACAGATACGTCGTCCAAAATCTCGATTAGCTGCCAACTTCAGTCGGCAGTTTTGATGCGTGCTTATTGTTCGTTTTTAAATACCTAACGAATACCGTCAATTTTGAAATTACGAGTAATTATAATTTTATTTTATATGTATATTATATTTATAATAAATATTGTGTAAGGGGGTGTTTTTTTTTGTTATTAAATGTTTTATGCTCGTTTGGTTAGAGATTTAAATAAGCGTTTTATAATTAAGTAAAATTCAGAAAAGCTCCTTTTTTTTTTTATCAATTAAAAGGGAAAAAACTTTATATAGTCGAAGTTAATTTTGAATTTGGATTGCGTACATTTTTTCCGCATTATGTTGTTGCTGTTTTGTAATTATCTTGAACTATAATTACATAATTAGATACAATAATTTCGGAACAACCGCGTACAAAAAGAAAAAACCGATTTATTGATAAAAGTAAAACGATATATTAATAAACTGGAGTTTACGTTTCAAGCAACATCCTGTTTGGTTCCTAATTAGCCAATCACCGTTCTCCACGCTCGATCAATTCGGAAGCCATCCTCTCTGTTGAAATTCTTGAATTTCTCAATTTCTAAGGCTTCCTTAACAATTCTTTCTACTAACCAATCTACTTTGACCAGAACTTTTGTATCCTTGAACAGTTGACTTCTGCATGCTCCTTAATCCTCGCAACAACAGTTCTGCCTGTTTGTCCCACATAGCTAAGACCTATATATTGGCTATTGTAAAATTTCTCATTTCAATTACCGGCTAAAAGGTTTTCATTTAAATTACTGGTTAAAATTTTCCGTTTAAATTACTGACTATTGTAAATTTTTTTGTGTTTTAATCTAATTACAAATTTTCCACGCTAATGATAAAAACACTATGTAATGAAAACTGAAAGATGTGTAAGACCCTTTTGAAGAGTTGATGTTTTCAGTTTTTTAAATTTATATAATACACGTCATATAGAGTAACGCGTTTATAAATTTAAAATCATTTATAAATGTACACAGCCCCGACATTCCTAATTCAAACCTGTGAGTCAGGCTAATTCCCGACGTTTACTCGACGAATATTTGTCAGACGGGAAAACTACTCACATCATTGAATAGGTCAGAGCATAATGATTAGATTCCAATTTTTAAATTTTGGCGAAAATTAATTTTTATGAAAACTTTCAAAAAATTTCAATTTCAATTTTGGGGATAAAAAAATCTATCGGTCTTATTCGGTGTACAGATTATGAAGAATTAAAATAAATGCCAGAATATATTTTTATTATCGGTTTCCCTGAAACCGGAGAAATTCACTGGGCGAATGTACACTTTGTGAAATTGCAAAAATGCCGGTTTACGAGTAAAATTGTTCGTCATGATTTTCCATTTGAAAGGAACTTTGAGGAAGGTGAACCAAATGAAAAAAATCAGGTAAAGATACAGATATTTAACAAATTTGCTATAAAAGTAAAGTGATGATTAGTGATGTATCGTTGGATTTGCTCGTATTATTTCAACAAAACTAACTAATATCGATGAGAACAATGCAAATAATAATTATGATAAAGATAAAGGCACTCGGAATAATAAGGTATTCAAAAGAATGCTAAGGAAGATTGGAGATTAGAAATTCAGAAATATGAAATTAATATAAAAGGAAAACGAAGTTATTTAGAAGCCAATCCTACAAATTTACATATTAATGAAGAAATTAAAAGTAAAAGTACAGCAATTCGTACGTTAAAAATGGTAAATAGAAAAAAAATATAAAATTTGATATGTTTATGGCGATGGTGTCATAAACGGTACTAATATTTTTATTTTAAAATTTTTAGGTAGATGCTTGAACACGCGTCTTCTAATATTACTGTTCAGATATATCGAGGATGAGAATAACATAAACGAATCAGAAAACGTCGCAAATTAACACAAATATTTACCAAAGTTTCGGGTGAGAATTGTCGAATAGATTTTATGAATATCTCGGGAATGGAAATAGTTGCAAACGTAACTGAAAACAGTAAAAATCAATACGAATGGAGCATAATTGGCACAAAAAAAAAAATTAAATGTCGACGCTTAAAAATGGACCTAACACAGTTTGGTGTCTAAACATCTGAAGACAAACACTAATGATATAAAATCATTTAGGGTACAAGTTGCAAACAGGAGGGCATTTACTCTTTCTGGAGTTTGTTTTTTAATCATTTCAGGAACGGAAATGGCGCAAACGTGACGAATAACAGTACAATCCGGCACAAATGAAACACAGATGATATACAAATTTTCAGATCAAAATTCGAAATTGAGCGACTTTGACCCCCTAATATTTTGAAAACGAAAGTAATAACTGCACAAATAATTTTCAAATCAAAATTCAAAATGGAATGCTAGCATTTCCCTAGCCCCAAAAACTTGTTCTATAAATACTTCGGCACAAACGACACACACATTTTGAGGTAAACGGTAAATAGGTGCTGGGGAAATGGACCATTCTTAGTATTCTTTTTGTAACATCTATATCTATATACAACACACTATATAAAGTTTTTAATATATATAATTTAAACGACGCATTAAATACTTACATAAGTCCGATTAGCATTAATACAAAAGTAAAATGGTAGTTGATGTGGGACAGTAAGACTGGAACGAAGACCTATATGTACATCCCAAAAGTTTATGACAGAACTAAGAACTAGTTTTAAGAATATTAATATTAATTTCTACAACATGCAAATGTTCTCCGGCCATGGTAAATTTGGTGCATCTTCTGCAGCTTTAGTTCGGTGCTATTGACAATATTGAACATTTCATGTTTACTTGCCCCTTGTTTTCAGATTTACGCTCTAAGTATAATATTATAAATGAACTTTCCTTAACCCTTACTATAAATAATATCCATCAACTACTTGCATATATGGAATCGGCTATGTATAGGAAGTTCAGGAATGGTAACTAATTTATATTTATAACCTTTTTCGATATTCAAGAAAATTAATTCAAACGTGAATCCTCATTTTTCAGTGGGGGCCTTTGCTTCCACCCACTTTATACCCATACCCGATGTATGGAGGGATTATGTTCCTCATCCCTTTACCATCTTATATTTAAGTCACACATAGTAGATAGAAAGCTACATACAAATATACTTCTTTTTCTCCATTTATATTTGATTTCTTTATATGTTTCAGTTACACTCTCACTTACATACATTAATTTAAGCACACAGCTCAAATACATTTTTTTTTACAATAAACTTACCCAACCGACAAAGTTTGGAATGAGAAACCAATTAAAAAAAAAAAAAAATACAAAAGTAAAAAAAATCAAATGTTTCCAAGAATACGGATTTTAATATTAGAATTACATTCTTCTGTATAAAATTAACGAAAAACATATTTTAATGAATGAAATAAAGTTTGCTCAGGAATGAATAATAATTTTACTTCCTCCCGTTATCATATCGAACAGCGATCCAATATGTATTGCCGTACGCAATGGAAATGTTGACCACTTTATCTTTTCCATTAAGAACTCCGTCTATAAACATAATATCAGTTTTGTAAAAATTATATACTAAATGTATGTTATGTGTATGTATATATTATATTCATCCATGTATTCGGAAGTATGCGAAGTATGTATATGTGTATTGTGTATGTTATGCAATATGCGCGTATTTTTATGTGTTCACATACATATATATATATATATATATATATATATATATATATATATATATATATATATATATACAGCCAAGTGCGCGTAATTAGAAACTTATTTTACGTGATAATATAAACAATATTAGACGTATATTAAAAACAAGATGATTGTATACATCCACTTTACATCAGTTGACCTTCCTATATCATCCTGCCGCCGTCTTGTGTTCGCGATTTCTATATCCTTCCCTCGACAGCCATTTTATTATTCGTTTCATCCATTTGTTATCATTTCTTCTTGTTACATAGTCTTCCCAGTTCCATTTGAAGTGCGCTGCACGTTCTACCGCATCCGACAGTTAAGGGTTTATCTTATCATTGGCTTAGTAGATGAAATTCGCTGGTGATCACTATTGACGTAAAGGATAACGCTTACGTGGATCGATATAAGCGTATCGCGATCGTGATTGTATACACAAATATCAATAATAGTGACGGTTGGAGGGCCGGAGCCTATTAAATTATTATTTTTTACAACGTTGACTAAATAACTTATAGTAGACACCAGAAATATATAGATTCGAATTATAGAAACGTTATACAAAACGAGATAATATTATCGTCCGAATAGTGTTTTTATATATGAAATGAAAATATTGATAGAAAAAATTGAAAGTATCAGTCGCAAATTTGGACGCGAAATAAATAAGGCTAAAACAGAAATCATGATTATAAACAGAGGGAAGCTGTTATCGTTCGGTGATAAGATCTTCGCAGGATATGATGTTGTAGGTGAATTCATATACTTAGGATCGCTAATTTCTAACAAAGAACGTTCAAACCAGGAAATCAAGCGTCGAATTCAAATGGGCCGTTGTTTACTAAATACACAGAAATAAAACTTATAAGGATATCGATATTTTCGGTAGTATTATATGCAGCTGAATCATGGACTTTAGATAAAATCGGCACAACCGGACTCGTCAACTTTGAAATATGGTGCTGGAGATGATTGCTTCGCATACCGTAGACAGCGAAACGTGCTAACGAATCCATAGAGCGCGAATTAAATCTCACACAACGGTTAACTGATGTTGCTGTTCTTCGCGTGATTAAATGTTTCGGCTACGTCATTCGCAGCGGGCGAAACTTAGAAACACTGGCGATTCAAGGGGAGGTCCAAGGGAAAAGACTGAAAGGTCGTCCTCCACAGCGTTGGACAGATATGATAATAAAAGAATCCGGAATAATATCATTATATCGATGTGTGCAATGAGCTAAAGATCGGATGTTATGGCGTGCAACGATTCAGATTACTACGTGATCACAGTACACCTCTGGACTGAACAACCTAATGATTACGATAATATCAATTAGTGTAAACCTATTGTAATTTACTACACGTGACGTAACTTTCAAGGTATTTATTAATATATCAACCAAAAAAATAAAATAGATCGACAACTTATTAAAAATAATTTCTTTTTGAATGATTTAAATCATACATATATACATACACACACACATATATATATATTATAGGTATATTAAAACGAACTTACCAATTATCGGTTGTATTTCTTCGGACGAATTACAGTTTAAAATCTGTAAATTTTCGCTTAATTCCACACTAAAAGGTGCAAATGAAGCGTCGTTTACATTCAGCAAATAACCCTTATTATTGAAGACAGCACCTAAAATAAATAAATAAAATATGTATATGATGTCTTAAGTTCTTTGACCATGTGATACGGCTCGAAGGATTAAAAAAGATAATAATACAAGGGATAATAGCAGGAAAAATGAGCGACCCATTTTGTAGACTACATCCAAGGCATGGCAGTACTGTCAATGCGGCAGCTAATGGAAGCTACACGGGATAGAAATAAATGGCGGAATTTAACTTGAAAAATTTCATGATCGGTCACGACGTCTGCAAACAGACAACGAAGAAGAAGAAGAATATATATTGTAACAACCCTACTTGTTACGTTAGTGATAAGAGGAGATTAAAATTTAGTACTTAAAATATTAAAATTAAAATTTATAATAAAAAATTACAAAGATTAAAATATGAGAATAATAATAATATATTAAATGAAGAGTTGCGAGAGATAGTAGTAAGCGTATACATGCATATGAATACGTGTACATTATACGTCTTGCAGGTAGACATGACGAACCTGACTTTTTGGAAATTAATGAGATTTAACGACGTATTATAATATATGTATATATATGAATAGAAGAAGGCATGCTGGCGCCAGTAAGATTAGAGTTTTCGAGAATTTCGTCGAAGGTAATGTATATATAAAAAATAAGAAAAATATCTATAAAAAAAATAGCAAGTGCAGACAAAAGGAGATGAAAATAGACCTCATAAAATGGGCTCCGACGGTCTTTTAGTCCAAGATTAAAAGAAACAGTTCCGAATTTTCTGATTGGCTATCCCAAAAGAGAAATCGGAGGGCCTCACCAAAATGACGAATTTCGACAATTCCTAGAAACGTATACAACGGTAGAAGTGCAGGTATTTATATGTTACTGCTGGCCGCCGTACTAATGATAAAAATAAGTATAAGAATATATATATCCACCTTAAACTATAAGAAAGGACGAAACTTTTCCTGGGTCGAGGTTTTTTTATCGAAAAAAGGCAAAATACATTCAGAGAAAATCTTTAGAAACTAGTAATGTAAAGAAATACCGGCATTTCGCCAAAAATAAGGTAAAAGAAAATAATAATAAGAGACCTACAGCGCCTCCAGAGCTCTAGGTAGAGATAGGCAGTTAGTTAGTAGATCAGTCGAATCGAGTCAAGTTAGTTAAGTTTAAGGCTCAACGGATGGATAGGACGGATCGAAGTTGGGGTCACGTCCATCCAGGCCAGGGAAAGTTCCGTCAATTTTATAGATAATTTATAAAACTTCGAAAAAGTCGTAATAATATTCGAAAATCACGTGTACTAAGAATACTCGTAATTGTCTTATTTTTTTTCAACATATTTTATTCGCGAAAATATAATAAATGTACAGCAACTAATGACTACAGGCACAGAAAATAAGTATTAAATTAAGTGATATAATCCAGTGGTGTGTTGCAGGAACAAGATGATTCCGGATAGAGTATAAATGTCATAAAGGAGTAGCTGCAAGAAAGATTAGGGGTCGTAGCCATGATCTCTGTAGGCTGTTTTTGCTATAACTGAAATAATGATGATCTCATTAGGTACGGGCAATGCAGTTGCTGCTTCCTTTGCTGCCCTACCTGCTAGTTCATTGTCAGTAATTCCGGTATGTTCTGTTTAATAATTAATTCTACAATTGTTTTCGTTATAGAATGTCTTTTGTTGTTATATACACTATGAATAGCGTTTAACGCCGGAAGATAGTCTGAGCAAATTACTATTGATGAACTAGACTCAAGTACAGTATTTATACTGAAATCGGCTGCCAAATACATTGCATATAGTTCAGCGGATATAATTGTAAATGATATACAGACTGTATTAGTCTTTAACAGCGGAGCAGCCGAGTCAAATTTTGAACCATCCGTATAGAATGTTAATGATTGGGATTTTCGTGAAGTAACAGACTGAATACTTTCTTGATCAGTATTGTAGTTTTTCTTCAGGTTATAAATATGCAAATCCAAGTTGATTGGATTATTTGTCCACGGTGGCATTACTGGATTTATGTGTTTATAGAGTAAACATTTGTTTGTATTTAGTAATGATAACACGTTTGAAAATTTTATCAATATTGGTTGTGGTGAATTTAGGCGCAGATTGTGCACGACTGTAAGCTGTTGAACGGAAACTTCAATAACTGTATTTCGTATAATATTTAGATATAGTAGGTTACTCGCCTTTAGTGTTGAGTAGATCGCGCATAACCATAATCATGTTTCGATTGAGATTAGTCAGCGATAAATCCGAAGTAGGAAAATCCGATCTACTTCATGCGTGTGCCAACTTTTTGAGTAAGTTCAAATTTTTTTGTGCAAGACTTCTTTATATGATTTGTACCAAAACATCTTGTAGTCTAATATCAAACCAATGTATCGTATTGTCGATTCAGAACGGGCAACTCCTTCGAGTTAATGTTGACCTGTTTAGTGCATTTATGAATTATACAAAAATGTATCGCTGTGGTTGGAACACCAGGAGGCTAGTTTGTTAGTGTATTCCTAAAGTACTGCTTCAACCATGGGCACTGTTCTGCAGGTTAAGGTCATCAACAAATAATAGGCATTCTACAGGAGATACGTGGAGCTTTACTAAAGGGACAGCTAGAAGTATTAGGAAAACCCAAACATCTCAAGTCGGAATGAAGCTCAAAGATCGCAAGACGGTTACATGGATTAGGGAACAGACGAAATTGGTAGACGCAGTGAAGCGGATCGCCAGGCTAAAATGGAAATAGGCCGGACATTTGGCAATACAAGAGGATGAAAGATGGACTAGATTACAGTGGTAGCCAATTGGCAGTCAACGTCCGCGAGAGAGGCCTATGGTTAGATGGCGAGATGATATTGTTAAATTGGTAGGAATCAATTGGATCCGAGCCGCACAAGATAGGAATCGTTGGAAAAGTTTGGGAGCTGCCTACACCCCCAGCAGCGGGTTTGATATAGGCTTATCGTGATATATATCATTTCTTATTTCGCGTTTCCTGTCATCGCAAACTCGTATCGCTACTTCGCATTTAAGGACGGTAATCGCGTTATAATGTAAATACTAATCAAAATGAAGACAAAATTGCAGAACGAACATCTACTATTGAATTATAATTTATTGATAACATCTTCTAGTCAAAAACTTTTAATTAAAAAAAAAATTAACGATAGTTACTGAAGATGAAAGAAACAAATAATAATAATAATAAAGTAATTATAAATGAGGATGACCAATTTTTCAATAATCGTCCAACTATTAACGGAAATCAGCGTCATTGAAAGTTGGATATTGTTCAAACATCAAGTCCATCTTCTGGACCAGCGTCATCATTATGCTGCTTTGGTGCACCGACAGGTTATTTGATTTTTAAGTCATCATATGTTAGTGTATGAGTCTCGCAGTCTATGTATGTAGGGGGAAGTCATACAAATAGAAATTTGGTCGCAACCATCGTCAAACTGAATAACAGCCCCGAGTCGATTTTTATTTCCCACTATACCGTGGTTTAGTGTTTAAAACGTCCGTTTCGTTTTGTGTAACGTGTGATGTAATTTTTGTTATTCGTTGCATAAAGGATTTTAAACGATAACGAATTAAATTAGGATAAGGTAATTATTGTTTCGAACGGCTTATTTTTTTTTTCTACTTGACATATTGTAAGGTTTTTTTTCTTTTTAAAGCAAGTACAATTTATATAAAAGTTGTTTTTGTGAATTGGTCAAGTTGGACAAAACGAGGTACTTTAATCGGCTATACTTGTAACGGGTGTAATCATTTTAAGAATTTAATTTTCAGTTTTTTTTTCAGTACAACCGTGCCAAAAACATTGAAACATTCGCTAGTTTACCTGTAACCGAATATTCCAGTATTCCGTTAAATAAGGAAACTTTTAACCGGTTATCCTGTTCGCCGAGATTATTTTCCGCTGCAATAACGTTCGAAAATGAAACATCTAAACCGGCTTCTTTCGCGTATAAAGAACTGTTGATTAAATTGTAACCGTTTTTATTTTTCTCCGATAAAATACCAACCAAAACGGACGAGCCCAAAAATTGTTTATTTTTTAATTCGCTACCTGAAAATATCGATTACAACGACATTTTTAGATCGAATCAAAGTCAAAGTTTTTCTTTTCGGTCTTATTGACAAAGTACATTAATGTATATTAATCATTTCGCAATATAATAAATTATTCACTTTTACGCGTGTATACTCAAACATTACTTCAAAGTGCAAATACATATATAGTAATAGTGCACATGTATATATATAATGTATATAGGGTGTCTCATAATTGACGTTAGTGAAAATGAAAAAAATATTAAAAATAGAAAGACATAAAAAAATCATTATATGATAATATATTTTGTCAAACCACGTAGTTCACAATAAATGTTGAAAATGATATCCATCATTTTACAAGCAGAGTAGAACTCATTTAAACTGATTGACAAACACCTTCCTCGATGTCCCAAAAGAAATTTGAAATATTTCATTCGATTTATTTTTTTATCTCTTCGATATTTGCGACGGGGGTTTCATAAAGTTTATTCTGTAGGTAATTCTAGAGAAAAAAATCTGAGGAAGTGAGATCGGAAGAGCTGGCCAATGATGTTTTGTCTTTTGTGAGATGATTCTGTCTCCAAAAAAGTTCTCTAAGGAACTTCTTCACTCCCTTAGATTTTTTTTCTCTGGAGTTACCTAAATAATAAAATTATGAAACCCCCCATCGCAAATATCGAAGGGAAAAAAATGGATGAAATATCCCAAATTTCTGTTGGGACATCGTGGAAGGTGTTTGTCAATCAATTCAAATGAGTTCGCTTGGAAAATGACGGATATCGTTTTCAACATTTATTGTGAACTACGCGGTTTGACAAAATATCATATTTTTAATGATTTTTTTTCACGTATTTTTAATCATTTTTTTCACTTTCACTAACGTAAATTATGAAACGCATATATAAGGAAATTTAAAATTTAAAAAATAAACAACAAAACAATAGTTAAAATCATAAAACTTTCTTTATAAAAAATCACAAAGCTTTTCAACTGTTAAGTGAATGTCGAGTGAACGTAAAAAATAAAAATATACACGATTTATAAAAAATATAAAATGTAAAAGTATTAATTTAGATATACAATTTACAAAAACCAGCAAACTGAAAAAAAAAAAAACAGTATTCATAAAACAATCTGATAGTGAACTTGATAGACGATGAATTGTATTATTTATTAAGTTCGCTATTTTTTTATCACCTCGCTGGTTTTTGTTGCGCATATTTTTATCATTTATTTTTTTACGTTCACTCGATAATGGATTAACAATTGAAAAGCTTTGTTTATATCGGGAAAGTTGTAAATTTATACTTATCATGAAATTAATAATGATAATTATAATGTCGTTTTAAAATTATAGTTCTTAATTTACAACGCATTGATATATATATATATATATATATATATATATATATATATATATATATATATATATATATATATATATATATAAAAGAACCTATGCAATTATATTATAATATACGTGTTTAACTTTCATTCATCTCCACTCATTGCCATCCTTTTTATATAAAAAAGAACCTATGCAATTATATTATAATATACGTGTTTAAATTCATCTCCACTCATTGCCATCCTCTTGATGTGTTTAACTTCCATTCCTCTCCACTCATTGCCATCCTTTTGATGTCTGACTACTTGTAGCCATTCCAGTCCATTTGTCGTACATTCTTCATTCTACCTTAACTTTTTCTGTCGTTAATTTTTTCCTTCAAAGTTTTCACCGATCTTATTTTTGTATATTACTATATTATTTTGTGATTTTTCCCAGTTTCCTATTCGCCTTTTTACATCTCGATGGATGGATTTAATCAAACAGAATTTTCCCTAAACAATTTTTTTTTTTTTAAATAAAACAATCCTTTTCCCGTTATGGAGATTTTATCCTTCGACAGACAACTCTTTGTCGTATATTTATTAATTATTTTTTCATTTTTTCCTCCCTCTTCATGCGTGTGTGTACTACCACAGTGTGTGTGCAAAATTCGTTACGTTACTAAATTCATTATTAATACTCAACTATACTCCTCTGTGTGTTATTTCATTTTTTTCTATGATACGTTATGTGACCTCTTTTTTTTTGTATTACCGTGGTTTGTGTTCTTCTTAATGTGTGACGGGTATTGTACAACTACTGTTCCATCGCTGCAAACGTGTAAAGGGATGCTTTCGTTTAAGGTAATATTTGAAATTAATAATTCCTCATACTATGTACATAATACATGTAAATCTCGCTTTTCATACTTATCAATGGCCGCTCGAACATACAGGTTGCATGTTTGCACACAACCACCAGAAATTTCCAGAACAGCATAAAAATTTATGATGTAATAAAATAAATGTAGTAATTATTTTACGGAGATTAAACAAAATAAATGAATTTTAATTATATTTTTCGTGGAATATATTATAAAAAGTAAAAAATCGTTTAAAAAGTGCTTTGAAATGCCTAGTTACAACGGTTGGTGCAACCTGAAGGTTTACATAGGGCTGTATTAGCGAGACTGCTCGTTGCAATAGTTTTGCAACCAAAATCCTTGAAGTACACAAACACACTAGAATAGGTTTTTCTCGTTGTTCATTAACATAAACTTGTATACGTTATTTAAAATACATGTACGTATACCCGGAATATATAATTATCCGCTGTAAAGTTCTACGCGTTCTTTAAATAAAAGGAAATAACTTTAAAAAAGAAATCAAAACAAAGTATAATTATATATATATATATATATATATATATATATATATATATATATATATATATATATATATTTATATATTTATATGTTCACATCTAGAACTGACAAGTATAGTAATTTAGTAGATATTAATGACAGGATCATGATTTTCAAGATCTGCCCATCAGCACGATCTCGATTTTATTTATTAAACCTTCACACTAGATTAACAACGTTTCTCCTTTTTAACCTCTTACCACCTATTGGTTGTTATAGAAGGTTTCCTGCAAAAGCGTTTCCATATCCTCCCAGTCTCGACAAGTGATTGGCGTCAGCTAGTTTTATTTCTTCGGTAACGTACTCGACTTGTACATCTTGATGTAGCGTACGGTTTGATACATACCACGATGCTCACACCAGCGACCTTAGCATCTTGATGGTGTTGTATTCTATTAATATTCCTTTTGAACGCATATACCCATAGTTTGGCTAAGTACAACCATATTGGTTTTAGCACCATGCGATATACCAACATTTTGTTTGAGCGCGGTCTAATGCTTAGTTTTTAAGTTAAGTTCTGTTATTTTGGTCGTAATATGTTGAAACCGCGTGTTTCATCTAGGTGTATTTCAAGATATTTTACGGATGGATACATTTTTTATTTGCCGTTTAAAGGTCATCTACGTTTTAATCTTACTCTGTAAATTCTTTTTGCTCTTTTTCCAGTTATCTTTCTTCTCCCATACATTTCTTTAATCCGATATCTAATCCGTCGTTCTCGTATTTGTCGGAATTTATTAATAAAATTTCGACCTAAATTATAAATTTTATACGTACGTTTATTATACAATACACGCAGCTTCTTAGCTGAACACTGTGGATAATTTTCGATACGTTTATGTAAGTATTTTTTTAATTATTCAGACAGTCCACGTTGACCAGAAAGTAAAAGCTTTAAAATTTCTTATACCGTATAGCGGACTTCGTGATTAAAAATATATTTTTTTTTTTTTTACCTATCGACGATAGTTCCAATTTCGACCCGTAAATCGTTTTCGTTATTCGTCCGAGGATTCTGCCTAGATGTTCGCTCGCCGAAATCCAAACGGCGTTTTCTTTTTCGAGACTAGCCAACAGAGCCGGTGCGTTAACTATACCGTTGATTTTATACGACGAATACGGATTATTCAATGAGGTAAATTGTACTGCCACTTCAACCGCTACCTGTGTATCGAAAATTGCACTTTAAAAGTCATTTCACACATAATGCGATTTTTTTTCGTTGGTAATTTTTAATTTTTAAAAAATATATTTAAAACAAAGTCCGCCGTTATATACAAAAAAAAAATGTATATATTTCATTAGGTAAAAATTTTAACAACTCGCAATTTTTATATTATTACCGTAGTATTCTTAAAGAAACTTCTTCATACGGCGGTGTTACCGTGTATCGACTAATTAACTTTTTATTGTCAAATTTCGATACAAAATGTTCGTCGTACGAAATAATTAAACAAAATTACTATTTTTTACATAGAATACCAGTTTTTAGACGACTGTAAATAATTCTTAACGCGTTACGTAAATATATTTTTTTAGAATATATCGACCAACATCTATTATAAAAATATATATCATTTTATTTTTTTATATTGAAATTTGTTGTATCGTATAGAGAATATTGTGACTAAAAACGATTTAATAAAAAAAACAAACAGAATTTTAATTTCGCAATTGCAGGATATAACTTTTATATATATATATATGTATATTTTTTAGACTGTGGAATGTAGTGATTTTTTATTAATTTAATTACAATAATTAGTTAAAATCACTAAACTCTTACTTTCTTGAAAAAATCACAATGCTTTTCAGCAATTACGCCATTATCAAGTGATATTTAAATTAAAATAAATATTTAAAAAATAAAAACAAAGTATAAATTTAAAGTCACAAATTTATAAATATAAAATGAAGAATAGATACTTAAAACAATCTGATAGTGACTGTGGTAAACAACACAATCAACTATCAGTAATATAAAATATATTTACAAACCAGTAGCCAGAAAATAATATATATATTTTTTTTTAAATGATTGAACGGCGGAAAAATATATTTTATAATAATCAAAAATCAATAGCCAGAAATAATACAACTTTTTTTCAATATACTTTTTAAAATTAATTCTTCCTCAAGACTTGCCGTTGAATTTAATAAATTATTTTTATTCCTTTTTTTTATTATTTCCATTTTTTCGTGTAGTTTTCTTTTTTTAAAATGTTTTTCTGTATGCAAAATTTTATAATTTTGATTAATATTATACATTACGTGATCTAATTCTATACAATGTTTCCCAAATAATGATTTTTCATCATTATTTCCATATGAATTTAATTGTTCTTTAAATCTTATTATGAATTCAGACTGTTTCTCCTGTGTATTCTTTTTCGCATTAAATTTGTGATATTAAATTTATATTTTGTGTTTTTATTTTTTAAATCTATATTTTTATTTAAATATCACTTGATAATGGCGTAATTTATGAAAAGCTTTGTGATTTTTTCAAGAAAATAAACGTTTAGTGAGTTTAACTAATTTTTGTAATTAAAATACATGGTATATGTTTATGTTTGTGTTTAGAACCATTTAAAAAAATCGTACTCTCGTCTGAGCTTCTTCAGTCGACGCTCCGAGATGAGGTGTAACAATAACTTTGGGATGCGAAATTAGTTCAACGAGTAATGAACTATTAGGAGGTTCTTCGCTAAATACATCTAACGCCGCCCCTCCGCACTGTCCGTTCTGAAAAATTATTTTACACGTCTATATACTATCGCATGATGAAAATTATATTTTCTATAAGAACACGCATACACGCACATATATAGGGTGACCGAGAGAAGACGGAACGCGTGCTCCACGTTGAGTTTACACACGAGAGATTCGTTTTTGTCTAGTTTTAATTGTCATGTAGCGTCCTATAACGAGAAAGAGCGTGCGTTTTGCGTGGGCGTTTTTTTTTGGGGGGCGTGAATCGATCACGACAGCGCAATCAAAGTTACGCGATTTTTATTTTAGGAATACCTTAACAACTGAGTATGCGAAACGCGTTCACGAGATGTGGAAGACTTAAAAATTCGAATTTTATAAAGACTGAATGAATGTATTGTTGCAAATGACGGTCATCTGAATTTGTGTTCCACAAATGATTGCAAGCTAATTTCTTGATTTCCTATTTTTAAATAAAATTTCATTCAAAAATTTATTCGAGTATTTTTTCAGTTACCCAAAAATCAGCAAATCGTCCGTCTTCTCTATATATTGACATGACTTGTTTAGGATTCATAAACAGATGCATTCCAGTCCATCTTCGCGCAAGACGCATCTAAAATACATTGCCATATTTTACTGTACTGCCCTACACTCGTCCCTTACCGGCCCAATATCCATCCGCGTACTCTATCTGCTTTCCTCTCCGACAGTTCTTCAACTATTCCCTCAGTTATACAGTTCCTTTCCTGCTCCAACCTCAGTTACTGCATCTAATTGTTAACTCACCAGTGCCGTAATAGCCTCGGTGGTTAAACACGGCACTATAAAATACAAAAAAAAAATAAAAAATTAGAACATCAGCTCTCTCTTTCTCTATAAATATTTTTTGCTCATTAAGTATATCTGCTGTTCCGAATAGAGGTAAAAATTTACCTTCCTATCTTTAAGAGTTTGAACTAACAAAGAAATATAATTTGATCGTTAACGTAAGCGGATGAATATTTCTGGGTCGTGCATTTCCCATTAGACTTATTTTTATCGGTTTTTATTTATTCCGCAGAAAGCTTTAAGTTTTACACATGTAAAGTCTCATGAAATTTTGTTTTCGTGAAATCTTGATCGAAAATTCTTCGAATATTTTCGCATATACTATAAGAACCGTCAAACAGTAGTTATTAATAAAAATATTTCAACACATTTAAAGTAACGGCGCAAAATTTATATTTACTTTTAACGCATCCAATAAGTCTCTTTCGTTGACTATACCGCCTCGGGCAACGTTAATAATTTTCACGTTATTCTTGCACTTGCTGAATACATCCGCGTTTATTAAATCTGTGTAAAAAAAAATTACGTATACACACACACATATATATATATATATATATACATATATATATATATATAAAATGAATCATTATATCATAATGTTCGTACCAAGCCAATGACTATGGTGATTTTATATATGTATATATCGGATAGATTTAATTATAAAAATAATTTGTAGGATCGCATTACTTCTAGTTTGTGCTATTAATGGCGTGTGCACTGTTATGTAATCGACAATCGGCCATAATTCTTCTAAACTCTTTTTCTCTACCGAATATTCCAATGCTTCTTCAGCCGATACAAATGGATCATAACCGACAGCCTATTATAATCATTTAATAATATAATAACGTCGCTTAGAAAAGTCTCATTATAGTTAAATTGAAGTGTTTCGAACGTTTCTTAAATATTTCAACTTAATTCACCACTCATCACCGTCATATTACTAAGACTGGTTTTATTTCGTGTTTCGTGACTAGAAGTTACCCACGGCTTCTCCTATGCAATTATTTTTTTTTAATACAATATCACTGTCCTTTTCTTTTAACAACAACAACGTATATTTCAACATAATTTGCAGAGAATAACAATTTTAAATAATAATTAACGCCCAGCATGGCTCGCCGTACAACAGAAATAATACAAACGCCCGCAACAAGTAAAAGAACCATTTACACTCATAATGACAGCAAAAAATAATTAAAAAAAAAACCGTACAGCAAAAATAAAAAGTATACGATGATAATAATAATAAAACAAAAGAAAAACACGTTAGACATTAAGTAAATATAGAAGGAATATCTAAAATAAGCGTCGTGAAACGTTACAACAGGTTATATACATAAATTTGAGTTGCCTAGAATCATAATTACCTTTATATATATATATATATATATATATATATATATATATATATATATATATATATATATATATCCGTGAGTTATTTCGGCCACGCCTCTTACGCAACAAAACATGGTTTGTATTGCGGGTGTTGGTAGTGAAGGTACATTCAAACCGGAAAACGTGTTATAAACGATTTGGCAGAGATATCGCTGTTTTCTACTTCTTAAAACTTTAAATTATCGTAATTTCTGTCCTATTTGTGACATCAATACGAAGCAAAGCTTACAACGAATTCGATAATATAGGCTATGTGTGAATTTCATCATTATTGCTTTAATAGTTTTTGAGTTGAACATCCATCCAGGTTAACCGCTTTTGCTACATCTCACAGAGTAATGTCTTCTTTTCTTCTCCAGACTTAGTACTTCTTCGTTTATGATTTTATCGGTGTCCATTTAATACGTTTCATTTTCCTCCAGCACCACGTGCTGAAACAAAATCCACGTTTCGGCACGATATAGCGCCTATAGCTTTTTATAATGCGCTTGCGGACGATCATTGGTATATATTTCATTTCCCTCGCATACTAACTCGATTCTTATATTTATTTCTTAAACGTCCTCAGTTATTATTTGTCCGACGTACTTCAAACTATGAAGATATGCAAAATCTACTACTAGTTATTGACGTAAATATATTGCGAATATCGACACGTAAATATATAACGCGGATTAAGAGGTTAATTAACGTGAACGAATTTATCAAGTTTTATTCTTCATTTTGTCTCGAAACTTGGTCCAAAATTTTTCGCAGGTGAATCTAATCACTCGCAAGTAATATTGCGATATTACGTCACTAGAAGTTACGTTCTAGGACGATAGTTCGCGCGGTTGCTTTCATTTGTCATATAAGAGGTCGACTAGGCCCGTTCGTATTTAACTCCAAATTTTATACACAGAAAAGTACCGACACGGTTTATAAAATACGACAATTTATTTTTTTTTAAATTATTACGAGCCGTCTATAATTACATAATGGTAGACAGCAATTATCGACGATTAAACGATTTGATATAAGGCGAAGTTTGGGCGACTGCTGAAGGGACTGACGAGCAGAATTTACGTCGAAAGACGAGCGGCATGTTGTAAATTCCATACATGTAAAGCGTTTATGGTGAACGGAAGCGTAATATAATCGGATAATCGGAAACAGATAGAACAGCTTCAGACAAGTCCTGTGAAGAATCTTGGAACGATGAAATATATTCAATTCTCGGATGGTTAATTATCGTAAAGTTTTTTACGACCCTAAACGGTTAAATTGATAATTTTATGGATGTTAAAAAAAAAGGTTTCATAAAATGCAAGAAAATACTTAATTTAGATGCGCGATATAATAAAAAATATCGCAAAGTGGAGAAAAAATATTAATTAACCTTTATAATCAAATCTGTCTTTTCACCTATTGTAAATCTACATTAAGTAATTTATTGCATTTTATTTTTTTCTTGTATAAATTTTATACGTTGTTATATTTAATTTTTTTTTTTCGTAAACTTTATAATGGTTTAACAAAAAGATTTTTATATTTTTATATATTATAAAAAATGTAGCGATTTTAACTACCTTTTTATTGTTTATTTGTTTTTTTTTTCAAAGATTCTTTGAAAAAATGCTTTACTTAGATTAAATATTGCAATTGCGTTTTTATTAGATGCGAGTTAATCTCGTAAAAAATGTACGAGATAAAACGCCCTAAAAATAGTCGCACGCGTCCCTATTATTTCTGTTTTAAACGATGAATTCATTTTTACCGATAGAGACGCCTTAATTCTTCACTTCGTGTTTTATTTATTATCTAAGTGTAATAATTAAAGCCTTACACGCATGCCGAATGATTTCATTCTGACGGCTACTTCTTTTCCGATTCTACCCAAACCGACGATTCCCAATGTTTTCCCGAGAAGTTCGTTACCTTTAGAATAAAGTTTTCTATCCCATCTGCCTTCTTTCAACGATTGACACGCAGCCGGAACATTACTGATAAAAAACGAATAGTATTTCGAAAATTCATTATAAATTTTTCTAATTTTATTCTATAACCTTATTACGATACGTAATTTATAATTAAGAATTTAAAAACGGAATAAATTAACCAAGTTTTACATAAATTTTTTCCAAACAAAAATGTCGACGAAAAATCAGGGTCAATTCGTTTTTATTTAACTTTTAACGTTTATTCGAAATTCTAATCGATAGAGAACCTTGTAAAGGAAAGAATCATTTTAAATCGACTATTTAAAGCAAATTTAGTCTACTAATTTTAACTTTTAAATTTAAACGCGGACACCTATTAATTTCTTCAATATCCGATAAATAAAATAGAATTTTAAAAAAATAATAATTTCGCGAATTTATTCCTAAAAGTTTCTCCTTTTCGTCACAGTATTTCGCGTGTTGTGTGGCTTGAATTTTTTATTTTCAGCAGAAATTTTTTGATTCTATTTTTATAAACACATTAAGAGAACTAAACAACAAACAAGTAGTTAAAATGATTAAATTTTTATATATAAAAAGACGGCAGATCTACAAAATTAAAGATTGATATATATTAAAAAAATCATCTAGTGTACAAATTAAACTGTAACCCAATGTGAAAAAGAATAAATAAGAAAAACAAACAGACAGCAATAAGAATTAACGAACATTTAAATACACGAGCAATGATGAAAAATCATTATTTTTGAAAAATACTGTAAAGAATTAAAATATGAAATCAACCATATTACCTGAAAGTATAAAATTTTACATGCAGATAATACGAGAAAACCACTGGAGAAAATGGAAATAACAAAAGGAAGAGATAAAAATAATTTATTAAATTTAACGATAATTTTTGATGAAAAATCAATTTTAAGAAGTATATTATAAATTTAATCGTTTTTTAATTTTTTTTTTTATATATTATACAGAAAGTTTTCATTTTTTCGGCTGTTTAATGTAATTGTTTATATATCGATTTTATATTACCGATTTGCGTTGTTTACTATAATCACCATCAGATTATTTTATAAATAACTGTTTTTTCACTTTGCTATTTTTTATAATATTGTATGCATAAATGAAGTATTTTTTTACATTTTATTTTTATATTTTCATAAATTGCATATATTTTTATATTTTACTTTTGATGGTTATTTAATAATAATAATTCAGAAGAGCTTTCTGGTCTTCGTAATTAAAAATGTAGCGATTTTTTAGCTATTTTGTTGTATTTTATTTTTTAAAATCTCTACATTGCACAACATTTAAAAGATTAAGTTTGCAGTCGTCTAAAAAGCTGAGACTGATTTTTTGTACGAAATTTGTTTTTCCTGTACGTTTATCCCGCTAGACCGTCAAATTAAGTTTAAATATTATTAAATATTAGCATGTCTTTTTATCTCTATATCTACTGTTGAAATTGTTTAATAATCCGAAATTAATAATTTTATATCGACGATTAATATGTAAGATCGATATGTTTTTGAAATATTAAATCGAATAATTTCTAAATATATTATATCCAATTAGAAGAACACGTTTTGTATTCGACTATTATCAGCGTAGATAAAATTTTAAATATAAGGTCTAAAACAAAAATTAGCAAATATCTATTAAAAATTTCAGTATGATAGTTAACAATAAAAAGAAAAAAAACAGCGTCTTTAACACGAGCAGTAAAATAAAAAATTATTTAAAAAAAATTAAACATGATCGAATGAACACGGAAAATTATAAATCACAGTAATTCGTCTCGGACGAGTAATTTAATTATAATTTGGTATGTAACAATTTACGACGGTGTAAACCATAAACACACTTACCGCGCAAGACTTGTAATTAACGAACAGGTTAATTCGCAGGCGCTAACTGAATTTCCAGTTGGTGAACTAGATAAAAACGAAAGAATAAATAAAACAATTTACATACGTTAGACGGAATCAATCGATATAAAATTAATTATTACTTATATAGTTAATTTTCTAATACGAACACTTTATTTTCGTATTTTTTTCTTAATTCCTCAATCTATTAACAGATTAATAGATAACCGGTGATTAAAACTTTTTGTTTAGAGTCATTTTCTTCATACTTCCATAGTTATCTGCTTTTACCCTTTTGTTTTGATGTATTTCTGCTTCGATCTTAGTCTTTTCGCCTCCATGGTCCCTTCCATTATTTGTACTATTCATTGTTTCCATATTGTCCAATCCATTAAAGTCTCCTTGTTTATAGTGTTCTTATTAGACTTATTTTTTTTTTTTATCGACTCTTTCTAATATTTTTTCATTTATCATTTCCCTCCAAGACACCCTTTTTATTCTTGTACAGCATCAGATTTCGATATAGTTGCTTGGTCATGTTTTTGTTTAAATTCCACGTTTCTAACGTATAAAACATAAACGTAAATGAAAAATTACTTTTATCAATTAAATTTCGTCAAATGTATAGAACGGTAATTTTAAATTAATCATCATCATCACTATCATTAGTTACAGTTCTAAAATAAGTGTAACGTATTTCGCATCTTTCGAACATTGGTATATTTAGGCGCGTTTAATATAATTGGGGAACAGTTATTTTGGACTACTTGAAGTTTTTTGCATGAAATTTTTGGATAAATGATTCCATATATATATATATATATATATATAAATATTGGGCGAGTAAATTATTTGTATAAGATTAGTTTATCATGATGAAGGAATGTTGATTTTTCGGTATTCCAAGAAATTAACGATTTATTCGGATAAAGAAACCTTAGTGTCTTCATCTTAGCTGCCTTACATCAACCGTAAAGAATTAGAATGAGAACAGTCGTCCATTTATGTAGACGTCGAATAGAAAACATTATTACGATTTTTATTTTACTTTCGGAATTTTGAAAAATTTTTGAAACGTGTTTTATCTTATAACTCGCAGTACCATGATACATTGTTATTTAACGCTCGCTATTAGTCAAATTATTTACACCTCCAACCTAGCACTGATAAATGGCACGTTAATTGAAATAATAATTATTATTATTCCGTCGCGATCATTACGGTACACGCGTAACGTAGAAAAAGACATCGTGTGGCGTATAAATTGTAAGAATAAAAGAATTTCAAAAAGATATGTTAAACGTTTTCGTTGGCACGTCTTTTTAACGCAAAATTATAGTTGAAACGTTGAAACGCCGGAAATTCGAAAACGAGTACAGGGGACAAGTGAGATTACATTTATGAAAATTAAGAAATCACTAAACTCGAACGGAATATCGTTCGAGAATAAAAATCACAGCTTTGAAACGTTACGTATTGTCAGCGTCGTTATATGACTGCGAAAATGATAAACACTATACAAGTTTTCGAAATGTGGTGTTAATAAAACAAGAAGAAAAAAATAAGTATCAGGTGTATTGAAAAAAGACAGAGTTATCGGATGCGATCGAACGAAGAAAAACGACGTGACACATATTAAGAGCTCCAAAGTACGTACTGTCGCAGACAATAATTGTAAAGGAAGGTAAAAGGGAAAAGAAACGTTGGCAGAAAAGTGATTGTTTGGAGCGACAATATCCAAAAATGTACGTCTACAAAGATAGAAAGTTCTTTCCACCAGCTAAAAGACCTTTTCCCACGAGGCAAAGGTCGCTATTAGCAACGACTGAGAACAGTGATAAAATGGACAAAAGAACGAGTAAAATCATTTTTTTATTAGGTATTTATATTTTTAAGGTGCAGCGTGTTGCATATACCAAATAAGTCGTATAGTAAATATTTCGTATACGATACTAATTTTTAGATGACACTAGAAAATGTTTAAAGAGTTATATCAATATTTTTAAGACTGATATATTCTATACTTCAATCAAACATCAAATGAACAAATCCGTTGAGATTGTGTATCGTATACGGGGAACACTGTGACTGAAATGGTTAAGATAGGAAAAAATAAAGTAAATATTATGTGTACAATGCTATGTTTTTAGATGATTCGATAAAATCTTTAAAGCCTTATTGTAAGTATTTTTAGTATTGAAACAATTCTGTTTATTAACCGGAATGGTAATTTTTTTAAGATTATAACTTAACCTTTTCAGTCACATATTATTAATTTTAAGATGAGTATTTAATGATTTAAAAAAAAAGTGATCCTAATAAGATGAAAATGTAATATATAATTTTTAAAATGTTATATAAATACTTTTAAAATTAGAACATTCTACATTAATTATGTCGAGCAGAAATAACGGAGGGAAATATATGTTATATATGTACCTCCACTACCAACACCCATCTATCAAAGCATGTTTTGTTGCGTTAGGTGTGTCAACGAAATAACGGACGGATTTGTGTATATATATATATATATACCGTTCGCATATATACCTGCATTATCAACACCCGTCTTTCAAACTATATATATATATATATATATAATATATTGAATAAATCAGGGCATAAAAGTATCGTCGTACTGAACGAATCAGTCGAATACCTGCCAACGACAGAGTTCACGAAATAATCGACATCCAGTCAAACGAGTAATTCGACTTGTAGCTCAAGATCCGAACGTTAAATAAATTTCGTTCTGGCCAAACAGAAAAGACAACGTAGCATTATGTCGACTACGCATTGGCCATACACGAATTCCTCGCTCATTCCTTTTGAGTAAATCCTCACTACCTATCTGCAAAAACCTGTTTTTCGCTTCTGTCCGTTTAACATATCCTATTAGACTGCTCAAATATAATCATATTCGCTCTACATTTCTACTGCGAAAGAATTGAAACTAATATAAATAAATTATTCGCTTATCTCAAATCCACTAACCTATTCTAATTGTAGAATTCTAAATTTTTCTTCTCTCTTACCTTTGTTGCAGTTTACGTAAATGAAGATGAATGGACGAAATTGAATAAGACGTTCCGATTAGGGGGAAAATTACGAACTTCGAAATTGGAAAAAAATTTGAATCGACATCGATTTAAAAAAGTGCTAGACTATGTAGTTTCGAGAATTAGACACTTTTCTGTATAGAAGTAAAATTTTTATTACGAAGATACGTACTTGATAACGATAATTCCGCGTTTAGTAGCTTCTTCTATATTTATGTTGTCTACACCGGTTCCGGCTCTTCCGATCACTTTCAATTTATTCGCGGAATTTATGACGGATTTAGTAACTTTCGTTTCGGAGCGTACGATTAATCCGTCGCAATCCTATTAATCAGATGGTAACGATAAAAATCAGTTAGTAATTATTTTACAAGAAAATTTTCGATTTTCTATAAAATATCACATAAAGAACAAAATATATCACCAATATTAGAACTCACACCTCAGACGTAAACAAAAAGCGAGAAAATTAGAAAAGTTAACACGTTTTGACCGTTTTAGTCATAATGATAAACATTTTGGCACACAAAGGTATACATTTCAATAGAGGTGTTTATTACATAATAACGCTCGTTAGGTATAACGTAAATATTTTTAAAATTTAGACATTTCACGTCAATCGGAAAATAAAAAATTTTGTTGGCATTAATAGAGTTAATACGGAATCAGCTAAATTGGGCGTATTGATAAATTACAAGAAAACTAAAGTCACGGTAGGTTGAAACCCAGAAAGTATCGATAAAAAATTAACGAAAAAGTTATTCGTCAAACTAATACGTTAAAATACTTCGGCTGTAACGTTAACAGTTCAAGGAACCCGGATTATGAAATAAGGACCGGAATTGAACAAGCAAGGACCATATTGCAAGCTATATTCGAAAAAGTGTTCGAAATTTTGTAAAAAGACTGAATGAATGTTTACAAAAAAAAAAACAAGAGAGTAGTCTTCTTGGAAAGAAATGAAATATAAGTTGTAGACTCGTTCGTTTGTTAGCCGGTAGTATGCGGACACAATCGCATCCATGTGTTATGAACAACGCAACAAGAAAAATTTGTTCTGCCGCATCAAGTGTGTGTACTTAGAAAATTCTGGTTGAAAAACAGTTGCTAATCTATGTAAACTCTACACCTACACCCATAGTAGGATTAGGCGCGGAATCACCATATAACGCTATATATGGATTTCGAATGTCTTCTTCAGGTTGCATCGAGCGTACAACCACCAGCCGTTGTAACTAGACATTTCAAAACACTTTTTGAAGATTTTTTATAATATATTCTACGAAAAATAAAATTAAAATTAACTTATTTCGTTTAATCCCCATAAAATAATTAGTACTTTTAACTACTTTAATACATCATCAATTTTTATGCCGCATTGGATATTTCTGATGGTTGTGTAGAACCATGAAACCTCTATGTACTCGTACAATTATTAGGATGCATTCAAGGTTAACTTTGTACTCTATTATGTGTTTTTGAAATTTCACTACTGGTCGTTACTGTTGAAATGTGTTTTTTGTTCGAAATTTCACTAATTTTGAACTTGGGAACCAATCTTCATATCTCCAAAAACACAAATTCTACGCGATTCGAAATAATTACGAATGTAACGGTTTTTAATTATCTAAATATATTTAAAAAAAAAAACAAAATTCGATTTTTGGAAAAAAAATAAAAAAAAAACGAGCAAAAGCTCGATCGCCTTAGTAATAACAAGTAACGCGAGTAGAGTTGAATTTCGAAATAAGCATCGCTAATAATGGATTTATTTGTACATATAAATGTTATTTAACAAAATAAAAACAAAAATAATCACAATAATTTTTTTTTAACGCAAAGCTTTTCGACAATTACGTTATTATCAAGAATATACAATAAACGTTGCATACATATTAACTGTAATATTAATATAACAAAAGCTCATATATATCGATTTACATTTGTTATTTTATTAAGATTAAAACAACATAGTTTTTAATCTGAATTATATTTACGATCTTAATACATATAAAACATATATATCAAAACTATATTTAGCATTAGATTAAAACTACATTATATTACATATGACGAATTACATAACATTAATACCAAGAATAATATATAACATTCCAACAACAAGTATATATACACATGATAACATTTTTATCCAAAGTACTAATTGGCTTTATACTCAGGAAACTATTCCAACAACATTAAATATCCGGATAAATTCAATTTACACTAAATATATATATATATATATATATATAGACACAATAACATTTAGATATAAAACCAATTTTAAAATTAATTCTTCGTCAAAATTGATAATATTATTTAATAAATTATTACTACTTCTATGTTTTATAATTTGTAATTTTTCTAGTAATTTTCTTTTTTTTCTAAATTTATATTCTATGTGTAAAATTTTTATATTATCTGTAATGTTTTCTATATTATGTTTTCTTCTCTACAATGTTTCCCATAAAGTGACTTATCGTCATTTTCATTTTTATACGAATTAACGCGTTCTCTTATTCTATTATTTATTTGTCGTCCCGTTTCACCTATATAAAACTTATTACATACTGTATACTTCAGATTTTTGTAATACCTTATTCTCTTCTATTTTATTGTTGCAAATTGATTTAAATAATGTTTTATTAATTTTTTTTTATATATTGGAGTAGTGATTTTATGAATTAACAAAACGAAATAAAAAGAGCTATAATAATCATTTTATTTATGCAAAACTTTTCGACTTTAACATCATTTTCAATCAATACAAAAACGTTACAAATAAATTTGTTGTATTGCTTGAAAATGATATTAAAGTCGAAAAGCTTCGCATAAATTATTTGTTTCGTTATTATCTTATATTGTAGTTTTTAAATATTTTTAATAATTTATAGGTGTATTTTCTTATTTACCTGTAATTCTTTAATTAGTTCATCTTCCGTTAATTTTTGCGTTATTACCGTTTCTATTCCGTTATCGGTTAATATGTCGGCGCATTTTTTGTCTATATTATCGCATACTAGAACTTTAACTATTTTCACGGCGGACATTTTATAAATAAATATCTATTTCGTTTTTAAACAAATTTTAAATAATCTCGATTATCGGACAATATTATTTATTCGTCGCGTTACGAGAACACTTATTTATACAACAGCGAACGTTACGCTGTAATGATTATTAAATATAGTAACAATTTTATCTTTCGAAGAAATAATCAACTAGCCGCACGTCCGGCGATATTATTATTTTTTTTTTATAATAAACGATAAGTTATCATCGACCGTTATTCGATAATAAGCGACCTTTGACATTATTAATTTCTCTAATTAGATAATAAGTAACTTTCGATAATAATTAATTGTTATTTTTATCGCGCGTTACGTAACGGTTATAATTGTTTTTTCGTAATAATGGATGTCGAAAAGAAAAAAGAATTAAAAATAGACGGTATTTTAATTTTCATCTTTTTAATCATCGAGTTATACGTCTCCGTATCGGAGACAGGTTTACTTACCTATACATATTTTGTTGTTACAAATCATGATATGTTAGTGTAGATATGCATACACACCCGGGAGAATTGATTGTAATCGCTTTGTTATCACGACACAATGCAGCCCCGCGTGTACTGCAGTGTTCTATATTGTTACAAAAATATAGTAATTAATTTTAATCGCTATTGTGACCTAAAGGAAATCAAACTTAGGATGATCCCTTATCTCGGTATACTTAATCATAATGTTATATATACTAGAAGTTACCCACGACTTCGCCTGTGTAATTATTTTTAAAAATATAATATCGCTATCTCTTTTTTTTAATAACAGGTTTATATATTAGTATGATAGTGATAGTAATAATAATAACAATGATAATAGTTGTAATAATAAAATTGATGGTAATAATAGCGTCGGTATTAGTAGTAGTAGTGGTAGTGGTATTAATAAACATAGTAATCGGTGTAACATTACAGATAAGAAATCGAAGCTTAATATTTCTAACGAGGCTATTGTAACAGATATCGGTTCCGACGAAATTATTTTGATAAATAATATTCGCGTAGAACCGAATTCCGAAATTGTTAAAGATACTTTATGTAATATTAACATAAATCCTCGAGTACAAGTTACGATATCCCCTACATCAATTAATATTTTTCCGAACGATTTTCAGGGACCAATTATAGTTTTGATAGAAGGAATAAATAATAATATTGGCAACCTTCATCCTATGTCGTTGGCCAAATTAATTCATAATAAAATTACGGGTCTCAAATGTATGACAAGGAGTGGTCGTAACCAAGTCAGACTAATATTTAATTCCGTGGTTCATGCTAATATGTTTCTCCTTGCAGAGGGTATCCACAAAGAGCTTAACATACGTTGTTTTATCCCTCAAACGTTACTCTTTCGTTTTGGCATTGTAAGGGACGTTCCGATCGACCTTACAATCGAGGAACTTACCGCATCCTGTACTGCAAGTGTTAAAATAGATCACATACGTAGACTCAATAAACGAAATCAGGATGGTTCCTTTTCCCCTATTCCACTTATTGAAATAAAGTTCTGCGGAAATTTATTACCCGATTGTGTTCATTTTTTCGATTATTATTCGTGTAAAGTAGAACCTAGCATTAGGAGACCAAAAATGTGTAACAATTGCCTTAGATTCGGCCATATTAGTAAACTTTGCCGTAGCAAAACTATTTGCGGCTTTTGCTCTGGTAGTCATAAATCATCGGATTGTCAAATTAATCGTGAAACCTCGTCATCAGCTCTGTTTTGTTCTAGATGGAGGGGTAACCACTCCGCTTTCGATCGCGGCTGTCCAGTTTATCAGGAACAACTCAAGCTACAGAAAGTTATGGCAGTAGAAAATGTTTTGTTCTCTGAAGCTAAGTTGATTTGTAAGGGGGCTGTGGTCACTCCTGCATTTCCATTTGCTGAAGTGACAAATAACAAAAATTTCCCAGAATTGCGTACAAGGACTAGTTCCTTTAAACGTAGAAGAAATAGCAGTGGCTCAGGTTCTTCCAGTCGCCACTACAATAATGGTAACAGTAGTAGTAATAATAATAATAATAATATCAGTAATTTTAATGGTAATAGTAATAGTAATAATAATAGGAATAGGAAAAATAACAAAAATATTGTTGATAGAAGTCAAATTTGGGGTAATCATTATTACTCTAATTTAGCCTTAAACGTTAAGTCAAGATCAGTGTATTCACCAGAAGGGGATGACGCTGTTATCTCATTATCCGAGCCTATAAATAATAATATATCCTTGTCTTCAAATTCTAAAGTTCCCCAATCTATTGATAACCAAAATAAATCATCTTTCGTTCTAACCCATCCTCCTTCCGATCTTTTGGTGCCCGCACCTTTGTCCACACTACAAAAATTCCAGATTCCTCATTTGGAGAATAAGCTCGAATCAATAATTCAAATGCTTCGTTCTCCTTAGACATGAGTGTAAATATGTGTATAAGTATGTACGTGTATATCTCTGTGTGTATGTGTATGTTTGTGTGATTTTGAATATCTATACGTACGCTTACGTGTATATAATCTTTCATTCGCTGGTCAGCCATATTTTGCTCCGTTATCTCATAATCAGTATAATAATTTGCATATGTGAAAAGACCTATCCCTTATAACTACGGATGGTCGAGCATACAATTATGCGAATAGACCTATTCCTGTCAACCAGGTACGGTCGAGCATAAAATGAAACTTAATATTTTACAGTGGAACTGTCGCAGTGTGAAAAATAACTGTGACAGCCTTGATAGATTAATTGATGAATACGAAGCTGACGTAGTGTTATTATCGGAGACATGGCTTGAACCCATTGAACAATTCGAGTATAAAAATTTTACTACTTATAGAAACGATAGACAGGATGGATATGGTGGCGTGGAAATTTTAGTGCGGGACCACATCACGTCCTTTCCTATTCCTTGCAGTTTATCGCAGGATAGCTCGAATTTCATACAATTGATAGGCACTAAGATTAATATAAATTCGTCTTTTTATATTCATATTTATAGTATATATGTTAAACCTTCCTCTCGTCCAAATATTTCTATTTTCTCAGATATTTTTAATTCATTGAAAACTCCATTCATTATTGGTGGCGACTGGAATGCGAATATGTTATATGAAGCCTTTTTGAATGTTGACTGCTGCATCTTGAACGATGGCAGTCCAACTCATTTTGGTAGGCCTGGAACTGTTGCCAACCCGTTAGATTTGACATTTTGCTCGCCTACATTTGGTCTAATAGCTAGCTGGAAAATTATCTCAGACACTTCAGGGAGTGACCACTGCCCCATATTAATAGAAATAGGTATAAATGAGGTACAGGATAGTTACAGATTTTTTTATCAGTCCTTAGGAAAAAGGTGGAACTATATTCGTACGAATTGGCAATGGTTTTCTGCTCAGCTTCAGAAACATGATTTAAATATATGCAATGAGACTGACCCTAGGATCCAGTTCCAGTTGTTATATGAAGCTATCAGCGAAGCCCTATCAAAATCGTCACCAACTATAAAGAAGCGTGAATATAAGAAAACAAGGAAAAGTAACTCAAGCCTTTGGTGGTCAGTTTCCTGCCAACGCGCAGCTTGTGATAGAAGGAAAGCTTTTCTACAATATAAGGAAAATAGTTCTGTTGAAAATTATCTGCACTGGAGGAAAATTAATGCTTTAGCTAAGCGGGAATTTAAACTTGCAAAAAGGAAGAAGTGGCAACAGTTTTGCATGCAATTCAATCGACAAACATCTATCTCTAAGGTATGGGAATTATCTAAATCGTTCAGGAGTTCTTCTTATAATAAAGTTAGACAGTTGTCAGAGGACAATTTTTATTCATTTGTTGAGTCACTGGCTCCACCTCATGTACCTGAACTAGAAGAAGTTATAATACCTGAAAGTAGCTCCTCGAATCACTTTTTAGATGCTCCTTTTACTGAAAAGGAGGTAGCTTACATTTTATCAACGAAGGATTCAACATCGCCAGGATACGATGGTGTTTCTTTCGAAGTATTAAAAAAGCTGCCGGAAAATTTTTTTACTATCTTCGTTCACATTTTAAATAAAGTTTGGCAAACTAAATCGATTCCAAGTTCTTGGATGCTTTTTGTTATCGTCCCTGTGTCTAAGAAAAATGGATCACTTAGACCAATTGCATTAGCCTCTTGTTTTAGAAAAATTTGTGAATCCGTTATAGCTTCGCGTCTCAACTGGTGGTTAGAGCATAATGAAATCCTTCCAACTAATATGTATGGTTTTCGAAATAACACCAGTACATTGGACTGCGTGGGTAATTTAGTTGGTAATATATATAACAGTCTCATTAATAAAGAATACAATATTACTGTTTTCCTCGATATAATGAACGCCTTTAACAACGTACATTTGCCCACTTTACAGCAGAAACTGTTGTCCCTAGGTATTCCAGGGCATTGCTGCCATTTCATTAGTAGACTATTTTCGCAACGCCACATTTTAATAAGTTCATCGTCCACCAGATACCATCGAATGGTATATAGGGGAATTCCTCAGGGTTTTTCCCCTCAGTCCGTTGCTTTTTAATTTATATATTTCAGAACTGGCACACGTGCCTTTGTATTCCAAAACTCTCCTTTATGCCGATGACATTGCGGTATTTAGTTCCAATACATCATTTTCCGACGCCGTATGTAATATTAATATGGATATTGATTTAATCGAACGAGTTCTTTATAAGTTGGGGTTAACCCTAAGTCCCCAGAAAAGTGCGGCAGTGGTTTTTACATACAGACATTTCACAGTCAATAATTTCTCTATCACAACAGAAAATGGAGTTATTCCCTTTTGCAAGTCAATACGGTATTTGGGTATTACATTGGATACGCGTTTAACATGGAGGCCACATATTGATCATCTTATAAAAACTATTAACCGCGCCGTTAACATTCTACGTAATTTATACAATACTCGTTGGGGGGTGATCCTTTCATACTGTTGACTCTTTATAAGTTGCTAATTCATTCTAAAATGGAGTATGGTTGTGTTTTTTATGGATCTGCAGCTGAATCATTGTTAAATAAGCTTGATCGTGTGCAAAATGAGTGTGTGAGGCTCTGTATTGGTGCAGTTAGAGGTACTCCGATACCGGCATTGTTGGCAGAGTGTAAGATTCCTCCATTACAGCTGAGACGGAGTTATTTAGCATTAAAGCTCTTGATCGGTAGAATGTACATAGATCGCTTTCCGTTATACAATTTATTCTACCACATTTATTCCAACTGGCGGTTTTCAAACAGCAAAATGCCTCTGCTGGCTTCTGTTTTACCTAGGTTGGATGAATTTCAGGTGAAAACTATGCGAATCCAATTTATGTTACCTTATTCATACAATTTTGCCAATAAAATAACATTTTTCTTTCCAGAGAACTACGTCCATTGGCCTCCCCCACTGATCCGGGCTACATTTAATAATATTATCGCTGAAAATTTTCCTACGCATATCCTTGTTTATACACATGGATCGAAGTCAGCTCAGGGAACTGGTGCAGCAGTTTATATCCCATCTCTTAATATTAGCAGTGCATACAAATTATCTGATCTCTGTTCCTCATTTACAGCTGAGTGTGTGGCAGTATTTCTTTCTTTGTCGTCCTTAATTGATTCCAGGTAATTATCTCGTTGTTACCGACTCACAGAGTATTTTAAAAGCTATTGAATGCAAAGGGAAGGTGTCAGGTTCATTGATTTCAGCCATCATGTTGAAACTTAATCAGCTTGAAAACCTCAGTATATTTGTGTCATTCTTGTGGGTACCGAGGCATCGAGGAGTCCCCGACAATGAAATGGTAGATGCAATAGCTAAAAGGGGTTCTTCTAGTGGTGTTTTATTCTCTTCAGTTTCTTCTCGTGACGTCATTCATTTTACATAGTCTGATCATAAAAAGCTCTGGGAACAGACATATATGGAGTGCATACAGCGGTCGCCTCTTACTGCGTATTATCAGCTGCAGCCGTCTTTCCCTAGGTTCCCATGGTTCTACGTTTTCAAAAACATCAAGCGGAGAGGAATTGTGCTTATCAGCAGATTGCGGTTTGGGCATTACTTGTTGCCAGACCGCCTGTTCGTTATGCAGCTTAGAGATAATCCGTATTGTCCTCTACATGCTTGTCGTGTAGTCTGCAACCCTGATCACGTGTTCTTCGAATGTCCTTCATTAACAGCATTACGTTCTGAACTGTATCTCAAATTACTGTACGCATCTCGTGGTGGTCCTCCTTATAACGTAATGTCACTTCTGCATGTTGAGAATCTAGATTTGTTCCCGGACATAGTGACTTTTCTCGAGAAGTTGTCCGAGTTCATAAGATGAGTTAGTGATTATTACAGCTCCACGTTGGGTAAGCTGTAAAGGCATCCCCATAAAAAAAAAAAAAAAAATATATATTAGTATATAGTATACGTATATATTACGTATGTATATGTATATATATCCGTTCGTTATTTCGGCCACGCCCCTAACTCAACTATATTAGTATAGCATACCTATATATTATATGCTATAATCTGTGCAAATTCCATCGTTATTTTTTAAATAGTTTTTGAGTTAAATATTGGAACAGACAGACAGCCAAAAGTTTTAAAAAACAGATTTCCTTAAAAATAGCCCAATGCTCCGATTACGGTGAAAATATTCGCAAATCACAGTCACTATAGTTTTATATAGATATACATCTCTCAAATTCAAGATACTAAATTGTATATGAAATTTAAGTATTTTAACTATCTTTAATCACTACTGCGAGCTAAAGGAATTAGCTCATAAAGAAATCAAATGTAGGATGACCTTATCTCAGTATACTTAATCAGATCAAAACCCGTACCTATCTTGATTCAAAATTTTAACTTCGTTAACCTCGTTTGCATATCGGCTTCGGAAGACTTTTATCAAAGTTAGGGTTTTAAACAAATGGTAATTTACTGTGAATGTTTCCAAAATGTAAGTCCCAATTTTTTGCAGTTAATTACTTTCGACATAATTCTATTATCAACGGGAAAAACCAAGTTAAATATTCAGGTATTATCCTAGACAAAAAATGAATTTCGAATGCCATATAAAACATATAAAATAAGAATGTTTTCCTTATTTACTTTTTTTTAATAAAATAATCTAAACTAAGCATAATAAGCTAATTTTATATAAATTCTTTATTCGGCTAGTACTCGCATTTCCCATATGGAACCACGTATTTAACCTTCCAGTACGCAGGATGCTGTAAAGTTACTTAAATAGACGAGTTGTGTCTGTTAGATCCAGAACTGAAAATATTTATTTCTGTTTGTAGAATTATTATTTTTTGTTTTAATTTTTTTGAAAAATAATTATATAACCTTTTTCTTTTTCATCGATTTCAAATAATTGATAATGTACTATTGGAAATATTTTTATTAGTAAAAAAACATACATACAGTATAATTTATACACGTCACGAAATACTACCTAAATAAATGTATAGCATTACCTAATTTAAATAAAACCATACGTTTTTTATAAGGTATGTTTATTATGAATTAAATCACGTTAAAACGTTAAACTTTAGTAACCACTTAACAATAAAATTTTAGCCTTTATTTTTCTTCACACAAATTTATAATATGCTCCATACAAAAGTCAATTATTACAATGTTTTAATATTTAGTTTTACATTTCTTCTCTCTTTCCATCTGGTGAAGGTGTTTTACTTTGTACCTGATAAGTGAATTGCACTTTGTGTTATTGCTAGTGGTACATATTGATCTAGAGCTAGTATTTTCATATTGTCCATGACCAATTGAGTTGCTAAGCGTTTCATAAATACTCTGAGGTTAATTTGTTCTGTTTGTTGATTGATGGTGTAGATAACAAATGATGCTACATTTTGAAAGGCCATAAAACATATAGGCTACGTTTCATATTTCTTGCAACATCATACGAACTTGAGAGATGATTGACGGTATCAACACCACCTTTAGTTAAATTATAAAACGGTTATTATTTCCGGTTTTCGTTGATTTCTAGTAGTCTCGTCACTTATTATCATTACACCTCCCTTTTCTGGATATGTACAATGTTAATGTTATACCCTCACTGAAGCCAAATAAAGATGAATATTGTATGTTTCGAGGTAACTAATTCTGCTGACAGTTCCCTTTTATTTGCACAAATAATTCCAACTATGGTAATTTTATGAACATCATGCATAGTTTTAACAATCTCATAACTTGTGAACCAATGATCCATAGTAACATTTCGGCTTGTAACCAAAATATGTTGACACATTCTGCAAGCAATATTGGCAATTCTATTGCTAACTTCATGCAGTCCACTTAATTGTTTGCCTGCATACAGTTCCAAATAACTTGTATAAAATGTTCTGGAATCAACCAAAGAGAATATCTTAAGGCCATACTTACACGGCTTATTTGGTATGTAAACTTTAAACCTACAACGACCAGGAAAAGCTAACAACATTTCATCCAAAGTTACATATTCTCCGACATTATAATGTATTTTACAATTTTCATTAAATTTTTGAAGCAATTCGCAAACTGCTGTTATTGTATCTATTTTATTTCTTTCTAGTCATAATATTGTCAAAAGTAAGCATCTTATTAAAAAATCTACCTAAAGCCATTTTAGCTAGGAAAATTTCTACTCCCATTCCACACCCTGGAAAGACCAAAATTCCAGTATGTTTAACCGTCCATCGTGTAGTACACTGGCTAAATACAACAGGCCAATTAATGCCTTTATTTCAGTTGAATCCGTTAATTTTACATCATATTTATCTTTGAAATTCTCAGTCGTCATCTGTATGTATATACTAGTGTTCGACGAAATCATGTGAATGATATTAAAAAATAGGTTCCAACAATTATAGGCTTCAGTTATATTTTTTGTCTCCCCTACAACACCTGGTAAATGGGAAACTAAATTACATTGTCTTGTACAAACGTTTAGTTCTTTTCGCCATTTAGTTTTGTAGCCTTTCATAATAATTATTTGATTTACCAGTTGGCATATTTTCAACAACGGAATTAACCGTATTTTCTTTGTCTTCCTGTTCTGATTCTGTTTCGTGTTCCAAAAGTTCCACAAATTCAGAAATCAGCAATAGAATCATCAATCTAATTCAATTAACTCGCCATTTGTAGGTTCTTATATTAATTTACGAATTGCAGCTAATCCTTTTCATAATCATCCGTATTTCACAATATCACAACTATTATAAAAAGAAACTAATAAAATTGAAAAACAGAACGGATCATAGACAAAAGAAACAACAGCGCACGAGTTGAATAAAACGTAACTAGTAACATAAAAGTAACAGGAATGCACGGGTTGGGTCTTTACAAATATTTATTATTACAACTCACACATACACGACTAAAACTGCTTGCTGATATCGTCGCTATTTCAAGGACATTATGCGGAAGTTGTGCGAGAATTCACCGCTCAAATTTATATTTATGGAAAATAATTCGAATAAAATAAATAGCCATAATTTGTCAAAATTCATTCTCAACATTTCTGTAGGGGGTGCAATCTACTCAAATTATAGCTATGAATAATTATTAAAATATAAAAAACAAGAAAAAAAATAATTTAAAACATAATCTATTATGTTAAAGTATTATACGCATTTATATAACGTATTTTACGTCTTAATTTTTTTTTTACCTTTTGGTTGCAAATGTACTTAAATAATTAGTTACTTTTATTTTTTGATTAATAATCTTATTATCTATAGTTCTGGAACGGAAGGTAACACTGCTTTCTTCGTTATTGTATTTATTCGGTTCAAACGTTTCGGTATAATTCTCGAAATTCGTTGTGTAGATGAATTGTAGTTTTGACAACGTTATCTTGAAATTATAAAAGGTAAATGATTTTATAATTATTTTATGGGCTTTTTCAGGGGAAGTCGTTCTGGTATATAAAATGCGCTCGTATATATAATTAATTGTTCATAAATCAGTTTCCGTGCATTAATAATTTCACACCGCAGAAATAAAATCGTCAGAAGAATTATTCTAAATAGGAAATCGCGTTTTTGAAGTTTAATTTCTCTTTTTCAGATTTTTTTCTTCCTAATTTATGTGATGTAGAACATTTCATGTATTAGTGTGTGTTTGCTCGTTGGAGGGTGAAATTTAAGCGGTTACTATGACGTCAAAGGCGTTGTTGCGCACGCAAACGTCCTAGTTTTGCTTATCACTCAGCAGAATACCCTAGAAACAGCGGGAACAGCTACCCGACAGATGGGATAGCTATGTAGGTTTGTTTCGGCATTTATATAATTGGGGATGGTGGTGATCGCCTTGCGTAAAGATGTTCGGTATCGAACCGCTTTATTTTATAAATTGTTACATTATTCTTATTTAATATTTATTTTTAATATGGCATCTACCGATTTAGTTTTTTCGTCAATTTTATTTTTCGATTGCATCTTGTTGGTAAGTTATTTATTCGAAACAAATATGTGATTACATTTAAGCTATGAATTATCTTTTTAGAAAGAATTTTTCTGTTGTAAATGTTTAATATTTTTTACCGTCGGTATGTGATTTACGATGATTTCAAAATGCTATATTTGTTCCTAAACTGTTAAAACACGATATTGTTATAATACATGTTAATTAATTTGTAATCGGAATAAAATGCAAATGATTAGTATTTTGAAAATTACACAATATTTAAAGTACTATTTTCGTTTGATTTAGAATTTTCTAAACAAATATTTAATTACACGTTATCGTACAATTCTGCTCCGTATTAACGTGTATATACGCGGTATAAGTATCTGTACGGATATATTTATACCGTTATAATTGTTTTGTTCGCTTAGCTTTATATAAATTATTTCAGATAAATTCTGATGTTGTTAATTACGATGAATGGAACGGATTCGTACGTCCTGTTATTAGTTCAGAATACAGTACTATGTCGCCTGGCACTCGTAGTTTTGATTTTAATTCTCATGAATCTGGGAATAGATTTAAAAAAGAAACAGCATTTGGTAAGTTTGTACTATATATATTTTACGGGTAAATCTGGAAAACTATATTATACGAAATTACCAGTATTTTACATTACAATTCAGTTTTCGATGTTACAACAAATTTTCGATAGTTGTCATTTCATTCTCATATTACTAAATTTAACTGTAGCTTTTTATCGAATTGATTCCATTATATTTTTAAACGTTTTTTTTTTCTTTTAATTATAAAAATAAACTGAGAAAATCGGAGATATTTCGTTTTAGATAAATGAAAAAATGAAACAACGAATTAAACATGTTGACATCATAAATAAATACTTATACAGTTTTAGAAATAATAGTTCGAAATATTTCCTTTTCTCTATAACTATGTTTATGTTTGGAAATATTTCTAAGTTATTATAATAGAAAATCTAACTTTCGGTATGGTGGAAATATTAACCATCCGTATTCGATTACACGAACATTCCATAATCATGTATAATTATAGTATTTATTCAGTTAAAATACATTTTAAATAGATAAGACGGGTATTTCTATAAAATTAATTTTAACTTTCATTTGTAGGTTCATATTATTGTTAATAATATTAATCGAAATCGACTGATATTCCATATTTAAATATTTAAAGATAATTATATTCTGTTTGTAACCAATTATGCCGTATAAGTTGGTAATAAGTGTACTTTTTTTTTCTAATTACGTGATAATAAAAAATTTTATCGATAGAGATGATGCGTGTTTTTATAAACAATATAAAAACGAGATTGTTTCAAACGTTATTATAACTTTACATATATATGGAAAAATATTTTTGTTTGCAGAAGAAGAGATCCAAAATTTATTGGTAAATTATCCTCAAAATCAAGATTTAATACGCAATATTGGAGCTAGTTATTACCAAATAATATACCCGGTGCAAATTCACCATCACGAGAAAGTCAGCGTATCGACCAGGGGAACTGTTCCATCTAAGGTAATTATATTTTTTATTAACATCGGTTTTTTCAATAAGTCAGCTTACGTCATTTCACCGACATAATATACTCGCGTATGAATTTGTTTGATAAGAAACAACGAATGTTTCAAGTAAATCATATACAATAAGTAAACATTAAATCACAACAGGGGAGTAATAAATTCCGTTAAAATCCAAGACGCTTATGTACAGGGAATGAATCGTTTCAAAATACGTTGTTATAAAAAAAATCGAAATATCTCGAGCGGTTAATTTCGTTTACGATGCCCCAATCTTTGAAGTATGCTAGCCCATTTCGCTTCGTTCTTTTTAAAAATTCATTCGAAATTTAGAGTTCAATTAAAGGATTTTGTTCAAACTATAGTAAACCGATCGTATATTTATTTAGGTAAAAGTCGAGTTGTACGAACATCGTTTGAATAAGCTCGAATGAGTTACACATTCGGTCTAGCAGTGATAGTTCATTTTTAAGAATGACTTGTTTCACGTTTAAAGTTACAACTGTATGGTTTAAATTATTAATGCACCAGGAGAAACAGACCTGGTATTAGTAAAATAACACAACGTGTGAAATAGGACGACAGTTGTGCGATGTACAAATGTTGCAATTGTAGTTAGTGTTTCGAACACAATGTTTTCGACAAGCAAATTATTTTTGGAGTCATTCGTCAGAGTCAGTTCATATTGAAGACGTTACGTTGTGTTTATATTAAACGAATTTAATAAATTAATACATCTGTATGCGGTTTATTATTATCGCCGAAGCCCGATCACATTCCCGATCTTCTTTATAACCTGTATAGATTACGTAAAAAGAATTTTCCATCTGTTTATTATATAAATGAGCAGATATTGTTGTCGATAGTAAAAGTATTAATGCGTCCGGGTTAACTTCTTTTTTGTACATTTATACGCCCAGATAATAGAGGATATAAGTGTAGAGACGTACCAGATATTGAATGAGAAGGCAAGGATGTTATGCTTTCCTGATTGACTACCAATCAAAAGATTAAGGAATAGAAGAAGTCGTTGTTTCGGCGAATTATAATAAATTTATTAAAAATTATTTAAATTTTAAAATTTCGGTAGCACATATATAAAAATATTGTTTAGTAATTTTAAAATTGTTGCAACGACTTTCGAATTGTTTTTATAATATTCACCTATATGAAAAATAATTAACACTAAACCTAAATCATTTTCACAATTGTAAATTAAATTATTTCAATGTGATAGTTGTTAGTGTATAAATATATAACAAAACTAAATATATGGTAATCAGTAAGCACAATATATCCCACACTCAGCTAATCATAAAAAAAAGAAATCAACATATATAATTGGGAACTATGATAAATGAGAATTGGGATTAATCTCAAGAATTAAAATGCGGAAAGGCGTGCATTTAATAAAGGAAAGTATTATTCACATCTAAAGGTCTACATTTACAAACAAAAATTAGACTACTTCGATGTTACGTTTTTTCAATACTCTTATACGGAGTGGAATTATGGACTTTGACGGAAAGCACGTCGAAAATAGCTGATTGCTTTTGAGAGGTGGTTATATGGTCGTATTCTGAAAATTACTTGGACGTAGAAACGTATCAACAAATATGTTTTATTGGAGATGAGCAAAGAACTGGAAATCCTACATTAATTTAATTTCGAGAATATGTTAAAATTTTACGTATAAAAAGTAAACTATTATTTTATAGTATACGAATGTTTTGTATGAGCGATATCAGGCGAAATAAAAGATTAATTGAAATATTTTTAATAACATTGTAACTTAAATCAGAAGTGAGTGATGTATAGATAAAAGATTAATTGAAATATTTTTAATAACTTTGTAACTTAAATCATAAGTGAGTGATGTATAATATACGTTTCTTATTAGATTATTGTAGTATCGATCGATGGTGTACGTATCGGTATAATTATTAAATCATTTATTTATTTCATTGCTGATTGAAATTGTGCAGTTATTATATCAACGTTTCTCAATATTAATCATGCTATCTGAACGTTATAGAATTTTTTCTAACAACGACGATTACAAAGTACGAGTAGAGTTTGCAATTTTTAAATATTAAAACATAGACATACAATACTCTTTAACTCGGACTTATTGTTATCACGATAGAGTATAATGCTTCAAAAGATACATAACAATGCAATAGATGAAAATCATATTATTCATAAATCGGCATTATTAATATTTTGAAAAAATATGATTGTGCATTTTTTGTACGGTATACTTAAGACATACTGTACGTGTTAGTTCGACATGAAAATCTCATTACCGAATAGGCTGGTTTTAGTTAAACATAATATTTGACCGTAATTTATTTTAATTCATTAAACAAAAAAAAATATATGAATGGGCTTATACATTTAATGGAAAAGGTTAATCAAAATTCGATATTTGTAATTTCCAAGTCATTTTTTTAGTTCATGTATATATGTATATATAGATATGTATGTATATATTTATATATAGTTGCCCATTTTTTGTACTGTATATTAAGCCTATCCATGCCTTGCACACATGTGATTCCTGCAATCTATTATGTTTGAAACTTTTTATGTTTTTCAAGTTTAAAACTCCTGTTTAATCAGTATTAAAGGGGTAACACATTCGGGTCGAATTTTACAAAAACCGCGATTTTTAATTAAAATTGCACATTTTTTTGTGGTACTTAATTTCCAATTTTGCTGACTGGTTTAAATGATTATAAATTTGCTAAGCGATCGCTTATTTTCTAAGTATAGTTTTAATGTTGATATTATAAACGTGTGTAAATATTAAACGAAATACGTATTTTAAAATGAAGTATTCCTTATGTGTTTGATTTTGAGTTTTTAATCAAACCTTAAATTTTTGTTTTGTAATATCTGAAATTTTATTAGTTCTTTCACGAAACTGTAACTATCATAAGGCGTGTAAGATTTTATGTTATAATTAGTTCATATATCGAGCGATTCGTGCAAATAAAATACGTTTCTTCGTTAAAAAAAAGTAATTACATTTTAATAAAAAATTCAATTGAAAAATTAGTTAAATCACTAACATTTATTTTCTTGTGAAAAAACACAAAACTTTTCTGCATTTACGTCATTATCAAGTGATAACAAAATTTTTTTTAAAAATTATAATTTTATAAGTATAAATTAAAAATAATTATTTTTGGTGAAAACCACGTCCTGATTATTAAAAAAAAAATAACGTTTCGAATGGACTTACACCACTCATCATCAGAAACGAACTAAACCACAGTCCCTTGAGTTATTTTATATTGGACAAGCTGGAAGGTCTATTAATACATGCATTAAAGAGCATGTTGCAGATTGTAAATATAAACGTGTAGGTAAATCAGCAGTAGCAGAACATCTAATTACAGCTGGTCACTCTATAGACTTCGAGGAGAAGAAGGTATTGGTAAAGGAGCAAAAATATGGGAAGCGAATTGTCCGAGAAGCTATTGAAATAGAGAAGCATGATAATTTCAACAGAGAAGATGGATTTCGGCTACCGGCCGCTTGGAAACCAGTATTATTAAACAATAGAGAAAAATTAAAGTATCCTACTGAAGTGGCTAACCAAGCATTGATAGAACCAACCAATCATAGTACAGGAATATCAGGTGATGAATTAGCCGACGGTAGGACCAATCATAGCCTTGGAAATATAATGACGACTGAAAAATCAACCAATCACAATACAGGAATATCAACTGATAGTAGGACCAATCATAGCCCTGGAAATATAATGACTACAGAAGAATTAACCAATCATCATGCAGTAATATCAGGTGATGTATCAGCTGACGGTAGGACCAATCACAGCCCTGGAAATATAAAGTTCCGATTGAGAAGTGCCTATAAAAGGAAAATAACTCAAGGGACTGTGGTTTAGTTCGTTTCTGATGATGAGTGGTGTAAGTCCATTCGAAACGTTAAATTTTTTTAATAATCATGACACTTAAAAAATATTTTATAGTGATGGTGAACTATATTCCATAAAATGTTATCCTTCTAATTTATTTTTTGAAATGATGAAATTGAATATATTAACATCAATATATTTGTTTACTTGATTTTGTTTTTTTATTTATTTTTTACAATATTGTTTTCTGGATTCTGCAAAAGTTGTATACCGATGGAATTTTAAATTTTCATTTATTGTCACAATGTGTGATATCCAAAATTAAAATATAAATATATACAAACACAAACATTTTTTAAAAAACACAATTTTACAAGTATAAATGAAAAATAAGTATTTAAAAAATCTGATAATCTGTAATTTAAAAAAAAAAAAATTGTTATAATAACTTGATAATGGCGTAAATACCGAAAAGCTTTGTGTTTTTCACAAGAAAATAAATGTTAGTGATTTAACAAATTTTTCAATTGAATTTTTTATTTTAAAAATCACTACATTCGACATTATAATTAAAATAATTACATTTCCAAACTCGTGTGTGTGTGTACAGACGTGAATTTTAAACAATTCTAGTATTTCTAATTTAAAACGGATCGTTTCAAAAATTAGCAATGAAACTTTTATTTTCGATTTACTTATTCGTTAACATTTTTACGTGGCTATGATGTATTTTTGAAAAATACCTACCCATTATCATTTGCGTTATTCTTGAAAAATTTTAAGTTAAAAATAACGATTTTTGTTAATGTCTTTCATTTTGTAAATTTTACGGCTCGAACTGATTTTTCTTCGTAGCGATAACCGATCTGTATCTCGCGAAGCTAATATTTTGTATTTACAAACTGCAAAAATCCTGTAATTTCTAGCACATTGCGTAATCATCTTTTTCTATATATATATATATATATATATATATATATATATATATATATATATATATATATATATATATATATATATATATATATATATATATATATTCATTTATGATTATTTGATTTTATTGTCGTTTTTTTTTTTTTACAAATTCTATCTCGTCATAAAACACGTCTGAAACGTATTTATATCGTGTTGTTACGTTCTCTAGTCGTACAAGTGTCGAGAATTCTTTAATGTTTACTCACTTAGAAGAAAAGTCAGGTTCAATGAAAAACTGATTTTTAATTATCTTATTAAAATTGTCGAGTTTTAAAATTACTTATTTTTATCCGATATTTTTGTATTTCGTTGTTTGGAAAGTAGTTTTCACCGTGGCATTGTTTGAGTTAATACGCGTTTATGAGACTAGTGGTCTTGTTTTCAAAAGAAATTTTTGATATATAATTTTAGGTCATTTTCGAAATGTTTTTGTTTTCAGCTTTCATCTGCCCTCTACCAATACACGATATAGTATCATTAATTTCTGCCATGATTTTTCTTTGTTTTGTTGAATTTGACCATCTTCTGTATTTTTATCGTTAGTTATATTTTATCGTAGGTATTTTTATTTTGTTAACGAATTGATGACGGTTAGTTTCTTGCACGTTATTGTAACTATTTTAATTTATTGCCAGATATACACATTTTCTTTATATATATATATATATATATATATATATATATATATATATATATATATATATATATATATTTACTAAAAAGAAAAATCTTGTACGATTTAATTTTATAGCTAAGTAACTAATTCGTGCGTTTATTTAATTTATTTATACGGTGTATTTTTTTTATATATTCAGTAATTTTTGATTTAAGACACCGTTAGTATGTTATTATATTTTGTTATATATAATGCATTCAATTTTACGAAAAAACGAGATACTCAATCTCCATTAAAATAAAACAATTTCGTCTTCGTTGAATAAATAGTCAATCTGCGAAGAGTTTTGTGGCCATTTAGCGATATTTGTGTTGTTTATTATCTGTTACGAGGTAAAGGAGTAAGTGCTCACCCGATTTACCATAATCTAGTTCCAGTGGTTTACTGCGCATTAATCGTCATTCGAAGTATCCAACATGTGTTTAGCCAAGCTGTTAAGATGACCTATCAGTCTACCTACATGTTTTTCGACGTACTGTTTTATGATGTCAGATATGTACGGAATGTTTAGATCCTCGTGTAGAGTTGCGTTCGTTAAGTACCAGAATGGGTTCATAATTTTCCTTGAGATTTTATATTTTGAACCGTCTGCATTATTTTAATATTTGTTTCTTGCAGTTCAATTCTGTAGGTTCAGATTGATCGAACAGTAGTTGCATATTGATCAGACGCTTACTGTTAAATGACAGAACATTGTTTCCGTCTATCAGCCAGTTTGTTTTCTGAATTTGGATATAAAGTCATTTTTTTTTTTTTTGTTAACTATACGATGACGCCGTTAAGTGCATATCCATAATATATATGATAATAATAGACTGAGTTGGCATTACTACATTGTTGATTTTAACAGGTGGGGCTAGAACTTTCCTATTAGCAAACTGCACGTTGACGGATTTGTTCTCGTCAGCACTTATTTTCCATATTTTGAACAAGTTATCCATTTTATTTAGCGCTTTCTGCCGATATCAATGTCACACGAGAGTAGAGCTGCATCGTCCGCGAAAGTTGCCACATGTATGTACTCGGTTAGTGGAAAACCTGCGGTATACGTTGCGATTTCAAGTTGCATAGAACATTTCTCGATTTTGTAATAAAAATGCCAATCGTCGTTGAAATCCTTTTTTTAAAAATTAAGTGCGAATTAAAATCCGGGCTTTCCCATAATTTGTAATTTATTTCCGACGTCGAAGCGAGGAACTTATTATTATTGTAAAATTATGTATTTAGTATTTTTTATCATATTAATTGATAAACGCGTTTACCACGAAAAAAATTGGCAATGAGAGAGAATAATTGCTAAAACGATACGAAGATTCCGACGAGTAAAATGAAAAACATAATCAAAGTTGGATTATTTTTCATCGAGACGACACTGTTTATGTTTATGTGCATGCTCATTTATATATGATTGTTTAAAGACGCTATTAAAGATAGTATGTACACTGGCTTATCTAATGAACTACGCAAGTAGGAAGTCCTTATAATCGAAATAAAATTATTACGGCGTTTTTAAATGATTTTTTAATTTTTATTCGAATAAATTAGAGGTTTAAGATTTGACGGGTTTTACATCGTATACGGGAGTTTTGTCACAATTTGGAAAATTAAGTTATTCACAGGATAGATCGGAACACGTTTAACTGGCCAGAGATCAATCTTTCTCGAGATATTGCAATTTGAAAATATCAAATTGAGGAAAACATTCTTTTTATTCATCGATCTAATTGAAATATGTGTTGAATTTTTTTTTTTTTTTTTAAATTTCTATTTTGACAATTACGTTAAATCATACTAATTATTCGCTTAACCTAACTTAACGTCAGCAATTCGCGTCGTATAAATTTTGAACGAAAATGAAAAAAATTAGACTCCGTAAGTTTTGCGAAAAGAAAAAACAACACAAACGTCATAGTCTGTAAATATAAATAGTCGGAAAATTGGATCTTGTCCAAAATTTTCCATTTTTGAACTAATATGGACACGCAGCAATTGCTTGGCATCCTGAGTGAACATAAAATTTTAATATATATGTATATATAAAGTTTGGTAGTTCAGTAAATTATATAGTAAATTATTTTCTTCAATCGTTCGTTCCGAGCATTATAAATATTATGAACTAAGACCTCTAATTCTTTCCTCGGTCAATGTTATTCACTAATCTAACGCCATTCTGACCAGTTGTTTTACTTGGTCAATATATCCTAATCGGGTTCTTCCACATTTTCTCACGCACTACAATTCGTCTCTTTCGATTTCATCGTTTAAATAATTAAAAATCTTCCGTCGTACTATATCTTTCAACTACATTGCTACATTGTAAGATGTTGCAACAACTGTTCGCGACATCTTTAGCATTTGCTTCAGACGTTTTTATGTTTTGTTTCTTCGTTTCTTAGCGTATAAAATCTAGGGGTATAGTTTTGGGCATTATTGCTCTTATAAACTTTTATAAGCTTTGACATTACTCACTTTGTAATTGTCATTTGTCTTTTAATTTCTTCTGCGCATTCTCATATATTGCTAATAAGTTCTCCTAGACATGTATTCCATCAACTACTTCTAAGCTTTCTTGCGATCATTATTTTTTCTATCGATAATCGTTACTTTTTTTTTTTTTTAAATTTGTTTCTAGTTCGGTTACTTTACTTTTGGTTTTTATTTTACTGAGAAATTGTTGTATCTCGTGTTCTGACGCGGCAGTAAACAGCATCTCATAAATTAGTTTTCCTCCAACACTACCATTACATCTTTCAGAGGCTTTTTAAATTATGCATTCGCCTAACGTGTTACAGAGTATCGAACTTATGCAGCCATAACGGACGCCTTTTATTATTTTTGTTGTATAACGAATTTATCAGCTCTATAATTCCTATATCCACATTTTTACTATTTTATGCAGTCAAATCATTTTTTTTTTATAATTAACGAAAAATAATACTTTGCACTGTATTCTATACATTATTCTTTTGTCTTTCCAATACTGAAAATCCAGCGTAAATCAATTCTTTTTCGATTAAATTTGCGGTAATATGTTACGCTTTAATTCTCCACGGTAAAATATTACCACATAAGCTCCACATGTTTACGTGTATTTATATATGTCGTATTATGTTTCAAAAACCACTTATTTATGTTGCTCCGCAGTCGCCACCTATATTTTAGCATCAGTTTTATCGATATTACTGCTAGAATCCATTTCTGGATATGTTTTAACAATTTTAATTTTTTTTTATCGTTACTTGATTTAAATATAATCGGCGGTCTTCGGATATACTCCATTTGGTGAACATCATCTGTAGAATCGTCTACCCGGAGTTGGTTGTTGCTTAAACAAAACTATATCAGCTAAAATCCCGTCTTCGGGACTAAATTTGCCAATAATGTTATGTTAATCATCGATAGCATTATTATTATTTTTACATTGAAATACTCAGTTGACAAAGTTAATTCACGTGTTGGTAACTTTTTATTATTTCCCCCGAGTTTCATAAAATTTATTTATATTGTCCTCATTTGCAATGCTATCGCGAGAAGAACGTAAACTTTTATTACAGTTCGCATGATTTGCTCGTTTAACGCAGTGAAACAAATTATTCGGATGCTCATTCGAAAGCATCTGACACGATTACATAATTACTCAAACCGAATTCCGCTTTTGCGTGTGGATGTGTCGCATACACCATAATTTAAATTAACAAACAAAAACAGAGATTTAACTTTATGATGTTCTTTTAGGAGGGAAACAATTTGTGATTTATTGAGAACATTTATTAGGTGGTCTCAAGTTAAAAAATTAGCAATTAAAAAAAAATCTGTGCCTCCGAGCGCAGGGAAGAAGTGAAACTTAAAGATATTTTAACTAAGATACAGAGTTTTCTTTTTCAATTTTTACGCATATATATATATATATATATATATATATATATATATATATATATATATATATATATAAAAGAATAAACCTGCCTATGTGTATAAACGTGATTTGAAGACGGGTGTTGGTGTAGCGCGGTACATGCGAACGATATATATATATATATATATATATATCGGTTTGATACAAGGTGTATACATAAAAGGTGGTCTCAATCGAGGACAAAAACTCGTTTCTCGTGTGACGTAGTTGTGTGACCCAAACTAAACTGCTTCCTGTAGACGATATTATTTCGCGTGCGTATTAATACATGCAATAACAATTATTTTATTTACAATATTTACGCAGTGAGCTATTTGGATTGTAAAATACGTGCAAAAATGTTAATTTCACTTACCTAATTAAATTTCTTCCTTTTTTTCTCTAATTTTCTATTCAAACGTTCTTGTCGCGTTTGATTTAAATATCGTAGTCTAATAAATGTCCGCTGCTTTATATAGGTGTATATAATTTTTTCTGCTATGCTAGGAATCTCATTACACAATTTTTTTTAACGAAGTTATTTATTACACCTTCTTCGTTTTTTATACTATCAATACCGTGATAATTTAAACATTTTTCTTCTAATAATTTTCCCCATTTTATCCAGTTTTTAGATGGTTCATATAAACCTCCATGTGATAAGTTTTGAATCCAGGATGATGAAGCAGAAGATGACGTTGATACAATCGATCCTAATTCGGGAAAATCTTCTCGTAACTTTCTAGTCACCCATCCAAAAAGGTAATTTAATCCCTCTTCCTGAAGATCGGTTTTAAGGTTTTCATTAGTTTCTTCAGTTGGCGAAAAGTCCGTAAATATTTCGTCATCGTGTTCTTCATTTCTTACATTATAAATAATACCAGATTCCTTGAACACCTGTTGTACTACTAAAAATGGTTCATCAAAATTACCGGATGTATTCGTATTGCTTTGTACAATTCCCGGGTTTGTACCTAGCATAATTAAACGAATTCTGTACAACGCATTCATGGGAGATGGATGGTCATTTAATCCGCCCCTTGTTCTTATTTAGGAGAAAAAGTTTTCTAATGCGCCCTGATTCAGACGATGAGTTAATACATATCTTGCATCATATTTTTCTTCTAATTCCACTAGTAAATTTTGAAGCGATTTAATCGATATAGCAATTCCTTTTTGGAACACTTGTAAACTACGTTTATTTATGCACCTCATCGTCACTACTGTATCACACATTTCATCCAGTATATTATTTTGCTCTTCTAAAGCTAAACCATAACCAGATTTATGTGGTATATTCAAAAATGGTATATAGGAATTCATAACATCAAACCAATTGTTGATTAATTGTATAAATTCACCGGTCTTTTGAGCATTATGAATGTTGTTTTCAGGTTTGAACTTTTTTAATGCAGTAGCTACAGTGTGTAAAAACAGCTCCGTTGCAAGCCTGACATTTTGTCTTTGAACATTCTGACAAGTTATATGCAAATCGTTTATTTTATGGCAAATATTTATCTCAATTTTTGTTAAAGAAATAAGATCGCATACCGGTTCCTTATTTATTATTGTATCGCGCTGTAATAAAAAACCGGAGTCCAAAAACCAATTTCTTAATAGTTTCAGTAAATGTGGACCGTCAGCAAAAAAATATATATTTTCTCCTGAAACAGGATGACTATAGTATGTTTTCTCGATTGATATTCCTAAACTTTTCCAGAGTGACAGATTACCTCCTCCACAGTCCGAAACGCGAGCTACTACTCTATATCCTGCAATGTTTAATTTATCTATTACTGTGTTTAATATATCTGAAGTCATGCGTTTATCAAAGTCCACATACACCGGTTGTTTCCATTTACCAAATAGCCCTCTTGCCATGATAACTTGCATTTGTGAATGAGGACCAATAACTATGTCTTTCAGTTTTTATCATATTCATAACATTCAATAATCTTCATTTCATCAAAAAGTAATATCGTCAGACGATCTCTTTCTTCGATGTTATTACCTCCAATTTTCATCATGTTGATAGCATAAGTCATTATGCCAGATCTGATATTTATTCTTGATGCCCATCGCTGCAGCGATGAAATTCCTGGTAAAGGAAAATTCAAACTCTCTCTTAAAAATATGTAGCATTTTCTACCAAGATATAAAATCGTGAAGGCAATAGAAATTTCTTCAGTAGTCCAGTTTACTCGCTTCTTTTTCTTATAAAATAAATTCAGCTGATTTTTTGTTAAAAATGTTTTGTTTTTAATACGGTTTTTCCTATCATATATAAACGACGTCTTAATTTATTTATTATTCGATTTTTTTTTTTAACAATCTCCTCTTATAGAAATAATTTGTTTGTACAAACTAGCAGTTTCCTTTTGTGTATTATCTGTTTCCTCTGATTCTTGAGGAGCGAGTACTTTGCATTCATTGTTTCCTTCTTTCCAATCTCTGTTTTCTATTACTGTCTAATTTCGGAAGCGACGATTTTGATATATTATTCGGCAAATTTAATGAAGGAATGGCATCTTTCTTTAATATTTTTTTGGGTGGAATATTTAAAAGTTCGGATTTTAAATCGCGTTCTTAGTCGTTTTCTGAAAAATGAACCGAACATATACGGCACGAATGCGGATTCCAATTGCCACTTCGTTTGCACAAATGAACCCATCGTTTTCTAATTTCAGGATTTTTAGGAAACGAGTGATACATAATTCCGTTAGTTTTAATCGCGCTGTTATTACAAGCAGCAACTGTACAACGTTGTCCTGGCATTTTGTTAATATATCTAAAATAAACGCTCAAAAAGTAAATAACAGTGGATTTAGTTATTATCATAGAGCTAAATAAATAATTGTGTACGTATAAATAAAAGGTAAACATACCAGAATCGGAACAATCGTTCAAAAAACGGAAACAAAAAATAAACGAAATATTAAAAAGCAACGAACAGACAATAAATAATATAAAGGGCGCAACGAACTATATAAAATATTATTCTGAACAATTACTTAAAAAAAAAAAGAACAAAAATAAATGAAATATTAAAAAGCAACGAACGCACGATAAACAATGCAAAGCACGCAACATATTCTTAAAACATTATGGCTATTCAGAACGCGTTTGGGTCACACAGTGACGTCACAAAACCAGTTATTCACTCTCATTTCATACTACATACAACACCATTGATTGAGACAACCTTCCATATAGTAACCTTGGGTTTGATAGACGGGTGTTGATGTATATATATATATATATCCGTCTGTTATTTCCGTTTGCTCGTTTTGCGGGTTAACTTCCCATATAAACCGCGCCAATAGAATAGAAGTTTCACTTCAAGAATTAATCGGCGCATATACCGATTTCCAATCTTAGATATAATTTCCACGTGAAGTCTGGTTTTCCATCTCAATATGGGTGGACCGGTACCCCTTTTTACACTCCTAGACTTGGAACCCAGGTAACGCCGGTTGCTAATCGGTTCGCTCGACACAGCATCAACTGTATAGTTCATAATTTATAAAATGTTCACGAAGTGTTTAATATTAAGATGGATATTCGTTTCTTTGTGTGATATCTCCGCAGAGCCCCTTTTAACTTTCTAGTAGAATATACTACTATAATTTTTGAACGGTTCGAAATACACAAACTGTATAAAGCAATAGGGTTCTTCATCGGAGAAAATTATTTTAATGTTCGTAAAATAAGTTTGATTATTACTGAATTTATACAACATTATATCGATCGCGCTTTATATTCTTATACTATTTCGTTCGAAATTTAAAAGAATAAATTTTAAGTAATCTTTAATAGTAAAAATCGAAGAGTTCAACTCGCGCGTTAACAATAGCAAACCTTTCTAGCTTTTAAAATTCGAATTTGTTCTCGGTTAAAAGATTTAACGACAACGAAAAAGTATAAATGACATTTGTGATAATAATAATGCCACGGCACACTTACGTCATCGGCCGAATTTACGAACTAACCGTCGATAGCGCGTGGAGAAAACTCACTAAGAAGATCGCGTCAAGTTCTTTATATTTCTTTCGTAAAACAGATTATCTTTACTAATTATTGGTCGGATTGGACGCCGTTCGAGTTATTGTGGCCACACGCTCGAATCTCCTTCATATTTCATCCTTCTAACTGATTAGAAGTCGATTTTAAGAGGGCTGACTAATCGGTTAAAAACAAAGTTAGACAGATGGTATCGACGAAGTTATATAGATTACGTGTATAAAGTATAAAGTGAGAAGTGATAACAAACGTCGAAAGATGAAGAAGATGAAAATATGCACGCGGCATCGTCGAAAATTAATTACGAATTAATTACCGAAACTGTCGAAGTCGATAATGATGATGATATTGTGATGACACTGTTAGGAGAAATTTTGTGCGCCAATTTTATTCAATAATTGTATCGGAAGAAATTAGGAAAGTCCGCCAAGTGAAAAACCGTTTACGCTGCTAATATCCACCCGTAGCCGGAACCCCCGTCAAACGACACTTGACCAAGTGTTCGCCTGTTCTTGACAGTTTTTCTTCCGTTTAATCAGACTATCGCTGTCATCGTTACCACTGTTTAAAAGGGTTCTCGGTCGGGTCGTAGTTCTGTTAAGATTCTCAGAGGTTTCAAGACACACACACACATATATATATGTGTGTGTATGTGCTTATAATTTATACTATATGTGTTATGTGGATTCATTTTTATATATATAATATATATATATGTAATAAATGTATAATATGAATGTAAATGTGTGTATGCGGATGTATATATGTTGTGAATACATATATATGTATGTTTTATATATATATGTATGTATGTACAAAACTTTGATACCTTGATCCGTTCTCCAATTTGTCCTGCTGACTTTTTAAGTTATTATCGGTATACGTTAATAACTTGGTAATTCTGGAAAATAAAATGACGACGCTGAAACTTCGACAATATAGAACGGATAAATTAGTATTCATGTCGATTATTGCCCGTAATATCTTTCTCTTTATTACTGCTCGTTCTATGTGATTGTCGTCGTCGGTAGCTTTTATCCGATCGAGAGTTGGTCGCTATGGTAACTGGCGGAATTATTGTGTTACAAATCGAGATAGTTATATCTTTAACAACGGTTCGCTCTGTTGAAACGGCTTCATTATGTCCTAGTAATCATAATAACGATAATAATCGTGTTGATGTTGATGATAATGACGGCTTCATTAGCATGATAAAGAATACGTATAGAGATATTCGACCGATATAGAGAATTATCAGGACGAAGAAGAAGTCGACAGGTATAGATGGGATAACTTTGTCTTTTCGTAAATAAAATTAAAATATCGTTACAACAATCACGGATGAATAGAGCCCGTTGTTAACGAGTACAGTTTTGTTCGTTAACAACGCAAATGAAGAACTTTTATCTCGACGTTATTTTCGTGCGGCTGTATAAATATTTCCAGTTGCTTGTTTATACATTTACATAACAATAATAATAATAATTTAAATCGCGAGTTATCTACACAGGCACGCCTATCATTATATTTTCGAAATATGTTTCCACTCATTCTCTGATTAATGTCCGTCTTCTGTTTATCGCTAATTAGTGTTTGATAATTAGTTGGAAATTTCACCTACTGTTATTTACGACTAAACTATTAGACGCAGTTTGTCAACTCAGATTGTTCGGATAAAACGCATTAGATATACGTGATAGTATCTCCTTATAATAAAAATACGTTTTAAAACGAATCTTCCATTACTATATTCCATTTATATCGATTTCTAGTCTAACGTTACTACCGGCATTGACCGATGTTTATTACATCGCGTCTAATATAAATGTTGCATATGCGAAACGATCGTTCAACTCAACTAAATGTCGATACATTTTATATAGCGAATTCCACAAGTAGATTTCGTTCGCTACCTCGAAATGCTTATGGATGAATAGTTTAACTGTTGCTTGATCATGTGGAAAATACGAGAAGATCTATAATAACTATGGCTAGACCGCTATGAATCGTTTCTAAATATGGCTGTAACGGAATGTCTAACTTTTTTTTTTTTCTTTGTCCAGACTGCGACATTTGCCCAGTTTAATTACTTCGTAAACGTTCCGGTATAATTGAAACCATGTGGTTTACTGTACCAAAGTGAAGTACTTTCCCCTTTATTCTGACTTTTCTCGTTGTAATACTGTTGAAAATCTATTAATACAGATTGTTTAATCTCCGGTAAAATATCAGTCAAATTCCATTTAATATTCTCGTTAAATTATTAACCCGTTAATTCATCAGTAATAGGGACTCGCTTAAACTTTTAGATCGACGATTATAAATCTGAATAACACGATGTCTCACATTACGTTCTAACTTGGACATTTTAAGTTGCGGGAGCTTAGATAATTGTAACAGGACAATTAAGGAATCGGAGATAATTGGAATATTCTTTTCCCTCGCATCTTTGACTAAGCTTTGTAAATGGCGAACAATGTTACAGCAAATGAGGAGAACCTGTAAAGGATAATATGTATACTTTCGATTTGTCTTTTTTTTTCGGGTGTAATATAAAGCGGAAGTATAACACGTATTTTATCGACCGACCCGTGTGTAAATATAATTTCATAGTGGCTAAATTTTTCATTGATTAATTGGTATAGATGCAGCGTTGTTAACGTCAGAAGGGAGAATTTGAGCGATATTATTATCATCGAAGGAAATTGAAGTCAACGTCTAACAAGAAAAACATGCTTAGGAGCGGTATCCTCCACACCCCCTACAGACTTTAAACGCTGTAACGGCTGAACCTTCGTTAAAACAACTTAGGCGGACATTATCGAACAAGTTTCATTTGTCGGTTATCTCTCCAGTATGGAGGTACGGGTTAGAATTAGACACGGAATAACGAGCTGAAGTAACCTTCGCAGAATATAGCCAACAATAGTCCAGAATTCTACGTACAATTTCGTATGTAAATACAAAAAGCAGTACAGAGAGTTCTACAAAAAACTTCATACTCAAATCCACTGCTACACCCGAATATTCATTATGGATTTTCCAGCCAGATCTGGTAGAAGGCTGAAAAAGATGAACTGGTATCATCGCGATTCTAATTATCTGAGTGGCCTGAGCTGTTCTCAGGGAATTCTTTATGTACTGTCAGCGAAAAAGATAAATGAATCGTTTTTTCTTGAAGACCCAAATTAGGTAATTCCTCGGAATTATCTGATTGATATACAATTTTTCATTAGTATTCTACTCCAATCTCATACTTCCTTATAATTCATTCGTTTTTCGTGAACGCTATTGTTTATGACAGGAAACTGTCGGTCAATGATGGACGCTGAAAGATATAAACTTATGCTATGGATGCACTCGAACGAGTGTGCTCATTATATGAAAGAGGATAATGTGTGTTGTAATATAAATTGTAAGATAATTGAAATGGTAAGGGAATATAAGTATCTAGGGGTAATAGTAGATGAAAATCTGCGATGGAATAAGCATGTAGCGTTTGTAGAGAAAAAAATACTATCGACATTACCGTCGATGTACATGCTAAATAATTATGTTAATAAACAAACTTTAAAAATGATTTATTACGCATTGATAGATTCAAGATTAAGATATGGAGTACAGGCATGGGGCTTAGCAAAAAAGTCATACACAATGAACATCGAAAGATTGCAGAAGAAATGTTTGCAACTAGTTGCGAGAAAACACTGTGGTAAACTACACGAACTACTTGTGGAAGTGTTCTAGATATAAAGGGATTGTGCCTAATGGTTAGGATGATAGATTCCCTTAAAAAACGAAAACCAGTAGAGATTGAGCAAAGGAAACAAGTTAAGTATGACTTAAGGAATATAGTAAAATACCAGACACAAATACCTAAAACTAAATATGGAGACCAAACAGACAAATATATTTTAATGAAAATGCTTAACGTGCTACCTGAACATATCATAAATGAAAAGATGGAGAATAAGGTAAAACACGAATTAAAAAAATGGCTACAAAACGAGAAGAACATTGATAGTATATTAAAACCAAGGTATTATGAAGCGATGAGGATATATCGAGCAGTATACAATACGGCAAATACCATAGGGTACTACTACAGAAAACAGGAAAAATAGTGCTAGTGAGAGTGGAGATGAGATGTTATGTGTGAGTGAAAATGAGTCGAAAATGAATAATAACAGAGTACTATATATGCTTATGCATGTATATATGTAAGCTACTTTATATGAAAACTGTAATTATAATAAGTATTTAAGTTACAATAAAAATTAGAATATTTCATGCTAATACCTGTCGACAAGCGCAAGCTTGACGGGATATGTAATATATAAAAAAATCTGTATTCGACGTGTGACTGAGTTTGAATGTGTGAGGGGATGCTTGTGTGTTTGCTTATAACATGGGTGTATGGGTGTGTATCGATTATGTATTGTAAAAATTTGATGACAATAAATAAAGTAAGAAAAAAAAGAATAATTTTCGAATATATATTACTCCAAATTGTATTTATATAATTTACTTTCTATATGTTGTGGTGGACACTAGATGTTGGTGATAACATTACATTAGACTATTCTAAATACCACAAAAATTATTAGAAAATTAAGTCCCGTTATTTGAAGCGGCTGCTTATATCTTATAGTTATAGATATCTAGATTCGCGCGGAGACGTTATCAATCATTTTGTAATTTTTATTATTATCGGTGTTTATTCTGACGTAATTAGTAATTAAGATCTAATAAGCCTTTAAATTTTATTGTATAATAAACTTATGTGTAAAATTTATAATTTTCTGTCAACATTTTATAACGTACGTCTGAAATGATTAAAAACGTCGGGAACGAAGAAGAAACACTTTATATATAAAAAATAGTTTTTACCGTAATCGTCAGATGAATTCAAATATACGAACAATAGCGCGGAATTAGTGTGTTAAAAAAAAAAAACAAAAAAACGTTGAATAGTAAAACGTGGACGAATAGGGTGCGTATCGTTGCGATATTTATGAAGTTAATAAAGTAAGGCGGTGTAGTGGGCTAGAGTAGAAAGTTGTGTGTTAGCTATATCGTAGACAATTCGGGATATAGTAAAGAACGCGACGATGGTGATGAAGGCTCCGTAGTGGGGTTAATGGAAGAAGTTAGTGGTGGGTAGGATTGTCAGTTATTCACGTAAATGTTTTCCTCCCTTTCGATTAAGCCATTGCCCATAATTCTCTCATTACGGTGAGTTAAAAGCAAAGTGAAAGTGACACGAATTTTATGTTGAACATTAAAACTTCGAATCCGAATTTTTTAAGAGATTAATGTCTGCTAATAATTTTAAGTTGCATAACTTTTTGCTATTAATTGTTGTTCTTATAGAATCGATGACCAGGCGTGTTGAAGCCGAACGAGTTTCCGTAATGGAGTAAGATCGGTCAATGACCGGTAAATGTATGATGAATACCATTTTTTGTTTAACTATTGATAATTTTGTCTTATCATTAAAAATTAATCTCCGCAATCTATAGTTTCATGTCGGTTTTTATAATTCAGACATCTGGTTTTTTCAATTTATTTTGTACGTACGAGTCGCTTCAATCGAAAATATCGAGGTTAACTACGTTCGCAATAATTTAGGATAATATCCGTACATAATACAACAAAATGTATAAATTCTGCAAAAATTTGAATCCATTAATATCGCGCATGTATTGACAATCCGTTCGGAAGATGTTGATAAGAAAAATAGTAGTATTACCAATAATACAATTATGTAACAAGTAAGGATACATGAGCGACTTCATCTATCGGGACGATTTAAGAATCGGTATGCCAAAGAAGTAAAAATTGAATTCGCTTATCGCCATAATTAATTCGTACGACGAAGCTAAGAAAAATTATAAAATAAAAATTATTTAAATCTCGAAGTAATAAATTCGTTTCGCTAGTCGAGAAATGTTATCGGCGATCGATAAATACAGGTTGCGCTCGGTAAAGATTATATTAGTTAATAAATTCAAAATTATGTCCGGCGAGATAAAAACGTAAGAAGAAATTCCAATCTGTTTAACCGTTTTAGATGGTACGTAAAAATGCTGAAAAGATTATTCGAAATAAGTGACATATTCGGTTGACGTAGAATGTTTTAATTCTAACATTTGTTATTTACTAAAAGAAAAATTAAACGCGAAAAATATCAAGTTTCGTTAAGTGGAACGAGACAATACTTCAAGACTCTTCTGTTAGATACCTAGGAATCCGTCTTGATCAGTCTTTAACACGGTCATCATATATAACGGCAAAAATGACTGAATTAAATATCAAAACAGCAAAATTAAAGCGGTTATTAGAACCCAGATCGCAACTAGATATTAAAAATAAACTTTTATTATCAATGCGTTAAACCAATCTTGGCTGCTGCGAACTATGGGGATGTTCCTCTAAGAGCAACATTTAAAAAATGCACAGCGGTTCCAGAATAAACGAACGATAGCTGGCGCTCCATGGTATATCACTAACTACACATTGCATAAAGATCTTCAGATACAATATGCGGAACAGGTGTATGTCAACGAGCTGCTCGCAATTACCTGGCGAGATTTCGCGAAAATCCGATGGCAACAAGTTTGCAAGTTCAATGGGCGATTAGAATGCTGAAGAATAAACGTATTTTTCAGATAATGCTTTCGGGCATTCATAACTTGGGAGTTCTGTCGCTGGACAGGCTCCTTCTAAAATATGTTTATTTTTTTTTCACATTCATTACATCTGGTAGATTCTAGATTATAAGAAGATAATTAAATATATATATAACACATTGAAAATTATTCGTAATTTTCTAAAAAGCAACGTTGTACGCGAAACGTTTATTTTTTTCAATTATTTTATAATTTTGCATCGAGGACGTAATTATTAAAAGAATAGAATAATTTACACGTATAAAAAATGTAAAAAGAAACAAAATACACGTGGTCGTTATATAAGGAGAAATAAAAGTAGTCGAGAATCTGACTGAAAAATTTGGAATGACAGGTTTTTGTTTTGTGTACAGAGTGATACGCACGCATTTAATATACACACACATACATACACGTGCACATAAATTGTACAAAGAGATAGCGTAAAATGGCATTAGCAGATTTTCTTGATGAAGCACTAATGCCTTCCTTCATCTGTTCATTTCCATTATTCATTCTGATTTCTGCTCAGTCCCTAGTTGGTTCGCAACACCCTTATTCTTCCTCTATTTTCTTCGAGTGTATATTTGTTAGCGTACATCAAGTTAACGTCTTGAGAAACTGTTGGGGAATTTTCATTTAGTTTTGAAAAGCGAGGAGTCTCGACCGCTATGTAATGAAAGCAGGAAGAAGAGACATCCAGATTGCATTTCTACCTGAAATTAATACACGTTCGCATCGATAGAGAAGGCACGTTGATAATAAATCAAATCCGCATTATACCACTATCACCATCAACGCATCTCGATACTTTGCCGACTGTGTAGTCTGGAAATCAGTTACTAATTCGACCGAGAGAATATTCTACGTAACTCGAATAAATGAGCTTATCTTTTTGAAAACTATTTAAAGAACGCCCCGGCGCCTATATTTAACATATATGGAATAATTCGTGTACGTTCGAATAGAATTTTTAATTTCGCCCCGAAACGACCGTGAAAGTCAAGCATAAACTTTTAAAAAAAAATCTAGCTTTATGCATACACACATGTATGTATTATACGCAGATCTATAATTGACTAATATTTGTTTTTAAGCGTACTTTTAATAATGTTCGCGAGTAAACAATCTTTTCGTAATTCTGTAATTAACTTGTGGACGATTTTAATTTAAGAAACGCATCTGTTACTATTTTCGATGTTCAAAATTCGTTATAAAATATAGCTGTCATCTATTACGCTTTTTCCTAAAATTCATCTCACAAAAAAAGTTTAAAAGTGCGGCATAATTAAAAAGAAAACAAGCTAATTATCTTGCGTGAATCCTTTCTTAGTTTAAGGGGGTTCTATTACGTGACTTTTCTGGAATATTGATAACGGAATAAATCTAAGATTTGTTTCAATTTGTTTCGCAAACGCGTGATGTCGATGTCGGTTACTTAAATTTATTCTTTTCATTATTATTATAATTACGCTCAAATTTGGTTTGCAAAAATTTTCTCGCATTTAACTTTTTTTTTTTTTTTTTTTAATAACGTCTATACTTTCTTACCAATTGATCACATCGATTCCCTTAAGTAAATCTGTCTATGATCTTATTGTTCTTTTTCCTTTGTAATTTGTAACGGTTTTCAATGTTCGATACGAACCGATCTTTTTCGTATCTATCCTGGAATATTTGTGAAATATATATATATATTTATTTTTTAATAGTTCTATTTTTTTTTTTCAAAATTTAGAACTTATTCTGAAAGCTTTCATCAATAAAGTTATAGCTATAAGTTTACCACCTCGCGTAAACGCGGGTTTATTTCTCTCTGTTTTTCTAGCGTATTTAACCGAATATTTATATTTTATTATTGTTTGCTGTAATACAGTTTTAACATAATGTTAATTAATCCGTCTCTAACACCGTCCATAATACATCCAATTTCCACAACTCAAATAATCATATCCAACAAACTATAAACAAATATAAAGAATAAACAAAAAATCTACATAGGCGCATTCAAATCTAACCAACTTTTTGTGGTTGTGCTTTAGTTTCAGAGGATGATCGCCTACGTTATACCCTGCCATCTGAATACTCGCTATTTTCTGCTGAACTATAATAACTGCTCTCGTTGAAAACCACGAAAATCTTCTAATATATTTTCTATCGTGTGCTTCAACTGTATACCAAATTACATCCTGTTGCCGTAGAAATCTTGAATCTCCTATACCGTAATCCTACTTTTAATATAATCTTATTACGCATCCCAAGTCGTACAGATTTTCCCCCAAAAATGAACTAGTAGACTAAATAAATCAACAATATCCATTAACTCCTGTATCTGAATCTGATGCAATCGCTTCCATCGAACACAAAACAAATAAAACCTTTTGTGATCTATGGAATGTTATTCCTACAACAAATCAGCTTATCCGTTTTCATCCTTTTTCTTGAAGATCTTTTTTTTTGCACAGTAGGAATGAACAGTTTCTCGTCTTCGCATTGGTCACACGGCATTGATTCGTGGCTACATTATAAATAAAACACGTCCATCATTATGCGCCTATTGCGTCCAGACATAACACTCCGACATTTATTTCTCGAGTGTCCACAATACTCCACATACCGACCTCAAAACATTTTGCAATTGGCTACAAGAAGTTTTAACACCTCATTGCAGTACAAAAACAGTTCTTCAATTTCTCCGAAATACAGATATGATCGACTTTATATAATTACCTTTCGTGTGCTCCTGGCCATAGCAGCATATACAAAAAAAAAAGTACTTTAAGAATATGCTGCACGTGTTTTATACGCCTATCTTAAAATTAAATTTCCGTTTTTTTCTTATTTACCTATGACTTCGTCGGTTATCACTCCAAACGTCAGTGATTATTATTATTATTATTATTATTATTATTATTATTATTATTATATCAGTTGAATTTAGTTATACATAAATTTTCCCGACAGTGTTATACCAACAATATTCGAATTTCTTCCCGTCCACTATTTCACGCACAAGTTATACGATTTTTCTAATCCTTGATCACATTTAGGATCATATTTAAAATCCCTCTTCACGAACTCGTTCCGTCCGTAAGACCAGTTTGACATCGGGTAGTATCTGTCGTATAATGGTCCGCGATCGAGTACTTCTATTATATTGTTCTTTTCTATTCGTTTCTCCGTACTAAGACCGCCTCGAATCGTTACTATATAATTTCTCGGTACTGCTTAAAAGCGTTGGAATGAAGCCGTTCTACGTCATTTACATTTATCATCCTCGATGACACACCATTAAGTTCATTCCAGTAGTCTTCTTGGAGCAACCCGTACGAAGCTTGTTTAAATCAACTAATAAATTTCGCTGTATTTTATTTTATTTTTGTTATTCACCTCCAAACTCGGATTTTACGAGAACAATTTTTCGATAGTTTTAAGAGTATTGTAGAAAGTTTCTTCCGAATTTAAGGCTCGAACAGCGTTCTGGCCGAACAAATAACGAATGTTTCAAATTGTCCTCTACAATTGAACGAGAGAAGAAATATAATAAATTTTCTCGCGCTTAATTAATTAATTAATTAATTAATTAGTTAATTAAAATCTGTCTGTTTGAAAATATTTTTCGAAATTAAAAAAAAAAAAAGTATAAAAATAATGGAGACGAAAAAAAAAAGGTGGAAGTATGGTAGTTATCGTTGTTGAACTATTAGACACCGGAAGGAAGTTTCGGTATTGTATTCACGTCGGCTTAGAAAATTAAATTGTAGTTAAGTTATAACGGGACGTCGTACGTAATTTGAATTTTACCGGTCCTAGTTTTTAGCGTCTATAATGGCCTAACGTTGTTCATTTTTTTGTTTTTTTTTTAGGTTTTATTTTAGGGACTTTCGGTCGCGAATTTAACTTAACGATAGCGATGCAGTCGTTGTTGATGTGCCGGCTGTAATAGTGAACCCTCTTAGAGCAGCGTCACTAGCCTAGCGTAAGGGTTAATATAGTAATTCCAAGGTGTGTAATATGGTTATGTGCGCGCGTGTGTAGTGTGGCGAACGTAGTTGAGTTTTAGTCCTTTTATAGCGGTTGGGGGGGTTTGACGGTTGTTCAAATATACTTGTACTCGATGGTGATGACGCGTGTTTGAATCCCTTCTCCTACATTTCTTTGCCGATGATGTCGAAATAAAGGAGAAGTCGTAATCGAGAAAGAGAACGCGCGAGATAAAAAGAGAAACGGATGCTGAAAAATCGATTTTCCTCCCAAAAACTATGTCATCTGTTTTTCCCTTTGATTTTTTTTTTTGATTTTTTTTTTTGGTCTCTTAAATATCGTTATTATTTATTTAGGAAAGCCGACAAATTACCACCGGTGTGTGGTATACTGGTAAAGTATTGGCCAGTATCGCGCGTCGTTGAGATAAATTAATAAAGAAAGAACTGTGGACACCTTCGGGTTATTTTCAATTTTTTTTTCTTCTTTTTCGAAAAGACATTCCATATTGAATAGGGTTCGTATTGAATAGTACGTTAAAGGATGTATTATTATTTATTATTTAAATTAATCTTATACGGCAACTAATGGCTAGAGACACGGGGGAAAATAAGTATTAAATTAAATAATACAATCCAGTATCATGTAGGAAGTTCTCATCGAGCAGTAGCTGTAATGAAGATGGAAGACCGTAGTATGGTCTCTGTAGGCTATATTGAGGACATTCTGTCAGTATATGTTGGACAGACAATGCAATGTTGCAGACAATGCAGCTTCCGATCTATTAAGAAGATAAGCATGTGTCAGTTTAGTGTGGCTCAATCGGAATCTACTGACAACTACATTATCTCTCCGATTTTGTAAGTGCGTCTTCCAAGGTGTTATTTTCGGTTTGATAGATCGTAGCTTGTTTGATGAAGATACAGATTGACATTCTCCTTATAACTGAAGTAATGATGATTTTACAAACCTCTCGAGGTCTGCGAATGGAACTGGTAAATGAGGCACAGGTAATGCAGTTGCTGTTTCCTTTGCTGCCTTATCAGAGCTAGCTCATTTTCAGCAATTCCAGTATGTGCTGGGATCCAGAGGGATGTAATGGTTCGGTATTTTTAGTAATTAATTCTACAATTGTTTCCGCTATAGGATGCCTATTGTTGTTAGATACATTATGAATAGCGTTCAAAGCTGGAAGACAGTCGGAGCAGATTATTATTGGCAATATAGACTCAAGTTCAGTATTTATACTGAAATCGATGGCCAACTATATTGCATATAGTTCGGGGGGGGGGATAAAATTGTAAATGATTGCGGCAGTTAGAATCGAATATAGACTTCATTATCTTTGATAACGTAAACGAACGAACGAAATTTTGAACCATCTGTATAGAATGTTAATGATTGAGATGTTCGCGAAGTAACAGATTGAATACTTGATCAGTATTGGACTTTTTCTTTAGGTTATACATATGTAAGTATGAGTTGATTGAATTATTTGTCCACGCTGGCGTTACTGGATTTAAGTTTTTTTTAATATAGAGTAATGGTTTGGTTGTATTTAGTGTTGATAGCATGTTTGAAAATGTCGTCAGTATTGATCGTGGTGAGTTTAGGCTGAATGCAAATTGTGCCGATCGAGCTGATGTAAAATTGAAGGCATCACATTGTTTCAAAAAGTTGGATAGTAGATACATTTGACGGATGCAGAGAGGAAATTTTGATGCTTCAACGTGTAAGCTGTTGACAGGTGTTGAACGGAGAGCTCCAACGGCTAGTCGAAGTGCTTTATTTTGTATAATATTTAGAGCATGTAGGTTACTTGTCTCTTTGTTGTTGAATAGATTGCAGAACCATAATCATACTTTGATCGAATTAAACAGCGATAAATTCGAAGTAGAGCAATTCGATCTGCACCATAAGATGTGTGTGTGTGCTAACTTTTTAAGTAAGTTTAATTTTTTTGTGCAACACTTTTTTAAATGATTTATGTGGGCGCTCCGAGACATCTTATTGTCTAATATCAGACCGAGAGATCGTATTGTCGATGCACATGGAATTCCTTAAAGTTTAACATTAACCTGGTGAGTGCATTTGCGAATTGGTTGAGAAGCACAGTTCGTTTGTGGAACACCAGGAGGATAGTTTGTCAATACATTCTTGAAGTACCGCTTCTCCCAAGGACACTGATCTGCAGGTTACGGAGATGGTAAGATTATCAGCAAATAGTAGGCACTTTACAGGGAGATTGTATATTATCTCCTAAATCATTTATAGCGATGTTAAAAAGAATAGGACTCAATACCGATCCTTGAGGTACATCACTGGTCATAGTATTTTTTCTAACAACCAGTTTAGACGAATATATACGATTCTTTCAAATACTTTGTAAAGTACAGGGGTAAGCGAGATAGTATGATAGCTCTCTACAAGCGATGGGTTTTTCTTGGATTTCATATTTTCCGTCCGGATTTTATTAACGATTTGAATCAGTAAATTTAATGTAGCCGACAGAGCATTTTTAACATGCATATGTGAAAGTCATCATGTCCAGGTGTTTTTTGTTTTGTTAGTTTGATGGCGTGGATTAATTCTCGTTGGCTGATTTCCTTATTGCAATTATCTAGGTTTGATTTATCTAAATAAATGTTTGAATCTTCTTGTCTATTCAACCCTATAGTGTGTTGATAATAATCTGCAGAAGCAGAAGCAATTTTATCCGTGTTGCAAATGTTTGTACCTCCGATATTCAGGACGGTTGGAAATAGGGACAAATGGAGATGATCTAGCGAGCGTATTTTTGACCAAACTGTGCTGGCTGGAATAGACTACATGATTGTTGATGTAAATTCATTTTAGTATTTACGTTTCGCTGGTTTTATGGTCCATATTTCTTTCGCACGAACTCTCTCCCGTATTTTAAATGATTATCATTGGTATGTATAGCTTTCAGTAAACGTTGTATGTTATCTTAATGGGGAAATTCTTAATCACCAACTGATTGATTTTAATATTAAAATTTAAACAATTTTCGGTCGATACCGATTCACTATTTTTAAGAAATCCCGACCTTTCGGACATGTTTACACAGTCCATTATCGAGGCGGAAAATCAACTGACTGAACTATCGAAGGAACGTCTACACCGTTGAGCGATCGTGCTGTTTCTCAGGCGATATCAATAACTACGATTACCACTACTATCAATATTATGGATTCGATTAGTTGTTAGAGAACCGCCTTCACTGCTGGTGAACCTGTTTTTTACCTTTTTCTTTTTGATTTCTATTATTCTTAATTACCGTAATTATTAATTTTTTTAAACGTATGTCTCTGAGCTATTTTTCATAATTCTATATACATGTGTCTTATTTATTGTTTGGTTACATTTTAACTTCCTATCATCCATTAACGCTCGTGCTGGCCGTTCATAATGAAAAATATAATCCATCTCTCGGTAGCTGTTCCGAAATAGAGTATGGTTGTATGTTTTATTAAATAAGCTGATCGTGTACAAAACTAATATGTTAGGCTCTATGTGGGTGCGGTTAAAAGCACTCTGATGCTGGCGTTAATGGTAGAGTGTAATATTTCTCCCTTACAATTTAGATGAAGCTATTCAACATTAAAACTTTTGATTAGTGGAATGAACATAGATCGTTTTATACTATTACATCAAATTTATTCCAACTGACGGTTTTCAAGTAACAAGATGCCCCGCTGTTTTCACTTATACCTAGTTTTGGAGAATTTCAGGCACAGATTGTGCGAATTTATATCACTCTCCAATTTATATAACCGTGTTCATAACATTTTTCAAATAAAAAAACATCCTTCTTTTCTGAGATCTACGTCCTTCCGCGGATCTGTGCTACATCCAAATTTTTAAGAATTTTCTTACACACACCCTTATTTATACAGAAAAGTCGGCTCATAGAACGGGAGCGGCAGTGCTCATCAAAGCATACAAATTATCTTTTCTTTGTTCCGCATTCACTACTGAGTTGGTACCGGTGTTACAAGCCTTATCATTCCTAATTTATATGACGCTTTTGGGAGGTTATCTCATTATCAGTGACTCGCAAGGCATTTTGAAGGCGATGGAAAAAATGGAACAAGTCAGGTACGTTAATTTCATTCATCACGTTAAAATTTATTCATCTGAAATGCTTGAGTATATTTGTGTCTTTCCTATGAGGTCGGGTCATCAAGGAATTCTGGACAGTGAAACTGTAAATTAGCTAAACCGGAATGTTCTAATGATGTGGTATTCTGTTTAGTTTTTGCGTACGATATTATGTGTTTTATTATACAGTTGGAACATAACATAACAGATTTTGGGAACAGACATATGCAGACCTCCTCACTCAGTAATATCGATTACAATAGTCTCTTCCTAAATTTCCGTGGTTTTACTTTAAAAAAAAAAATAAAAGTAAAGGAATTGAACTTGTTAGTAGATTAAGCTGTAAAAGCATCTCCATTAAAAAAATGATAAAAATACTCATCCCTTGGATTTAAGCACCTTAAATGAGGTTGTATTTTGATTTAAATGCAAATAAGTTGTTGATAATCTCATATGTCATGTACATTGATTATTGTATACTGACATATGCCAAACATCTAAAGAAGGACTCAAACAACTGAACTATTAAAACGGTAAAGGAAAATAACTCTAGGAGTGATTTGTCATATGTATCTGTTTGTTGTAGCGCTGGGGTTCTCCCATTAGTTTAAAAATACGACGGAGATTAGGGTAAAAGAATTTAAATATTTCAAAAATAGGATCGAACGGTCGAACACAATAAACAATAGGTTTCTCAGAAGAGAAAATGAACCTTAGTAAATGTTTGTGAATTACATGAAAAAGTTAGGACTGGTAGACTCAATCGCGAATGTACAGTTTAGAATTAAAATGAATTAACTTTCAGGCAAACTTCATTATTAGCCAGTTTATTATCGGTAATTTCTGCAGTTATTTCACAAAATTTAGAATTATTGATAGCCCAATATGTAGGGAATACTTGAATAAATATGAAAATTATGCTGCGATACATACAATATTTAAATGTATTAAATGGAAAAGTTGTAGAAAAACTTTGAAATTAGTGATGAAATGAATAGTGATCTTACACTTATTAATAAAAACAAATTTAAATGATTGTTTAATTATCTAAATATTTATACACTTAATTATCTCATCTGCAGTTGTCGTCCTATAGTTATATTGCGATTAACATTTAATTCGCCAGTGATTTTGTAATTTTTCGCTATTCTCTGATTGACGCACATGACAATCCTGTTGTGTGCAGTACAATATTTGTCCATGTCATGGGTGTACGTTCCGGTAGTCGTTTTCCATTAATTTTACCCATGGATATTGCGCGTTCCATTTCTTCCTTTTTTCTTATTACTTGTCTGAAAAGTTTCAGCACTTATTTTGACAATCGTTGACAACCTTTGCATGCCACCGATTTCTTGTAACACCGATTCATTTGTACGTTTTGTTTCCATTATACTCTAAGAAATCATCTCTAGCGTCATATTTCAAATCAGTCAGTCATTTTTCTGCGGTTATTTTTTAATGTCCACATCTCTGCTGTGTATATTGTAATAGAGAACATAAGGCGTTTGGACAATAACATTTATCTTAATGCAGTTGGCCTTCTAAATCTTGTTCATTTTTTGGATTTTTTTTTTAATCTCCGTTAAATTTTAATTTTGGAATTCTCTTTATTCTCTAGAAATGATTCTAAGTATATAAAATTTTCTACAGTCTCATATTTGCCGAGTACCTTTTCATGAGGTGATATTATATTTCCTCGATTTTTTATTTTATTTTTATTTATATTTAATCCATATATATTCCCAGAACGTTTTATCATTTTCATATCTAAGGCTGTGGTTATCTTTTGCTCTCTTATCATCATTCTGCGAGGGATTCCACTGCTCTGGGACTAGTCGTATTATATATTCTGTGTACAGATTAAAGAGCTTAGGTAACAGAACACAGCATTGTTTGACTTCTTTCTGAATATAGAATTTTCTTGACTTTGCAATATCAACACATGCAATATTACGAGATGTACAATATGCTTTGGAGTATTTATTTCAATTAGTATTGTCCAAAGTGTATGTCATATTACACGGTTCATTATTATTAGCTTGGTTTTGTATCTGTTCATAAATTTTCTTTATAAAAGCAGTTTTATCCTTTTAAAATTTTTTTTATTTCTTTATTTATTGTTTCCCATTGTGATGATCGGCGTTTCGTCGTTATTCTTTTGTCAATTTAATCCACTCTTGTTTCTTCCGATAGCCGTGGTTTACGTTTCCCACTTTTTCTGTTTCCTGTATATTTGTTTTCTGTCATTACAATATCATGCTTCAACTGTTTCCATTGTTCTTCCGCTGTGACTAGTAAGTTTCTTTGCCTTTATCCTTCTACAGGTTTTCTAAACGTGTTACCATTTCTAACTACAAAATTTTGATTGAACTGAGGTTTTACTGACACTTTTAATTTTATCTTTAGGTCCATTACTAATATACCGTGATCATATTAACATTCTGCTCCTGGACGCAATGTTGTAAAAGGATGATCTTGGACAAAGAAATAATCTATATGGTTTCTATACAAGTTACCAGGAAATCCCATGTTGCAAGTCTTCCCGTTTGATGCCGAAACGTAATGTTTGCTATGATTAGCCAGTTCTCAATAGGAAGTGAAGCATTCGTTCTCCACTTTTATTACGTACGCCTAGGTCATACTTTCCAACTACGCTTTTTATATGCTGGTTGTTATCATTTTTTAATCTTTGCATTCATACCCCCTATTATAGTAACTGGATCGGAATTTCATCTATTTCTTGTAATTTATTATAAAAAATGTCTATTTCTTTATATGAAGCCGAATTTGTCTTTACATATACCTGAATAAAGTGTCTAGATATTGGTTTGAATCCTACTCTGACTCTAATTTTCTGTCATTTTTTGGTTTATACCCTGTTACTAGATAATTTAAACTATTGTCTACAATTATTAATACTCCATTTACACTGGATTCCTCATTGTTATAACAATACAAAATCTATATTAATGGAATTCATGTTAAGTTTCTTGGGAAGTATACGGTGGTGGTTTCCCGTTGCCTTCCACCAGATTTTCTGTTAGGGTTTATTGCCTTAGCCGATGAGATCCGGCTTTAAGGCACCAGACACTCGTCTACCTAAATTGATATTCAAACCCAATCAGAATAGGATCATATGTCACGAATACTGATAGCCGGCTGTTGTTAACGCAGTAAAAGGATTAATAGTATATATTTGAGGGGCACTTTCGGCAAGTAAATCATCCTCCATTATTCTATCAACGATATTTGTGAATTGCGATTTAGCTTTTCCGATCAGCGCTAATTTCGCCGAATAGAAAATTACCACTCACTTTTTTCTACTGTTGGTGGGACTAGCACCATATGACAATCGAGTGACTACTTAGTATGCAGTTACAAAAACCTATTCCCTGTAGGGCGTATACACTTAAGGCGGTATTAAATTTAATTCTTAATTTATATTTAACATCCATGTTCAGCAACAGACTTAGTGAATGTAATTAAAATTATCATATTTTAATTTCTGAGCTAAAATTTTAATTAATATAATTTGAATAATAATAAGGATATTGCAAAGCCATTATGATCGGATAGACTTTACTATTCTAGGCATTATTATCATAGATGTGCTTGATGCTTGTTCATCTAGGCAGAAGCTGCATAACCGAGTATTATGTGTCATTACTGTGCCCTGCTAATGCGAATTATGATAAAAATTATTGTATTAGGGTAATTTATTAAATGAACTAGTTATACGTTCGAATATCTAAGTCTTCAGTTAATTAGGGGAACAACAACAACAACAAAGTATATTTGCCTAAGTAATAAACATACAAGAAAATATAACATGGGTTACAAAGATTGTGTACCGGGAACAACTTACCACAATAACACAGTAAGAATATAAATAAAGCAAAACAAAACGTTAAATGCTGCAGGAAAAAAGCAAATAAAAACCTGCGGCTAGAAAATAATTTCTAATTACAAGTAATACATGATAGTATGGAAACTTAAATCTAAGCTACAAACATATATTGTATAGGTTGTAAGTTCTTAAATGAATACTATGTATATAATACACATATATGTACATATATACACAAATACACATACACGTATAAAAAGTGGATGACACGGGTGTCGAAGGTGCTTACTAAGTAAAAGGGGTTAAATTATAATTAAAAAATTAAAATTAATTACTACATAATGTTATGTTTAAGTCGCCTGTGTTTATATTTGGAATACATGAAACGAAGTTGCTTAGAATCGTAATTGGCAATCGAGGAGACGAGTACATTGTTTTGGTATGAGCATTTAATAAAAAAATCAGACAAGCGGGCTTTATAAAAAGTAGAGGAACAAGGGAGTAGATTTTGAACATTCGACTGCTAAAAAAATCTCGAGAGTACAATGTCAAAATGGTACTCTGCTTTGTGGACTACAAAAATGCTTCCGACTGTGTTCAATTGAGCAAACTTTGTCAATTTTAGTTGAAACGGGAATACCGAGACATTTAGTACGTTTAATTATAAATTTATATAAACAAAGTATGGCTAAAGTCCGAATAAGCAAAGATATACACTCGGAAGATTTTTACCTATCACACGGCGTATGGCAAGGCCGTATTCTGTCCCCACTGCTGTAAAATCTATATGGAGATTACATCATGCGCAAGTTTTGACTGACTCATGATAGCGGGTTCTCCACTGGAGGAGTTAAGATATCAATCTCCGGTATGTAGACGACACTAAGCTGATAATTAATAGTTTAGCTTAATTTGTGTGGAAAAATACAGCGCAGAGTATGGATTAAGAATTAATAAAGATAAGACGAAAATCATGATTATTGATAGAACGATAATTGTCCGGGATTACACGCTGTTAACGGCTTTGAAATTGTGAAACAATTTGGATATCTAGGTTCGATAGTGGAAAATCGAGGGGGTCTGAAGAAGAAATTAGACATAGAGTAAACATAGCAAAAAGTGTGATGGTACGTCTTTGTCCTCGGTAGTAATCAGAAGAGTATTAACATACTTCGGCCATATAATAATAGCAGATGGGATGGTCAGACATGTTACGGACGGTAGTAGGAAAAAGTTCTGCAGAATGCGTCTAGATGGCTCGCAACAGGGATTCATGGCGACATCATGTACAGAAAATGGATTTTTCATAATCACGATATCTCCACGAGAGATTTACAATTCACAGAGAGACAGAAAAGGAAAAAAATCATACACATTTCTGTATGAAATTTATAATCCAATTTTAGCTAAATTAAAATGAAACGTGAGGTGTGTTCGATTGAACGATACATCGAATAGTAAAATTAATTTTGTATGAAGTGACGTTGTAAATAGCAAAAAAAAATAACAAAAAAACAAACTCATCATAGTCGATTGCTCTTTTTGAGCATCATGGTACTATGGACCATTGTAAAAATGCGCGTACAATTGCAATGAGATTTTGCCCATTGTTCGATCAAATAACTCGGTACTAACTTGACTCCTTCTACATTGGGCTGTTCTTTTTTTCCTGGAAATCTACGATTCCTATCATAACTAATGTATCTAGTTTGTTCTATCGTATGATATCACAGGAGATCGATGTTCGTCCCTGTACAACATGCTGCAGCCTTTGATCAACGTTCACCTTTTTTTTAGTATTGATAAGTTATTTCTTTTTTCTGTTCACCGGATCATTACCATCCTCCTCCAACAATACATTTCAAATAGGTTAATACGCTAAATATTGATCATTACATCAACTAATATTAATGTTTAACATATCCATTTTAATAATTTTATATCAATCTGGGTGAAAAATCCTGTGCCCATTAAAAAAAAAAAAAAAAAAAAAAAAAATATTTGCTTTAAATTCGTTATTTCGATTGTTATAAATACATATCTAATAAAATGAATATTTTGCGTATGAAAAAAATAAAGATAGAAAGAAAAATCTGCGAAACAAAATCCGAACGAATATGGCGTAAATATTAAATAAATTCGTTATTAATATTATCAATTCCTAGGACGCTGATGTAAAAAATAAATCTGTAATTAATGTGAATTCCAGCATTTTATTTTCGGACATTATTCCTCATACGATAATGTATTTCTTCGAATAAATTCAAATTACATACACGACTGAGTAAATTATCTATTTATATTTTCCATTAGTTTTTATGGAATTTTTCCTGCAAAGTAAAATAAATAAGTTATCACCTTCTTTCTAAATTTACCTTATGCATATAAAATAAGAATGTATAAGGTATCGGTTAAGACATTTATTATTGTTTTCTTTCTTTTTTTTTTAATTCTACTTAATTTTAAATATATAATCTTTTTTTAATTAAAAACTGTCGTACATCGAATTTACTTTGGAAATTTATATTAAATTAAAAAAGCATCGAACACATTTAGACAGCGCACCCTCATCGACTTATAATAACGATTTAAAATAACATTTTTTTCATTCGTGTGGAGAATAAAATAATTTTACTCCTTTTTAATTTTTTTTTTTTTTTTATATAAGAAAAGAAACATACAATCGATGATAACGCGAGGGTAATTTAAAGAATTAGTTCGGGTTGTTTAAAGCAAAAAAAGCCGCTAGGGAATATATTCAGTTTTATCTTTTATTCAAATTGGTTTGAGAATAAAATCTTCCTAAAGATAAAAGTAAAGTCCAGATTTTAATATCTTCTCTATTTCGTACAAAGGAAAAGATTACACGCTAAATCTAAAGGATACTGTAACATAAAAACTGCAGTAAAATAGATTAAAGTTACTTATTTATCCACATTTGTATAACAATCGTATAAAGAAACCGGCGTATACACCCATAAATGGTGGAACAAGGGTAAAAACCGAATATATATATTACGTTATTACATTATCTTAACCCACTGCTGTGTGTAGACTTTCCCCAAACATTTCCGAAGTTGTCTATCTGGTGCGACGCGAATTCACAATGTCGTCTCTCCGTCTTATCATGGATCTTCCTTGCCTACGACGACGACTAAACGCTGCAGTATACTTTTGGTCTATCTATTGTCATCTCATCTGGCAATATGTCCTGCTAATTTCCATTTTAGTTTAGTTACGTGTTCTACTGCATCTACTAATTTTGTTTGTTTTCTAATTCATTGCAATGTTCTTGTGATCTTGGAGTCTGATATTAAGCATGACCGAGTTTTTCTGATTTGTCTAATTATTTGTTCTATAAGAGTCCATATTTCAGCTCCGTACGTTAGCACACGCTGGTTGTATTTTTATTTGATTATCTCAGAAATATGTGTATCGTTTACCTGATTAGTATCAATCTTTCTCTGTTGTCCTCCTGGAGTCACTTTTGTGTTATACATGTCGGTGAAATATTTTTCTATTTCATTTAATATTTCTTTTTTTTCATTTATAATTGTTCATTCGGTGTTTTTTATTTTTGCATCACCATACATTAGTGTTCTTTTAAATAATTCCATACCTTTATTTTCTTCAATTGTATTTTTTATTAGGTTAGTGTTAAATTTGCGAATATCATTCCTAATTTCTTTTCTTAATAGTTTGACTTTGCCCACTCTATTAAATTTTTTTTGCTGTTATTTTCAGGTACGTCGTTGTTGCATTAATTCTGGGGGTGTTATTACTTAGTTTCTTTGATTTTATTCGATACAGATCTCCGCACAGTTTTAACTGTAAATATAGCGGCCTCGTCGCATTTAAGCGGTATTTTGTTGTGTAATTTATCTCTTAAATCATTTTGGTAATACATTCTATTGTTCGTCAGTTTATAAACATAAACCCCTTATGGATAAAAACTTTTGTATACTGTTTCTTTGATTTTAAATTTATTTCTAAGCTACCTCTCAGTAATCTATGTTGGCTGCCAGTATTAACGTTATTTATCACTCTAACATCTTCAATTAAGTAAAGATTACTACATAAAGTATAATCAATTTAATTTTTACATCGAAAATTTGCTCCATTTCACTGTTGGAGTTTTCTTGAAGAAGGTATTCATTGCATACGGATTATTCATCTCGTCAGTTTTTGGCCTCTTTCATTTCTAATATCAGCATTCGTCTATTGCTGTCTCTTAATTATTTTGCTTAGTTCCAACTATTGCGTTAAAGTGTCCAATATTGGGATTTCCAGTTCCCCATATTGTCCCCATCCAGCCGATTCACAAATTATCGCCGATTAAAACCACATCCTTTTCAATTGCAGTTTTCACACACCTGATCAACTCGCACTCCTGAATTCCTTAATATCCATCGGTTATCGTTCTCCTTTCTCTATCACTTCCTTAATTTTTTCTAATGACTCCCGTGTTTTCCTCCTTCTTTACAAATTCCTAACCAATTGTAACATCAATATATAATAACTATTTATCAACACGTTAGTGGGTTGTGATTGCTCCTCAGCAGTGCTCAAAAAAAAAAAACATTGTTCACTTGCACCAATCTTTATATGTTTCATAGAATTATTCTATTTCATCATCCGGATGTCCTATGTTGGTGCAGAGATTTGTATGTAAGGAGGCTTGTTTCGGCTGTTACTGTCCTTTTTTTTTTTTCTCTAACATTCATGTTTAGGATGTTAGATCCGTGTTGGCTTGGCAAATTGTATGATACATTTTATCCATATTGCCAGGTTAAAATATTTTACCGTTTGTATTTCCTGTTACATAGGTAATTATAATTGTTCATATGTGTTTTGTTGTTGCTATTACTTTGTATTGCATCTATCGCTCGATATTATTATATTTTAAATTTTATACTATTAATATGTATTGTAGGAACTGTAGAATCTTGTTTCCTGATTTTTCTGTTAGGGTTTATTCAATTAGCTAAAAGAACCTAAAATACTCGCCTATCAATTCTAGATCAGTATTCGCGGATCCGACTGAGACACATGTATCACAAGCGGGTTGCTGATAGTTACAAGTTGTTACTGCATAATCGCTTCACAGTATTTAATGGCAGGAATAGCTTTGGCATGTAAACCTTCCTCTGTTTTCCTAATTATCGATAGCGATCGATCCGATTTAGCTTTCCTAATTAGAATAGGAAATTATCACTTTCCACGACGTGCACGTGTGAAATTCACGTGGTTGATGTTTCGTTTCTCAGTCGGTCGGTCTGGCACTGGTATAAATCGTACTAGAAGAAAAGTCCCATTTTCTAATTGTAATAATTATATATCTACGACGCTAATATCCCACGTCAGCAAAATTCTTTTCAATATACACAACGAAAAACTTAAAAAGGTAATAAACGCCGTAAATTTCGAAAGAGTAATTCGGATTGAAAGGGCTAAAGGATATATACAGGGGCGTATTTCAACTTTTGTCGCCCCTACTCCACACAAGTGGTGCCGCCCCATGTAAGGCCATCGATTTTCCAAAATTTTGTTACTCAAATATGTTGGTTGTTATGCATCGAAAATGATTTGAATCGACGAATAAATTTTGAAAATTTGATCGAAGAATTCGCCTTAAGAAAGTCAAGAAAAATTGTACTATAAAATAATTACTTGTATTTTTTGAGATAAATATATCTGATTTAAAACTAAAAAAATTAATTTTTTTTGTTAACAAAATTTATTTTTGGTCCTACATGCCGCCCTCCCAAAATTTGCCGCCCTATGCCATGGCATACGCCCCTGGATATATATTGAATATACGGCAAATTATTGAGCAAACAAGTAGTTTAACCAGAAACAGTTTGTTTATTTTGTTAAAAGCATTCGGTCAAATACAACGAACTTTGGCGATTATTACGTCACACCGAAATACCAGAACAGATAACTTAATGACAGTAATATAAACTATATAACAGTTAACAATAAGTGGCGGTCGCTGAAAATTGAACCTAGAGGATTATCACCCATCTTGCTTACAATATATGGTTGGTACGTAATGCGCGCAATAAGGAATAGACGTAATAACAAGAGGTCGTCAAGTTGCTAATTTCCGGTACGCTGATGATATTGTATTATTAGCCTCCACGAAAAATAAACTTCAAAATATAATTAAAAAAAATATATTTAATTAAACAAAAGCCAAAGACAAAATATCCGTAGAATCGGAAGTAATCAACTAGAAATTATAAGGAGATGGTGCTTATGAAGTGGGTACATCTAAAGTGTCAGTAGTGTTTCAGCTGGTTAAGACCTGAATGATAGACTGCAATAAAACTTCTCTACCATATCACTAGGTGTTTATGTAGAACAACGAACAGAGAAGAAAATATATATATATATTATAACATACATTTATTTTTATAATTGACTAATATATATATGTGTGTGTGTGTGTTTGTAAAATTTTCATTCGCTTATTCGAAATGCGAAAACTATATGTAAATATTTGTAAATTTTTGTGTATTACATATATATATATTCGTATTTGGTACAATCTAAGTCCTACGTGTACACACCCTTTATCTATAGGCGCGTTACATTTAATCGATAGTTGTTTCGCTGCGCTCGTTTTACTTATTCTATCTCATTTCGTCGTCCTATGTATAAGACCCCTCTGGTGCGACTACCACGCGTACCGTGAAAGATGCGGTGGAAGACGATCATACACCTGGTTCCTCAGGTAATTCCGCAGCACGTAGAAATATATATGCAACGATCGGATCTACCTGATAATATGGATGAAATAAGTCGCTGTTCATAATGAAAAAAGTAATTAAAAAAAAATAAAGAGGGACAATAGTAACATCATTATTACTTTAAACCGTTCTAATTCGTTAGAAATAAACGAGGACGCGATTTATCATTCACACCGATAAAAATAATAAAATCAGTTATTTATACATTAATTAACAATCACGTTAAATCATCATATAAAGTCCGAAATTACAATAGAACTAAGAGATATTTGTCAACTCGGAAGATGATAAATAAATGTTAGAAAAACAAAGGCCGTGAAATTCACGAGAACAAATAGTAGATCTAAAATTAAAAAATCGGAAACGAAATGGTGTGGAAACAGTAAAAGAATTCCGATATCCAGGTGTATTGATAACAAGAGACGGTTGGGATATAAATGAAATTAAAAGTCGTATCGGAATTGCAAAGCAAGTGTTTAGAAACCTAAAGGCTGTACTAAAAAACAGAAAATTAAAAATGAATATAAAGACTAAAGTAAATCAGTTCTACGTCATGTCCGTTCTAAAATATGCATCTGAAACGTGGACCCTAAACGCAGAGAGTATTAAACATTTAAATGCTTTTGAAATCTGGACGTTAAGAAGAATGTGGGGAATAACGTGGACGGTTAAGTCATATCCGAGAGCTTTGTTTGGACTTAGATTATGTGTAGTTGTTTGCTTTACTTCGTTTAGTGTTATACGAGGTATCTCCAACTTACAATTTGGCATTCTTTCTGTGAGGAATACAATAATGTGTTTATTGTAATTTTCGGAGCTTGATGCGATTCTTCATTCCTTCCATATTCCCTATGTAAAGGAATCTGAAGTACATAGGTCTCTAGACTTTAACGGTTGATTATCAAATTAATTTTCTCATCCCACGGATGTGTGCATCTGTAATTTTATTTCAGCTGTTTAATAGAATACAGCGAGTCTATGACAATGACAATTTTATGCATTATTAGCCGAATAAAAAATTATTAGACGAAATTTGAAATAACAACACGTGAAATATTAAGGTTTTTCTGAAATAACCATGCGTAATATTATTTTATAAATAACTGGTTTTTCACTTTGTTATTTTTTATAATAATGTATTAAGTATTTTCTTACATTTTATTTTATTCTTGTTTTTTCCTTTTATATTTTTCATAAATTGTATGTATTTTTATATTTTAGTTTTATATTCACTTGATAATAGGTTAATAGATAAAAAGTTTTGTGATGTTTTTCATATAATATAGTTAGTGATTTTTTATGCTACTTTTTTTGTTCCTTATTCATTTTTGTAACCGAAGCTACACGGCAAAAATGTCCTTAGATTTTTTTTTTTTTTTCGTTTTAATGTATAAAAATAACGTTATCGCAAGTAACTATAAAAGGAAAAATTTATAACAGTTTACAAAATAATCTCATTGATAAAAATTTAACGGCGAATATATTGAAAAAAAAAAACAACAAACGACATTTATATTTAAGCAATTGGACCTTCAGTAAACTCGGTAATAAATTATTTAATCACAAATTTATGTAAAATTCGTGTGATTATAGATATTAAATAAAATAAAATAAAAACGCACTTTAATCACTATAAAAAAAATATATATGTTTGCTTGAAGCTTTTCGATAATTACATTATCAATCGTACACAAAAAAAACAAACATATATATAAATTAACTCTAATATTTATATAACAACTTATATATTTAATATACATATTTAACTTAATTTACTTTTAGATTTATTTTTACAATAACCTTTATTTATAAAACCGATTTTAAAATTAATTCTTCGTCGTAATTGATCATATTATTTAATAAATTATTACTATTTCCATATATAATTTTTCTAATAATTTTCTTCTTTTAAATTTCTACTATATGTTTAAAATTTTTATATTTTCTGTTATGTTTTTCTTCCTTACAACGTTTGCCATAAAATCAGAGTTAATTATTTATATAAGATTAACAATCCAATTAGACCGTTAGTTAATTGTATAAATGTTCGATTTTATAAAGTTTTTAAAATAATTTAAAAATATTTACAAACTAATTATGAATTTAAACGCCATTTAATGTTAAAAATAGTATAGAATTAATTAATAAGTTAAAAGAAATAAAACTTAATAATCAGGAAATACTGATATCACTAGACAACAAACGAAACAACGGTATATTTTCATAGTAAAAAATTTACAAAATAATACAGATAATGATTACTGTGTACCGGTAGAAAGAAAAAAAATACCTTACCAACAGCGAGGGAAAAATAATTAATAAATATAACAAAGGGTTTTCTGCCGACGGGTAAAACCGGCGGAAACCCATAATGGTAAAGGGATTGTTTTTTAAAAAAAAACAACAAACTACTATAATAATATGCGATCTCGTTATTTTATATTAAAGAAAATTAACAGGAAAAAATACCAATAAAACCTGTAAGTATATACTTAAAGTAATTTGACAAAGTAACTCCGATTCTAGTATAGAGATAAATTAAAACTATATAGTTAGTAAAATTAATTAACCAGTAATTTATAATAGGCTGTGTTTTACACGTCTTATATTTCGTATAGTTTTTAGTCGCCTGCAATCGTAATATAGGCCTAATGTGTGGATTTGATGAACACCGAGTGAAGAATTTAGCGGATAGGTTTAATATATATAATCCCTTAGGTTAGGTTAGATTAGTAGTTTCATGCATAAATGAGATTCTTTCGAATTTTGACTTATTTAATATGCATCGGAGGCACCTGTTTTGTATTGGAGTTGTTTATATGCAGAATTTTAGATAGAACACCATACTGGGCACGCGTAAGTTATTACCGGGCGTATATTACAAAGAATCATTTTATTATGAGAATTCAGGAAGTATTTTAAAGATGGGATAGATGACGGAAATTGCTTTATTCGCTTTAATATTAATATGATATAAGTGCCGCTTAAAATTTAGTCGGCGATCGAGAAAGATAGCAAGATAATTTCATTAGTCCAATTAAATGGATTTATTCTCTATGAGAATTATGCCTACGACTGAAAAAGATTTAGTTTTAGTTTTGTCTGGATTAATATTAATTTGCCAGCTCTTAAAATAGAGCCTATGGTGCGGTTTAAATCGTTATTGCTAAATTGGGCCTGAATGAACTACAGAATAATGCAGTATCCTCCGAAAATAAGGCGGAGTTGCTGAAGATAATTTAGGAAATTCGTATAAGAATAAAGTGAACAGAAATGAACCGAGCACGCTTCCTTGTGGGATATCAACCGTGAAGGTTTTCATAGTGGAGTATTCACCAGAAATGCACACAGTGAATGATCTATTGTTCAAATGACTTTTAATAAGAATAATTAGATAGTCTGGAAATTTTGTTTCAATCATTTTATAGATAATACCATCGTGCCACGTTGTGTCGAAGGCTTTAGCGACATCTAGTAGTAACATACCTGTATGCTTATTACGGTTGTAATTATCAGAAATGTGTTCACATATTCTTGCAATTTGACGAATTGTTGATTGGACTTGAAACCAAACTGTTCGTATGGAATGAGCAATTTTTTGTCTGTGTGAAATATCCGCTACCTTGCTTAAGTTGCTAAGTAGATTGATAGGACGCACATTTTCAATATGAGAAGAATTTTTACCAGGTTTGGGAAGTGGGATAATCTTGGAGACTTTCCACTGTTGTGGAAAGTAACCAAACTTGAACATACCATTGATTATGTAAGTAAGTTCAATAATTCTTTTCGGCGGTTAATTTTTAAGGATTATATTGGATAAATTATCAATGCCAGTTGAATGATTGGACTTAATAGTAGTGATAATTTTTTATATTTCAACAGGTGTTATCACTAGATATAGTTAATATGTATAATAATATACCAACAGATGAAGTATAGAAGATAATAAAATGAATAACAGCAAGTTTAAAAATCACTTTATAAAATTATGAAAAATTTGATTAAACCAAAACTATTTTAATTTAATAATAAATATTATAAATAAGAAGAAAGTTGATGATGGGTTCTCCTTTATCACCTATTTTAGCAAAAATATATATGACTAGAAAATATAATATCTAATGAAAATAATAGATTTAAAAACAATATAAAATTTGGATAAGGTATGCGGATGATATATTAATTACTTGGAATAACACGTTAAAAACCAGCAAATTAAATAAATTTGTAACGGGATTAAATATTAATCGAAACATTCAATTTACGGTAGAAATGGGTAATAAAAATATAAATTTATTAAATTTCAAAATCAACGTAAACAATAATATAGTAGATATTGATATACACTGAAAACAAACAAAAACAGATGTAATAACACCGAATGAGATTTCTTTCATGCTAAATTACATAAACCAGCTAGCTTTAAGAAATTATTGTAATAGAGCCGAAATTATTTTAAGTTACAACAAAAACGAACTTAATAAAGAAAATAATATTATTAAAGAAATAGTCATAACGAATAAATATAATCCGAATATGATAGATCAATTATGTAAATAAAAAAAATAATTATTATTATTTAATATATGGGATAATACACTTGTAAATTCTTAAAAATCTTTAAAAGTGTAATATTACGATAGCAATAAATAATAACAGAATATTATTTAAATTAATTTGCAACAATAAAACAGAAGAGAATGAGACATTACAAAAATCTGGCGTATACAAAATAAACTGCTCAGAATGTAATAACTTTTTTTATATGGGCGAAACTGGGCAAAAAATAAATAATAGACTAAGAGAACACTTTAATTCGTATAAAAATGAAATTGACTACAAGTCACTTTATGGCAAACATTGCAGAGAAGAAAAACATAACGTAGAAAATATAACATATAAAAATTTTACACACAGAATACACATTTAGAAAAAAGGAAAATTACTAGAAAAATTACAAATTATGAAATATGGAAATAGTAATAATTTATTGAATAATGCGATCAATTTTGACGAAGAATTAATTTTAAAATCGGTTTTATAAATAAAGATTATTGTAAAAATAAATCTAAGAATAAATTACCTCCGGCTAGTTAAATGTTTATCACATATATAAGTTGCTATATAAATATCACAGTTAATTTATATATATATATATATATATATATATATATATATATATATATATATAAAGTTTTTAAAGCTTGATAATGATGTAATTTTCGAAAAGTTTGGCGCAAATAAAATTTTTTTATATTGATTAAATTGTGTTTTTATTTTGATTTATTTATAATTCATAAAATCACTACTCTCCGATATATCACATATTGTAGATAGTGACGCGTTGAATTATGTCGTGTTTTGTTTCAATGCGTGTATATTTACTAAAATAATTATGCAACTCGATAATTAGTGTCGTAAATCTTTAAAAACAAAGAAAGTGGTGTTTAATAAGTTAGGAAATTAAGTTCATTAAAAAAAGAAAAACGAGCATTGTTACACGTAGCAAAATACAATATACACTAATTCCTAGTACATTATTTTATATCAATTAAAAATTGTTTCGATTTTCGATATATTATATATATATATAATGTTAAATATATTGGAGAGTAGTGATTTTATTAATTAATAATAAACCAAACAAAATATAACACAATCACTAAAATTTTTTAATCGCGAAGCTTTTCGACAGTTACGTCATTTTCAAGCACGCACCAAAATTATTACATCTTTTTTTTATATAAAAGTTATATTTTGTTTGGTTTATTATATATATATATTATATAGAAAGAGAGAGAGAGAGTTTCTAATATATTATAATTCTATATTATTTCGTACATTAAAGAATTGCCGCGTCAACTATTAAAAAAAACTATATTTTGCATCCTATAGTATTTTTGTGTTTTAATTCGTACTCCATGAAACCCGTTGTAAAAACAGCAGTATCAAAAATTTTTCGATAAACTACAGTTTAGGTGAAATCCAAATATCAATCGAATGCATTCGCTTAGTCTACCGGACTACCCTTCTAATGCAAGAAATGGAAATGGTGTCGTGATGCATTGCCGATCACTTGAAGAAATATTTTGCTAAACAGTGATATATATATATATATATATATATATATATATATATATATATATATATATATATATATATATATATATATATATTAACCTGATTTAAATGCACCGATTTGTACTTTTTTTAACCTCATCTTCGAACTAACTGGAGATGTTAGTCGCATACACTTTTCCCCTTTCCCATTCCTTCCTTCCTTTCCTCTTCTTTATCTTTCCTACTTCTATTCATCACTGTTGGTTCTGGCATATAATTGTCGGTATAGCGTAAAAAAAAATTGTCGATGTGCCTGGATATTGCGAAATTTCCGAACCATTAATAAACTGCAAAACTGAATAGGAATAAAAGACGAAACAAAAATTTTCGATATATATATTTATTTCGTGATTTCGTTTTGAACGTACTTCGTAATTTTAACCTATACATTTTCAAAATAGTGAGAGTTTTTAACTTTCAATTCGCCCCAGAAAGATTACGATGGCGAACCTTAAACTGGAACAGTTTCTTTCGTAACATTCGGATACATATCTGGCTCCGTAAAATCCAGTTTTATTCTCAAATAGACCGGCATAATTATGTGCAAAGCGAGTGTGCTCTCTTGGGTATCACTGCCTTTGATGATAAAAATCTTCATAAACTTTTTGGCGCGAGCCGGAATCGAAACCTTGGCCGTACAGTACCGAGCCATTATATATATATATATATATATATATATATATATATATATATATATATATATATATATGTGTGTGTGTGTGTGTGTGTGTAAAAAGTTTTATTATCCAAATTAATGTTTTACAGTTTGCTGCATTTACAGAGGTTCAATATACTGCACCTTCAGTTTAGGTTTAATTGTCTTTAAATTAGTGTATATATATATATATATATGCATATATATATATATGTATATGTGTGTATGTTTGTATATATATGCATGTATGTGTTGATATTTCATCATTATCGTCTCATTGTTCGTTGTCGAACATCGTAAGTTATCTATTGTACGTTATTTTTGCGAACAAAACAGACATACATTTGTGTGTGTGTTTTTAAAATGGTGTATTAAATCGTTAAATATGAATAATTTTCAATAAAACGTTTAATATTGATGATTTTTTTGATAAGTTAATCAGAACGACGCGAACGAACTAGAATTACCGACAATCTAAAATTTCTACACTTCGTAAATTCGTACGATTAAATTTTCACAATTACATTCCAAGAGTCCCGTTATAGTTGACCATTACGGATAATTTGGAAAAAAAAAAACAAAAAAAAAAATAGTCCTCGAAATCCATTACTAAGTTAGGATAGATGCAAAATTGAGGAAGTTGTAGGGAAAAAAAGGTATACAACGTGAAAGAGATTCAGTCGAGTGGTGGATTACTAATGTCGAGAGGAACGTGAATAAAAGCATTCGTTGCAAGGCAAATGGAAAAGGTTAGTAATTAGAGAAAAGTATCGTTTGTATGTGTGCGTATGACCGAACATGCAGCGTAGTGAAAATTGTACCAGAGCACTGCCTGCGGATGCAAGTTAGTAAGATGGAAACAATTTTAAGGAAGTTTCCCCATTGCAACGATCACTGTTGTGGGGTTTTCGAAGAAGTGGAAGACTTTAATTTCTCTTTGTTTTTTACTAAAGTTTTCACTAGACCTAGTTTATTCGTATCATATATATATATATATATATATATATATATATATATATATATATATATATATATATATATATATATATATATATATATATATATGAACATTCAGAAGAGCTTGTGGTTAACGTTATATATATTTTGTGGAGTGTTTACCCGAGATATGGTAACTTGCTCTCAAAAAATTATTATGTATATATATACATATATATATATGTTTGTGTATATACATAAAATCAATATGAATGAAACCGTATTTAATTTAAATATTAAATGGATTTGGCGCGTTCCTTCCATAAAGTAATTATCTGAAATGGTTCACACCGTAATAATAAACCAAGTACGTGTTTCTAAGCTTGGTTTCCCGTAGGTCTTGCCTTTATTTGTTATTACACTAACACCATATTACAAGCATCACCACGCTGTTCTTACATTAAGGTCTATATGAATGAGAAATTCCGATTTTTTTCCACAGATCCTTCTCGTTTTACCGCTTCTTCTCTAATTTTTCTACTACTCAGCGGCAGCATTGTTTAACGTTATAATCCTGGTCTAGCTGCGACTAGTTGTTTTTTTTTTTTACCGTTCTATTGTTTTATTTTGTAATCGTCCGAAGGAAAATATATCTGGGGATTTTTTGTCGCAGTCTGGGGTTTTAGTTAAAATTTTAATGAATGTTGAAAAACCTGAAACACTATTTTAAATTGCAAATGACGGTAATACTCCGTCCGCTACGGTTAACCTCTATACGACTAGTTACGAATAATTTTTTAAAATTTCGATACAACTTTTTTATTATTATCATACACACAAACGCATAGACATTTCTCTATATATACATGCATATATATGATTCGAAGTGCGTTTATAGTATTACGCAGTATATCATATATAAGTATATTTGATACAGACCTGTGGTTTAGGGCTGATGCTTCGTTAATCTAACTTTTCATTTAAAATCCCCTGCGATATTGTAGTGATTAAAAGGGGAAATATATATATATATATATATATATATATATATATATATATATATATATTTATATATATATTTAGAAACTAGTTAGAGAAGGCTGATTTATTCACCGTACCTGTTTAATGTATGATATAGAACAACTAACAATAGCATGAAAGAAAATCAAAATGAATAAAAGTAAAGTGATACAAACTACTATGTATGTTTTGTTAATGAGTTAAACCAGAAACAAATGCTATCATCAGCAATGAATTATGGTTGTGAAAATTGATACCTCCCGACATCAGAAAAAAAAAGAAACAGCTCATCAGTGGAGATGTGGATCTGAAGTCGAATGATATAAATTACCTCGAGAGAGAAAAATTTTAGACGAAATGTATCAAAAGATATTTAATAAGACACGTTGAAAAACGAGATAATATAAGAAAAAGACAGGCCAAAGGTCAAGAGGCGAACGATGATGAACAATATTTATGACAGATAAATATATGCAACTGTGAACAATATCTATGAACAAAGGATATTGGCTGCGACGACGAAAGTAAAAGTCTGGTGATAAGGCGCGAAGCAGTTGAAAGGATTCCATTAATACTGCAACCAATCCTATTTTTAACCATTAAAAGGAAAAAGTTACTCCAGCAACTGTTCCACAAGTAATGGAGTTCAACTTACTGTCGAAACATAATTTATGCGTAACAACGATATGTACGTAACAATTTTAATATTCTAAACATTTAAAGAAGTAATCAGATACACTTCCGGAGTACACTTGAAAACTTCATTAATCCATTAACAGCTAGTGTTCGATAAAGCAGCGTGCAGTTCAGACGAGTGAAAAGTCAAATCGAACTGGAACAAAACATTAAATTATCTATCTCGAATAATAGTATATATAATAATTACATAAAAAGAACAACATCTATCAACGGGATTATGGCTTAGCTGTATAATAAAAAGATCGGTACTGCTTATCGTACGACAGAATAAATTTCCGGCATTTTACAAAGGAAATCATATTCGAAATGCTTTAAGTTATTTATTCATTATTGTTATTGTTTATTTAGACGACGAATATCGGATTACGCGAAAGGCCTAAAACAAAATTTATAGTTTTGTTTAAGAAAATTTAAACGATTTGTGCAAGAAAAGGTTATTGTTTAACAACTGATGGAACTCCTTCCTGTAAAATGAAATGCATTGATTATGTTAGAAATCACCAAGATTCGGTTTGTATAAAGATTTTATTCGCGAAATATGACACACTATTTTTCGTTTACCTTTAAGGATGAAAAGTGTGCCACGTGACGTTCGGTAATTTGCTCCGTATTCATCGTGACATAAAGATTAAAATTCTTAATTTTGAAACACCTTCCGCACGTCTTTTTGTCAGCCCATTTTACTAAATATAGGATTTTTTCTTAGAATAAGCAGCGAATTTTTATATCCTGCAACGTGTTCCTTATGTCATTTAATAGAGCGTGACGTGTGGGTTTCTATATGATTTTCGTAATATGTGGGTGACAAGGATAATGGAGTGCTTTTTAGTATGCCCATTATTATTCGCAGCGCAGCGTTTAGTTGAACATGGGGACCTTTCTTGTGTGGGAGCTATTTATACCGACTAATTTTCGTATTAAGTTAGTGCGTGTTTTTTTAAGTACTCCATCAAAATCTACTGATATTTCGGCATCTGATGATTATTCAAATGGAATAATGATACTTCCATCTTATCTGATTTATTTTGAGTTTCCAGCTTTTAAAGTAATTATTCAATTTCTCTAGATCCTGTTTAAGTAGCCGCGCTGTGCAATATCAACTCCTTGTGTAACCAAAGCTATAGCATCAGTATATTGGAATTTTCTACAGTTTGTTATTGGCGTATCATAAGCATAGACATTAAAGAACAAGGAGGAAAGTATATATTCCTTAGGTCGTCTGTTACTATTATACCGCCTCCTGCTTCCTTGATCTGCAATGTAGACACGAAATCTTCTGTCACTGAACATATTACTTACAAGATTAATTATTTTTGCGCATGGTACCTTTTGAAAGTTTTAGCAAAAGACCATCCGCCACCCAGCATCATAGGCGTATGACTGATCACAAAGGCAGTCACTGTTTTTAGTTTTTTCTGCAAACTATTTTTTTTAATGTAGTGCTTCAAGGCGGTTAGCTGGTCAACACAGGATCTGCCTTGGCAAATATTTTAAAATTTGCAAAATACTGACTAAAGAAGGATTGACCTCTAATCAGAAGCATCTGCTCCATTCTTCTCGGGCTTTTTAAGAGATATTATTTTCGCCTTTTTTCAATCTGCCGGGATATGTCAAGACCTTAGTACTTCATTATATAAAGCAAATAAATCATAGCTAGCTACATCCTTCTCTACTAATATTTTGGTGACCTGCAGTAACCTTGTCGCCGCTCTATCTGGAGAAATATTTTTATTTGTCTTCTTAGAAGTCAGAACGTCTAATCCATCCCACTCTCTTTAATAAATTCCGCGACTTTTTACTATTGTGTATTAAGTTCAGGCTCTCAATGATCTCAGTCCATCTTTCCTTGAGTTTTTTAGTAGCTCTGTTGCTTCATCGTTATTGCCAGTTGTTTGGTATTCTTATAATTACTTTTTACAATTGTTGGACCATCTTGTTACATATTCTACTCTTCTTCCTCTTGGAATATATTTTGAAGTCATTTTTTAACAATACGTCGAAAGTTTTCATATTAAACTTGTGACTGAGACAGTTGTTTCAGTTTCTAGCATTGCCTTGTCATCCTCCTAGTTTGCTTTCCTAAAATTACATCTCTTTTTTTTAGAATAGAGGTGATCTGTGGTATAATGTCACCATTAAACAGCAAAATTAGCCGATATTGACTATGTGGGAAGTCAGCCAGCAGTTCGATTTACTTTACGCAGTTCTTAATGCCCTTTTGTTCTGATACATAAGTCGGGAGTATATTCTGTCTGCCATGTAGCTGACCTAAAGAACTCGATATCTTTGGGATTATATACCAATTGTTAAGTTCAATTCAGTTGATTAGAAGTGTACCATGTGGGTCATCTTCGTTGTAGCACATGACACGGAGTGACTGTTAAAATCTCCATAAGCTTTAATTCTATTCATATAATCTGTGATACAAGCCGTCGACATTTCCAGAGATATCCGCGCTATTTGAAATTTTGTATTCCTTGCGTTAGTAATTTTGCTTCGTGAAAGTCTACACCGAGCCCCCGTTGAGGAAATAAATGAAATAATACATATATACATATATACACAATATTTTTATATATGCGTTATATATAACAGCAATATTTAATATAAAATATATTATTACATAAATATACATTTAATATGTATATATAACCTTATATAAATATAACCAGAGGAGAACTAAAATTTAATAAAAATATATTTAAAAACGTATAAAGAAAGTAAAAACAAAATAAAACTTTTTTTTTTTATTAAAATCAATAAAGAATCAAAATTTTGGCTCAAAAACTAGATTTTTCAACAAAAAAAACTTAAATTTTAATTCTTTTTTAAACAATGAAGAAAAAAAAGCAAAATTCATAATTTTTTAAAATTATGTAAAATTATAGAAAAATTATATAAAAAAAATACTTTCAAATCCAAAAAAGAATCGTTTAAAAATCAAAATTTTAACATAAAAACTAGGTTTTTTAATTTAAAAAATTAAATTTTAGTTTGTTTTTAAATGAAACCAAAAAATCAAAATCTATATTTTTAAAAAAACAAATAACTTGATTCATAATTAAATTTTTTTAAAAAATAAAGGAAATAATTAAAAACTAATTTAAAATTTTAAAAAAAAAACTAAAAAATAAAAAAATTTTAACACAGCAAGTAAATTTTTTAATAAAAAAGAATAAATTTTAATTATTTTTTTAAAATTACAACAAAGAATCAAGAAAAGATAAAAATAATAAAATTAATGAATTACAAAAAATAAATAATGATAAAAAACCGAAATCTTTTTTTTTTTCCTTGTGTACCGACAGAGAGGTCATAAACACAATGGCTAAATTAAAATTTCTTCTTCCTGAAATAACTTGTTCCGATGGAGCAGGTTGCTTTGTTATAAAAAATTGCCGGCCCAAGCAAGACTAATTAATTTGAAATTTTTTATTTTTCCTCCAATTAATATTTATATTAAAAATACAATAGAATACCAGTGAACTAATTAACTATATTGTTGTAACGTTATCTGTAAAACGTGAGAAATGCTAACATAGGATAATGGAAACATCATAATAGGTTTCACTTTCAGGATTATTATAAATTAATACGAGTTCGAATTTTCTTATAAGTTCTATTACGTACATCCAAGTCAAAGAGTACCGAAGAATTTTACAGAACATAGTCGGAGATTTATACCTTCTTAGGATTGTTTTAACTTACATACAGTCATATATATGTATATACATTATAGTTTTCTTTGTATATATTCCTCAATAATATAATATCTATAATTTTATACGATATATTAGCAAAAAGTATTAGCGTGTGTTTTTTTTACTTGTTTTCGTTAAATTTTTAACATTAGTTAAATTTATAAGATTTCGAAATAATAGGTGTATACAAGGAATTAAATGATACTCAAAATTTTAAATTATAGTGTAACGTAGTAAATTATGTTGAAATATGAAAATGAGACAAGCAACGATATATATATATATATATATATATATAGGATGACTCAGTGAAGACGGTTGTTTTTTTAAGTAATTCGAAAGCTACTAGACCAAAATTTTTGAATAACATTTTATTTTAAAATATGAAATTGTAAGCTTTACAATCATTTATGGAACACAATATCGTTCAGATGACCGCCATTTGCAACAATACATTCATACAGTCTATACAAAATTTTCGAAGACTTTTTCGATTATAGGTCACTGAATTTTTGAAATTTCTTCAGAAAATAATGTCATAATGGCTGAAACTGGATAAAAACGGATTTCGTGTGTACACTAAACCGTTTGCGTTGTAGCAGTGTTACCAACTGCGCTATTCAAAAAACAAAACCGTTCGTCATCTCTGAGTCAACTTCTCTATCTCTCTTTCTCTCTTATATATTTCATAATACAAACTTTTCCAGCAATTGTACTATTATAGTCAACTGCCTATCGACGTCTATATAGATTAGGATATATTGATAAGTGAAAAATATAACATATCTCGTACGAACGAGCTCATAAACAGCGAATGAATACGTCGTTAATATATGCGGAGATCGACATTGTAATATTTCCCTCTTGGATCGTAGTAGTATTTGATCCAATTCTGATCCATCTCCACATTACAAGTCGATTTACACATATAAAATTCTTCATCATTGACGTCTAACACATTTCCATTGTTTCATCATTGCCGTATGTAGAATACGATTTGAATAAAAATTGCCTACCATCGTCCCTATAATTGTATACTTTTCATTCCCATTACATCGACTAATATTTGTATTGATTATGCATCAAACTGGGCGTATGCCCAATAAAGAAAAGGATATATATATATATATATATATATATATATATATATATATATATATATATATATATATAATTATTATTTATATTTTGATGTGTTTTTTTTTTATTTTTTCATTTCGTTATAATTTGACTTTTATAAACAAATTCCCGTATGATTTTTTTTTTCAGATGGGCAAACATTATCACAAAACTTCGTTGCTGATTAAAGCCTTCAACTATAAATTCCGCTTAGATCTTGAGCTCAATACGTAAGTTGCACTAACAATTTTCATTCCTTTATAGATGTGTACGAATGTAATTTTACAGTTTAAAAGTATGTTATTACAAATTCTGCGATAACAATAACGTTCGAAAAACAATTTGCGTAATCTCTTGCTCGCTTTTTTACTTTAAATTGTTCGATATGATTTTGTACATATAAAAAGTTGCTACTTAGGTTTGAGTGAATCTCGAATTAATTATACGCGGTGGGTAATTAATTTTTTTGGAGATTTGTAAAAAATATTATTGCATTCTATATATTTGTATAATGTTGATTATACATGTTTTGGACTGTGCTTTATCACAATTATTCTTTCATAACTGTTTCATATTCCAAAAGTGACCTTTAAATATTAAGTTTTGTTAGTTTTCACACCGCAGTTACCAATTTACACATCGCCTATGTGATATTGAACCTTTACAGAAAATATTTTTCAATAGTTTCAATTGTATGTATATATCTGCTGTCATGTATCAGATTGCCATTGATGGTTGGCACTATCAGACTTTTATTGCGGCCTGAACTCGCCTAGGATGGGACAATGATATGTAACCGATAGCTCCCCAAAACTGTCCTCTATGCCCTATTGTCACTATATCGTATACTGGAATCGACTGCGGCAGGCTTTTCACCAGAGCCGCTTTTGGGTTTTCGACTGTTTATCGGTTATTCGCAGTTAACCAGTATATTTACTGGTCATTTCGCTATCCACCACCTGTGGGCGCGTTCCTCTCCATAAGCGGTCTTCGACTTTCGGATCATCCAAAATCGACGTGTTTGTTGGGTGTGCTGTCCACAGTATTCTAAACGCCCTCCGATAATAAAACATCTTCGAGGTATAACTGGATTACACGTATCAATTAAAATATGTAATAATATGGAATTCGCCCATAATCGTTACAATAGTGTCAATTGTTAGAAAATTATATTAGTAAATAGTATAAAATAAATACAAAGGAAGTCATAATAGTTTAATAGGATACCGTGTGATAAGTATATATAGGGTGACACAGAGTAGACGGATGGTTTGCTTCTATAAACCGCGTGTTCTACATTTAGTGTACACACGAGAGACTCGTTTAGTTTCAGTTATCACGGCATCCTATAACGAGAACAAGCGCTCGTTTTGCGTGGAACGTTAATTTCGTCGTGAATCGATCACGACAGTGCAAAGAGAGTTTCGAAAAGAATTTAAAGTCACGCGATTTTTTTTTGTGGGGATACCACATATTAAGGGAAGCGTTTACAAAACACGTTCACGAGATCTAAAAGACCTGAAAACTCGGATGTCTGAAGAAATTTAAAATATTCAGCGACCTATGCTCGAAAAAGTGTTTGAAAATTTCGTAAAGACTGAATGAATGTATTGTTACAAATGTTGTCGGTCATCTGAATGATAATCTCTCGTTTTCCTGTTTTTAAATAAAATTTCATTCAAAAATTTTGCTCAACTAGTTTTGTGAGTTATTCAAAAAACAGCAAAACCTTATCAATTTTTTTGCTGCTGTATTTAACGTTTTGTATTTCTTTTATTCTATATTTTTCTTTTAATATTTTAGTTATTGTGCCCCCGGTACATAATATTTGTAACTCGTGTTATGTTTTTTCTGTTTACAACTTTATGCACATATATTCGTGGTTTTTTGTTCAAACACAAAAGTTGCGCTTTTAATGTTCTAGGGAATTTGTGCTGTAATGTTTTTCGAATAAATTACGTGTACATCATTACGATATCGAGATATACAATATTTATCGAAAAACACGGTGAGGCTTTGTTGTTGAATCTGCTTAAAAATGACTGTTGCGAACTTACCGTAAGACAAAAAAAAAAGTACCGATGTATCCGAAAAATATCCCGATTTTTGTGCTTAAAAAATTTTTCTTGGAAACGGAAACTATCGACAACAAAAAAATTATTACGTCATTTTACGACCTACTATCAGAATGTTCTACATCGTACTTATGGCGAAACCTTTTTCATTCGTTCAGTTTCGCGTTCCGCACTCTGTTTTCGACGATCAAAAGTTCAGTCTCTTTAGGAAATGTCGGAAAGTCTACGACTTCGTAAGTTACGTTTTTCGACTCGCTCTAGACTCTAGAAACTCTAGATGTAGATGGTTTGAAATTACGAGCCTGGCAATCGTAGCGTATAATGCGAACCGTTTATACGAACGCAATTGGCGTAAATAAACTCTTCGAAGAGAAATCCTTGTAGTTCTCTCTGTCTATTTGTTAAGTGGTATTTTATTATATATACGAATAAGGAGGTCGGCGTTATTCGTGTTTTAGACGTTTAGTCTCTCTTTCTCACATAGTTGTTTATTATTATCTCGTTCTCTCTCCTAGTTGTTCGTTATTATCGTTATTTGTTGTCAGTCTTATAGAAATGAAAACGTTCTATAACGATTGCGTTAATCCTTTACCGTTTATTAGGGGAGGGGGGAATAATAATCGTTTATTAGTACGAAGAAGAGATCTCTTCGTCGAAAGGAACATTTGCGAATAAAACAGGGAACTAATAATCTTCAGAAATTCTGTCGCTCGTTTTCAATTTTCCACCGGCATCGAATCGACTTTGCGACTAGCGCAAGATTATATAGGATTCCTACAATTATCGCGACTAGATAGTTTCCGTTGCCAAATTAACATCCTGTAGCTTTGCGAAATAAAATTGTTTATTGACGCACGGTAAAAGTATACGTTGTAATTTCTAATTGTTAGCCGAACGCGAATTACCTGTTTATTAGTTTACACGTTCAGATTATTATTTTTATTATTATTTTTAAAACGACTTTTAAACATTTTACATTTAAATCGGTTTTGTCTATTTTTTACATTATCCTAAGGAAACGATCCCCCAGACTAATATCTTTACCATCAACGAATAATTATAAGGATGAAGTAAAAATTATATTTAATTACATTTATACGTTCGTTAATAAATTAGATTATTTATTTCAAAGCGAACTTAGTTATATGGAATAATAAAATGCTACGTATTATTGAAATATGACTCTCAAGCGTGGCAAGATGTGGTACTATCGAAGATTGTTACGAATATCGGTGGAAACATGAGTAGTGTTATATATGAGGGTTCTGCCTCCTGTGTCGGCCCGCATATACTCGACGTATAAAATGTCCATCAATCTGGGTCACTTTCTTATGGAAATTAACATTGATGGGGTTTCTACATGTTGTTCGATTATTACTCGTATTGTTCAACGAGTATATTATTTCGAGGTCAACCGATCATCACTTATGACCGTCACACCCCCTCCACCCCTCCCACTGTAGCGATTATTATACATATTTCGGCGAAATTCTTAACCCAATGAATTATGCACGTCAATGACTTCTGCAACAGGTATTACTCGTATTGTTCGACGAGTATATTATTTCGAGGTCAACCGATCATCACTTATGACCGTCACACCCCCTCCACCCCTCCCACTGTACCGATTATTATACATATTTCGGCGGAATTCTTAACCCTTAACATTGATGGGGTTTCTGCATGGTATTCGATTATTACTCTTATTCAACAAGTCTAACTTTCACTCGGTAGTAATACGTAGACATCTTTCTGATGAACCGGTAATCTGATTTTGTCATTTTGACCACCATACCCCCTCCACACCTCCCACTGTACCATTATTATACATATTTCTGCGGAATTCTTAACCAACTGATGAGTGTGCGAGGGAGCGAGCGTGTGTGCGTGTGTTAGTGTGTATGTGTGCGCATCTTATCATCACCAACAGTCGTATTAATCGTATTGGTGTGTGCGTGTGTTAGTGTGTAGGTGTGCACATCTTATCATCACCAACAGTCCTTAACGCTATCAGTGTGAGTGAGCGAGCATGTGTGCGTGTGTATGAAACTTAGCACCTGGGTCACTTTCTTATGGAAATTAACATTGATGCCATTTCTACATGTTTTCGATTATTACTCGTATTGTTCGACGAGTATATTATTTCGAGGTCAACCGATCATCACTTATGACCGTCACACCCCTTCACACCTCCCACTGTACCTATTATTATACATATTTCGGCGGAATTCTTAACCCAACTAATGATGCTAACTGAGAGTTTTACTTTCTTTAATTTCTTGTCATAGCTCTTCTGTTTCAATCCTCCTCTCTTCCCGATCAGCCCTCGATTACCTGTAAATATACTCTTATACATACATATATATATATATATACACACAGGGGAATATATATATATATATATTCTGTTTGACAGTAACTAGTTCCAATCCTTCATTATTATTGCTACCTGCCGACTATAACCTTTTATAAACTGTTAATGAATATAGCTATGTGTATATATATATATATATATATATATATATTTCAGCGGAATTGTCAAATTCGTCATCGTCGTGATATTTAGACGCGACGTTATTATTATCTACGTACTCGTATTATTCGAGGACGAGTTATTAATCGATTATTATTATTTCGAGGTCTACCGATCATCACTTATGACCGTCACACCCCCTTCACACCTCCCACTGTACCTATTATTATACATATTTCGGCGAAATTCTTAACCCAATGAATTATGCACGTCAATGACTTCTGCAACCGGTATTCGATTATTAACGAGTTTAACTTTCACTCGGTAATACGTAGACATCTTTCTGATGAACCGGTAATCTAATTTTGTCATTTTGACCGCCATACCCCCTCCACACCTCCCACTGTACTATTATTATACATATTTCGGCAGAATTCTTAACCAACTGATGAGTGTGCGAGGGAGCGAGCGTGTGTGCGTGTGTTAGTGTGTAGGTGCGCGCATCTACACACATACACACGCATACATTCGTCTTTATCGTCTTCAATTCTCTCGACAAACATTAATTTTTTATGGAAAAAATTATAACGCGATTTTTTTATTACTTTTTTATTTTCTTAAAAAATAGTACCATATATACAGACGTGACGTATACGTAGATGTGATGTTGATATACAGACGTATACGTACATGAGATAATAATTATAAAACTTTTTTTACTAAATCGTTTAGCGGATTATAACTAATTTCCCGATCGTGTAATAATAATGCATAACAAGATGTCTTCTCCGGGATAGCGGTCGATGATTTAAATTCGATCTTTAAATCTATCGGGCTGTTTGAAAGTAATTCATTCTGATAAGTAGTATCGATTACGAAAATGGTATATTTTTTCGCAAATTCGTTGATACCGATAAGCGGAGATGGATTTGGTTTCTGATAGTACATCTGCTGGAAACGAGTATACATTTGATATAGCGGAGCGTATTTATTTTCCGCGAAGTTTAATTGAAGGTTATTGTAGGGGTAATAAATCGAATTCAAGTAAACTTTAATATCAATTATATTACAATGATCGAATTCCGACATATCTTTAGTTAGTTGATTTTTCCTGTTCGTCTGAAAAGCTACTATGACGCACGAAGGTCGTTCGCTAACTATGTTCGGTAGCGTGTGGTAAGTCGGGATACTCGTAAAGACTCCATTGACGAAAATTTATCGGAAGAAATTTAGCGTTCTTCACATACTGCAATAGAGCTATTCTAGCCTCGTCATTGACACGTATAAATGGTAAATTCCACGCGACGTTTTGCAATGTAATCGAGACATCCGTTATATTGGTATCGTTATATAACGCATTTACATCTTGTCTGCCTCTGGTTAATATCAATTCGTGTCGCGTATTTATAAATACTCGCCGATAATCTTCGTGTAAGCCGGAAATAAGTTTTAACGGAATACTGAATGAAAAATAGAGCGTTTTCGCATCCCCAGTCTCCGGTTTTTCGTACGTACACGCTTTAAGGTCGCTTCGATTCATAACTGAACTAGCGTAGATGTTTTCTTCGTTCTTTCCGTCCATGCTGACGTACGCTTTAAGAGTAGACGTTATACCCGGATTGCGTACTCTGTCTATTTCGACTCCATTTATTTCGTATCGTATTTCAGAAAACAGATGAAGCGGACCAGCGAAAGCGAAATTTGTCGATTTTTTCACGTATCCTTCCAATATTAGATAACTTTCACTCGGTAATACGTAAACATCTTTCTGATGAACCGGTATCCTGATTTCGTCATTTTGACCGAAATTATTACTCGAATATGGTTTATGCGTATGATATTCGAACGAAATAATACTGTTTTCCGTCTGAATCGGTTCGTTTACACGTAGAATACTATCCATTGTATGTATGTGTGTTATACTCTGTTTGATATGACTTTGTAACCCAATTGACGTAATAGTTGTATACTGCGATGAGATAGGCGCGATTTCTTACGATTGACTCGTTGTTTACGTACGTGTCGTCTATTTATACTTTTTTTGAATGACCACCAACACAGCGAGCGAGTAGTGTTCGAGATGGAAGAGTACTTATTATAGGTTTTAACCATTATTGTCGCGTCTCAAGTGTAATGTAATAGTAATCGTTTCTTCGTGAAAATCGATTACACGCCCGTTTTGGTCTTCAACCGATATGGTAATATTATTTATAGTTTCATCGACTATCGGAAGATAGACGATACTCTCGGGTCTTTCGACTATCTTATAACCCGGCGCTATATCGAGTGGGAACGAATGTAGGACGTGACTGACTGTACCATTCTTGTACGAACCACGAACCAAATTACATACTAGATTGATGACGTTCACGTTATTCATTTGGATAGTACCGGATGATACATTTTCTTTATTCGCAGGCAATAATCGATATTGCTTTTCCGAATATTTCCCGCTGTATAGTTCTCCGTCGGTATGTTTAAATCCGAGTAATCGTCCTGGTCCTTTACCGTTATTAAATAAATCTAGGTAATGTTTAGATTTAAGACGCGCTTTTAACGTGATCGGGTCGACTTTCAGCGATAAAGTATCATCTACGAATGTTTTTAGGGTCTCCTCCAAATCCGACACTTCGTAACTACCCGGATCGAGTATAACTATATTATTAGCCACGATGCGGTTTTTCATCCATTTTTACGTACCATACTAGCGTGTTTTCATTCTCGGTAATATTGAATATAGAATTATAGGCTGTGAATGATGTTAATCCTAAAGAATACGAGCCCTCGGTGAGATGTAGCGGAGGAAATATGTCGCAAGACAATACGCTGCTACCCGCTCCACTTAGTTGAAATAAGAAGGATCCCATCGTTAGAGAGCGTCGCAAAGATATTTTAAGCACAGTTCACCGCAATTTACAGAGTTGACTTTGTTCATAAATTGATACGGTGTTCTATTGTAACTTATATCGATTTTTTTATTAGCGCGTGTAAAGTATCGTACGAGTTCTCGAGGTGGTGGAAGATTACCGTAACTATCGAAATATCGAACGCGATTACCGTTCTTTATATAGCAACACCAATGCGTTCCTTTACCCTTCGCGCTATCTAGGTTAATTACAGCCGCTTCTTGATAGTGTGGACCGCTTATCGGTAAACTATCTCTGTCGAACACGCCTCTAAATGATGAGATTTTTAATTGTTTCGCGAATTTTTCAATTTCCAACCCGTTTAACGGTCGATCAGTCAGTACATTTGCAGCGACGAAAAAATTTATTTCTTTTTACTCGTTTCGATGTAGTACTGCTCGATGGTGATGATGACGTATTTAAATAAAGACCGTATCCTTGTTTGTACGGTTTTAAATAGACTCCTTTACCGACTTTAACCGACGACTCTGTTGATGATGATGATGAATCGCCAGCGTTAAAACTGCGACGCGCATCGTTAACATCTTTCACAGCTTTCGCTACGGCTGATGTAGTACCTCCAAGAGCGCCGATCAATGAAAGACCGGCTAAAATTGGAACTAATGGTAGCGCTCCGCCTATTTTTGGAACGGGTATTACACGCGTTTTAATCGATCGTTTACAACAGCGTATTTTTTTCAAGGCCGCTAAAACTTTTTTCGTTTTCGCCGAAACTGTTTTAACACCTGCCCCAGCCTTACGAGCGATTTGTAATACTTTTCCAAAGTCTAGTCTGTTCTTTGTCGATTTGGGACGAGAACAACGAGGATTACAACAACATCCTGCTCCTAGTTTCCGTTTCATCTTCATAGCGTTCGTTACTAACCACGCACTCGTTCATTCACCGATGGTAGCTGATGAATCGGTCGCTCTTTGCCAAGCTGCGTCTTCGAGTTTCTTATCAGCTTCCGATCGCTTTTTATCGTCCTTATATAGACTATAGGCGATATCGTGTTCTTGACAAGCTTTATCTAATCCGTTTATAGGTCGACAATTACTCGCTAATCGAGCGGAGAGGTTCGTACCAGGCCCGCAATAGTTATATCCCGGTAAATGAAGTTCGAACGGTAATTTATCTATAAGCGTATTCACTAAACCACTACCAACACTTTTCGATGTAGGCGATGATGTTGTCCTATATATAGTTTTTTGACTGGGACGAGTCATATCGTTGAGGAGTGCTTATATACATATATATATATATACTTATATACTTCTATAATAATTCGGTATAAAATGTTCCAAATCGTACGCCAGAATACTTCGCTTCCAGTGGAGGACGCTTTGTATTCGATCGTAGGAAACGGTTTAACGCTAGATGAAAACGATAAATTCCGAAAACACGGCGCTCTCTTACCGAATCATATACGATGTCTAGTATGTGGAAGTAGTGGAAGTGGAAAAACTAATGCTACGTTGTCGCTACTATTTCATCCGAATGGTTTAAGATATACGTGGGTGTATATATACGGTAAATCGTTAGATCAAGTCAAGTATCGTTTACTACAGTCGGTCTTGGAACCGTTACAACCATCGATAGGTGTTAGTATGTTCGATCAATTAGACAACGTGCCGACACCTCAAGACGCGAAAGAGGATTCGGTAATTATATTCGACGATGTAGACTCGAACGACGACTTGGGAAAAATACGAGACTATTTTTCTAGAGCTAGACATAAAAATATCGATTGT